>CM035145.1:20658055-21858055 GCA_020205605.1 Panax ginseng | reverse complement strand
AATTAAAATCAAGTTGATGGTTGGGGTTATGGAGAATAACAATTTACTTGGTGCAATTGTATTTGGAATTAGTGAATAATAATGTGATATTTCCTTTCTCTCTCTCTCTAGGGTTCTATCTCCTTATTCTCTTATGTCTTCTCCTTCCCCAAAATTTTCTTTTAATTCCTCTCAAATTCCTATTCTATTTCTCAATTCCTTACAGAATCATCTGTTAATAACCAAAGGGTTGAAGCACTTGTTATTTCTCAGGTGGAGTCTATGACTAAGGATGAAAGGCATCGATCTGTTTGATAAAATGAATTAGAAATTTGGAAAAGGATGTACCCAGATTCAAGAAACATGACAATGGTATTTTCCCACCATTACAGATGTTGGCAAATATGGATTCCAACAAATAAGCCACGAGATGGGGATTGTTACAGTTAAGTAGGGCACGGGTAACATTGTATTTATATGCTATGATAAATATTGTTATATATATTATGTTATATTTTTTGGTACTTTAAACTCTTGTGATATGATAAATTAATGATTTAAGAGTATTATAGGCAATTGAGTACTATATTTAATGTTTTTCAATCATTATCTTAATTCTTATGTCCATCTCTAAAACGTCATTTAAATAGGGACGGAGGGAGTATGTTAGATTTCAAGGACTATATTATTGGGATATTTCACATAAATCTCACATCGAATAAATTGAAGAATGTAGATGAATTAATAAAGGTAAAACTATGTTTTTCACCACTATACTTGGCACGTTTTACTTAATACACCACTGAACTTTTAATTTTTTGGATTACCTGTGACACCCCCAAAATAGGTATACAACACCCATTCTGAGTCGTCAAAATACATGGTACAGAAATAACGACAACTTTATTAATACAACATAAAAACTATGAGTTTAAATACAAATATTGTCATCTAGACAATATCCACACTCAAATAAGTCATCATTACAACTATTAATACACTATTTTTACAGAATAATGAGGACTACTAGAACCACTTCTAGAACCATCATTCCACACCCCGACTAGTATTCGCTACATTCTCGCCTCATGAGAAAAAAAATAGAACAACAAGGAAAAGGGTGAGCTCAACTAGCCCAGTAAAAAACATTATGACTAAGATAATATAGAACAAATTATCGTTAGTCTTCAACAGGGAAAAATCTAATAGAATACAATAGACAACAAGTTTTAAATCAATATTCGCAGCGAAAACAATAATTCATAGAAGAGTTACGTAGAGAATGAAATCTACTATTATTTATGAATTTAAGTCCATCATCAATATTTTATCCCTGTAACATAAATTAATATATATATAGAATCAAATATTCATCTTTGCACTACATGCCAAAGATATTCATCAGTTGGTCATGTTCATCTAAACACTTGTTCATCTTTACACTACGGGCCAAAGATATTCATCAGAAATCATTAATCTTTGCACTACGTACAGGCCAAAGATATTCAATTATATCATCATTTAGGACTGAGGATGGTGAAAAATATTTTAAAGAAAATGAATCTAGTGAAACAAAATAATAAATATTAAGAATTCGTATTTCAGCTATTCCATGTCCAAAAATACCTCATAAATAATCATAGTGGAGTAAAATGCAAGAATGATCAAAACATGGATACAATCAAAGTTAGTATCCATAATAGATATTTTGAACGGAAAAAAAATTTTAATTTTTCTGTGAATAGTGTCGTATTCGTGAATAGTGTCGTATACGTGAATAGTAACTCCAACACCAAAAGATAGAAATTTCACAAAAAAATCATCATACTTCGTGAATAGTAACTCGTGAATAGTAACTCATGAATAGTAACCCCGACATGAAAAAGTTCCAAATTTGATAAGAAATTCCAACCAATATTTTGGCATAATGATATTGAAGAAATAATATCACTGACGAAGAAAATAACATCCCTTACCTCGTAAAAATAGTCTTAACAAAACAGGATATAAGCTATGTCTTGAACTTGCATCGATATAAACACTCAAAAAGTATCAAAATACTCACAAGAATACACTCAATATATCGAGAGAGAAAGAGAGAGAAAACTTCAGTTTCTGGTGTGATTTTCAATTCTAACCTAAGCACCCTATTTATAGGAAAATACTTAGAACACCAAAGCAGAAAATTTAATAAAATAATAATATATTTATATAAATTTTCAAGCTCACCTTTGAAATCAGATCTTAGCATTTCCCACATGCTAATCTTCTAGAAAAAAGGTAAGAAAAACGTTTTTGTAATTAAAAATAATTAAAACTTTCAAATACCAATTATTTCGGAACTATGGAACTTCAATAATTCATAATAAATAACCATTTTATCAAAAAAATTCAAATCACATGTCCTTTCCATAGGAAAATTTATTCTCTACAACTTTGCAGAAGAAAGTTTTTCCAAATTCCAAACAAAAATTGACCAAAATCTATAAACGGACGATTTTACAGGCTATAATCAATTTTCAGTCAAGAAATGGGGTCCACCGACACACAAAATATGTATTAATCATTTAATGCAACAAAAATACTCTTCCTCCTCATATACTCATATATCCCATATTTATTGTAAAAATATCATCATTATTATATTATAATAATATAATAAAATATTATTTTATCAGAAAAGATAAAATATCAATTTTTAACAATTGTCACTTTAAAAATTTTCTCCATCTATATCCACATAAAATCAATATTTTTCTCATCATATAAATCAATAATTAATTATTCACAAATAATATTACAGAATCACAAGATCTTGCAACTGACGGTAGTTCCTGTGAAAGAGGAGGCTTTCCAATAAGAATTTCTCCTTACTGGCGCGCAATTAGGTGACCAAACCTCTCCTTAGACAGAACTTTCTAGACATTGTCAATAATATTTTCTAATAATATTATTCAAATAATATGAATTATTGCTTCGATAATGGAAAATACTATGTAGTGACAATTATTGAAACAATAGTAATATAAAATATCAACGCAGCAATTTTTGAATCAATAAAATAAAATCTTTGAATAATAATTCATGTAACAATTATTGAGTAGTGCCTTCTTTACGTAAGAATCAATAATTTGTGCAATATCGTGTCTTCTTGTCAAGAACAACGCAGATTCTCGTGTTTTAACCACCGGGTATTCCAACAAGATAATTCAGAATAACTATGTCGTTATTTATAAACAACTTATACTTTGTCGTTTTCTTCATCCAATCGCTTTTTGTTATGGGGCCCACACAAAGGCTGCTATCGTCAATTTAATATTCTCAAATGAAGAATATTCCACGACCAAACGAATATTCTCCGAAACAACGATAGTATTTTATAACCACTTTATTATTTGAAATATTTATGCATTTTACCCATAACTAACCACATTAATCAAATCAACCCTTACTATTTCAAAATAATATATAGAGAATTAAATTTCATTTATTAATAATTTGGGGTCTTACATTACCCCATTAAACTAATTAAAAAATTTAATTGGGTCATTCAGTTAAAAATAGTTGAATGACAGACGTTAAAGTAAATGACATATGCAATAAAAAAAATAAAAAAAATTGCTTGTGGCAAAAAAAAATCAAAAACAGATTTTTTTAAAAAAAATTAACATTTTAAAGTTTTAAAAATATAATAAAATACAACAAAAAATATATTTTTTAAAAAAAAAGATTTTAAAAAAATAGAATTCTATAAAAAACATATTTTTAAAAAAAAGTAGAAATTTTTTAAAACAGCTTTTTTTTTAAAAAGAGATTTTTAAAAAATAGAATTTGTAAAAAAAGCAGGACTTTTTAAAAAACAGATTTTTAAAAAACAGTTTTTTGAAAAAATTTTTAAAAAATAGATTTTTTAAAACAATAGAATTTTTAAATATATACTTTTTTTAAAACAATTTTTCAAAAATTATGTTTTTAAAAAAATACGATTTTTAAAAAATACGATTTTTAAAAAAAACAATTTTTTTAAAAAAATAAATTTTAAAAAAAAAAATTCTACTTTTTTGAAAAATATGTTTTTTAAAAGTTCCATTTTTAAAAAATCTATTTTTTTTAAAATATGTTTTTTAAAAAAGTATATTTTTTAAAAATTCTGTTTTTCAAAAAATTCTGTTTTAAAAAAAATCTGTTTTTAAAAAAATCATTTTTATAGAATTCTATTTTTTTAAAAATTCTGCTTTTTAAAAAAAATATTTTTTATAGAATTCTATTTTTAAAAAAAAAAAATTTAAACAAAATCTGTTTTAAAAATATATATTTAAAAAAAAATCTGTTTTTTAAATTTTTTTTATTATTTTTTGTTATATTTTATTATGTTTTTGTTATTTTTAAAACTTTAAAATGTTAGTTTTTTTAAAAAAATCTGTTTTTGATTTTTTTTTTGCCACATAAGCAATTTTTTTAATTTTTTGCCACATCAGCGCCATGTCAGCACCACTTTAACGTCTGTCAACTATTTTGGACGGAATGACCCAATTAAAAAAATTTAATTAGTTTAATGGGATAATCCAAAAAATTAAAAGTTCAGTGGTATATTAAGTAAAACGTGTCAAGTATAGTGGTGAAAAACATAGTTTTGCCAATTAATAAATATGGTGGAAATGATACTCAACCTAATAAGTTAACCTTTTAGGTATATAGATCGTCCAACATACTTATCGGGTCTATCTATATAATTCACAACAAGTGGTATTTGAGAACAGGCCAGATTGATTACTCAGTGTTTTTTGATTTTCTTATTTGTGCGTATCATAGATTCATTTACCATGGATTCTCAAATTCAAATATCAAATACATTATATTCCTTTTTTCTTAGTCTTACTCTTACTCCAATTAAAATGACATTTATAAGGACTATATTTAAAATTAAATAAATTATTATTGTCGTTCAAATATGTTATATTTAAAACGTATCCGATAAGTGTTTCTAAATTTACCCGTGCTTTGCACATGTTATTAAGTTTGTAATTTCAAATAATAATATCTGACAAGATATAATTAGTTAATGATCCACCATCATAAATAAGTGAATCTACTTATAGTAACCAACCTCATCATTTTGTAAACAATTTTGATAAGATTTTTTGTTATCAAAGTATTATTGTTTTGGCAAATATAGTTTATCTTTTCATTTCTTACCTAAATCTCTAAAAATATATAATTTGTATTTTTAAACATATATTATGCCATCAATTAAAGAATAACTTGTTCTCCAAAAAAACAAAAAGAAGAAGAGAAAATAAAGAATAACTTGCATGCTAAGATAATTCGGCCAGGAGCATCAAATAAACATCAACTTATAATTTTTCATTTACTTGCAAAAAAGTCAATACCTAAAATATGCCTTTCCGATTGGGAGTTGCTTGCGTTGCGTCACGCCAATTCTAAATTCGAAACCCTAATTAAGGGGCGGAGAATGATAGAAGTATTCATTTTCATACCCTAATTTGTTTTTAGCGGGCGCCGGGCGCTATCCATTACCCGCTCCAGATTTATTTAATCCAATCAGAGGAGAGAGAAACGAGGAATATGAGAGACTGCTTCCGGAACTTCTTCAGAAAAGCCCGCCACTTGCTCCCACTCGCCACCACCACAACCACCACAGCTGCCGCCACCGCCTCCTTCACCACCACCACCAGCCCTAAACTCTCATCCGCCATGGACGACCTCCAAACCCTAAAAACCCACCTCTGTATCATCGGCAGCGGCCCCGCCGCTCACACTGCCGCCATCTACGCAGCCCGTGCCGAGCTCAAGCCTATTCTCTTTGAGGGATGGATGGCCAACGACATTGCCCCCGGTGGCCAGCTCACCACAACCTCCGACGTCGAGAATTTCCCGGGTTTCCCTGATGGGATTCTTGGTATGGACATAACGGAGCGGTTCCGCTGCCAATCGCTCCGGTTCGGTACACAGATCTTCACTGAAACAGTGAACAAAGTCGATTTCTCATCTACTCCTTTCAAAATCTTCACCGATTCAAAAACTGTAGTTGCTGATACGGTAATCGTCGCTACAGGAGCCGTCGCCAAGCGGTTAAGTTTCCCCGGTTCTGGAGACGGAAAAGGAGGATTCTGGAACCGAGGAATTTCTGCTTGCGCTGTGTGCGATGGAGCAGCGCCGATCTTCCGGAATAAGCCTTTAGCTGTGATTGGTGGTGGTGATTCGGCTATGGAGGAAGCTACGTTTTTAACTAAATACGGGTCCAAAGTGTATATACTTCACCGTAGGGATGAATTTAGAGCTTCAAAGATTATGCAGAGTAGGGCTTTGAGTAATCCTAAAATTGAGGTTTTGTGGAATTCGACTGTTGTGGAAGCTTATGGGGAAGGGGAGAAGGGGGCGTTGGGAGGGTTGAAGGTGAAGAATGTAGTCACTGGAGAGGTGTCGGATTTGAAGGTATCAGGTTTGTTTTTCGCTATAGGACATGAGCCAGCTACCAAGTTTTTGGACGGGCAGCTGAAGCTGCATTCGGATGGGTATGTGGTGACAGACCCCGGCACCACACAGACGAGTGTTAAGGGAGTTTTCGCAGCAGGGGATGTTCAGGATAAGAAGTACAGGCAAGCTGTTACTGCTGCTGGAACTGGTAAGTGAGATGACTCTGTCTTATGTCTTTGCACTCTTACTGTTTGTTTATTTGCTTGACTGAGAGTATATTTTCTGTTTATGTTAATGTATTAGTGCCGGACGTTTTATAGTTATTTAGCTTTTAGTAGAAATGATTATGATGCATTGGTCCTGAACCTTTGACGTCATTTTGCAAACTGAGTGCGTCCAAATAGATAAGACAAGAAAAGAAAAGAATTATGTGAAATGATTATAAGATGAGTAATGTTAACTGATTTTAAGATGGTGACTCTCCCGAGCTCTCCTTGAGTGGCAAATATTATAAAATGGTACTTTGTCACTGATGCATGTTGACATTCATTTTATATGTTCAAAATGTGCTTTGAGGTGTCTTAGGACTGGATTTTGAATATCAAACTTATTAAACTTATCTCACATAGAAATTCTGAAATGAGGTTGTTGCACTCGAGTAGATGATGTTCTAAATTATGATTAGGCTGCATAGCTCCTTATTGAGTGGTGGCTGTTGATTATTAATGGCCAATATTTAATTAACGACATATTCTTTCTCTCCCCCCCCCCACCCCACCCCCACCCCCACCTCCACCTCCACCTCCACCTCCACCTCCACCTCCACCTCCACCTCCACCTCCACCTCCACAATGGCGTCACCTTATGTTCTGAAAGTGCAATTACAAAGGTTATTTTGTAGGATTTTCCCATTGATGAGGTTTTGTGGAGTATTTCTGCTTCTAGCTCTCACTTCTTTGATGTAATGTCTAGAGATAGCACCATTTGATACATTGGGCTGAGCCATTTGTTTTTTCAGGCTTTATTAGACGTTTCCTTTTATAAAATTTGATTGTTAGACACTTGTATTTTAATGTTGAATTTGCTAAATGTAGAAGCAGGAAATCAGGAATTTCACATTGAAATTTCTTGATATCTTTTTACATGTAAAAAAATATAAATTCTTGACATATTCTACCTGTGTTTAAAGTTCAATTGTATCTTGTGTGATATTAAATATTTAGGCTACTGATTTGTTTTTTTTTAATATATATATATATATATATATATATATATATATATGTGTGTGTGTGTGTGTGTGTGTGTGTGTGTTTGTGTGTGTGTGTTATTCAGACATAAGTAAGTAGTAGTATACAAAAGGTTCAACAAAAGCAAAACTTTATTTTCCTTCTAACAAAAAGAGTATTTTACTATTTTTTTGTATGCGTTAAAAAAAACTGCTTCCGCTCCACCAGCTACAGCTGCGTTATAACAAAACAAACCCTTAGGTGAGCTGTGTTGCAGCCCTTGTTTCCACATAAATTTTAATACTATGTGTCTCTGTTTGTGCACGCTGTTCATTTTATTTTTATCAATATTCATGGAATTGAGGGCATTAAAATTTCATAATTTGTTCATGTGATAGTAGTTGTTATGTACTCCCTCTGTCCCATAATAAACGTTTTAGTTTGACTTTCATGGTCAATTTGTCCGTTTTTAAAATTAATATATCTTTTTAAAAAATCAAGATACACGCCTAGAGATTATGATCATAATAAACTACGAATAATGTAATACTAATGTTAAGTTTCATAATTTAAAAATTATATATAAATATTTTTAATTATTTATTTTAAAAATGATCAATTTGACCACTAAAGTCAAAATACGACGTTTATTATGAGATGGAGGGAGTAATTGTTAAGCTAATTTGTGCTCTTATTGAAACCGCTAGGTGGTCCTAGTATAATTTTCATTGTTAAAGAGCCGAGATTTCTTCAATCCACGTCATATTCTTTTTAAACTTGGTAGAAGTCCCTCAATTTGTGTGTTGCTAAATCTAATCTTTATATTCGTTAGAAAATATACGGCGTGGTAATTTGAGGTTATATCAAGGTTGTTTGCTACTCTCTATAGTCTATGCTAAACTCAGTCATCAACCTTAATTCATTATATAATATTTGTTGTCATTGTAGTTTATTGGTCAACTTATAAAAAATAAATATGACACTGGTCAAGTGTTGTATGAAATGCTGATGAAGAGAACTGCTTGTTAAATTGCACCATTTCTTTTATGAGTTGATCAATTTTGAGTTTAATTTATACTCATTAATTGATTGAATTTAAGTTAAATTAAAAGTGCATTTGATAGTCTACTACAAGAAGATTAAGAGAGAACAATATATGGTTCAAGTAGGAATTATATATTGTATTTTAATTATACTCAAAGTGGGGTATATGAAAAGGTTCATTGTTGTTTTTAAAAAATAAGTCTCACATTAATAAGAAGTAAAACTATTTAATGCTTTATAAGCATAAGTGGAATAGTTTAATTTACTTGTGTACTAAAGGAAATGCCTTGAAAGTCACTCTACGGTTCGTAGAGTTGAAAGTCACTCTATGGTTCGCATAGTTGAAAGTCATTCTACGGTTCGTAGAGTTATGGTCGTAGAGTTAAAAGTCACTCTACGGTTCGTAGAGATAAAAGTCACTCTACGGTTCGCAGAGTTAAAAGTTGATCTATATTTGTGTTCGAACCAAATTAATGGACCTAATTCATAATTAAACTGATGTGTTTAATTACTTTGGATACGAAGAGTTATGTAAACTGCTTAATGATTACAAAATTTATTTTTGTAACTGTTACAGAGTTAAGTTTTGTAACTGAAATTCTTTCTTCATCTTCTTCTGACTTTTCAACCTTTACAAAGAAGTATTTATAGATTGTTCATTAGTGAATTGTTATCACTGTGAAGTAATATAGACTTGACATATATCCTGGAGATATATTATTGAACTTAGTGGTAAGGGACAATAAACACCTTAAGGATAGGGACTACCTGTGTCAATCCATTCTGTTCCAACTATTGTGTATATTATTTTTCTTTCACTACTTAGAGCTAAAATCTTGTCTTTGATACTTGAACAAATGAAAAAACAAAACTAGTCATACCTGGGAAATTTTTCAGTCTGCAAATTGCAGTCTCACTTTTGTTAGAAATATCGTGCCTAGACCCAGCAAATGGGCGGGTGTGGGTAGATTTTGGCGGACATAAATGGGTTTGGATTTATATAGGTTGAGTTTAAATAGGTTTAAAATTGAGTGGGTTGTCAAATGGACGGTCATAAATGGATATGAGTGGATATGGGTTAGTCCATTTATCAAATTTGAGCATAAGTATAATAAGTATAGATGTATGTATATATGAATTTTTCACATTCTCTATGAAAATATCCCATCTTTTAATTTCTCTCTAAAATCAATAAATATGAGTATAAAAAGTTATTTTTATAGGTTGTATTCGTAAATTTATATTCTATTTAAAGATAAATTATTATTTTTTGTCTAATTATACTACGAAAATCAAGGGAGGGAGAAAATAAATACTCCTAAATCTCAATAAAAGATGCATGAAGTAAAAAAATAAAAATTGTCCATCAATTATACAATCTAAATACAAAATGTTATATAAAAGAATAGTTTATCCACAAAAATTTGTTTAAGAGGGGCAATTAATTTTTAAAAAGACAAAAATATATTAATGTGCAAACGTATGGTCCAGTATGAGTAAAAAATTGAGTTTATTTTATACTTTTTTTATAAGTTAGCCTATTTTTCTTAATTCATATAGAAAGTATACTTAAAAACATTGGGTTGAAGTGATGAGTTAGAAGCTGTGTTACTCGGACTCGTCATTTTTGGCCTTGATGCCGTGTCGACCACGACACTGGGTATGCAAAAAGTGAATCCGTCTGAGATCCGGCCACAAAATCCGGATACGACTGTTCATCGGAGAAGAAGAAGAGACGATGAAGGAGGAAGGAGGAAGGAGGAAGGAGGAAGAAGAAGAAAGAGGAAAGACTGTGAGAAACTTACCGCCTTTTTCTTCTTCTTCTCCAACGAGATCGCACCAACGAGTTTGGTCCTTCTTCTCCAACGAGATAGCGGTAAAAATATCCTTGCAAAATTATAGTTAGGTACCCCATAGTTTTTATAATTTTTTAATTTAGTCTTTCAGGTTTTCTGAAAGTTCAAAATAGCCCTTGAAAAATTACATATCAGTCCCTATACTTTTGTTTTCTTTCATTTTAGCCTCTAAAGTTTCAATAGTTTCAATTCTGCCCCTGTTACTTTATATTTTTGCACTTCAACCCCTGAAGTTTCATGATAAATGCATGTCTATAAAAATTTGGACAGTATAAACATTATTATTAAAAAATCATAACATACCGTATCTCCGCACCCGTGTCCAAATTTGGATCCATATCCGTATATCCTTTATTTTTTGACTTCACGTGCCCGACACTTAGATTCATACCCACACCCGCACCCAAGTCCCCAAGTCCGAGTAACATAGGTTAGAAGCTTTGGAAAGGGGCCCAGGCCATCGCTCGGGTTTCCAGAAGGTTCAGCTTTTTAGCTTGATCTAAGTTGTTCTCAGTCACAATGTTAGCAATTTCCAATGGGAGCTTCTCTCGATTAAACCTTGTAGTTACAACACCGCCCCCTGGTAGCCTCTTCTCATTTATCAGTAGATAAATGGGGCTCAATTTCAGCCCACATCCACCCATCTATTATGTGGGATGTGACCATATATTTTTCACCTTATAAAGCTCAAACCTTATAATTAATATTTTTATTATTTTGAATGGATTATGTTTTTGTGTTCTTTCATTACTTTTAGTAGATTATTTAGTATATTTCAGTCTTTTTGGACTGTTGCAAAAAATAAAAATAAAAAAATAATTCCAACCTCTAACTTTCTTAACACTTGTAATCATTTGTTTTTGGAGAATCCCATATGTATGGGAAACCATTAGTGCACAGTATTAATTATATAGGCAGCATTACCCAAGTTACAAAAAATGTCTCTTGTTTTTGCCTAAAAAGAACTCGTCTCCGTGTCTTTTGCATCATCATTCTGTGGTTGCCAGGCAGTATCAGGATGGATTGATTCACCTCCTTTCAAGGGGTTAACCATAGTTTTTTCTGGAGGTAACAATAAAAAAAATAGTTTTTCTGGAGGTACATACAAGGATAGCTGTTATGTAAGATGTAGTGGGAGCCCCTATGTGGCTAATGAGTAATATGATGTTTGACCCGTGGTGTTCACCATAGTGGATAGAGTTGGCTGGGAGAAGCTCAGAGATATTAACCATTTGGTTTGTCAAAGACTCCATGTAACTAGAGGTAGAACTCTAGTTTTCTTGCCTCTGTTACCAGAGCAAAAGTTTGAGGTTGTCAAAAGTACTGACTTGAAGCACAGCCTAAACTTAATGAAAGAAAGCTAAAACTCAGCTGAATTGTTGGTACATGTTTTATCTCTGGTTATTGCAGGAACATATGCAGTGTATGCCATTTGCTTGTTCGAGTATGAAGTTGGTACTGATTTTACCATCTTAAATCTTCTGTGGCCAATACTGTAGGGATAATTTGATCGGGACTTGTAAGTTCCAACTTTTGAATGAAGTATTAAAAATAGTACCTTGTTTGATCTAACGCCTTCCAGATCTTATTGAGCTCCTCCTTTACTGATTTGCAATAGGATTTTGAATTCCACAATCTACTGCTTAATGCTTTTTATCATATAGTTTGTTGCTGGTGCAAAGTTTATAGTCATGTGCGTCATAACTCATCATTATCTTTATATTCATTCAATCTAAAGTTTATTTCCATTCATGTAATGCAGGATGCATGGCAGCATTGGAAGCAGAACATTATCTGCAAGAAATTGGAGCACAAGTGGGTAAGAGTGATTGATGAGCATAAGAAAGTTTCAGAGATCCCAACCCGGAGGAGTAAGATCAAATAAAATATTGGAGAATACGGGACTTCTGGACCTGCGTTAAGTGATACCTTAAGGATTCATTTTAGCTTACTATTAGCACCTACGGATTCATTTAAGTGATACTTAAGCTTTTATTGTTTGTTGCTTCTATATCCTAGCAAGCAATTGGTGGGTACAATTATTGGTAGCATTCTCGCAATTCCTCTTTCTTATATATCAACTGTTTGTTCCTTTGATTTATATGTGGAAAGTTTGATATGGGCGGGTGCGATGTATTTATGATGGGTTGTATGCCAAACTAGTAGTGTGCATCAATAAATTGGACGAGTCTTTTCCGAGTGTCAAATGTAAAACCAACATACAGGCTTCAACATGTTTGTATGCTTGGATATTACAGACTATATGTATAGTAGGTACTAGGTAGTCACGTGAATTAAATTACTCTCGCAATGATATTAGTTACGGCTCTAAGGTGGTGTTTGATAAAACTGAATAATTAAGATCTGAAGAGTTAATACATCTTAATAAATTAGATTAGATATCTGAATGAAATAATATTTAAATTTAAAAAACTGTTCGATAATTAAAAAGTGTAAAATATCTTAATGACACTATTTTATCATTTTAATTCTTTTATTTAAAAATTTTATTTGAATGATTTTAAAATTTGAAATTGAAGGAGTATAATATTTATTGATGTTATTTTTATCTATAAATTTTAAATAAACTATTAAGAGGTAGCTCTTAATAGTTAATATTTGAGTTTTTGTCTTAACGATTAAGAGATAAAAAAAATTACCAAACAAGATTTGTCTCTGACTGAATCAGAGACACAAACAAGCACCAACTCACTCTCTCTATTCGGATTATACCGAGTTGCAATATATAAAAAATACCCTATTATATATATTTACACAAAGGGAATTGTTAAATCATTAATGAAAAATTGTTATTTATGACAACAAAAGTGTTGCTTTATAGATCCTATAGCGGCGGTTTTTCAACTGTCATTATACATCTACAACAACACTTTTGTTGTGAAAATAACAAAAAATGTTATGGATTTAACAATTACATTACACAAAATAGCAAGGAAAAAAATTGTTCTGAAGGAAGATTGTAATTTACACCAATTTTTTGTTTGATAAGAAGGTAAGGAGTTAGTTAGTTTTGGTTTGTGTGATAAACAAAAGTTGATGTATGTTAAGTTTGGATTGAATGAAAAGTGGAATGATTCATTCCATTCTAGTTAGAATAAGTTATTCTATGTTCTTCATCTTCCAAGGAACCGAATACAATCTTTTTCATTCCAATCGCAATTAAACACAATTTTTTCATTTCATTTCCACCTTCATTACACTGATTTAAACATAGTAGAGTTTGAGTGAAAAATAGAAATAAAATCAATGGAGTTTTTTCAGTAAGAAGAACCAATATAATTCCCGACACTTTGTAAAAAGTTTTAATAAATAATTTGTTGAGAAAATGTCATTACAAACGTGTGAGCCGTCTTAGCTCAGCTGGTAGAGCGCGTGGCTTTTAACCACGTGGTCGTGGGTTCGATTCCCACAGACGGCGTTGTTCAATGTAGAGGTCATATTACTTACTCCAAGTTTCTGTTTTTACATATCATTTTATATTACCAAATTATCGAAAATTAAATTCATAAACTTAGAATGAAACTTTTTTGTATTTAATAATTAATTATTTGGAAAACAATTTTGTAACCACTAGAGATTGAGATAGAACAACACAAGGATTTGTATTTTATTTTAGTCCACTCGTCTAGATCACCATTCATAACTTCAAATCATAGTACTACCTCCATTTCATAATAATCGTATTTTTAGTTTTATGCACATGAATTAAGAAACTCATTTAATATTATAATTTAATAATTAAATTTTGTAAGAAATTACATCACTACCCCTTTATAGGAAATTGAAAACTATTAATACAATAGATAAATTTTTTTGGGAGAATGAGAGAAATTAGGGGTAATATAGAAAAATAAATAATTTATTCTCTTAGAAAGTTGTAAAAAACAAATAAATTGGAACACATTTTTTTTCTTTCTAAAAAGACAGTTATTATGGAACCGAGAGAGTATTATTTATTTGAAAAGTGGTTAGTATAAAGTTAATTTTAGTTAATTGATCAATATGAGTGCAAACGAGTCGAATTTGAGCGAACACCTTCATGCTCGGATTCGACTAGACTCGAAAAAATTGAGCTCAAATTCGACTCGGATTCGATAAAAGATTTATATTTTCGCGCCAAATTCGACTCGGATCATTACTCGGACCTCTTTAAACTCTTAAGTACTCGACTGCGTTTACAAGCGAAATTACTCATGAGCCTTCAAATTGAAACTTGAATATGAACCATTTCACTTAAAATGAAACCACTACATACTAAATTGATTATTTAACTAATATTTATATATAAAACTTTTTCACTTTTATTTATGTATTGAAATTATAAAGAATGTAATATAAATTGACATTTAATTCATTGATTTATTCAAGTACAAGTTTACACAGTTTCATACTACACTTTATAAATTATAAAGATTGATATAAATATAATATATTTAGCTTACTAGCATGGATCAGACCAATATTCAAATATGATCCATCGAGCAGGTATCGAGTATGGTTTGAAAAAAAATGAAATACTCGAACCTTAATACTGACGAACAACTTTGTGCTTTCGAGTTCGACTCGTGTGTCGATAAATGCGAAAATCCAGTATGGATCAGATTCGACTCGGATCAACTTCGAATTCGAGCTTTGGATCATATTTTTGAGCCGATCTCGAGTCGAGTACCGAACTACTTGACTCGGTTATCACCCCTATTGATTAATACAATTTTGACACGCGTTCGGGAGGTGATCTTTCTCTTTGCGTGTCAATATTGTACTCCCTCCGTTCCTAAAAGATTATCGTTTTAGAAAAAAAAAGTTGTTTTAAAATATTTGTCGTTTACAACTTTCGAGAAGAATAAATTATTTACTTTTCTATATTATCCCTACCTTCTCTCATTGTCCCAAGGAATTTTCTTCCTTGTATTAATAGTTTTCAATTTTTCATAAAGGGGTAGTGATGGAATTTCAAACAAATTAATTCAATTTTCCATAGTATTAAATGATTTTCTTAATTTATGTACAAAAACCTTAAACGACAATCTTTTAGGAACGGAGGTAGTACTCCATCTGTCCCATAGTTATAGGTTGATTTTTTATTTTGAGATGTCTCAATATATAATGTTGTTGTATTTTTATCACCATATTTAATGTTGTTGTATTCTCTTTGGTTAAAGTTTATGGATTTTAATGGTCAGTACACGTTAATCAATAAAGTTGAGAGTTCCAGTGTGATAAGTAAAGAGTAATTAACTTATTCATTAATTCTATATTAAGGGGTATATGTGGAAAATTTATGTTAAAAATTATCACTTAATTAATTTTCTTAAACTATATACCAAAAAAATTAGCTTATAATTATGAGACAGAGAGAGTATTAATTAATCGAATTATTTATCATAAAGTTAATTTCATAATCGAATTTATTTATTTGGTTTGACACATGGTATACCTATGACCTAGATATATGTAGCATGTGAATTGATTTGTTTTTTTTGGTACTGGTGTCCTCGGGATTTCCAACCTCATTCAATTCACAATTTCAAATAATGACAAAAGAAAAATGAAGTAAAAAAATGAGAGTATATTAATTGCACTCAACATTAATTTAGTAGGCACTCCCTCCCTTTTATAATATTCGACGTTTTAGAGTTGTGTATAAGATTAAAAAATGATTAAAAAATATTAAATATAGTATTAATAATTTATAATATCATTAAAATCTCATTTCTTATCATATTCTCTCTCGTCCGTAACATTTATAATTTTGGAAATATTGTAATTAATTCTCTTAAATTTTCTAAAACGTCAAATAATTTGAAACAAATAAAATTACCTAAAACGTCATATATTATGGGAGGAAGGAAGTATATATTTATATATGTGTGTGTATCTGAATATTTTTGTGTGCGTGAATTGTTGAATATGAATCGTTCAAATCTATACTACATTTTATTATTATTTTTGGATTACGGCTGTTTATTAAAAGTATGTATGTATGTATGTATATATATCATGTCCACCAATTGTTATAGTAACTGACGATACTTTTTCTGATTATATATTATAACAGACAACAAATTTAATACTACTATATTACATTCTTTTAGACAATTTAATCAAACGCCTTAAATTGTTGGGGCATGAAGAACAGCAACCCATGCATTTGCAGCCACTAAAGATAGAGAGAAGAACACAAGGATTTATTTTTGTAGTTTATTTGATTTGAGGCATTGCATGTGTACCAGTCACCTATAGGCTATATATATATATATATATATATATATATATATATGTATATGTAGCATGTGAAACACGTTGATTTATTCTTTCTTATGACTTATGTCCACGCTCGACCACAGGATTTTCAACCCAATAATTCTACTTTCTATTCGACCGTCTATTTTTATTTTATTTTATTTTTATTATTTTTTAAAAAATGTATAGTATTGGAATTTTTATAAAATCAAGTGTTTTAAGTGTAATTTGAATACATACATTTACTCCCTCCAAATCATAATATATATAGTTTTTTAGAGTTATACGTTGAAAATAAAAAAATGATTGAAAAACATTAAAAATAGTATCAATTGTCTATAATCTGGCCGTTAAAATCTCATTTATTACCATTCTTATCTGATACTCTCTGTCTCTCTTTTTCTCATCAGTAACATTTTCCCATAATGGATTATTTTGGAAAGATTGTAATTAATTCTCCTAAATTTTCTAAAATGTCAAATAATTTAGAACAAATAAAATCACTTAAAACATCATATATTATTATGTACAAAACAAGTCTAGAATTTATTTACTATCTATTTATCTATATTCTATATTATAAAACGGGAGAAGATCAGTTGGTGGTTATTTTGTTTGTATAAATAAAAAATAAAACTTTTTTGACGTTCCTATTTTATTATTTATACTTTGTTTATTCACTTTTATCCATTTCTCTCATCTCTTATTTTTTAACATTCTATTTTTTTATTTTACTATTGCTTGCCGTATAAACTAGAATCTGTAAATATGAACGACAAAGGTTATGTATATATTCTGTCGAAATTAAATAATTACAATAATAATCTATATCTATACGCTAAGTTTTGGTATGTTAGTCCTTAAATATAATCATAATTCAATGGTTATTATAAATAAAATAAATACGTAGAGACATAAATTCTTTTTCTTTTTATAATATATCTATAGAATTCTTATTCAGTCTTAAATCAACAATAATTATGTAGAGAGACTTAAACACTAACTAAAATAATAGAATACGCTGATTTAAACCGTTGTTCGGAATAACAAGCCACCAAGATAGTATCATATCCCAATTAAAATAATCTATATTCAAAAAATTCATGCACACGAAAATATCTCCCGAATGAAAAAAATCTCCTAAATGGAGAAAGTAAAATATGTCAAGAGATGAAAATCAAATTCTCTCAAAAGATAAAAAAAGCAGTCATGTCATGGAGTTTGTTTTGTTTTGTTTTTAATAAGAAGATTCAGATAATAATTGGAATATATAACATAATCAGAAAATTCCATAAATAATACTCCATATAGCAAGTGAAGGATAGACGTCCCCTGATATGATCTGAAAGCAGTGGCAATTATTCATAAAATTTGTTACATAGTGAAAAATATGATAAAACCATTAATTCCTTATTACAAACTGACCATAAACATAGAGAGGACACACCACAATACCCAATCAAGAGAAGCCTTCTCTTCCTAATAAATTACTACAAACTAATGAGAAACTACATACATGAGAGAGAGAGAGAGAGAGAGAGAGAGAGCTTCATTGTTTATTGGCAACCAACCAACCAACCAACCCTTCTTAGTTACAGAAACACCCAAGTGGAAGGCATTATACAAAATACAACCCAAACAATTAAAATTAATGGTACATCTTTGGCACATGTAGCTCTCCTCCCTCCAACTTCACAACCATTGCATTGCATTGCTCCCCACAAGAAATTGGGTACTGATATTTATGAAAAAAGAATACCACACCACCATCTATATATCCTCCGCCATTGAAAATGTTTCTTGGTGGGTATTTTTGTAATTAGGAAGAGAGCTTGGAGACATCTTTGCTAGATCTATTGAATTTCATGTGGCTCTTCACAAGTTGCCCTGCAGCTAGTGCAGACATAAGGGAAAGCTCACCAGCAAGGACTGAACCAGCTACAATGCTGGCCAAGAGCCTGGAGTTTGACCCTGGTGACTCCTTGCTGGCACCCTTCACTCCAAGTAGGTTCAGGCATGCTGACTGAGATGCTAGTTGGGTCCCACCTCCAACTGTCCCCACCTGAAAATTTAAATTCCCCCTTAGTTTCTAGAAAACATAGTATGCGTTCTTGAAAAATAGTGCAAAAACAGCCAAATAACATGTGAAAAACATGCCAGAATAAAAAGATGAGCGACCTACTGAATGATACTAGAGCAATTGAAAAGGATCATGGGCCTGGGAAAAAGTAAATAAGCCCTAACAAGACAAGTGGTTCTTGTAATAACTTTTCAGATACCATATGCAGAAGAGCAGAATAGATTTTTTATTTTACCAAAAAAATAAATAAAAAGATTCTCTCCTCCATCCATATGAACCTCGCATGATCTGTCACTCTTTTTTTTTTGGGTCATTGGTAAAGTAGATTTGTGTTTACTTTTCTTTATCAGATGCCATAAAAAATAATAATAATCAACAAGTACTAGACCAAAGATTTTGAGCATAAGACGTTATATTATACCTCAATGGAAGGCATGGTGACAGATATATGAAGGTCCTTGCCATCATTAACTGCTTCCATCATAGTGATACAGTGAGAACTCTCAATATTTTGGGCCGGGTCCTGGCCGGTGGCTATATACACAGCCGAGACAATATTGCTGGCATGGGCATTGAACCCGCCAAGGGCACCAGCCACTGCTGAGCCTGCAAGATTTTTAAGCATATTAAGCTCCACCAAGGCTGCCACATTAGTCTTCAACACCTTCTTCACTACCTCCTCCTTTATAATTGCCTCACAGACAACCGATTTACCACGCCCCTCAATCCAGTTCACTGCTGCTGGTTTCTTATCAGAGCAATAATTTCCTGTCCAGATCCAAACATCCAAATTAAATGAAAATCAATAAATTCGTCACCAAAAAATCGCTATATAAATGGAAAGGAAAATTTTCAGATTTGTTTTTTTCCCACTCTTTTTCTATAATGATATATGTACATCCTATAGTAATAATAATTGCATAACATGATGCGCATTATGGGGTTCCTATATATACAATCATGCAAAGTATGCTCTTAGGGTATGCATATATCAAATGTCATACCAGAAATACCCATGACGTCCATGTCAGGAAAATCGTTCTGAAGGAAATCGAGGACGTTTTGGACGCCTTTGGAGACCATATTCATTCCCATTGCATCCCCAGTGCTGCAGGTAAATCTCATGTATAAGTTCTTTCCTGCTATTGCACATTTAATTCCTTGTAATCTTCCAAACCTGCTTGATCTGTACATTAATTTTGCCATGCCCAAAAAAAGTTAATACTACAAGCCAAATATTAAACACTATCTCTAAACTAAAAATGCAAGATCTATCCACAAAATAAATATTTAGAACTCATAAAACTACAGAAACAGAAAAAATAATAATTAATGATAAATAATACTGTTTGGAGTTGATGAGAACAAAAAAAGCAGGTGTAACTATGTAACATTAATCAAAAACGAGAATAAATTAAATAGCAAACACAGAAAATGGAATTTTGATACATATCAATATCATCGGATTGATAAAAATTTATGGGGAAAAATGACAGAGTCAAACAATTTACACCTTAAAACCCAAAATGCTGGTATATAACAAACTATACTTACTTGTTAAAGACAAGGGCAAGAGTCTCAAAATTCATGGGATCCTCCGAAAAGAATTTCAATTCTGCCGCCCTCTTGGCACTACCAAACCTAACCACAGGGGCCCTAGTCATGCCATCCCTTAACAATACACTGGTGGCGCCACCCGAAGCATAGATAGCTTTACAACCCCGATTAGTACTCGCCACCAGGCACCCTTCTGTGGTCGCCATTGGCACCGAATACTCCGTCTCATTAAGCAACAATGGCCCAGCAATTCCCACCGGAATCTGTACGTACCCCACCGGCATCTCGCAGCACTGTCCCAAAATGGACTCGTAATCAAAACCATCCAACGGCAGCCCGGCCAGAGACTTTCCAGTAATTCTCTGCAATGCTTCGCGTCTGATGGCAGCTGCTTTCAGGCAGTCCCCGAGTTTTGACTCGAGGGAGTACGAAGGAGTGGTCCCCGCAACTACTGCGTTAATGATCTCCTCGTCTTCGTCTATGATGGTTGCGGATGCAGATTGTTTCTGTTCCTCCACCACATCCGTAAAAGCTGATTTATGCTTTTGCGGAACCATGCGGACAATCTTGAGATTAGGAGAAAGAGAACAATCAATAGCCGCTGCGCATGGTTCGCAACGGCTATCTTCCTCGACAATGACATTGTCATCCTCGAGAATGTCCCAGCTATCAGGCGAGGGCCTGATGACTGACTGGACAAATCCAATCCCAAAAAATCCCAGGAGGTAAATTACAGACGCAACCAACAAAACCAAGGCGGCCAATTCTGAAAGGGTCACCACATGGAGGGGGACAGAATTCCGAATCTTCTCCCTCCACCGATGTAGAAGGAAATACATGACGGAGAAGAACATGGTGAAGAACAAGCCATTGGTGAGATACAATGGGAGAGGAAGAGCATCAGAGGCTTTGAGAGTAGAGGAGTGTTGATTTTGTGATTTGAGGGGTTCGCCGGCCGCGAGTGTTTTAGTGACTGGTCGCCGGCGAACGTCCATTTTTATGGAGGTTGGCAAGTATGAGAGGAGAGAGAAGGAAATATATATTGGGAGGAGGGAGGGACAGTTAGTTAGAGGCTGGATGGTAGGATAAGCGGAGGTTTAGGAAGCTTATTTATAGTGAATGAAGTTGGCGGACAGGACTGGACTTTAGCAACACGTACAGCGTGTTGATTGCATTTTTATTACAAATTTTGATTTCAAACCATCCAAAATAGTAAAAATCCTTATTTGAGCCGAGCCGATCCCGTCCCGTCCCGTCCCGTCGGTAAAAAGATGAATTTCATTTATAGTGGTATAACATTACATTAAGATTGAGGAGGTTAGTTTATTTTGACCCTAACGAAAAACCGGCTTTTTATTCGTTCGGTCACGCGATTGATTAATTTTTGATATTGTAATATTAATGATGTATTTAATTAAAAATTATATTGTATTCCAAAAAAATGGAACTTTCAAAAATATATATAACTGATCAAACAATTTCATTCATTACTCCATGTTATGTGTAATGAAATTGCATTTGAAACTTTACTACAAAAATAATAATAATAATAATAATATAACATTACATTACAAATAACCCTTTTAATATACTTCACGTTTGTGTACAAGGATAATATTTGATACTATTTAATTATTTAGTCATATATTATAATATTTACTATTTGTAATTAAAAATTTAGAGACAAATTAAGCTTTATTTTTTTTAAATAACTGGTGTATCCTATTTTAACCATCTATACTCATAAGAATATAATCTATTTATTATTATTGGTAAGAGTATAATAGTTATAAATTTTATTCAATTCTTTAAATAATTACGAACAAAATAAATATAATATGAAATTATTTCAAGTTAAATCTTAAAATTATTAGACTTGAAATTATAATTCATGAAAATATAATTTTGAAATTCTGATTCTTACAAATACTATACAAAGAATTGTATATGCAAGTCCCAAATGTAACCTTTTTATAGTCTTATATATAAAAAATGTAATTCATTTAATTCTATATGATTATCCAAATGAATTTCCCAACTTAAATTACTTGAATTTAATTTCATTATTACATACATTAGTGTAGCACACTACTAATCCACGTGATTAACTTTTAGTGTTGATTTTTGGCATATCAGAAAACAGACAATCTTATGATTCAATAGTTTTTTTTCCTAAATACCTACTTTTGTTTGGTGAACCAAGCCAAAGAATAGGCCAGAAGAATTCTTTTTAAAAATAAAAATATAAAAAATCAATCACATTTAAAAATATAAACCATTTTCTTAAAATTACCTTAGTTAAATTATCAAACACGTTAATATTTTTAAAATAAAAAAGGGAACTTTAAAATTACATACGTAAGTCATCATAAAGTTTACTTTTCTTCCAGATTACTTCTATTTTAGGGGATAAACTTTTTTCACTTTCCATATTAAAGTTAAATAAAGAAAATTTAAACTAATCATAATAATATTTATAAATTACAATAAATATTCATAATCTAAACTAAAAAATATTTAAATAAAAAATATTTAGATACAATTTAGAAGACAGAAGTAAAATGAATATACGTTTATTTGTACTTATATTAAATGAATATTTTTTATCCCCTTCAAGTTTAACTCTTTTAATAATATGTCCTCTTAAATTTATTCACTTATATATTTGCCCCTACTCCTATACCTATAAAAAAATTCAGGAGGGACAGCTGCCTATGCTGCCCTCTTAATGGATCCGCCCCTGTATATATATATGTATATACACAGAGGTACAGAATGAGGATGATTTTTTTGGGCTATAGTGACGATTCAACCGTCGTCATAGACCAAAATATCTATTATTACTGATTGAATCTGTCAAATACATAGTCAAAAAGCCTTAAATATGTATTTAATTTCCATCAAGTATGTCACAACTATATATATATATATATATATATATATATATATATTGAAGTAATTTATAAACTGATCTTTTAAGGGCATCAACTGAGTTTTATTTTTCAGATAAAAAAGAAAGGAATGGAGGGGAAAAAGTTGGAGTCTAGCTTTTAAAGAAATTATAAAGACAAATAATAAAGTTTTAATTTTTTTTCTTCATTTTTTTCTTTTATCTAAAATAAACATGTAGCTAATCTTCCAACAAGCTGCTAATCTATATTGGAATTTGTTCACAAGAAATTTAATCTACTAAGAGACGGTAGCTACTAATAATCTAATCTTATCTCATATCCCTACAATTTATTTTCTCAAAAATATTTTTGGAGTAGTGGGTCATGGTGGCCTATTACTATTATACAGATTTTAAAAAATTATATCGAGGACATGATAATTAGATATAAAAATTAAATATGAGTATTTTATAATTTCTTTTATTTATATTTTAATCCTCCATTAAAAATTAAAATACAAATAATTAAAATTATAAAACATTTATTTTCAATTTTTATGTCCAATTTTTATATACGACCCATAGAAGAGCTTATTGATTTCCCCATCTACCCTGCTGTCAATAGTTGGCAATCCCACCAATAGTCAAAAATACAAGTACCTCATAATAAATAAACTTAAAAGTATTTCACATTTAGGTAGTTCGATCCTGGAGGTGATTCATAATAAATAAACTTAAATGCAAAAGTAAAGTTTTTCACATTTAGGCTGCGTTGACGTTTACCTCTCAAGGACCACGTTCTTCTCGTTTAATTCGTGATGAGATTGTTTTTTTTTTATATATATAAAAAAATAATCACATGATGACAGATATTAAATATAGACGCATTTATTTATTATTTGAAAAATGATATATATATCAATAAATATCTGATAAAATTGAATTGCGACTAATATAAAAATATATACAATAAAATAAAATAACGTGAAATTATTCTTAATTTATACATATCTAATGTATACATATACGTCGCAATCATACTTAAGCGGGAAATTTTCGGCCAGGCTCTTCTCATTTTGCATTCATATTTTGGCCGGTGTGTTTATAATTTAGGATTTTTATTTTGGCTTAAATATGATTTATTATCCTAAACTATAGGCCATATTCCACTTCGGTGATCCACCTTTCAATTTTGTCAATTAGATGATTAAACTATCAATTTTTTTCAATATCATTCAATTGAGGCTGCCACGTCAGAAATTGTTGACGTGGCTCGCTGACTAGACAAATTAATGCTTATGTGTAATTAAAAAATATTATTTTAATTATCTCTTCTAAACATCAAGGGTAAATATGTCAAAAACAAAATAAAACATAATAATAATTTAATAAAATCAAACCAAATCAATTTCTCATCCATTTAGTCGAACTAAACAAAATTAATTAATTAATCAAAAGAAAAAACCCAATATGAATCAAGCTAAAATCAGATGAAAAAATCATCGATAATCATGGATCCAGACAATGGTTTCTGTCCTGAAACCAAAATTTTCATAGCCTCCTCGACCCCTGGGTCCCCTCCCACCGAAAACCACCCCACTCTCCGGCTTCCTACTCTCTCTCCCTCCAACTCACTTCCCTGCCCGACTCGATTGCACTCATCGACTTAGCCACCGATTTAACGCGCCTCCTACTCCGAGTTCACTCGCCAACCAAAAACCTAGCCTCATATCTGCGCAAAACCTAATCTACCTGCTTTATCATCATCAAGAACGATTAGAACAAAGAAAAGCATTTAACCCCCAAAATAACTCCCCACTATTCATCATCTTCTTCTCTCCAAACAAAATAATCTATATAAATTAAATTTTTAAAAACAAAATTATCCATAAACCCAAAATCATATAGATCTTTGCTACCCAAAATCATAGATCTTTGTTACTCTTTAGACCCAAAGAACGACGATGATTCAGATCATCAAGATCCGAACCCCAAAACTCCACCATTCCAGATCATAACTACAAAAAATTCACACTCGATTCAAACCCCATACCAATCTTCTATAGAGAAGTCCCCAAGATCTAAAAGCCCTCGAATCTTCTTCTTCAGCGGGGTCTTCTTCTTCTTGTGCCATTTCTTCATCTGGGTTTTGGGTTTCTTGATGAGATTTTGTATTTTCAAGATAAAATAGAGAACAAAATAAGAAGAAATTGAGCGAAAATCTCAGAAATCGAACGAAAATAAGTCTGAGTTCTTATAAAGGTATTGGAGACAATGATCGTGAATTGTTAATAACATGAGTTTCATGGAAGTGGATTTGTTGTTTGCTTCGGTTCGTGTACTGCTATGAACAAAATGTTTGATTTTTGACTTTTTTAGTTAGTTAGTTGTTTTTTTACATTTTTGTCCTTGTAATTCTATATAATATTTTAAATCAAATATAAAATAAGTTTTTTATTTAACACACCAGCATTGACTTGCCACGTGTTCAAGCCATATAATTAATTTCTGATGTGGCAATTCAATTGAACTTTAGTGGAAAAATTAAAAGTTTAATCATTTGATTGACAAAATTAAAAGATAAATTATCAAAGTGGAATATGACATATAGTTTAAGATAATAATTTATATTTAAGCCTTTTATTTTTATTCGGAAGGAGATGGTGATTCCGTGATTTTAGTAAAGAAAAATTGGGATAAGCATTTTAAATTATGAGGATTTGAATAGTTGGAGCAAGTAAAACTCAATAATGTGAGTTTAGTTGACTTTATTATTTTCTGTGTATTAATTTTCTAAATTCCCTATTATATTCTTCCATTTATTTGTATTGATGCGTATATAAGTTTAATAATAATATATCTGTTCTAGGAATGAATGTTTTATTTATAAAGAAAACATTTAATAGAGTCTTCTACGTAATTTGTACTCTCTCTGTTTTTTAATATAAGTCATTTTAAATAAATATTTTTGTCTTTTAATATTTGTCGTTTTAAAATTTCGAGTAAACATTAATTATTTAATTTTCAATATTAACCCAAGTATTAAATATAACTTCGATTCTCTCACTATTTTTTGTCCAATAAATAACACTTTCTTTTTCTAATACAAGGATAATATAAGCCGCTGATATTATATTTAATGTTATACAATAATTTTCTTAATATTTATGCACAATTCTAAGGGGGTGTTTGATAAAAACTGAATGAATCTAAATCTGAATTTGAATGAAAAAATTTGTTTGACAATTAACATGTCTGAAACATCTGATTAACATATTTTTATTGTTTTATTCCTCTAAAAAATTTAAAATTGTTATAAATGTATTTAATATTAATTAATATAATAGTTAATATTATAAAAAAAAACTTCATTCAGCCAAAAAAATGACACTAAACCATTCCGTTCAAATCGTCTGAATGGCTGACCGATTCAGCCTTTCAGACAAATTTTTTCCCCAAAACAAATGCAATTAATAGCTGACCGATTCAGCCATTCAGTTATTTAAATCTAAACAAACAGCCCCTAAAACAACTTAACTTATACTCCCTCCGTTCCTAAAAGACTGTCGTTTTAGAAGAAAAAGTTTGTTTTAAAAAGCTTGTCGTTTACAACTTTCGAGGAGAATAAATTATTTACTTTCCTATATTACTCCTACCTTTTTCTCATTGTCCCAATAAATTCTCTCTCTTGTATTAATAGTTTTCAATTTTCCATAAAGGGGTAGTGACAGAATTTCAAACAAATTTTACTTGATAAATGATACTTTTTTAATTCATGTATCAAAACCTTAAACGACAATTTTTTAGAAACGGAGGGAATAGTATTAAAACACCGAAGGAATAGTATCTAGTAACATTTATTATATACCTGCTGAGTTTCCATAAATTATAGCCTTATAGGGATCGGAGATGCATTTATTTATATTGACCCTTCAGGGAAATTCAAGTAGATTTACAATTATGATTGTCACAATTAAACGATTGTGATTGGAGTTAAAGAAATGGATAAATGGTAAAACTATCCTATCGTAAACTAGGTCCCACACATTTATCCGAAATTTCATTTAATAACATTTGTTAATTAATAAAAAGAAATTAAAAGTTATGACATTTAAACAAGCAATAAAATTATAAATATCTTTTACATTTAAAGCCAATGATAAAAAATTTAATATTATAGGGGGAAAAAAAGGCACATGGTAATCTGTGATTTAAATAAAATTACAGATCCTTCATTTTTGTTTACATATAATTTGTCTTTTTATATAATGCACTTGAGATGAGAATTTTTAGAAAGACCGTTTAGGTCAGAATCTTAACCCAACTCAAAATTGTTGACTCATTTCAAACCTCAATTTAATCTTAAAAAATAAATGATATACATATCGATAAATATGTAACCAAATTAAAATGTGATTGATGTAAAAGTTTTTGTGATATGATAAAATAAATTAAAATAGGACAATTTTTAATACCTACCAATCACATGTATACATACATATACGTTACAATTATAATTAGATTTAAATTTTTTAGGACACATATCAAAACTCTTTAGTCTTTATATAGCAAACACTAATTACTGGCATCAATCAATATATATATATATATATATATATATATATATATATATTCCAAAAACAAACGGCTCTTGTATATATCCCAACTATTTTCTGTCCAAAAAATAATATCCCGTTGTCTTACTGGTTCAACTCATTTGGTATTTGGTAAAGAAGAAGACTGTATTAGAATAGTAAAATATAAATGACTCTATAATTTCTCTCACGGAGTATTTAAATTATAAGATCTCATCAAGGTTTTGAATTTATTTACATTAATGTTTACGCTTCATCAAATGATCCAATATTACTTTTATCTATATGCCAGCGGGAGAGAAATTATAATAAAAATTACAAACAATAAGGGAACATATTTTAGACTCATTTCATTTATAAATTAATTAAAATTGAGTACAATCCAACTCAAAATAAAATACAATAAAAATTGAGAATATTATGGACAATTTTGTTCGGTCAGTCATTCAGTGCGTTTGTTTTGAATAAAAATCACTTGAATTGCTGAATTAGTCAGATTTTTGAGCTGAATGATTTTTTGGTTTAATGAGCTAAATGACTGCTGAATGAAATATTTTATATTTAATTTTTTTTTACAATATTAACTATTATATTAAGTAATATTAAATAAATTTACAACAATTTTGAATTTTTTCAGAGGGGTAAAGTAATAAAAATCTATTATTCAAATATTTCAGACATGTCAATTATCAAACAATTTTTTTCATTCAGAATTCTACTTCATTTAAATTACTTAAATATTCAAAACTATTTCATTCAATTTTATCAAACAACCTCTAAGAAGGCGTCAACACCAGTCCTCGTTTGCCAATTTTAATTCGCTACCATTAGTGACACTGATCAAATTGAGTTTTTTACACCAATTTTATAATGGATAAATATAAATATAAAAAAAATAAAAAGCACCCAAATTTTTGTTACAATTACCCTTTTATAATCCTAGTCAAATTCCCTTGTAATTAATATTATAAGAAATTGATATTTTCATATAATTTTTTGATGTTTTCACATAAAAAGTATCACTATATATAAATGTATAATGACGATTTTCATGTGAAAATATGTGAAAATATCAGTTTCCAATACTATAAGGTAGGTACCTATCTGCACCCATCTCATGAGGAATTTTTCAAGTGAGATTCACTTTTTGGATGATTAAATGTACAAATTTTTTTATCTCCAAACAAATGAGATGAAATACATAAAGTGAAGCGTAATTAAGTCATTTAATGAGTTTCATTAGTATAAAATAAATAAAAATATTCATCATTTTATATAATCTTATAGTGGTTAGAAATAAATTTAATTTTTTTTTACTCTCTTTTAATTACTTTTATTTTTTTAAATACATTTATAAATTGTATTTTGCTTCTCTTTTGGAGAAGGGAAGAGAAGGAGTATTTTTCTACTGGAGTTGTAGACTAATTAGTTTTATGAAAGTGAAACTAGGGTTCGTTAATTTCATGATTTGGATAGGTACGGTTCACAATTCCCAAGAAGACATGCAAACTCAATAATCACGTGGTAGTATTTCCCTTTCTTCTTGTTAGACTCCTGCCGGTCTGCACATACAAATTACTAATAAATTTGTATACATTGTTTGTAATATATACGGTACTCCCTCCGTTTTCATAAACTGATTAAATATACAAATTTTTTTATTTTTAAAAGAATTAAATAAATTGCATAAAGTAAAAAAATAAATATATTGTTTAGTGAAGTCTATTAATATAAAAAAAAATTATTTATCATTTTATATAATTTTGTGGGATCATTAATGATAAATTTTTAATTTTTTTACTCTTATTTTTTGTACTCTTACTTTGTTTATCCTTTTGGCTAAGGGATGAGTAATTGTTAATTATTGGATTCAAACTGGTGCGTCCATTGGCATATGGTTCATTGTCTAGATACAATAAACATGTGGGTTAATATCTCTATTTATATATAGGAGTTACATATATTTATATATATATGGGAGTTACATATATTTATATGTGGGAGTTTCACACATTTATTTGGGAGTTATATATATATATATATATATATATATATATATATATATATATATATATATATATATATATATATATATATATATAAAAAGCAAAATTAATTAACAAGTACTATTGTGCATTTGAAAACTTTGAAGTTACACGAGCTGTGGGTATATATTTGGTACGTCTTTCGTAATAACGTAATTCAAATTACTGTTAAGAACATTGTTTGTTGAGTTCGTGATTCTAATCTTTCGTTATTGTTTGTTGTGGGCATACGCTTTAAGAGTTAACTAGAAAATGAAAATTTTCCGATTCATATCCATGTGTGTGCGCTATATATTTTGACAATAATAAATAACACAATTAAATTAGTTTATTTTCTGGATAAACATATACTACTGGATAAACATATAATTCTCCCTAAATTCCCTATACAGATGCTTGGTGAGAAAGCGTTTTTAAATTGTACAAAGTTCTGAAATCCTTATACTTGCAAGATAAAAGATCATTAAATGACCTAATTCCTTATTTATATTTATCCGATTAATAATCATGAAATATAACTTCAAAGTGTGAATTAAACTGAATGGATTACATTGTAATTGTTGAATTCATTTTAGTCAAAGTAATTAAATTAACACTAAGATATAATTAATTGGCAGGATTGTTTAGTTGCATGGCACCAAAGTCATCAAATTTTATTGGGAGAGGTCCCCGCTTCCCCGACCGTATCTCGAAAGATTAGTCCAGACTCCTGAACAAACTTAAAATGTGAGTTTGGGGATAAACTAACGACGATTTGTTCTTGTTTGACACTTGTTGTTTATTTATATCTGATTGTCTCTTAATGGACTCTTTCCTATTCGCCATTTAGAGCGTGATCTTTGTTTTTTTACATCTCCGAATCTTCTAAATCGGTAAAGATGTAAAATAAAATCTTAATAATTAAGAGTGCCTCTTAATGAAATTTTTTGATAATTTTTTTTTATATAAATATATTCAACAATATTATGCACTCATCTTTATTAAATTGAATATTTAAAATTATTAAATAAAATTTTATCCTTTTAAATGGTAAAATAGTGTCATTAGGAGACAACTTACTTTTTAGTTATTAAATAATTTTTTAGATTCAGACCTCATAATCATTCAGATGATCTAATTTATTAAGATATCATAATCATTCAGATCTTAATTCTCAAGTTTATCAAACAAAATCTTAAACACCAAAATTAATCATTTATAAGGAGGAAAATATCCAATTTCCAAGTAACTACTCAAGTGACTGTGGACACAATTAATTAATTATAATCAAGTGTGTAAGAAAATTATATTTGGAGGCAAATACACAGTCAAATATGTAGTGGATGTTAATGGATAGCTTTGATGTGGTGGATTTCTCATCGACTCTGGGGCATATCCAAAATTTGTAGAAAATTTTATTTATTGGCTGAAATAAGATTATTTTTTTTAATATTGTACACATGCACCTTTTATATAATACGTACACAAAGTGAAGTGAAGAGAAATCGTAAAATTTGATAATGAAAATAACTTAAATAATGAATTTGTCTATATTTTAAATTAACTTAAATAATGAAAATAACTCTTATATTTAGAATATAAGTACATTTTTATAATTTTTGAAAAACGTATTTGTATGTATTATATATTTTTTATAAATCTTGGAGGCCCTAAAGTAAAAATGTCAAAATTTTATAGGCTTAAAAAAAATTCCAAAATCTCGATCTAACTATACTCCCTCCATTATATACTATTTCTTATTTATTGAAAGTTGGCAATAACAAATAGAAAATGAAGTTGATATTCGCACAACTTATACTACTTGTTGCACACCCATATATAGGTAATTAAGAGACTAATTTACCCCCTTAATACTAGCTTATTTACTACTATATGCCTATTTACCCTTTCAATCCATGTCTATTGCCTAGAAAGCATATTAATATTAAGTAGGGAATCCTTTTTATTCTTCTCTAACTTTTCATCTTTTTATTGATTTATCTTCTATGGAACTTTTTATTTCACAAATACCAAAATGGAGGACAAAATTGTGGATGAAGAGATGTTATGACAATATTGCCCTTCCCCGCGGTGATCCCTACACCACCCCGAATGGAGACGGTGATTTTGATTCTAACAGAGATGAGGATGGAGAAGGGAGATAGTATTTACTTCCCGCCCCCAAATAATTATTTACTAACTAAATTAATCTTTATACTATCATATATTTCATAATTAAAATATATGTCCTTGTGTAAAAAATATATATTATTATTATTTGATCTTTCTTAATTTTATCTATATACGCTAAAATATGATTCCTTTTCATGAATGCTTTATTGTAAATAGAATAAAAATTAATTTTATTTATTTATTTAAAAAATTCACAAATTTTAATTCTCGCGATAATATAAATATTCATCGTGGGAGTTTAAATTTCATGTGAGGATAGGGATGGGGATATTTTTTAAGTTTTAATCATCGTGGAGAATGGAATGGGTATGGAAAACTTTTATAAGACGGAGGATGGGTGTAGGATGTGTAATCCTCGCCCTTGTCTCCGTCTGGCCTCGCCCCATTGCCATCCCTAGTTATAGTTGAATAGAATAATTGATTTGGTTAATTTCAATTGCATTAAACAAATTTTTGAGCTATTTGAGTTATCCAATCATTATGATTCTAATTATGGTAATTTTTCATTCTTTCTGTTCTAAACTAATAAAATTTGGGGTTTAAGAATTTATTATATATTTTAATTGTTTAATTTATATATATATATATATATATATATATATATATATATAACAATAAGCTTCACTTTTAAAATGGTGTTTGATTGTATCTTAACAGGTCACCTCTTAATGCATATTAACAACCCACATCTTTGTATTAAGAAGTTCTCTCTGAATAGTTAAGATACAAATATGAATATTCTAAACTATTCAAAAGACCTTTTCATACAAAGATGTGAACTGTTAAGATGCATTAAGAGATAAATTGTTAAGATGTATTAAGACGAAATCAAACACCAAAAATCACAAAACCAACTTATCTGATATTTTCTATGCAACATGCCAAACCTAGTCTCTCACTAAAACAAGTTACAATCCAACATTAGATTCCAATGGTTAAATAACAATTTCTTTTTCATCTTACTGTTTAACTCATTTTTTGGTCGTAAATTTTATATTTAATGACTAGATAACAATTGTTTTTCCTTAAAATTTTATCATATTTCTCTAATTTTTTAAAGAATTTTAATATTCATCTTAGCATCGTTTATAGTGCTTATAATTGTTTAAGTTGTACTGCGGTGAAGTGTTTTCATAGGCCACCCAATGTTCAATAATGACAAAGAGTATATGCAATGATTTAGATTTTATAAAAAAAATACAATTTTAAAGTATAAAATGATACAAAATTTCTAACGTTACACGTGGTTACATAAAAATATATTTTTTGGTATATTTGAATTATCACGCCACTAATATTATATTTAATTTTAACAAATGTTAGAAATAATATTTTTTTCTTAAAACTCGCTATTCAAAAAATATATTTTGTTTTGAATTATGGGACGGTGGTGTAAATGGCATGCATTTTACTTTTTTTGCTAATCTTTTGTTTCAATATTAGATATATATTTTTAAAAAGAAATTAAAAACATATCTCTAATATTAGTTAAAAATCCAATAATAATGATATTATAATACATAATCTATCTACAGCATAAATAATTGTATGTAATAAATTTATGTGGCTTTATAATTTAAAAATTAAAAGTGTACAACAAAGCCCAAAAATGTTCTTCTCGGTTGCAAAATCAACTCCATCTCCTTGCGATGTATGTTTAAGTCACCAGCTAAATTGCTGAATCTAAAGATATAAAGTATAACACAACTTTAACTAAATTCTTTAATTAAGTTTGAGAGTACATTGGACATCATAAAACTATGGAAAAATAATTTAAATATCGACAAATATTTAACGAAGTTAAATTGAAAGTGTATGTGATAAGATAGAATAAGTTAATAAAGTGATACCCTTCTTTAATTCTTACTTATCTCATGTATACACATACGTCCGAATTATAGTGAAAGTGTATGCAATAAGATAAAATAAGTTAAAGTTGGACATTTCTTAATTCATACTTATGTATGCACATACACGCAATCATAATTCTGATGAAAATTTTCGCATTTATAGTAGGACTCTAAACCTCAGCAGTTGACGCAGTAGTTCAAGGTCACCATGGGGTCACGATGACGCCGCAAGCCCGTATGAAAAGGCTGACCAGGGTTTGTGGAGATTGGTTCGACTGAGATTGGGAAACTCCCGATTATCAAAAAAAAAAAATTCTTAGAAATGGTTATTTTAAAAATGTATCTCTAGCTTTAATACCGAAAAAATAGGAATTATAACAAGAAATCTATATTCTAGCCCCTCTTTCTTAGATGGTATTTGGGTAGGCTTACGGAGTTATGGGGTGCTATTGTTGTTAACGCCAAGATCTTCTCCAACGTCCCAATCACGTAAGACGCATACGATCCTCGCCACGCATAAACACGATAAACACCACAAGCTTGGCGATTTGGGCCCGTCGGGATAACTTCGAGCGTGAGAATCGATGTCGGTATTCACAAGGTTAACAATGGAGGATTATATGTCTAGTGTATTGAGAGAGATAATAATATTCAGTTGAATGTATATGTGAATATGAATGTGAACGTACCTTTTTCTTGAAGACTTCTTTAGCATGATATACTACTGGGACACAGTTTACTGTACCCCGACCCTCTTGACACTGTTAATCCCATCCCTCGTCCCATCACCGCCACCAATTGTCGAATCCTTATTAATGCCATGTAAGATATCAGTCAACCATATCTTGTCATCATCACCGGCTCAGAACCCAAGTGAAGATATTTAAATATATGATGGATCGACCCACTGATTTGGTCCGATACTATAAGGTCTTAACAAAGATAATAAAGTGACTAGGCCCAATAATGTCAACACCCAATAGTGAAGACCCAATGGACTAACTGAATAAATAGGCCCGATCCATTCGACCCAATAGAAGAAATATCACGACCCAACATTGTCCCCTAATTTTTTATTAAACAGGAGGTTTAATAGGAAACTATAAATGGTATCGGTTCAGGACAAAAGGAATTATAATAAGACCAATAAAGGCCCAAAATACGGTTTACCGAAGTCCATCTGATGAACATCAAATAGCAACATAAAGGGTTCATCTTCACCAACCTCTGCTGAAGTACCAATTGAAGAGCTTTTCAACTCACCAAGCTCGAGCCATAAAATGAAATTTCGGTTCGGCAATAATTCCATCACGGACTTGATGGACGAAGGAATGAAATACCGGACTAAAGGAATTCGATAGTTTTGATTTATTCATTCACTTCGCTGCCCATCAATTTGAAATGATTAACTAATAATGGTCATCTGCAGGCAAACGCTGATTCGTGTGTCTCCATCTCAAATACAAAGAAGCTGAAAAGGATACCGAAGAGAATGTTAGAAGAGAATCTGAAGAGAATCTTTGAAGAGAATCTTTGAAGAGAATGCCAAGAGAATACTGAAGAGAATCTTCAAAGAGGATCTTTGAAGAGAATACCAAGAGGATGTTAAGAGAATATCGAATAGAATACCGAAGAGAATACCGAAGAGAATACCGCCCGAAGGGATAAAGCCATCCAGGAAGTCCGTGTTTGGCGAAAGAAAGAATCAATCTTGATATTGCTCTCTTCAACAATGAATGCCTTCTAAGGATATCGACAAGATCAAAGAAGAACTAAAGACTTGACCCAAGGCCACTCATCCGGGTCATCACGATGGCGAAGAAGAATGAAGATCGTAAAGTCCAATCGAGCTTGGCAAAGTAAAATAACAATATCCATGCTAAAGAAGCAAGATATATAGCACATCGTCAAAATCTTGAAGAAGAGCTCAAAGAGCTTCGGGCCGTTAGAGATTTGGGTCCGCCACTGACCGAAGACTTTCGTAAGGAGATCCAAGCGAGAATCGTAAAAATCCATTGAAATGAACAATAAGATCGTCCATATGTATGCCAAAGGATATGAAATCTGCCGAAATAAAGACAAGAAAAAGCTCGGGCCAAGGTAGATCCATCTCTTCTAGACTCTTTAGATGGTGATGATGACAAGGAAGAAGCCTGAAGATGACCTCTCCTTATCTTTAGCTGTAGAACTTTCTGTAAAAATTTTAACTTGTTGTGAACAGTTAATATTAAAATATCAACTTCATGCCTTATTACTTATGAGTGAATATTTCTTGTCCATAATTGATCATCAATCAACTTGAAAACTGTGCAAGTGCCTCTTATCTTAAACCGTTAGTCAATAATCAAGCAAATTATATAACAGTTAAGAACAATGATAATATAATTCGAACTCAACACTTGAACAAAATAAAGTAATACATACTTATTTTTACCGGAGTGTGAGACAGATCAGTCAATAGGGTGAATTCGGCTGATCCTCTTTTGCAACAACAAGATCTTGCTTACCGCTCGGGGTAGAACAAGTATATAAGGACCTTTGTTTACCACTCGGGGTAGAACAATTATATAGGAACCAAGATATAAGGATCATGGAATTTGTCTACCACACGGGGTCACAAATTCATAGGGACACTTCTTGACAATAAAATTTCGCCATCGAATGGCCAAACAAGTCCGACCTTACCTCCTTACTTCCAGGTGCATTTTGTTTACCACTCATGGTAAATCAAAATTAAGAGGATCATGGAATTTGTCTACCACGCAGGGTATAACAAAACCATAAGGACACTCCTGCCGAAGAGGCTACCATCGAATGGTCAGCGAGTCCACCCCGTCCTCCTTACTTCGGTGAACTATTGATTTACCTCCCTCGGTAAAAGCAATATAAAGGAACATAAGATTTGTCTACCACGCTGGGCAACAAATAGATAGGCTACCATCGAATGGCCAGCGAGTCCGACCATACCTCATTACACCATTGTGAACTTAGGACAAATAGGAACAGGATCATTGTAAAAAAGTAAATGTGGATGAGCCACCGAAGTCTTTATGTGCTGAATCCCCGGTTCTTTCATGAATATCCCTGCCAAAGTGCTTTATAGGCCAACAACTTCGGGTCAAATGATCGCCACAGATGTCTTTGTGAACTTCCCGAAGAACATACTCTGCTTCGGATATAACCAAATGTTTAAGCAATGATGACGAAAAAGGTCATTCGATAAAGATTCTCATCAATGAGAACAAAATTGACACTCTTGTACTTGGTCTTCTTTAGCCGGCATCTGATCTGAAAGAAGGACGCCATATGCCATCAAAGCTATAAGCATCCGTAGTAGCCAACTTTGATAATGCATCAGCAATGGAATTGTTATTGTGATTGACCCCTTGATAGCCTGATGTACTGATGTTCGAAATAGAATATCCATCTGCATGCAATGTCCACGAGCTCGCTTCACTGAAATCTTTATAACGGCTTTATCGGACTCTCACCGCTTCCATCTCGTTCGCAACTTTAGATGGATTTCCCGAAGACAGTATCCACAGGGCGGTGTGCCTCGATTGGATTCTCGAGAGTGTAACTTCGGGTGCCTTTGACCATAATCCCAAAGACCAATAGGGCGGAATACCTTCTTCGATCAATCAGGAAAATGGCTGTTGGGTCTTCATCTACTCGCTTGACCATAATCCGAAGACCAATAGAGGCGGAATACCTTCTTCGGTCGAATCGGAAAATGGTGTTGGGTCTTCATCTACTCTACTTCGACCATAATCCGAAGACCAATAAGGCGGGTACCTCTTGGTCGAATCGGAAAATGGTGTTGGGTCTTCATCTACTCTGCTTGACCATAATCCGAAGACCAATAGTATGGAGTACCCTTCTTCGAATGCTTTCGGGAATATGATTCTTTGGTCTTCTTTGGTCACGAGGATCACCTCGGAGACATGTCCTCAAAGTGTATAGATAACTTTCCAACTCACGGTTGTCCATCTTTAGGCGTACCACATCTTTCGAATCGGACATAATTGAACGCTTTGTCCTCGACTTGCAATCAAGAAGAATCTGCACAACTATATCCTTGCTTTCTTTCACCTACCTCCTCCTGTTTCCGCTTCACATCATCTCGCCCGCTCCAAGAGAACCTTGAAAGCTCTATCTGCTTCGTCCACCATCTTCATTAACTTTAACCACTTGATTAATGAAGAGTTAAGGCGGGGTGCCTTTTACTTGCCTTTCACCGTGATCATGCTTCTTTGTCGCCAAAGAAAGACCAACCATCTTCGAGCTTACCAGTGGGCTCTCGAACGAGAACCCCGATTTGTGCCATAACTTCCGGATGTAGAAAAACCGGAAATATTGTGATTGATAACTCAAGAACACTAGAAAGCGACCCTCCTTGGCGCTACCAATGTTAACGCCAAGATCTTCTCCAACGTCCCCAATCACGTAAGACGCCTTGATCTCGCGCGATAAACATGATAAACACCATGCTTCGACGTACGGGCCAGGTGAGAGGATAAATTCGAGCTTGAGAATTAGTATCGGTGTTTACAAGGTTAACAATGGAGGATTATATGTCTAGTGTATTGAGAGAGATAATAATATTCAGTTGAATGTATATGTGAATATGAATGTGAACGTACTTTTTTCTTGAAAACTTCCTTGCTATGATATACTACAGGACCTGGTTTACCGTGCCACTGACCCTCCTGACACCTATTAATCCCATCCCTCTCGTCCACCATCACGCCAATGGCGTCGATCCTCATTAATGCCATGTAAGATATCAGTCAGCCATATCTTTGTCATCATCACCGGCTCAGAACTCAAGTGAAGATATTTAAATATATGATGGTTCGACCCACTGATTTGGTCCGGTACTATAAGGACTTAACAAAGATAATAAAGTGACTAGGCCCAATAATATTAACACCCAATAGTAAAAATTCAATGGATTAATTGAATAAATAACCCGATTCATTCGACCCAATAGAAGAAATATCAAAATCCAACCATTGTGTTTGGCTTAGAGTTTGGGATATGAAAAGGTGATTCTAAGGTTGGGTTCAGATATAGTTCGAGGGGTGGGTCATTTCCATAAAAAAAGAAAAAGGCATGGTGGATTTGATTCGGTTTGTCAACTTATAGATATTCGTCCATTCCATTCGGATGCAACAAATATGAGGCTATTGATAGTCAGACCAACTTTATGATAATCTCTAACTACACTTTCGTCTTCTTTTACAAGGAGATTTGACAGGTGTTGTGCGCTTAGCCGCTCGCACATGGCCTGGATATGACTTTTTTTTGTGGATTTGGTCCCGTATTTTACCGACAAAAAGTTATGTTTAACCGGGTAAATGACTCGCTAACATAAAGTTGTTCGAATTTAACTCATAATATTAATTCATACTCGAATTTAAATTATAATAAAAAAATTTTATTCAAATTTGACTCGAATATTTATTATTCGAGTTCGATTTGACTCGAATCAAATTATATTTAAATTACTCGCGATCTTCAAATTCAAACTTAAATTCGAATCTCCACATAATAACTACATTTATAATAAATATAATTATAAATTGAATTTATTATTTTACTTATAAATGAGAAAATATATTTACTATTACACTTTACAAATATAAAATTATAATTACAATTAAAAATAAAATAATAATAATAATAATAATAATTAATTATCTTTATTTGATTTAATTTTGAATATATTATAACAGGATGTATCGAGTATGTAATCGAATCTGTATCAAATCACAGTCAAGAATTCGAGTAGTTTAAATTTTAAACGAGTCGAGTATAACCTTGTTTAAATTCTACTCATATTTTTATTCAAATAATTTTATATGCTCAGATTATGTTATTAACAAATCCAAATCTCACTTGTATTTTTTTCAAGTCCAACCTGAATTATATGCCAGAATAATATCACCCCCACACCATGATTAAAACAAGGAGAAAATATTAATAACGGCAAGTAACAAAATTCTTGCATATATATTATACATAATATAAAATATTGACAAGTGCAATGATATATATATATAGAGAGAGAGAGAGAGAGCTCTAAAAAATAATAAAATAAAAAGCAGTTGAGTTCCTACTAATCAAATATAAAAAATGAAAAAATATATATGATGCCTCAAACTTGGACCATCGTAGATTGTAACTTTCAATGTCACGTGGATTGTAGAGCGACAAATAGTAGCACCTTCATAATTAAGGTATTATTATTATTATTATTATTATTATTTAATGAAATTTTCTCTATTAATTTCTTTAGCATAGAAATCGCTTATAGGAATAAAAAGAAAAATTAAAAATAAATTAATTGCATTTCTCCTATACACATGCAAAATTGTCACACCAAAATTAATACTATACTACATCTGTTCCACAAAAATAATTTTCAAAATTATAAATTTCAATTAGTATAAATGAATTAACTAGTCAATAATATTATAAACTATTTAAAATATTAATACCTATTTGTGTTATTCAAAACGTACATATAATTATAAAATGAAATATAAAAAGTGAGGTGGTAAAATTAAATAGATATAAATGTTGTTAAAATGAAAGAAAACAATAATTTCCATGTCATCGTCCTATGCGGGAGTCCCTTTCTTGAGAAAGTGAGAATACTTGCAGCTACAGCCAACTTGATGATCATTATCCTCTCCATATAAACAAATCTTGTACGTATTTTAAAATGACAGCATACTTTTGTCCATTTGTAAGATTAATTCTTTCCATAAAATATTAAATAAATAAATAAATTATTATTATTATTATTATAGACAATCATTCTGGTTTGAATGAATAAATGCTGGTTTGAATGTCATATTCCACCTCATTTAAATTACTACTGTTTTTATCTTTTGATTACTCCCTAATTAATTAATTACAACTCCACCACCAAAGTTTCTTCTGTACACACGTTAACGTTAGCTCAGTTTCTCTCTCTCACAAAACCAACCCGCATGTCAATCATGAATGTTCCGGCAATACTTCACTACCACCTATTCCCTTTTGTCCCCACTTCTCTATTTCCCTCTCATTGTTTTTTAGGGTTCTACAAGGGTTTCTCTTTTCTGCCTTCTTCATGATCTGTAAATTCACCTTATGAAAAACAGCTTTCAGCTTCTGGCTCATCTTAATTCTGATTTGGGTCTCTATATATTCTTCTGTCTAAAGAAATTTGTATTGAGCTCTGCTGCTTTTTCATGGCATATCAACCGATTCGGGGAGCTGGGTCGGGTTTGCACTTCTTGAATTATCCGTTTGGGGACACCACTTATACGAAGGTGTTTGTGGGAGGGCTAGCATGGGAAACAAAGAGTGAGACGCTGCATAGTTACTTTGAGAAGTTTGGGGAGATTCTTGAGGCAGTTGTTATCACGGATAAGCATACCGGTCGATCAAAAGGCTATGGCTTTGTGAGTATTTGGTTCAGTTGTTTTGCTGTGTTACTAGTACTGAATTAAGCATATATTTTTGGTCTCCAAATTAGCATCTTTAAGTGCTCCGTAGTAGAATTTGGATCATAATTGACATATGTGATAACTGATAAGTATGGGTCTTTGAGACATACTTGTGTAGCAAACAATATTGTTAAATGGTAATTTGGGTAATTGATCAATCTCTATGAAAGAAACAAACTATAAATACGATTTTTTGTTCCATTTTATAATACTTGGAATTTACTTTGTATGCATTTGAATGAATGTTGGAAAGTTTTCATGATAGTATATGTCAACTATGTTACTTCTTACTTTGTTTTAGAATTGTTAATCAAAGAATACTGATAGGTAGTTCGAAGGGGAATTGGTGCACAGAGCACTGCTATAAGGAATGAAGAGCTATGCTATATGGTTAATAGCTTTTTTGATTTTGAACTGAATTTGATATGAAAGAAAGACAGACAGACCGACCCAAGACCCTCTCTTTCTAAAATGAAGGGATCACGCATGGAACATGACACCGGGAGATGAAAAAAGAGAAGGAAACACAAGAGAACACTCGGGATAAAACACTCACACTCAATGGAAATCCACCAAGGAGATAGAGCCAAAGCAAACAAGAACACTTGATTTGTATAAAAATCTCCAAATAACTCAATCTTCGTTGAACTTCACAAGCCTAACCCTTATATAGTTGTCATGGAACATCCCTACAGCCCTAGGTACATGAATTATAATAAATAAACTACTTAATAACATTAATTTAGGGAGGAAGACTATGAGACACAAAAGACCAAATACAATGAAAAAAACATAATTATGCATTGGTATCATTCTCCCACGAATCTAGATTGTCTTCTTCAAAATAAGGAGAAAGATCCACAACATTGAAAGTTGTCGAAACACCATATTCTCCGAGCAACTCCAATTTGTACGCATTTTCCCCGATCCGTTGAAAAACTTTGAAAGGACCATCAACCTTGGACTTGAGTTTTCCATGACGCCCTCGAGGAAATCGTTCTTTACGGAGATGAATCCATACCAAGTCACCTTCCTTGAATGCATCGGGTTTCCGATGTTTATTCGCTTGATTTCAGTATTTTTCATTTTGCTTGATAATGCGATCACGGACTTGCTCATGCAACTTCTTGATGTGTCTGACTTGTCTTCAGCATCTCCACTAAAGTGATGAGAAACAAGAAGGGGAGCCAAGTCTAAAGAACTAATAGAATTTCTCCCGTAAACTAATTCAAAAGGGCTAGTTAAGGTCGTTTGACTTAATGTTCGGTTGTAAGCAAACTCGGTTTGAGCCAAAACAATGTTTCCCACTAAGCTTCTCAAAAGATTTCCCAAGCTCCGATTAACCACTTCGGTTTGGCCATCCGTTTGTGGATGATGGGAAGAGCTAAATTGCAACTTTGTCCCAAGCTTTTCTCAAAAGAGTACGCTAAAAATGTCCCACAAACTTTGAATCACGATTCGAAGTTATTGTTTTTGGAACTCCATGAAGTTTAACAATCTCTCGGAAATATAAAGCAACCACATGAGAAGCATCCAAAGTCTTGCTACATGGTACAAAATGCGCCATTTTGGAGAACCGGTCCACATCCACCATGATATGTCTTTGTTTCTTTGAGTTCGGGGTAAACCCACCACAAAGTCTAGGCTCACATCTTCCCAAGGAGCTATTGGAACTGGTAAAGGCGTGTATAAATCTATGTTTTGAGCATGACCTTTAGCAATATGACAAATTCGACAACTTTCAAAATGCCGCATATTGTCCCTTTCAAGTTTAGGCCAAAAGAATTTTTCCTCAACAAGAGAAAAAATTTTATCTCTCCCAAAGTTTCCAGCAAGTCCTCTACCATGAGCTTCAATAATTATGGCTTCTTTTAAAGAACATTCGGGAATACATAATCGATTCTTCATGAAGAGAAACTCATCTTACATTAAAAAGTTTTGATACGGGCCTTTTAAGCACTCTTCCCAAATCTTCCCTAAGAAAGGATCATCCTTGTAAAGTTCTTTAAAGACTTCAAAGCCTAGGACTTTTAGTTGCATTGTGGTTAGTAAAGAGTGCTTTCGACTTAAAGTATCCGTTACTTTGTTGAGTTCTCCCAATTTATGCTTGATAACAAAATTAAAGGCTTGAAGAAACTGAACTCACTTTGCATGTCGCATGTTGAGCTTGTGTTGTCCATTTATATACCTTAATGCTTCATGATCCGAGAAGAGAATAAACTCTTTGGACACGAGATAACGTTACCAATGCTCCAAGGCTCTAACAATGGCATAAAACTCCTTGTCATAAGTAGAGTACTTTATGCGGGATTTATTCAACTTTTCACTAAAAAAAGGTAATTGGCTTCCCTTCTTTGCTAAAGAACACACCAATACCCACATTTAAAGCATCACAACCAATTTCAAAAACTTTTTCAAAATCTAGGAGTGTGAGAATAGGAGTCTCCGTTACCTTCTTCTTTAAGAGCTCGGAACTTTTTTATGTCTCTTGAGACCGCTTGAAAGTTCCTCCCTTTAAGCATTTGGTGATAGGAGAAATAATAGTGCTAAAACCTTTAATAAATGGCCAATAGAAAGAGGCAAGCCCATGAAAGCTTCGATTATCATAAAGGGAAGAAAGAATAGGCCAACTAATAATTGTTTCGACCTTACTTGGATCCATTTTTATGCTTTCGTTGGAGACAACATAGCCCAAAAAGATGAGGTTATTTGTCAAGAAATGGCATTTCTTTAAGTTGTCAAACAACTTTTGCTCCCTTAGCACATTAAAAACTTGTCAAAGATGTTCTAAGTGGTGATTTTGATTTTTGCTATAAACAAGAATGTCATCAAAGTAAACCACAACAAATTTACCAATAAATGGCTTGAAGATGTGATTCATGAGTCTCATAAAAATAAAAGTACTAGGAGCATTAGAAAGTTTAAATGACATTACCATCCATTCAAATAGTCCATCCTTTGTCTTGAAAGCGGTTTTCCATTCATTGCCCGCCCTCATGTGAATTTGGTGATAACCACTTCAGAGATCAACTTTAGAGAAGATTGAGGCACCATAGAGTTGATCAAACAAATCGTCAAGACGAGGAATATGAAATCAGTACTTGATGGTTATCTGTTCACAGCTCTACTATCAACGCACATGCACCAAGAGCCGTCTTTCTTTAGAACTAGGAGTGCAAGAACAATTCAAGAACTCAATACTTTCCCTTATCAATCCTTTGGCTAATAACTCATCAACTTGCCTTTGAAGTTCTTTGTGTTTTTTAGGATTCATGCGATAGGCTGCCTTGTTTGGAAGCATAGAATCGGGAACAAAAATCAATGCAATGTTGAATGTCCCTTATAGGAGGAAGGCCAAATGGAATTTCTTCGGACAACATCATGAAATTCTTGTAAGAGCGGTTCCATTATTGGTGGGACTTTTTGTCTTGCTTCATTTTCTTCCATTACTATGAGTACAAAAATTTCATCTCCCTCTACTAAAACTTTGTCGATTTCAACTTTTGAGATTAAATGATTTTTATTAGCCTTTGAAGCTTTAGAGGGGTACTTTTAAGCTTCGAAGGGCCTAATGTTACTTTAACGCCATCTTTGGGAAAAATGTGTATTCTTGAAACCATTATGAATAAATTTCCGATCATATTGCCAAGGCCTTCAAAGAAGCAAATGACAAGCATCCATGGGAACATCATCACACCATATTTCATCTTTATAATTTTTACCAATAGAAAATTGTACCAAACACCTTTTGTTTACTTGTACCTCATTTCCCTTGCAAAGCCAAGAAAGCTTATAAGGTTGTGAATGCTCCTCTGTCTTTAAGTGAAGCTTCTCCACCATTTTTGTAGCCGCCACATTCTCACAACTTCCACCATCAACGATAACATCACACACCTTGCCATGAGAAGTGCAACGAGTGTGAAAAATATTGTTTCAAAGCCAATTATCTTCCTCCAAATGGATTGCATTCAAGCTGCGACAAATGACCAGAGATTCACCTTGGTCTCCGTAAGTGATATCGCCTTCGTCCCTTTCATTAGAAAGTGATTCTTCATCAACTTCCTCATTGGCCTCCTCTTCAACTACTGAGACAATTTTGCGATTAGGACACTCAGAAGTAATATGCTCAAATCCATGACATTTGAAACATTGGCGAGAATTTGGGTTGGATGATGTTGGTCGAGTTGAACTCGTCTTTCCATCTTGCTTCGTAGGGGCTTTTGAGCTAGTAGCCTTTGATGTTGGTGAAGATTTGAATGTTGAAACACTCCCTGGTTGGAAACACCGTCACGATTCCAAAATCAATTCTTACCTTTTACTTTGAGTTGTCGCTCCACTATTATTACTAGCTTGAAAATATCATTGTAAGTCCAATAAGGTTGTAATTCGATAACATTGATAATTTCCTGCTTAAGCCCACCAAGGTAGCGAGCAACAGTTTGTTCTTCCGGTTTGGATAAGTCACACTGCATCATAAGATGATCAAATTCAGCGGTATATTCTTCCACAGAAAGCTCACCTTGCTTAAAATTATGGAATTTAAGAAATACGTCTTGCATGTAATGATCCGACAAGAATTTCTTCATAAGTTCTTTCTTCATCTTTTGCCAAGTGACGATTTTTTGTTTTCCTTCACGTGCACGCTGCTTTTTGAGATGCTCCCACCAAATTGAGGCATGCTTTTCAGTTTAATGGCAACTAGCTTTACCTTACAATCATCAGTCACATTTTTGTAATCAAAAATATGTTCCACATTATTGAGCCAATCAATGAATCATCCCTATGCATTCTTCCTTCAAATTCTAGAATTTCAACCTTGATGTTATCATCACGTTGATAATTTTAATATCTTTGAGGCCGATGGGGTAGAGAATCCTCTTCATCCCTTGGGCACGAGCATGATGAAAGGGGTTAACATACTCTCCACTCGATAAATCATCTTCTGACTCATGACCCAAATTATCATGTTTCGAAGGTTCGAAGCGTTGTAAACGCTCCTGGAGCTGCTGCACTTGTCTTCTCAAATCATCTATTTCAATGTCACGAAGGTCTTGTTCGTGTACCAATGTTTCTTCAATAGTAGGATCGCGACGACGACTGGCCATCAAAACCTGGCTCATGATACCAAACTTACACCGGGTGATGAAAAAAGTGAAGAAAACAAAAGAGAACGCTCAGGATAAAACACTCACACAATGAAAATCCACCAAAGAGATAGAGCCAAAGCAAACAAGAACACTTGATTTGTATAAAAATCTCCAAATATAACTCAATCTGCTTTTAGCTTCACAATCCTAACCCTTATATAGTTGTCCTGGAACATCCCTCCAGCCCTAGGTACATGAATTATAATAAATAAACTACTTAATAACATTAATTTAGGGAGGAAGACTATGAGACACAAAAGACCAAATACAATGAAAAAAACATAATTATGCATTGGTATCAGAACACCATCTTGAATCCAAATGTTCATTTATCTTTCAGCTATACATTGCTATAGAGGCATATGCTTACAATTAGTGATTGTCATAGAATGTGCTAATTATGTTCATACTACCATCACTTGGACTACTAACCTCTAGACCTCTATGCCACTGTCATGAGTTGGGACTACCACCACTATTCATCTCTCTTTTGACCTGCCACCACAATCATCATAATATCATCGACACCGTTTTCACTACACATGCCCTAGTCATATATTCATTGTCATTTCTGATTTTACCTATGTAATAAAACGTCATGAAGTCATACAAGCTATAAGTTTCAAAATGAAGGGGCATGACTCCCTTCATTCCAGATTTCCTTAACTGCAATCCTTCAGCCTCATGGTTTTTGATGAATCAATAATGTCACAGACATACTATTCGATTTCGCGGGGAGATCAGCAAATGTGGTAGTGGCACTCGTACTTAGGTTTATATATTAATGAATTTAACTTCAAGATACATAATTTCAAGATGTATTTTTGTTTAGTTTATTTCTTCGAGTTTTGGGAAGAGGAAAAAATGAATCATATGATTCATATTGCATATTTGTTTCATAGTTGTTCAACAACTTAAGGGTAATTTGGGGTCAAGTCTTCATTCCTAATATGTGCTTGTCATTGACATGTTAGAACACACACACACACACACACACACACACATATATATATATATATATATATATATGGGTTATGGACCTGTTCGAGGTACTAAAATTTTCTTATACTGACCAAAAAGGTAGAAGAAGAAGATGTGGCATATTTGGTGCTTACTTGATCTGTTGCATGATTTTCCTGACAACTCCTCTTAGACATAGTTAGCAATAATAGGGTCTTTTGAGATACCCTCTGTTTTTATCCTCTGTTTTCTTTTTCCTTTTGGAAATAATTCTACGGGCTTTGAAGTTGTATTTAATTTTATTTCCCTGTGATATTTTGTTTTGCAGTATATTCTCCCTTTTTCATGTTTGTTCTGTGAATGATTATTTTATTGAAGCTCTAATAATCCATGGTTTAATGAACTTAGGTGACATTTAGTGATCCTGAAGCTGCAAAGAGGGCTTGCGCTGATCCAAGTCCAGTCATAGATGGTAGGAAGGCAAACTGTAATTTGGCGTCACTTGGGCGGCCTCCGCCATCACTGCCTTATGGTACAATCTCTTGGTACTTAAAATAGATTAACCTTTGTGCATTCAGTTGATCCTATCTCCTATTATTTGTTAGGCTTAAGTCTGGACTATGAGTAATATTATCAGTGGAATAAATTAGTTTACTCCATAATTGGCCAAATTCAGCCCATTGGAATATAAGCTCCATCCAGAGTATAAGCTACAAAGGACCCTCAAATTATGATCTTAATTTGGAAAAGAAGTAGATCAGTCATAGGCATTTTTTTTCCAACGACTACCTTGAATTCCAGCAGAGAAAACTTAGTTGACAAGTGGGCCTTGTGATAGCTTCTGTATATTAGTCAACACGGCTACTCAATTTTAAGCTATAGAATTTGAATTGAAAGCACGTTTGCAATTCTATATAGTTGAAATTTAGTTAAAATTTGTCCCTCAATTCCAATTCCAAGGATTGGAATTGAGCTGCCAAAGATAGGTTACATATTTTTGCAACTTTCTGAAGTTAAGAAAGATGTATTAATTATGTTTTATTTAAATTTTTCTTTAGCATCTTCAGTGCGGTTAAAAAAAATGAGATATACATGTGTGTGTGTGTGTGTGTGTGTGTGTCATAGGCATGTTAAATCTATGCCACAAACATGGTTTTTAACCTTGACACTGAAACTGTGACTGAGGGAGTTTAAAATAGGAGGAAAAAAGAGAAATATAAGTGTTAGTTGATTTGTATTTCATCCTTCAATGTTGCCTTTTGGTTATTGTAGGGCATATGAGATCAGCAGTGCCCCATTTTGGAAGTTCGCAAACACTTAGGGGGCCGAACACTGGAAGGCCTAGTTATCATCAACCAGTTTCTTACAACTATCAGTCCGGATTCCCATATCTTCCGTATGGGTGAGTTATGAGTCTTGAAGCACAGGAGTTTCTGTTGTTACTTGTTATCCAAAGTTTATCGGTTAAATTGTAGCTTTTGCAATTATTTGTATTTGTTTGAGTCAAGAGTGAGGCATCCCAATCCTAAGATTGGAAAGAACATCTCTGGAGAGCTTTCCTAGGTCAAACTATAGCAACTTACTATCGTTGAAATGGTGCATTTGTCTCTTATGCTCCAAAGTGTGCCTGTGTTGCACATGGCAATTAGGGGACGGTCACATGTCCGGTGACTTCTTAAATGCTAGCGATAAGCTCAATTAATCTTTGTTGTTGTTTAACTTGTCAGAATGATTAGACCTGCTTTTATTCTTAAAACGTCTAGATTGAAGTGCATTACTATTTTACTATGGTTAATTTAAGTAGGTTTTTCATTCTGTAGAGATATCATTGCCTAATCTTGAGAAATTCATCAAATTTTGGTGTAAAAGTAAAAAGCTTGTGATTGGCATGAAATTGTATGCTAGATTATCTTTATCGTATGAAAAGATTTGTACCCTCCCTACCCCTCTCTCTCTCTCTCTCTCTCTCTCATGCATTAGTTTTGTATCCACCTTGTAGTGTAATTTTCTTTAATTCTTTCCGCAGCCTATTATTATTGATATACGATTCTGTTATTACTAATGATATATGATGGCTTGTTGATTTTATGAGTCATCATGATTTGAATATCTGCCTTATCTACAAAGGTAAAAGCTTGTTTCTCATATGAGATGTCTTGAAGTGTTAATTTATCTGATTATGCAGCGTCTACACATTCTGAGTTTGTGATTCAATCATTCTTCTTTTGACAGGTATTCTGCATATGGGCCCGAGTACATGTACGCACAGGTCAGTAAGATTAAATTTCAATTCTCAGCTGCAATTTTAAATGCATGTTATTAGGGACCAAAATTTCTAGAGCCTTTGATTAAAAAAGAATGTTCTTACGGGTGTGATGACTTTTATTTGTCTTTTCCAGGGTTTCTACAGTTCATATATGGGCCAGCATCAACCTCAGATGTATAATGTACCTGGTGCAGTAAACACAAATGCATATTCATATGGTCAATTGGGTCACCCTGGCAGCCTTGGGTACAGGCCCATCCAGAGTTTGGTGATGCCAGGTCCACATCCAGTGCAATATGGCAGACCGAATGTCAGTGGCGTAATGTCAGATACTATTCCTGCAATTCAAGCACCATACCTTACAGGTAATTAATACCTGCGTGTTTGAACTATTTTTTTCCTACCATGTTCAGGCAAACAAAAACTACAGTCCAATACATACACCACCTGTATGCACGTGCTCATATTATGCATCTTTGTACTGTGATGAACTGCTCTTGACCTCCATAATAATTTTCTTCACTGTACATAACCTAGACCATTTTGATAATACCGGTTCTTCAGCTAATTATCACAGTTCTATTTTAGTGATCCAAGAAAGTTGTTATTATGGGGGTTCCCTCACTGTTTTTTTAGATAAAAGAAGTTTTGTAGATAGAAGAGAGAATATAAAAAGAGAGGACAAGGAGTCCTCCAACGAAATACAAGTAGGAAAATAAAGAAAAATTAATGAACCATTGCATGTCAATCTCTATGAACATCTGAAAGAGCAACTTCTCTAAAAGCTCCCATAGGCCATAGCCGAAGCTCAAAGTGATGCTAGAAATGAAACTGTCTTAAAGGAGAGTAAGAGAGATGGATATGATCAAAAACTTTAGCATCCCTTTCAGTCCATATATCGTATAAAATTGCAAAACAAGAACACCTCTAAAGAATCTTGACATCCTTGTGGCTCACAAAACATTACACGAAGCAAATTCTCCAAAGATTAAGCGACATCTGAGCCTCAAAAAATCTAATAGAAAATCCATAAACTTCTCGCTGTACAACAATGCAAAAGGGATTCTCATGAGATTCCAAACTTTGCTCATGATACACATCCAGACTCACACATTTGTATGGCCTTGTCTTTGCAACAATTCATTGAGACAATTGAGAACTGTCAACCAAACAACAGTTTTAATTTCCGTGGGACCTTGGCTGTCACTTGGTGGACCCTTCTCTAGTTTCTTCTACGTTATACGAATATCATTTTAGGGAGAACAATAAATTTGTGTAAAGAAACAGAACTAACACTTGAGAGATGTTATATATCCAAAGGAAATCCACATAAAATGATTAAAGGTTAAATAAATAAAAATAAAAAAGCAGAGAGGTTACCCTATTTAGGTTGTTAAAGATGTGAATATTTATGTAGAGAAGATAAAGATATTTTATGAAATTTTCAGAATTAATTTCAAAATGCTAATGAAGTTTTCTTCACTTAAAAGTAATGATGGCTATTTGAGCCTCAAAAGAATAATTGATGACACTGGAATAGAGTTTGTTATAAAGTTAATTGAAACCAATTAGATTCATTCAGTGATTTCCTCAGGCATGCCCCCATCTTTTGGACGACCACGGAGTATAACTCCTGCTCTTCTTCCTCAGTTCCCTCAAAGTAGTGGGTCTGATTAAACTGCAGGATGATTGTAAGCGGAACAAGTTACTTCTCTGGAGGTACAACTTGTGATTTAGTATTAAGTTAATAGGTTTAGTTTTCTAAATTTTCTTGAGATGTTTGCATTTTATATCAGCCATTCATTAATTGCAGGATTAAGAGTACCTGCTACTTGAGTGACAGACTCCAAACCTGACCTTGCAAGTTATTACTTTAGCAATTATGAGGTAATCTATTTTCCTTAAACTCCAAGTGTGCAGTTTAATGATCTGAGTTATATATTGACATATGGAAAGCGCATGATGTTGCTTTGGCTTATATGGAAAAATGGCTCCTCCAGTTTAGAGAATTAGTGCTGGGTTGAGATAAACAATTACCCTCTCTAGTCTATCAGATACTTGCAATAAATATATTTATAGGGATTAAGGGGTTGTTTGATAAAACTGAATGAAACAGTTCTGAATGTTTAAGCAATCTGAATGAGTTGAATGGAACTGAATATTGAATGAAAAAAGTTATTTGATTTCTGAAACATCTTAATAACAGTCTTTTACTATTTTACCCCTCTAAACTATGCTGAACAAGTATATAATATTGTCTTGACGTACTAAAAAAAATTAAATACAATATTCATTATACAACATAAAAATAAATAATTTAAACAAAGTATTGAATTTTTATTTAACTGATACAAACAAACTCTATTGATATGTCTTCAAGCATTTTCAATGCTATGAACCGTCACAATAATTAATTAATTTTTATTTTAATAATAATACTTACAAAACCTGGAAATCCATAATCTTCAAAACAAAATAATTTAATTAAACAAAAACGATCAAATGTCAAACTTCAATATCAAACACCATTCCCATCATGTATTGAAACATCAATTGAATTAATACATATGTTATCAAACAACAAATTTTCTATTAATCTAACATCCTGATATCAAAAGTTCATCCACAATAATATAATAAAATGAAATATTTGTTGCATATAATACAAAGCAAAAGTGTCCGAAAGGAACTCCATAACTAAAGTCATTTACTACTTAGGGATATCTTAACTAAAGTCATTTACTACTTGCGGATATCTTAAAGCATGTCTCGCACAAAAGTCCAAGTGAGCTCTAAATCATGTCAAGTTGAGCTCTAAATCGTGTTGAACCTCGCCCTGTGAATACAATTACAAAAAAAATAAACCAGAGGTTCAAAATGTATGCCGAACAGTAGGAAAACATAAAACTAACACAAACTGCAAATGTGAAAAACACAAGAAACATAGTTTATGTCGAGCATTAAAAACCTTTTGCAAACAAATAACTTCAAAACTACAACATTTATTCTCTAAATAGTTCTTGCATGTTACATATCTAAATCACTCATTAGTCACGAAACATGGTCTCTCATATGATAATATACTAGATTGTAGACATGAGCATTACTATTTAAAATCATCAGACATTTCAATATTTTAAAATTAATTCATGCTGAAAAATAAAATGTGAAGAATAAATGAAAATTATAGTAGAAAACTTGAGACGAAAACTGTTATAATGGAGGGTTATGATTTTCCCACTAATCTATAGTAGGGAGTTTGACAACTATGAAGCAACTAAGATCAATGAGCGAAGTAGGATTTATTTTAGTTCTGCACTATATAATCATGAATCAGAAATTCTAGTTATTAAAGTTAAAGGGTGTGGTATTGGCACAACAAAACCAGAAGGAAGCACGAGTAAAAATTTCCAGAATATGACAAGAAGTTTCAACATTCACATCTTATTTCTATCTTACTTCTGAAAACTAACAAAATCAAATTATACATATGCTTTACAACTAAGCTAGAATTAGTATTTGTTCCTAGCTACTACAACATTAAATAGCCAATGATATATACGAGACTATAAGTGTCCACTACCTTGCAATAATCTCACACTGTGATATGCTTATCAATATAGTAACAAAGCATGGGTTGAGGTAGCAAACTGATATTTCATTATTTGATCGTCACTCAACTCTATAGCATTTACTTCATAATATGGCAGATAAATGCCACATGCATAACTGATTTTTTGAAAATCAGTAAGCAAATGATGGTATATAATTTCTTTGATCACTAATTGATCAAGTTACATATGGCTAAGCATCATGAAATCTTTCAATTCACATTTTCATGTCTAAGATGGCAGGGGTTATATTTGGTGTCAATTTCAAACAAGGTTTGTCACTTGGTAAAAAGAAACTTATATTGTATGTTTTGGTGTCATTCTCTAAGCATAAAAAGAAATTGATGAAACTTAAGTGGACTTAACAAATTCAGTAGCATACCTACCACACTGAATGTTCTCAGAACCAGCAAGAAGCTCTTTCGTGAGATGAGGTTGCTCTTTTTAATTCGCCAACATGCTCTCCCATTGATGAAAAGTAGACTGGAATTTATCAATCTGACCAGGCAAGTAATCATCAAATGCTAGGATAGATATTGGGCAAAAGAATTTATTGCATGATAATATATAAATCATAGATTAAAGCTTTCAATTCAAAAGTTAAAGTTTAAAATAGTAGGAATTTGGAATGAACTTACAGAATCTTGAATCTCCTCAATCCTCCTTTACAATGTAAAATGGATCATGGGTTGAAGACATTTGTGTAGCTGAAATGCACATTGTTACACTACTATCCAATATTCTTCCATAACTATACCAAGTCAAAATATATACCCAATTTAATTTAAAACTAAACTCACCCTCCAAATCAATTAGATGTTCCAAAATATTATATAATTTACATTTTGATGAGTTAATTTTCCAAAACACAATTTCAATCCCCAATTTTTCACTCATTAAATCCTTAAAATAGTTAAGAGTTTCAAAAATACCCAAATCAATTCGAAATTCCATAAAATGAAAAAAAAATAGGACTTGGAGGGACTCAACCAAAAAAGGAGGTAGGAAAAGATGGCGGTGACCAGCGGTAGAGATGGAGATGGAAATGGCGGTGGTGGTGCTCCTTCGTTGCTGCGTAGGTTCTCTATATATGGGGATAGATCACAGATCGAAGTTACGGTGGAGATAGAGACGAATCGAAGTTGCAGTGGAGGTAAGAGAAGAAGAGAGAGCGGCGATGGATAATCAAGAGGGAAACCAAACGATCGAAGCTGCAGAGAAGCGATGGGTTATTTGGGTTAAAAAATATCTCTCAGTTCTATTCAGCCGATTCAGCCAATTTTTTTTAAAAGAATCGGTCAGATCTATTCAGTCCCATTCAGATTTCAAAAACTTATAAACAAACACTCTAAATGATGTATTCGTTCAGATCTAGACTCATTCAGGCTCATTAAGTTCTAAACAAACACCCCCTAAGTATCAATGGATTGGAATATTTAATAATGTATTGAGCAGTTTGAGCATATGTACATTTATAAAAGTGATCCATAGTCAGCATTCGTTATGGCCCTATTTTCAGCCAACCCGTCTGATGCCATCCATCCAGATTTTTGACAGCAACGATTAAAAAGAATTTAATATTTTCGTCTGGAAAGTCTAGCAGACGACAATTTTTCCTAGTTGATGTCAATACTTTTTCTAGCGGATGGGACTACTTTTTCTAGAAGACACTTTGTTCATGTACCTTTATTAAGAGTTAAATATAGTAACATACCTATATTGTCTTTGACAGTTGTATGGAGTTTAAGTACTTTTTGGCAATCTAGCTTAAATATCAAGGACTCGGTTGGGGAACATAGATCTTAGTTTCCCAAGAATAGGAAGAGTTATTCCTTTTTCTAACAGGGTTTGTTGTTTGTACATATGAATTCCTCAGCTGTATAAATGTGAAAACGTTTCCACTGCAGTATACAGATATTTGAAACATATGAGGCGATAAACTTTTTCTTCTTTTCCTTTCTTTCTGAATCTCTTACACTTCTTCTTTGGTCTGTGGATTGGGTCTGCTGAATTTTGTCGACTTATTGTCCTTGCAGGTCATCTGTAGTCATGGTCACGAAGGAAACCATGGAATTGCTCGTCTGAACCCAGAGTGCAGAACATTAAAGAGCATGGACTGATCTTTCACCAGTCTTAATAACAATATTGTCACCTGACTAGGGCCCCATGAAACTGGAGGAGTGTGTATTTAGTGGATTGCTGGAATCTGGTTTCCTGCGATCTTGTCACAAGGAATCAACATATGATTCCTTAATGGTCTAGACCCAGGGTTTGGGACTGGTATCATTTAGTTAATGGAAGCGAACTAGTTATTCTGCATTTGATGCTCCTTTAAAGAATGTACTGGTTTCAGTGACTATGGATCCGATTCTAACCTATGGAATGTCAACCGCACCAAATAAGATGTTGACAAATGTGTACCATTTTTTGGTCATTTGGCTGAGATCTAGTGCTAGTAATCTTGATTGATTCATCTGATGAGATGGGTAGGGAAAAAGGAAGGAAAGCAAATACCGATTTGGGAAAGAAAAACAAAACCCGATATCTTTGGATATAGACGTGGAATGGTACTCGGCATATTTGTATTAGCTGAATATTATACGTCTTGCTTCAACAAAAACAAAAGAAGTATGGACTGGGTATTTTGATGGCATCTTTCTGAGTCAGTTCAATTCTGGATATTATAATTAACTTTTATGTACCTTAATGGTTTATACCTCTTTGCCAGTTAAACTGCATTAACAGAGGTGAAAAAAAAAACTTTTGGTTTAATAATTACATTGTTGGAATGTTTGCTCTTTAAGATGATGTATATTTTTCACCAAAAGTTTTCTGAACTTGCAAGTTTTGTCATTATTCCCTAGTTTTGAATTGTTATCAAGTCTTATTGGATGCAGTAAAGATCTGATCATCATATGGATAAATATTTGTCAAATATGTGATATATTCAATTTAACTTTTTAGGGCAAGAGATTCACCAATATAGTTGTAAGTATACTAAGAAAATATCATCTGGATCCTTGTTGCAAGTTTCGGAAGCTTTTTTGTGGGGATGAAAGAAGGTATCAGCTTGAAAATCTTCTTCTTCCAGAATCAATTTATTTATTTACTTTTTAATGTTTCGGTTCAATGGGGGCCGATATTTGCTTTTACTGAAAATTCATTAGCATCCAGCCGACAACATTCAAGCTGCCAAGTATTGTTGTGGTAAATTCATCAGCCATGGCAGCACGCCATTGGGTCCTTTAGAGCCTTACCCGTTTGAAGAAAGGAAAGATCTTCAAGGAAGACGCTAGCGAGCAAGAAAATTAAAGCGCTAACGAGAGTCATTCGTCTCGTGTCGATTCTTATCAAAGAAAGCTTCTGGTTTTGAAGAGGGGTGAGATTCTATCCCAATTTTTCTTTTGCAAGCCCAAAGTTGAATTGATAAAAAACAAATTTGAATTAAAAATATTTTTGGTGGATGTAAAAGTTGGGGTTTTTGGAATGATTATCAATATTTTCTAAATCTACAAATTTGTAATTAAATAGTTGCAAAAAAAATAAAACAATTTGTCATCTATATAATACTAAATCACAGTCCACGACACATTATTTTAATCATTCTAAAAATAAAACACCTGTCTTTCCTATTTAATGCTCCTATTTATCTTTTACTGAAAAAAATGATACAATAAAAAACCTAAATTTGTTTCTCAAATCCCCTAAATCTGGGATAATATATTCAAAAATAGCAACTAAAATAATTTCAAATTCATTCAAATTCTTTCAAACTCAACCCAAAGGATAAACAGCCTCTAGATTGCTATCCCAATTGTGTCAACAATTCCAGTCTCGGTCACTTTTACAAAGTTTGAGGGTCTTGCTCGCCGAATTCTTCCACGGCTTCTTCTGCCATTGTGCTTCTTTGTGTTAAATCTCTGGTAAGATCCCCTAATCGCCGAGTTTTTCAAATTGATAATACTCAGATTTATGTTGATCGTGTTTTTTTTCTCTACACAAACTTCATCTGTTGATTTGATGAGTCATGAAGCTGAATAAGCGCAATAATGATTTGATTTGCTCATTCTTGGATTGTAGGTTTGCTTCATCCACAAAGCCTGTATCTAAATCAGTCCATGGTTGTGTTATATCAGTACCACTTTCTACAATCTCTTTCTTCTATAAACACAATATATGCCTATTAACCACCACTACAGTTGACACACAAACACCCTAAAGTTTCTTCCTCCCATCACTTTAACTATTGAAATTTGCAGACCCATAAATCGGTCTTTGAAAAATATACAAGTTCTGAATTGAAGATTGATTGCTTTGGGGAAAGAAATAAATGGGTTTTGATGGTAACTTTAAGTCTTTGATGAGATAGCTTCAATTTGGTTATTGATATTCAAGATTTAAACTCCATTTTATGGATGTCTAAAGAAAGAAAAGAGAGAAGCGAGATTATACAAATTACGCAATTGGTTTATGAGATAGTAGTAGGAAAGTAATTATTGTCTATACATATTTATGTTACATTTGCGATAATAGAAAAAATATATAATTTATACATGAAGTTGCAAATATGGGTTTAACTCGGAATTTGTCAAACATGTTAAATGGTCATAATCGATAATATCACATACATTATTACTCTCTATATATTGGTTATTAGAATAGATTATTTTATTTCAATAATTGCATGATGATATGTTTTAATTTTTGTAATACTTCTTAGTAAATTGTCAATACTTACCAGAATGTTGGCTTGGTCCTGCAAGCTGTAAAGATTGGAGATCTTATTTTTGAGGGCCACTACACTTCACACGAGTGAAGCTAAACTATGCGGTTGGAGGTAAGAGGCGCATGACTAAACTATGTTGACATGAATTTAATGTGTATTCAAATATTGGATTTTCACCGTTGATTATGAACTAGATGCATCAAAATCGCAATCAAAAACCAAAATTACGGGTACTGGACATACCATCGATCTCTTATGTGATATGTTTATTCACTGCGAAGCGATCAAAACTGTGGGTACTAGACCTACCATCCCGATGGACGATCGATGGAAGCTAAATCTGAAAAAGTTATGGAAGCCATTTATATCTGCTTTGCTTTGGGAGGACTCTACATCTATAAAAGTAGATGAGAAGCTACTATGTATAAGGCTAATCTTGCTTTTTCCCTCTGTTGGGCAACTGTGAATGAGTAGGATTGTCAAAGACAATGCAAAGAGAGTTGACCAAAGGCGGAGACAATGACAAATACTCGAATGACCTCTCTATCAAAAGAAGTCATCAGACTTCAAATGAAGGACATTCAATTTCTTAAACAAAATAGTGAGTCTTAATAAAGTCATTACGTTCATTTATGTTACATTAGTACATGAATTCTAAGTGAGATAATTGAAAATTATTTTGCATTGGGAATTTCAAGTGGGTCCCAGTGTTGAAGTCAAGATCATATCTGGTGTGTCTTAGATACCTCCTTGAGGTAAGATATCTTCAATAACTATGGCTATATAGATAAATTTATACATCTCGTGGAATAATCACTTCTTGAAATATGATTGAGGCCTTAGAGTAATTCATGTTCCTTAGTAACTAATTCATAAATGCTTGAAGTTGCATTGAAGCCTATTATTTGTTTTTCTTTTAACTCTTTTTTTTATATCTTATAATCATAATTTCTAATTATAAGATGCATTTGTTGTCTTTTATCTTGACATAGTTTTTTTCCCTCTTACATTCTCCAAAAAATTTCTGATTTACTTTAAATTGTTGAAGAAATGGTGATCAATTCTTGCGTATAAATTTGTTACTTTCTTCTTTCTTAGAGTAGAACTTTTCTAATTATAGTTGGTTGCTTCTAGCTTTTTCAAAGTTTGATAGAATTTATGTAAACTCACCACTTTATAGTAGGTACACTTTTTATAATGTTCTATTCTACTTATTTAGGATGGCTATGAACCTCGACTTTTGGTAAATCTATAAACTTGGTAAAAATTGTTATTGAGTTGTGACTAAAAATTTTGTGCGCACTAAAAAAGTTTCATTTTTTTTTCTTGATGTCTTGAAAGGGAAATGGATGTTGGATTCTAGAAAGGAAAGAGAAATGAGTGATACTTCCATTGTATTAATCAAGCTTCGATAAGTGTAACCTTATGGATGAATTGTTTTTGTTTTGTATGGATAGTGGAGAATTTAGTTTTAAGCCTCTTATTGTCCGATTAAAGGGAAAATGAGAATTATATAGTGTATTTGTATTTCATTTTGATAGTTTAACCAAATCATTTTAATACGAAAATTATGTCTCTGAATCTTGGCCTAGCCACATGATTAGCACTTTAACGTCCTGGTCCCCCTGGAAGTGCAAGTCATGATGAAACACTAGAGATTTAGATTACAATGAGCATGTTTTAATCCAAATTACAAATAATGAGCATGTTTTAATCCAGATTACAAATAATGCAAATCAATGCATATAAGAGGTTGAAAAGGTTTCACATTGTCAAACCCAGATTACCTGATTAAAGGAATTGTTGTCTTTCTTGTATGCATATTTTTTGGAATTTTATCTCTTTTGAGGCTATTCGTAGATACGTTTACATAACAGATAGTTCTAGGAATTTTTTTTGAGGCTATTCTATGAACAAGTCACTTGATTGAATTGGCAAGATATAAGCGAATAGATCTTCCATTATGTAATAGCTGAATCCTAGAAAGGGTTGTCCCTCTTTTCGATGTATACTTTAAACTTAATAAACAGTACCATGCATAATTTTGCCTCTACTGTGATTTTATTTTCTGCGGTTATGGCTAGAAAGGTTCCAACTGTTTTATCGTATTGTAGTTTTGCCTGTTATATGAGCTCCTTTACTTATCCGAAAAAGATGGATTTAAATATAAAACCGATTATTTTACTTTAGGCGGTGAAAAATTAAGAATGTACTTTTCTCTGCTGGGCAAAGCTATCATTCTTGTAATGCACTGGAGGACTAAAACATTTTACCAAATTTCTTAACAACTATTTTTTTTCGGGGGCAATGAAGTGTCTCTTGAATGGGGTCCTCTGGCGGAATGATACTGTATGCATGAATTTGTTTAAACGCACATATCCCAAGCAATCAGAACATTGATTCCCAATTCATGGTGCTTGATTGGATAATGGCTGGTGTTGAAATTGTGTACTTTACTGATGGGAGTGAAGCTTTGGTTCAAATTGGCTACTCGGTTTCTTGTGTTTTCCATCAACCACGTGGTTGAGCGAGTGAATTAGATTATTGAATTTCCCTACCTACCAGGGAAGTATAAATTTTGCATGTTTATTGTATTCATGGTTTTTATAGTCTAATCAACGACTACTTTTGCTCTTAAGAGCTTGGTGTATAAGTTATTAGGGGGTTGTTTTTTCCTCTAATTGAACACAATCTCTATTGAATATTGCATACCAAGTAATGTTTAAAGATTGTATTCAGGTTGTGCTTCCGGTAATTAGTTTTTAAGGGAGTGGCGCAGTGTGGTGGGATGTTAGATTGATAAAGATGTGATTGAGGCTACATATTTGATTTTGCTACAAAGTTTTGTGACTTGTCACTAATATGAAATAGCTTTTAAAAATTAAATAGTTTATTATGAAGAACAAATAAAAAGGTGTCAGGAAAACAATACAGAAACATTCACAAATGTGCAATATGAAATGGTTGTGGGGGCATTACTTTTGGTTCCTTCAAATTAAGTCCTCATTTTTTTCCCACATCAAGTTGAGGTCACTTAATTTGCCACTAACTTAAAAGCAATAGTCACATACTTAGAGTGTAATGTACAAATTGGTAAACTCTCACCACTATTCCCTATAATGTATATTTATTTGTTTTTTTGTGTAAAATTTGATAATTGCAAAATAATATACTATTTTCTTATTATATTTTAATTTATTAATTGTACAAACATATTTATTATTAAAATTTTGAATAATCTCGCCGCAATGCGCGGGTTTGTATCTAATTGTGTAACTAAAACAAAGTTGAAAAGACAAAAGATAAATTGAATCTTCGATAAAAAAAAATAAATTCAAACTCCCTTCAACTACCCAAAAAAGTTTTGAAGAAAAAAAGATGAGCTAATAAAGCAGATTTTCTATCTCCACTTTTGAAGAATATATTTATTTAATTCTCTATTTCAATCTTTATATAGGATGAGGGAGTCAAAAGACCGTTCTCTATGTATGTTAAATGACATTTCACACCCTCATTTAAGTATACAACTCATCAATCATTATCCAACTCATCTTCATTTTCAAATTATAAAATTAATATTAACTTATTTTTTTAAAATTAATTTCAAACGTATTCAAATTCAAAATTGATATAAATTTATTTAATTCATGTCAATATAATTACAAATATTATAAAAGTACTATTAATTATAAAATTTATTGTTATTAAAATTTAAATGAATCATATTAAATTTAAATTTAAAAATACCACAAATTAACTTTTTAAAAGTTAATATTGATCTTATGTATCATTCAATATACACTCAAGTAAATTACTTAAAATTTAAAACAAAATAAATTTTATTTTCTTGTGGAATACAATTGATAAAATATACTCTTTTTTATAAATTATAAGATTATTATTAATTTTTATAAGTCAATTTGATGCATTCTCAAACTTCATAATTTTGCTAAAAATTGTAGTAGTATTTTTTTCTAAATAAGTTACAATATGTATTGATTAAATTTAAAAATATCAAATACTTATTTTAAAAAAAATTAATAAATTAATAACGATTTTATAATTAAAAACAAGATATTGTAGTTACAACGGTTTTGACTGTTGGAACCTTCAAATTTTAACTTTTAAATTTTAAATTTCTTTATTTAATAAATAAATATAAAGAATTTGTTGGGTACATATTGAATCTTTATCTTGCAGAATGAATCAACATCACTATAGAGATAAAGAAATTATTGTGACTGCTAATAACAATGACAAATATAATGACAATTTGCAAATAACGCAGTGCTTTATTAATTAGTTTTATGAGAATTATTATTAGAATATCACAAATCTTGTTATAATTCATTCTCACGATCTTTTCAAAGTAATACATACATAATTTAATTATTTCTCATTATCTTTTTGAATTAATACATGATTTAGAATAAAGAAAAATAAATAGAAAGAAAGAAAGAAATAACTTCACAGATACTAATTGAATTTAAATCAAACAATAATAAATACTTCCTCCTCACCAAAATTAGAGACACAATTTGACTTTTGAGGTCAAACGACGACATATTAAACTTCAAAATTAGTATAACATAAAAAATTTAAAATAAAATAAATTTTGTGATTAATAGTTTTTGTTATATACTATACAATTATAATAACTGTATCAACCAAAATTAAATAAATTCATATTAATTTAATTTTAATATGCTGAAGCCGTTTGACCTTAAAAATTAAATTGTACATCTAATTTTAGAACGAATAGAGTAAATATATAAAAGAGGAATAAAAAAAAAAATTAAATATCTTAGACATGTTTATCGGTATTATCTCTAGTTGTTTTTCAAATTTGAATTTGATTTGCTCATGTATATATCTAAAAAAAAAATAGGTAATTAAACTGTACCCGTATAACTAATATTATTATTCACAAAAAAAACACCTAATTGAGATTATTTAAAGATGACATATGTTTCATAACAATACCTTAATATTCAAATTTTTGAATAAAATCAAAAAAAAAAAAAATTTACTTTTTTTTTTTCTGAAATACGGTAAAATTAATTGTAAAAATTAATCTTAATTTGTTTTCTCTAAATTTTAGAAGTTCAAAAAAAATCGACATCTTACAATATTAGAACTGTAATTTACTTTTCTCTCAAAACCACCCGCGCTCTTAAAAACCCTAATATAATTACGTATATTCGTGTTTCTCTATCTATAAAAAGGCTATTTCTTCACCCCTTTTTTATTTATTTTATGTTTCTCCAATATTGAAAAGGTAAATACAAAAAGAATTCATGTATATTTTCAATTTTCTCCGATATTATACTCTTAGAAAATTACAGCAAAATTCAATAACCGGGAAATAGTTGAAATTTTTGATTTTTCATCATTATTATATGAATTGGATTTTTTATTTTCAGGTTTCGTCTACAACAATTTCTTAGGGTTTAGGTGATATTTATTTGTCAGGGTTTAAGAGTAAGGAAAAATGTCAGGTACAGAATCATACATGGGAAATGGTGCTGGTTCGGAGATCCATGAATCTCCGTCGCAAAATTCGATGCCTTTAGCATACAGTGATCATGCCACAGCAGCTATGTACGCGCCACCTATGGCGACGGCACCTCCTCCCAATTCTGCTACACCTGCGGCAATTTATCGGCCGGATACTGGAGTTTCTGGTGACTTCTCCGACGCGACGCCGTTGGTCCAGCCGAGCATAGCAACTTATCAGCCGGATACCGGTGTTTTTGGTGACTCCGCGACACCGGTGCTCCAGCCAATAATTGTTGATAACAATGTTAGTACCGGAGAGGTGATCAAAAGGAAACGCGGGAGGCCCAAAAAATATGCTCCCGCTGGTTCGATACCACCGGCGGTGCAACCGGCGGCGGGGCAAGGGTTTTCAGGGAAGAGGGGAAGGGGCAGGCCTCGAGGTTATGGCCGAAAACAATTTGCTTCTGTTACTTCAGGTATATTATTTATATAAATTGCTATTATTTAATTACAATTTTATTTGGTCGTTGTTGCCATTTTAGATTTTTTTATTGGTAAAGTTTCTGTATTGATGTGGAAGATGTGTAAAATTTTAATGTTAATGGAACATGTGACAATTACAATATTATATGTAATTGGGGTGGGAAATGAATGAGTAGCTGTAATTTGCACCAAAATATATAATGATTATATGTTTGAAGCTTAAAAGACATTTATGCCCTTGTCCGGTATTATTGTTAGAAATGATTTCCATGTTTAGAAGCCTTGCTTTTACTCATGGTTTATTTATTTGTTTACCTTTAATTATTAATTAAAAGTTTATTAATTTTACTACTGTAAAGTATGTGTCCGAGAACAAGAGAAATTATCTCAAATGAATTGATCTGATTTTCATAATATATTTTTTTAAGAAAAGGTTTAGATTATGCAAATTAGCTATAGAATGTTTCAAAGTATAATTCCTATTTGCAGTCATTTTGCATCACATACTACTCATAAAGATTCAATTCATGTAATAAAAATATTAATTTTTTCTTTATGCAAAATGAAGTAAAAAAAATTCCTTCTAATCATGTGATATGTCTTTATTTCTTAGCAAGTTGCTGTTTGGAAAAAAAAAAAAGTTATCCGGAAATCTGAAAAGCATTTTTTTTTGTTCTTACTCCTACAATAAACATTGATTTTCTTGTTTTGCGGCTCCATTAGGGTTGTCCAAGTATATTTCGGATATTAATGAAAATTTATTGTGCAGGGACAGCAGGGGTTGGATTTACACCATATATTATTGCAGTGAAAACTGGAGAGGTGAATCTTTAATTTCCTAATTTTTCCCTTTCAGTGTTCTTCCATTTGTCCACTGTACAATAGTTTCTGATGAAAAAAGGACCTCATGTGACTTGCCAATTCCATTCTCTATTTATTTATTTTTTGGTGTTTAACTCATTGTATTACAACAAAGGGTGGAGTTTTGAACTAAGGACCTTTGTTATGTAATGTTCTGGTGATACCAACCAAGCTAAAACTTGTTGAAACGCATTTAGGGGACCACTATTTGTTGAAAGTAATTGTATTACATTAGCCTATTAGTCTTAAAATTAGAGTGTCGAATCTTGAAATCCACCCACTGTTACAAAAAGAGGGTATAACTGATTTATGTTTTACAATCCTTGATATAATATTAGAGTTGATTTCGCTTTCTCATTTTAAAATTCCTAACCAGTTTACCAGATATTGTAATTTGTAACTTATACTCTCAGGATGTATTGGCAAAATTAATGACATTTTCTCAACACAAGATGCAAGCTGTATGCATTCTATCAGCAAATGGTGTCATATCTAATGTAACTATTCGACAAGCATCATCATCTGGTGGAACTGTTAATTATGAGGTTCGTATTATGTTTCGATATCTACTATAGCACATTTGCTTGTTTTATTCTTTTTTTAAAAAAGCAAATAAAAACTGTGCTAATTATGCATACTTTCTTATTAAGGTGACATGTATAATGTATTAAACTAACGTGTTTGATATATAGCATGGAAGTTTCAAATCTTTTGAAATTTCAGTCTTCTTGCACTTGATACTTAATCTTTTCCTGTACATTATAAGCAGTAAATTGGATATGAAAAGTCTATATTCATTTATCATGGCTCCTAACATCTTGCATCTAGAGACTGCAAGCAAATTTATGTCTCAGGTATTAATAATTTCTCTACCAGAATCATGGAATGGAGGCTTTTGTTTGGAGAGCGTTAATAACCTCAATACTAGAAATGAAGCTTTTGAATATAAAATGCTATAAATTATTGCCTTAAAACAACTCAAATAGATTGTTATTTTTTAATATAATAAATAACTCATATAGCATTTCCTCAAAAAGAAATATCTGCCTGAGTTATTTTAGTGGCAATTATTTTTATATATGTAGAACATCCCAAGTCTGCATGCAATAAGTATTATCATGCCACGAATTTCATACATTCATAGTCTAGAGTTAAATTGTTTGCTGGATGCTCATACACCCTGCTTATGCAGGGATGATTTGAGATCTTGTCTCTTTCTGGTTCTTTTCTGCTCTCAGAATCTGGTGGCCAGCGCAGCAGAACAGGTGGTTTGAGTGTGTCACTAGCTGGGCCAGATGGTCGTGTTTTAGGTGGAGGAGTAGCAGGGCTCCTAATTGCGGCATCCCCTGTTCAGGTATGTTTGTTTATGATAATAAAACATGCTATTCCCTTGATTAATTGGAGTTTGAATCTCATTCCTGAACTCAGAATATAAAATGCCAGTTTTAACCTGCTACTGATCTTTATAAATCAGTGAACTGTTAATTCATTAGCTGGTTGAGCTTTATTTGGTCTTATATCATCCTTGTCAAATGTTTCCATGTAAATTCTAGCCAAGATTTTTACCTGCTAAGTGCTAGCTGGTTGTTTTCTAACTGGAAAGAGTAGTCACTTGCAATTTATACAGATGAGTGAAAATTGGTTAACTATTTTCTGACCTAACGGATCACATTCATTCATTCACACCGAGTTCATTCATGTTTGAAGTCATTTTAAAATCATTTGTATTTTATTGCGCACAAGGCGTTTTATATAGGATTCATATAATTAATTTCATCTTTGTTGCATGAAGCTCTTAAAGGTAATATCCGGCCTTTAACTTCCACTGGTATATTCATTAAATGAGTGGTGACTGAGTGGTTCCCACCTCGCACTAGGTTTTCATTAATAAGTAGTTTAAGGCCCAAGATATACCTTGAGCTTGTTGTATAGGGATATTCTTGGAAGTTATTCATTAAATGACCACAGAATCTATAATTTAATAATCACCCTCAAGTAACTTGTGGAAACCACATTCTACAGAGTACACTATAATCTGATTACCAGCTTATGTTAAGGAATAAGATTAAGCTGCCTGGGTTGTGTGCCTTGTTAGACACTCCTTCACTCTGCTAATGAAATAGTGGTTTGCTTTATTCATATTACAGGTAATTGTTGGTAGTTTCAATGTAGCAGGTCAGGAACCAACAAAATCAGGTCATAATGAAGTTTATCCTGCTCAAGAAAAGCTTGTCTCAGGTGCATCAGTGGGCAGAAGCCCCCCATCTGGTGCCACCCTAAGCGAGTACTCAGGTGGCCCTGGAAGCCCTTTAAACCACATTGCTGGTGGATGCAATAATAGCAATTCATAAACATGGAGATAGGGTAACTAATGTGATGACTTACAGAGCTGGAGGGATTGTTCTAAGCTGGAGTTTCAAGTATGCCCTCTAAGGTTATAGGAAGTTTCTACGTGTAGTTTAAGTTTTGTATTTTTTTTTTTTGGGTTTCTAAAGCAACAATTACAGATGAGTAGTGTGATGGATTGTCCTCTTTAGTCTTTAGGTAGCTGAGTTGGTTCTCTGCCATTAGTGGTGGGCGGAGTTAAAATTTTGAAACTATCTGTGTATTGGAAATGGTTAATAGAACAATGCATGTGTTATTATTCTTTGTCATGCTGGTTAGGAGAAATGACCTGGATTTTCATATGAATCTTGAGTTTTGGTTGTTTGAAGTTTTGTTAACCCTATTTCTCACTTTTTTTATATTCCCTGATGACTATTAACAGTGTTTGTTTTTTCATTTCCCCTACTAACCATGAGCGTTAAAAGACCATGTGAATCTAACTAACTTGGGAGAAAGTCACCTTTACAGTACTCACGCCAATTGTTGAATGGTATTCTAGGTGGGAATTATAATCCATTTGATAATGACAAAACATAAATAAAAACAAACAAACATAACCTCATAGCTGCCGTAATGGCTCTATAATCCTTGGTTCCATTTGTTGTCACTTTCTTCTACTATTTGTAGCATGGCCTATCAACAAGAATTGAGGACAATTTTCTCCTCTTTAGGTGTTCACTTTTCGATTTTGGGATACCTGATAATGTTCATCATTACTCCAAAACAACTATTTTACTCATAAAATGAAATAGAACATATCAACCCCACTTCATATTCATAGGATTTTATTAAAAATAGAACACTGATATAGACTTGCTAGATACAGGATGCTACAAAACTAATAACTTTCAATTCATTTCTCAAACAGATAATGTCTGAAAATAACCCTATTTATAAAAGGTATATAAGTTATGACACCAGTAGACAATGGTACAATAATTTTCCCTAAAACTACAAATTATGACATTACATATCAACAAATACTGGAGGAGCAGAAGAAACATATTGGACACATATAACCAAGCAGAATCCCCACTTCTCATCATTGAGAGCAATAAAGCAGTACGTTCAGAGATTTCAACAGATAAGTCATGTTTTCCGCCACTGGATAGCACAAACACATTACAAAGACTCTGGACTTGTGGAGGGTCTGATTCTCGAGGGCATCCGCATGCGTCCTTGTAACTCACTTCCAAACCTATAATTTTTGGGGGTAATGGACATCTTGTTCAAGGAATTGTCAAACTCGTTGAGAGCAAGATCATCAAAACTCATGGCAATTCCATCATCTCTAGTGTTGACCCCATTAATATCTTCATCGATGCTAACTTCACTGTGATCGTCATCTTCATCATCGTCATCATCATAAGTTGTTCTCACCATTGACCAGTAAACGAAGTTTGGATGAATGAATCTTCATAATTTTAAAAGAAAGTTTTAAACGCTTTAGTTCCAGATCCAAAAGCAACCATAAGAAATTGCAACATCACGGGAATATTTTATTGTTCTAAGTTTATGTTGGAGAGATTGGTTTGGAAAGCAAAAAATTTAAGCCAGAAAAAGAAATTCACATGGTAAACCTGCTCAAGGAGTTTAGGTATGATTTTCTGGGGACAAAAAAGAATTAGAAGGACCACAAAGGTAGCATCCTATTTAATTTCTCTATAATTTAAATTAGGCCTACTAAATTCACAAAATCACAAAAAACTGCAGAGCAGAGGTTCTAATATATATGTGGGTCCAACATCTTTCAGAATGTTGAGAATAGAGTTAAGTTTATAAAACTCCCTAGGAAGAGTAGGCCTAAAGAGCAAATAAACAAATGAATAATTGTTACCTATTTGAAACTATTAAATCCCACTACAATAACACAAACCTGTCAGAATTCTGTAATAAATATGGATCAAATGGAAAGAACATGTCAAGTCTTTCTAATCCACCAAATGCCCTGGAAAGTTCTGATTCCAGCATACCATAAAAGAGAGAAGCATCCGACACATTGAATAGCCGGGCTGCTTTTGCCTGCTGCATGAATTCATGTACTATCAATGGCAAGCATACCTGTTAAGGAGAAACTATAATTTTCAAATGGACAGAACAAAAAAACTTATATGACATATTACAGAAATGGAAATACAAAAGAATGGAAGGTTTTTCTCTGAGGAGAGTCAAGACTGCTTCACCTTTAAAGGGTTTAATGAATGCTTTAAAATTGCCTCTATAGGCAAACGAAAGAGCTGTAATTTAAGACGAGGAATGCCCAGCATTGATCTCATATGAAAGCAAAGAATGTACATAATGGCCTGCACTGGAGAAATATGACATCAGGAAAACAAAGCAACCAATATTATTGACAAAAAATTAAAAACAATTAACTAAATCAAATGGGAAAATACAATTAGACCACATATTTCTGATTTGATAAGAAAAAGGGAGGCAGTCACATCTAAGTACCATTTATTTCTTGTAAGAAAATATTTGTAACAAGCCAAAAATAGAGTGACAAGCATTGATCTAGGGCGTTATTGGCCAAAAACGACAGAAAATGAAACATCAGTCAGTGATCTTTGTACATGTGCATAAAACCACATAGCTTTTAACAAAAGTTGAAGGCGACAAAAAAAAACGAAAATAGCAATCGACAAAAATTATTCCACAACGGGTGCCTTCTACTAGTATCTTGAATATCATTTGTAACCTTTAGATTATATTAGACCTTCAACAAACTACCAATACATAATATCAGACAACATAAAAAATATGGAGTCCTATACACACTTCATGGTACATAAGACTCCGTACCTCATAAGAAATAAAACGAGTATCCTTCATAAATCACATTCCCGTCTTAACAACCGTACCAATGCATACCAGAAACAATATACACATATCAGAGACATTATACAGAAACACTTTATTTAAGAAAAAAGTAAGTATTTAACATGATTTGTTTATAATTAATTTTGTTTAACCAAGCATCAAGATTGAAGAGGAATTCTTTCACTACTTCGAGGTAAGTTTGCAGGAAAAAATTTTGCTTCCATTTATTTATGCACTACGTTAGTATTCAAATTTGGACTTCAGGACTTGCAATTATAAGAATACTTTCATATAAACTAGAAACTGGTACAAAATGAAACCTCGTTGAATGGTAGGCATTACATGCAATGTTATTTGAAATCAACCTTAGGGACATAAACTAGAACTTTTCTGCCGGTTCAGGGCATGTAATAGAAAATCATATTCTAATAAAACTCCATCATTTGAAACTATTTCTTATTTATGCAACATTTTGCACACAAATATATCAACCATTCTAAAAGGTATTATCCTATTTAATTATGGGTTATCAATGTAATTTTGGCATATTGTCCAAACAACAGTTAAATCATCACATACCTGGAATCCAGAATAAAAGACTTTATGAGCTTTAGGATTTATTTCACCATCTTGAATTTCGCAATAAGTACTACACCAATCCACCAGACTGAAATAAAACATAGAAGTGATAGAGATTTGTTAGAAAATCTATACCTTTGAAAATCATAAGCTTGTGACAACATATAGAAAGAAACTATTGTCTAGTTTCTATTAAAGGCATATGGTGCAACTACATGCGACTTCAAGGCATTTGCCTCGGTGAAGTCAAGGCAGCTACTAAACTAGCATCCCAATGCACAAGCATCATTATAAATATGTCCAACCTTTTTCAGTCCTCTCTTCGAATCAAATACAAATGAGCCATATTTCAAGCCGCAACAAGTCGTCTAAAGGTTACACTGGAGGTCAAAAGGGGGTTGGATGGCGTCATCTTCAATATCTAGGATATTTATGAAGTATATCAATTGCATGAGTACTCCATTAGAAACCCTAATATGTAAAAAATATTTTAGGGAATGCCACCTAATGTAGCCAAATGAGTCCCTTGCACGTGTCAAGTAAGCAATGACATGACGTAATCTCGTTCAAAATGCACTTGTTGTAACAAGTATAAAAACAACCCAACGAGTTTTAACTATATTTTACCTAGTTTTAACCGAGGCTTTTTAGAAACCTATTCCCAACGTTTCCACGTTATACATAAATATATTTCAAACTAGCTAAGCGATTTGAAAAACCACCCCTACTGTAATTGTCATGGCGCCACGACGAGTCATGGCGATGGCAAAGAGTCGATCGCCAAGACGCCTAAAGCGGCAAATCATGGCGTCTCAGATGGCGACAAGTCATTTACAATGTACAATTTATATATTATTTATTTTACTTAACAAATATGTTGACAATAAAATTTTATATACATTAAAACCCAAAACATAATACTATGGAATAACATTAAAAACACAATTATGTAAATACTTAGCAATAACAATTAAAAAATAAAGCAGATAAATTATACCACCATAAACCACATCTAGTAGATAAATGTTACATATGAATGGATAAAATGTAAGGAGTGCATATATAAAATATAAATAAATACATATAAAAATATATACACATATATATATATTTATATTATTATAATATATTTATATTTATATATATAATTTATTATTATATTATTATTATATATATTAATAATATTTATATATTTATATATTTATAATTTAATAATAATATTTATAATAGTTTATATTTATTATTATTTATTATATTTATTATTATAATAATTATATAATTATAATTATTAATAATATTTATATATTTATAATAGTTTATAATTATAATTATAATAATTATATTTATTATTATTTATTATTATAATTATTATATAATTATATTTATATATTTATATATAATTATATATATATAACCATCAGTTAACATGACAATAAAGTAAGAGGGATACAATGGAGCCAAGCAGTACGCAGAGGCGAAGCCACTTGCCCGGTTGATCGTCTTGAAGGGGCAATGCCTCTCGCCCAGTCGCACTCGGTATCTCTCTCTCTCGATCGCAGCAGCCTCTCGCGTCGCAATCTCCCTCTCAGTCGCAATCTCTCGCCCTCGTAATCTACTCGGTCGCAGCAGCCTCTCTCGACTTCGATTTCTTCTATCGACTACAATCTGCTGAAGTGTTGTGTTCGCTGCGAGTCGACTCGACTAAAGCATGTTTTGGAGATCTGCGATGTCGTTTTTTTTTAACCAGTTCAGATTTGGGTCGATCATACCCACCAAGTCGCTTGACCAGCCGGATAGTCATCCAAGTCGTCGCGACGTAGTCTAAGGCGTCGACTGTTTTTGCTAGGCGCTAGCCTTTCAGCCATCGACCAAGTCGCCCGCTCTCCTTGCAGGTCTCTCACCGACTGGACGCCTTAGCGTTGCCTAGGCGACACCGTAACAACTATGTATTCCGTACCACAAAAAGTGACGATTTTCATTCTCAGTTTCACGTACAAAATCAAATCACAATCTAGGTAACATTGGTCTTGTGCCTAGATTTGTGGGCTTGCATTTCACTTGCTAAGGTAAAATAGTATAAGATATTCAAGGTCTAACCAGAGCTTGTACCAACCTTTCCAACATGGTGATAACATATGAAGCTGATATAAACTTTGCACGAGACAAGTAACTAGCAAGATAAGCAACAGCGCCCATTCTGCAAGCAAATCATAAAGGATTAAAACTACAAAGACTCAAGAAATGTAGCATTAATAAGTACATATTTATTCTTAAAAAACATTTAACTATATACATAACAGAACTTCCAAATCATTTGTGTTACAATTTTCCGTTAGGAAAATCAAGTTAAAAAACTAATACCAGAAGCTGAACAAAAACTGCATCGGCATCAACACAAAAGAAAAATATTTAACAAAGAATATTTTTGTTTCACAAAAAACATCTCCCGGAAAATATTTTTTGGAGAAATGACTTGTTTTGCAGAAGAATTCTTTAGGATTTAAAGACAGTTTTCAGGAAAACTTAGCTTAAATGTAAGGATTTCCATTGACCAATTTTGGAGAGTTGTAACAAAAAAACTAAAAAATGCAAAAAAAAAATCTGGAAAATATTTCCTTGAGAGAAACAAAGCCGAAGATTTTTCTCATCCACAAAATTGTGACTCCTTTTTCTTTAAATTGCTTTTAACTTCAAATGTTTCTTTTCTAAGCAACAACACCTAAAACATCCTTAAGCTTTACCTCCATTCCAGGGCCAATGCACTGTTTTTAAAAATATCAGCAAGCCTACTTGCAAACCTTTCCCCACAATTTTCAGGATCTAGCGAGCACGCATAAAACATTACAAACTACAAATTCAAACAAAGTTTAGGTCAAGAGGTGTCTCAATACATAAGCATCAAAATCCACAAAAAAAAGATAATTGGAAGGAGGGAAATCAATGAGGCAACTTTCGTATTTATACATTACCTGGGAGAACTTTGACTTGTATGCATTTAATACAGTACTCTGGAATGACTGGAGAAGAATTTCAAAAACCTAAAACAATCGCATTTAGTATACATGTCCATACATACAGATTTGATGAACCAGAGCAACACCCAAAAGAAATGGTGTAAGCCTCCAGACAGTACCTGAGCCAAACGGCCACTTTCATAACAAGAGTTGAGGTGTTCAAAAGTGAGCAACATCAAAAGATCCAAGTGTTCAGCAACTTCGTTCCCCGAAATAAACTTTTGATTAGAAGAATCCTTTGAGAGCTGGACACAAAATTTGCAATAGAATAGTGAAAAGGGTTGAGAAAACAATTGACAGCAATTCGGAATATTGAATTGCAAGCTTTCAGAGAATGTATTTCAGGAAAATCAAATGCCACCATGATTATATGTTATTGACCAATCCGGAAAATCCCCTAAAATCTCACTTAAACTTCAAAAGATTAACAGTTTCATAAATGAACCTCAACTGGAAAAAGACAAAAAGAAGAATGGAGAAATTATTAAATAAGTAAAAATGATACCCTTCCAATTTACCAAGGAAAATAATGTATGCACAGAGCCAACCATATGAATCAAAGGACAAATTATTCAGTAGGGTTCATTTTTAACCTATTTGATTTGCTACTTTTGGTTTCAAGATAAGTGTTTCTTCAATAGGAGGTTGTTGGTAGAAATTATTCGAAAAGGTAGAAAACACATAATGCAACATAAATATATAACTGCCATATTCATGACCCCAAAAAAATATTAGATGAAATAGTAATCAAAAGTTAGTTACATGCGAATAAATCACCTCTTCACCAACTATTTCAGTATCATGTCCAGCCATTTCCTGGTCTCCCAGCTCCATATCAAAGATACCTTTACTAGAATCATCCACTAAAAGTTCATCCCATCCTATCTCCACCTACAATAAGGCCAGATACAACATGTTAAGATCAATATGCACAAAGGTTCTCTTCAACAAATAATGTATAAGGCAATTCAAACAACTCACATCCAATTCGACAAGCCTATTCACCACTTCTACAAGCATAGAGCTACCAACAAGTTCCCCCATTGCACCACTCTCCAATCTGAACATGTTCTCCACATATATCACAGATAACTGCAATAAGAAGTGAGTACAGCCTCCAGATCAATATATCTATCAAAAAGAGAAGTTCATTATTATGGAAGCGATGTAGGACCATTCAATTTAGCAACAAACTTGATTATGCCCTAGATTAATTGGTATAAACATTCAATCCCAATCCCATGTTATTGAAGAAGATACAATGTTAATGAAAAAATACATGTCACTTAACAACGATACGCAAAAATAAAGTATCGGAAACTCATAGTAACATTTTACTACTCCCTCCGTCCCATGATAAAAGTCCTTATTACTATTTTGAGTAGTCTCATGTTAAATGTCCACTTTCCTTTGATAACCAAATTTTTACACATTTTTTTCTATTATGCACATAGCATTAAATATCTCATATTTTTCTTATTCTAATTCTCTTTCCATATTTAATAAGTATGGAGAAAGAATATTTTGAATTAAATAGCTAGAAAGTCACTCTCTCACCTACATTAAAAATAATTAATGACATTTTTATAGGCAATTTTGTCATTTCATTCCTATTCTTAATATGCGTGAAAAGTCTACCAGGACTATTATCCTGGGACGGAGGGAGTATATCTTATACGTTCTTCAAGAGAATGTCAGTGCGTCTCATATGAACAATTCTAATGGTTGCATGGTCCTCAAAAAGGACCAGGACCTTCATTAGATAAGCACACACAAAGGGCTCTTAGGTTCACAAGCTACATTACAAGGGTATCTGAAAGCTTTGAAAGGCGGGAAAAAAAAGCCTAGTATGTCAAGGAAGAAAGCTTTAATAGAGAATGGCACTAACACAGATCTGCCAAAAAGTAGATTGCTTATTTCCAAGTTGTACTAGATAGAACAAAATAATGACCAACAATTTGGTGTCAGTTCCACAAATCAACAATAGTACTCCCACCGTTCCAAAATATAAGATCAAAATAAACTTTTTAGAAGTCAAAGTAATACATTTTCAATTTTAAAAGTGATATATGGTTACATTAAATTTTAATCAATATAATTATGATTATTATGAACTATCGAAACGTACTATTATTTATAAGATTTAACGTTATTGAAAGTTAATTTATAATATAAATTTTGAATTTGAAAATGTCTAAAATTACTTTTAAAAATTCAATATTGATCTAATATTTTGGATCGGAGGGAGTATAATGCAAAAAAACTTCTCATTTTGCTTGTATGCCTTTCTGACTATCAAGGTGGTATATGCTTTCACACAGTAAAAATATTGCTACTGAGCCTGGTAAGTCCATAATGAAGGTCCTAATAGGAAGTTGGGTTCAACAGGTGTAGTAGGATCTTAATTATGGACTCCCAGACTAACAAACATAGACAAACTCGCAAAAAATGTACTTGGAATCATGAGTAATGCACAATTTTATTTTCCCAAGGAAAGAAGACTTACAATCCAAGGCTGATTTGAATTTTTATATGGCATTTTCTCCTTAATAATTTGCTCCAGTCTCAATGGTGCAAGAGGAACTAAATCAGCGATGTCTTTCAATGCTGAGTGTACGCGATAAAGAACTTGTTCCTTTTTTGCAAGACCCCGTGGCTGCTTTAGTAACCCAAGGAAAGATATAGGCGGCACAAAATTCCTAACAAGCATATCCAAGCATAAATATAGGTATTTTCCATTCACTGCAGCCTACAATATGATGGATTGAAATAATCACTAAAAAATAACCAAAATTGTTGACATAATGAACTTCTACAAGTCAGTAAGATCATGTACCAAGGAAACTATTAGTTCAACCAACACATCCATCACATCAGGCCCATAATTCCACAAGCTCATTCCACTTATCTGAATACCACCCACTTGTGAGAAGAGATTTAAAATAATCAAGCCCAGTTATACGTAAAAACAAATACCAGATATATTTGTAATCTAATAACTTACAGAAGAAAGAAGCAATTGATGGTGATCAGGATCTATGTACGAAACTGCTCCAGATAGTGCCTTCAAACTTGTCTATCAATCAAACGAAAATGATATTAGGAGAACCATGGACCATGTACAGAGAAAACATATACCTCCTTAACGTCTGGTTTGATTTCTTTTCAACGAATCAACATACCACAAGCATGGCCACTTCATCAGGTGCAAGGCGTTCAGTGTGGTGAAGAACCCCAATCAGCTCATGATAACTGTCACATTCACCCTGAACCAGTGAAATTGGTTGTTAATAACTTATCAAAGCCTCCAAAGATGAACAAATGCTAAGAATATGCTAAATTTCTACAATCAAGCTGTGAACCAGCCTGCTATACATTCTACTAAATTGATAAAATCAATATTTATAATAATACCGAGAAAGGAAAATAAAATGCACTATCTACCATTCAATATTTTAAAATATATATTTTAAAATATATGATTCATATGGGCCAAAAAACAGTGGTTCTCGAATTTTAAGTCAAGGTGGCCAAAGATAAATATTTAACCCCCCGTCTATAAAACAAAGTGTCAATATTTATTGACAGTATTTTATTTTATTTTTTCCAAAATCATGGTGATGAAAGTGTTACATTTTTTGCACTTCTAACTAAATTTCTGAAATAACAAATATTAAAGCACTACTAGTTTTCTTTTCCTTCAAAAATAATGGTGGGCACTGCAACACTAGGCAATTGCTCAGCTAGGCTTGAGAGTGCATCCACCCCTGACTAAAGCGGCAATAACACTGTATAACTAAAAACATGCAAAATAAAGAACAATGATAATTGACTTGTGCAGCTAGAATTCTTCAACAAGAAAGTTAAAAATAGACTCGCTGTCATTGTAGGAAAGCAAGACAAACTCATGCGACTCTTGCTTTTGATTTCATGATAATTAAGGTTACAAAAATAACTTCAATTTATGTAAAAAGATAATCTTTAACTACATCCTAGGATGCATACCGAGCGTACTGATTTAAGGGTATCCCTGACATGATAGGCCAATTCCAAATCACTGAAATTAACATCTCCAATATCTGAAAATACTTGCTGCTCATCTGCTAATTGCACGCCCATTGTTTCTTACACAAACAATGAGCAAAAGGTTCAGCCTGACTCTGGAAGAAACCAATCAAATGAATTAAAAGTACAAAAAGAGACAAGTGTGAGAACACATCAAACATAAGCATAATATTAACAAATCAAAACATGTTGAATTAATATACTCCCTCAATTCCACAAAATGAGTGTCATATGCCAAATTTTTAAGTTTCAAGAAAATTGTCCCATTTCTTCAGATAGTAACATAAAATGACATACATAGTTACCACCAAATTTTTATTATCACGCCAAAAATTAAACGCCAAATTTTTTTGGGGTAAACATGGAACTCCAAAAATATATCCTTAAAATTTGTAAATATACAAGTGGGAATCTTTTGTAAAACTGAGGGTATATTCTAATAATTATCAGATTAACAGAATCAAACCAATTAATTCACGAATTATAGTATTGTTATTTAAAAACATACTGAAATTAACCTAGATATTATAATAAACTGCTACAACTACAATATGTGAAAGCAGGTTTTAACTGTTCAAAAGATCAAAAGGAACTTGCTCTAGGATATGAAGTACAATACACAAACACATATCTATGCTAACAGAGCTTACTTATTAGTGGATTCGTTAGAAGACGAGATAATCTGCTGCTATAAACCCTAAACCCACAGGAATTGCGAGGGTCGGCGATTTGGTCTCTTTTTTTCTCTCCTGTGTTGCCGCCAGACCAACGAACCCAGATGAAAGCTAACTAGGTTTAAGCTTCACTACTAAACCCTAACCGGATAACCAACCCGGATTATAACCATAGTTTAGTTTAGATTTTATAACTCTTAATCCTTTATAATCAGCAAAACAACTAATTTGTTCCTATACTCATGGTTTAATTTGATTTTAGCCCCTATACGATTATTTTTTTCAGAAAACTCCCTGTACAATTTTTAGAATACTATTAACGAAGCCACCTCATTAAATAATCTGACATAATATTTTAAAAAATAAAAAATATATTGATATGTATATTTTAAAGTGTCAATTGCGTAATTTAAGAGTAACATGGTTGTTTATCCTTTCCTCCTCCATAAATGGCTTCAATTGACCCAAATAGCAACTCTAATGCTAAGTTTGGATTGAAGTAATAAAGATGAGAATGGAATGACTCATTTTTATGAAATAAAAAAAAAAAAAATTGCGATTGAAATGAATTGAACCATTATTTTATTTTTACTATTTTCGACTGAAATTTGACATTCTTGCCCAAAATTTCATGTGACGCCCCCAAAATAGGTATACAATACCCATTCTGAGTCGTCAAATATATGGTACATAAAGCAAACTACAACTTCAATAATGTCGTGTGAAATACGACAATACATACTGTGAGTTTAAATACAAATATTGTCTTTTAGACAATATTCACACTCAAATAAGTCTTCATTACAATTATTCAAATACTATTTTACAGAAATAGTGAGGACTGCTAAAACATCTTTCTAGAACCATTACTCCATATCCCGACTCGATCCTGCTATGCTCTCACCTCCTGAGAAGAAAAATAGAACAAAAAGAAAAAGGGTGAGCTCAACTAGCCCAGTAAAGAATATTATGACTAAGATAATATACAATAAATTATCATTAGTCTTCAATAGGGAAAAATTTGATAAAATATAATAGACAACAAGTTTTAGATCAACAACTGCAGCGGAAATAGCAATCCATTAGAAGAGTCAAGCAGAGAATAAATTCTACTATCTTCTAAGATTTAAAAGTTCATCATCAATATTTTATCCTTGTAACATCAATCAATATACATCTTTAATCAAATATTCATCCTTGCCCTACAGGCCAAAGATATTCATTTGTATCACCAAATTAATTAAGTTTCATCTCAACACGTGTTCATCTTTGCTACGGGCCAAAGATATTCATCAGTTAATCATTCATCTTTACACTACAGGCCAAAGATATTCAGTAATATCATCATTTAGGACTGAGGATGATAAAAAATATTTTAAAGAAAACAAATCCAATGAGATAGAAGGACAAATATTAGGGATTCGTATCACAGTTTATCCAAGATCAATAATATTCCATAATAACCAATTTTGAAGCATAATTTAAAATAAAGATCAAAACATGGATACAATCAAAGATAGTAACCATAATAGACATCTTGGACAAAAAGAAGAAAATTTTATTTTTCGGTGAATAGTGTCGTATTCGTGAATAGTGTCGTATACGTGAATAGTGCCGTATACGTGAATAGTAATCCCGACACAAAAAGTTCCAAGTTTGATAAAAAGTTCATACCAATATTTCGGCATAATGATATTGAAGAAAATATTATTTAAGAAGAAGATAATATCCTTACCTCAAAATAACGGTACTTTTGATCGGAATATCGGATAGAAAGCCGAAAGAAACTTGTACCAAACAACAACTCTCAAAGTATATAAATACTCACTAAAATACGTTCGACAATATAGAGAGAAAAAAAACTTGTTTCTGGTGTGATTTTCAATTCTAACCTAAGCGTCTATTTATAGGAAAATACTAGAACGCCATAGAAGACTAAAATAATAAAATATATTATTTCAATTCAAACTTCCTACGCATGCTTTGTTGACAATTCAAGCTAGCCATCTTTGAAGAAAATTTGCAGCCCACATGTTGTAAAACAAGAGTGGGTCATACCCATAAATTTAATAAAAATCATTTTATTTTTTGAAACTTCAACAATTCATAGAAAATAGCCCGTTTATCAGAAAAATATGAATTTTATGTCCATTCTGCCTGAAATCGAATTCTCTACAACTTTATAGCTTTGAGTTTTTCCAAATTCCAAATAGAAAATATCCGAAATCCACAAACGGATGATTTTTAATACCTCCACACCAACAAAATACTGATAAAACACCTCAGCATTAATTCCTTCATTTTTATCCACATAAAAATAAATATATCCATTATTTATATCCACATAAAATAAATATTTCCTTATCATATGAATCAATAATTAATTATTCACAAATAATATTACGAATCACATTTATGACAACCGCATGGCTCCGAGAAAGAGGGGGCTTTCTAATAAGAATTTCTCCTTCTTGGCGCAATTGATTAGGTGACCAAACCTCTCCTTGATGAACTTTCTAGACATTGACAATAATGTTATCTAATAATATTATTCAAATAATATGAATTATTGATCGATAATGGGAAATCTTGTCGATGACAATTATTGAAACAACAATAATATAAAATATCAACGCAGCAATTATTGAATCAATAAAATATTGAACAGTAACTACTGTAATAATTATTAAGTAGTGCCTTCTTACGTAAGGATCAATAATTCATCAATACTATGCATCCACACGTATTACTATATTTTAACCACTGGGTATTCCAACAGTATTAACGGTAATAATTACGCCGTTATTTATAAAAACTCAAACTTGTCATTTTCTTCATCCGACAGTTATTCTGTTATGGGGACCACAAATGATTACTGGCCGTCAAATCAATAATATTCCCCGACAACAAGAATATTCCACGACCAAACTAATATTGCCCGACAACAATGATTATTTTATAACCACTTGCTTATTTTGCAAAATTTGCACATTTCTCCCATAACCAGAGAATTATATCAAATTAATACCTTATTATTCACAATAATAATTAGAGGAAATTCAATTTTATTTATAATAAGTTGGGGTCTTACAACCTCCCCTCCTTATGAAATTTCGTCCTCGAAATTAACATACGTACCTGGTGTTTCGAACAGGTGAGGATACCTCGCTTTTATTTTTGATTCTAACTCCCAGGTCATTTCTTCAATAGCATGGTTTCTCCACAAAACCTTAACTTGTGGTATAACCTTCGTGCGTAGGACATGCTCTTTCCTATCCAAGATCTTAACAGGTACTTCTTCGTACGTTAAATCTTCGGCTATCTCGTCTGGTTCTAAAGTAATAATATGGTTCGGGTCTTTCACATATTTACGAAGTATAGATATGTGAAAAACATTATGAACACGAGACATGTTTGGAGGTAATACGAGTCTATAGGCCACATTTCCTATTCGGTCAAGAATCTCAAATGGACCAACAAATCTTGGATTGAGCTTTCCTCTCTTTCCAAATCTTGTAACTCCCTTCCGTGGAGCAACACGTAACAGTACATGATCTCCAATATTAAACTCCACGTCCTTTCTATGAAGATCAGCATAACTCTTTTGTCGATCTTGTGAGGTTTGAATACGTTGTCGAATCATTTGGATCTTTTCTGTAGTCATGCGTACTAATTCTAGTCCCAACAACGTTGTTTCTCCCACCTCGTCCCAGCATACTGGAGAACGACACTTTCGTCCATACAACGTCTCAAATGGAGCCATGCCTATACTTGCTTGATAACTGTTGTTGTAGGAGAATTCCACCAGTGGCAAGTACTTATCCCAACTTCCTTTGAAATCTAAAACACAGAGTCTTAATAGATCTTCAAGGGTTTGAATAGTCCTCTCTGATTGTCCGTCCGTTTGAGGATGGTATGCCGAGCTGAATCGTAAATCCGTGCCAATAGCTTTCTGCAAGCTAACCCAAAATTGTGAAGTGAATCTTGGGTCACGATCCGAAACTATGGATACTGGCATGCCATGCAATCGCACAATCTCATTCACGTGCATACGAGCAAGACGTTCAAGGAATAAGTCTCACGTATCGGTAAGAAATGGGCGGGACTTGGTTAATCTATCAACAATAACCCAAATCGCATCTATGCCTTGAGAAACTTTGGGAAGACACATGTTGAAATCCATAGTAATGTGTTCCCACTTCCATTCCGGAATCTCAAGTGGTTCTGAATGGACCTTTTGGCACTTGATGCTCCGCCTTTACACGTTGACAAGTTAAACACCTCGAGATAAACTCACGATCTCTCTCTTCATATTATTCCACCAAAATGTATGTCGAATATCATGATATATTTTGGTACTCCTAGGATGGATTGCAAACGGTGTGTTGTGTGCCTCCATCATGATTCTATGCTTCAAATCAGAGTCGTTAGGAACACAAAGTCAGGAGTTGAATCTAAGTATTCCTTCTTTATCGATTCTTGTTTCCGGAATAGCACCTTCAGACTTTCTTCTTCATACGCATCATTGGTCCGTGTCCGTAGCTGAAGCGACTTTAACTTTATCGATTAAAGTCGGTTCTACTCGTATATTCGTCATCATCATGTGGGTCCCTAGAGTCTTTAATTCTACCTCCATCCTTTGCAAGTCATATAGAATGGGCCTTTGTGTTGACGATATCGCACTCGTACTTACATATGATCTTCTACTCAATACGTCAGCTACTACATTCGCTTTTCCAGGATGATATTGAATAGTGTGATCGTAATCTTTCGACAGCTCAAGTCAACGTCGTTGCCGCATATTGAGTTCTTTTTGGGTGAAGAAATATTTGAGGCTTTTATGGTCCGTATAAATCTCCACTTTCTCCCTATACAAGTAGTGTCTCCAAATTTTCAACGCGAATACGACTGCTGCCAACTCTAGATCATGAGTAGGATAATTCCTCTCATATTCTTTGAGTTGTCGTGAGGCATAGGCTATGACTTTTCCATGTTGCATGAGAACACATCCTAACCCTTTGCTCAAGCATCATTTGTAGATAACAAATCCATCCGCATTCGGATGGTATTGCGAAACAGTCTTAAATGAGTTTCATTTTGAGCTCTTGAAACTCTTTTTTTCGCATTCCTCGCTCCATATTTAATTTTGTATCTTTCCGAGTCACCGAGTTAGCAGAGTAGCGATTCGAGAAAATTCTTCCACGAATCTCCGATAATAATCACCTAATCCCGAAAAAAACGCGACTTGATCCACCGACTTCTTTGTTGCTCCCAACTTTGTCTTTGCTTGAATCTTCGTCGGTCAACAGATACTCCATATTTTGACATCACGTGCCCAAGGAATGCTACTTCCTCGCCGAAACTCGCATTTCTTCAGCTTGGCATAAAGCTTGTTTTCACGAAGCCTTTCAAGTATCAGCTTCAAATGGTGCTCATGATCTTCACGGTTTTTGGAATAAATGAGGATGTCATCAATAAAGACAACAACGAATTAATCCAAATATTCCTTGAATACACGGTTCATCATATCCATGAAAGCAGCTGGAGCATTAGTCAATTCAAAAGACATGACTAAGAATTCATAATGCCCGTCTCGGGGTTCTAAAGCGCGATCTTTGGAATATCCTCAGTTTTAATCTTCAGCTGATGATATCTAGAATGAAGGTCGATCTTTGAAAAGAATTGTGCTCCTTGCAACTGGTTGAACAGGTCATCAATGCAAGGTAACGGATACCTATTCTTGATGGTGACATGGTTTAATTCTCGGTAGTCAATACAAAGTCGCATACTCCCGTCTTTCTTCTTTACGAATAAAACAGGAGCACCCCAAGGAGATGTCTTAGGGCCGAATGAAACCGATGTCTAACAATTCCTGTAGTTGGACTTTTAACTCCTGAAGTTCAATAGGAGCCATTCGATATGGGATTTTAGAAATGGGTTTTGTACCAGGTTCAAGGTCAATAAAGAATTCAACATCACGTTATGGGGGTAGACCGGGAAGCTCTTTAGGAAATACATCAGGAAATTCTCTAACCACAGAAATATTATTCAAATTTGACTTGTCTTTATTCAAATCCATAACATGGGCTAAGAAAGCTTGACATCCGTTTTTCAATAAACAAATAGCTTTATGGCTTGATATGATAGTGACTGTTTTTAGTGGTTTAGTAGTTTAAATTCGTATGACAGGTTGGTTAGGAATATGAAAACTAACAACCTTACGAAAATAATCAATTTTAGCATGATGAGTGGTTAACCAATCAATTCCTAAAATCACATCGAAAGCAAGTATCTTTAAAAAGATAAGATCAACAGGTAATGTGATAGTGCCAACTTGGATCATGCAAGATTTATAAACTGTAGATGTAACGAAGGTTTCACCCAACGGAGTTTCAACAGATAAGTCAAAGTTCAATTTCTCCGGAGTCAAGTTTAAACGTTGAGCACAAGCGGAGAGATAAAAGAATGGGTAGAACCCCAGATTCTAGTAAAGGTATAAACTTCGCAAGAATTTAAGATTAGCTTACCCAGTAATCACCTCGTTCGGGTTCCTCGCATTTTGGCGATCCACGACAAACGCTTCTTCGAGAACCGTGATTTCGACTTATCCGGGACAACCCTTGGAATCACCATCCCCGCTGAACTTGGTTTCGCTATAGTACAATTTCGAGCGATATGTCCTTCCTTTCCACAATTGTAACATACCTTGGATTGTTGTGGGTAGTTTGGGCTGATATGTTCCTCTTTCTCGCATTTGTAATATCTAACTGGCGGTCGTTCTCCTCCCCTAGAATTTGTTGTTGGTCTTTGGTCTTCTTCTTAATGTCTTCCCATCATTGTTGAATCTCCTCTTTCTGAAATTTCCACTTGACTCACCTCTCCTATTATCATGGCCACAATGACCACCCGAGTGGTTACCACCTTTGTTCGTATTTTTCCCTCCTCGTTGGTTATCATCGCTCGATGATTCTTTATCCACCCGGTATGACCACAGTTGTGGTCCCTCGGTTGAACATACTCACTATTTCGTTCTAATAATTGAGCCCTATTGACAACATCTGAATACAGAGAAAATTTATGAGAGATAAAGTATTGACGAATCTCGGGTTTTAGACCTCTCAGAAACATCCTTGTCATTCGTTCCTCATTTTCGACCAAATGAGGTGCAAACCTGGATAACTCTGCAAACTTACCTCGTCTCTTGGGACACCGTCATGTTGTTTTGTTCGGTCTAATAAACTCCACCTCCTTCATATAGCCGAATACTTTCGGAAAGTACTTGTCATTGAATAGTTTCTGAAATGTTTCCCAAGACATGTTGAGTGCGGCTGGCTGGGTACGCTTCACAGATTCCCACCAGTAGTCTGCCTCACCGCGAAACATAAAGGTGGTGAATGGAACCTTCTGTTCCTCCGTGCATCCCAAGACATCGAATATCTTGGTAATTTGCTTGACCCATGTTTCCGCCTTGATCGGATCCGCTTTCCAATAAATTCGTGGTCCCAACTCCTTGAACTACTTGGTTTGTGACGAATCGCACATTGTTATCACTTCTTCCACCGTATTTTGTACACGAGTCTCCTCAAATGCGATTTTGCATGAAGCGCAAAAAGCTCCTAAACATTCTAACATTTATCGTTTGCTCGGTGAGTGTTGTTTACAGGAGAATATTGTCTTCCGTTGCGTTATCCCGGTTTGTAACTAAAGGTTGTTCCACGGTCTCATACACTCCATTGTTAACGTTCTCGTGACCATTCTTAAATACTGCCATAAAACAAGGGTTAATTAAACAAATTAGCATATCACATAATATCCCTATATTATGATTGACCAACAAATAAGCTTAGATAAGACACACTAGCGAATGATTTACTCATCTCTCCCCTCCTAGTTCTATTCCCCGATCTCCGTCAAAGACCATATCCCTAAGCTTTGATACCAACTGTGACGCCCCCAAAATAGGTATACAACACCCATTGAGTCGCCAAATATATGGTACATAAAGCAAACTACAACTTCAATAATGTCGTGTGAAATACGACAATACATATTGTGAGTTTAAATACAAATATTGTCTTCTAGACAATATTCACACTCAAATAAGTCCTTATTACAATTATTCAAACACTATTTTACAGAAATAGTGAGGACTGCTAAAACATCTTTCTAGAACCATTACTCCATACCCCGACTCGATCCTGCTATGCTCTCACCTCCTGAGAAGAAAAATAGAACAAAAAGAAAAAGGGTGAGCTCAACTAGCCCAGTAAAGAATATTATGACTAAGATAATATACAACAAATTATCATTAGTCTTCAATAGGGAAAAATCTGATAAAATATAATAGACAACAAGTTTTAGATCAACAACTGCAGCGGAAATAGCAATCCATTAGAAGAGTCAAGCAGAGAATAAATTCTACTATCTTCTAAGATTTAAAAGTCCATCGTCAATATTTTATCCCTGTAACATCAATCAATATACATATTTAATCAAATATTCATCCTTGCCCTACAGGCCAAAGATATTCATTTGTATCACCAGTTGGTCATGTTCATCTCAACACATGTTCATCTTTGCACTACGGGCCAAAGATATTCATCAGTTAATCATTCATCTTTGCACTACAGGCCAAAGATATTCAGTAATATCATCATTTAGGATTAAGGATGATGAAAACATTTTAAAGAAAACGAATCCAATGAGATAGAAGGACAAATATTAGGGATTCGTATCACAGTTTATCCAAGATCAATAATATTCCATAATAACCAATTTTGAAGCATAATTCAAAATAAAGATCAAAACATGGATACAATCAAAGATAGTAACCATAATAGACATCTTGGACAAAAAGAAGAAAATTTTATTTTTCTTGAATAATAGTCAAGTATTCGTGAATAATTATCGTATCGTGAATAAAGTCTTGTAGTATCGTGAATAGTAATCCCGACACAAAAAGTTCCAAATTTGATAAAAGTTCATACCAATATTTGGTATAATGATATTGAAGAAAATATTATTTAAGAAGAAGATAATATCCTTACCTCAAAATAACGTGTACTTTTGATGAAATATCGGATAGAAAGCGAAAAGAAACTTGTACCAAACAACAACTCTCAAAGTATATAAATACTCACTAAAATAAACTCGACAATATAGAGAAAAGAAAACTTGTTTACGGTGTGATTTTCAATTCTAACCTAAGCGATACTATTTATAGGAAAATACTAGAAGCGCCATAGAAGACTAAAATAATAAAATATATTATTTCAATTCAAACTTCCTACGCATGCTTTGTTGACAATTCAAGCTAGCCATCTTTGAAGAAAATTTGCAGCCCACATGTTGTAAAACAAGAGTGGGTCATACCTATAAATTTAATAAAAATTATTTTATTTTTCGAAACTTCAACAATTCATAGAAAATAGCCCGTTTATCAGAAAAATATGAATTTTATGTCCATTCTGCCTGAAATCAAATTCTCTACAACTTTATAGCTTTGAGTTTTTCCAAATTCCAAATAGAAAATATCCGAAATCCACAAACGGATAATTTTTAATACCTCCACACCGACAAAATACTGATAAAACACCTCAGCATTAATTCCTTCATTTTTATCCACATAAAAATAAATATATCCATCATTTATATCCACATAAAATAAATTTTTCCTTATCATATGAATCAATAATTAATTATTAACAAATAATATTACAGAATCACATTTATGACAACTAGGCCGTTCCCAGGAAAGAGGGGGCTTTCTAATAAGAATTTCTCCTTACTAGCGCGCAATTAGGTGACTAAACCTCTCCTTGACAGAACTTTCTAGACATTGCCAATAATGCTATCTAATAATATTATTCAAATAATATGAATTATTTATCTGATAATGAAAAATACTTGTCAAATAACAATTATTGAAACAACAATAATATAAAATATCAACGCACAATTATTGAATCAATAAAATATTGAATAAATAACTCTTTGTAATAATTATTGAGCGATGCCTTCTTACGTAAAGATCAATAATTCATCAATCACGTGCATCCACGCGTAGACATCGTATTTTAACCACCGGTATTCCAACGGTGTTAATTGGTAACAACTACGTCGTTATTTATAAAACTCAAACTTGTCGTTTTCTTCATCCGATAGTTATTACATTATGGGGCCCACAAATGAGGCGTATGCGTTAATTGCGAATATTCCCCGACAACAAGAATATTCCACGACCAAATGTATATTTCCCGACAACAATGATTATTTTATAACCACTTTCTTATTTTGCAAAATTTGCACATTTTCCCCCATAACTAGAGAATTATATCAAATTAATACCTTATTATTCACAATAATAATTAGAGGAAATTCGATTTTATTTATAATAAGTTGGGGTCTTACATTTCATGCACAAATCCTTATGAGTAGTTTTTTTATCATTGAGTCATGAGGGTCTTGGGGGAGTAACAATATGGAATAACTCAGTCCAACTAAAATAAAATGAATCATTACAATATTCATTCCATTCCTTCAATCTAAACGCAGTATAGATCCTAATACGTAAGGCCAAAAAAAAATATTCAGCCATATACATGTATGACGGTAGAGACTATTGCACATGTCGTAGTGCCTCTGCACAATCCTTCACTTCTTCTTTTGCAAAGATTGTCGTCTCTTACTTGTTGTGTGTGTGTATATATAAAATGAATGAAATAAAATCAATAGGTGTGATATTCGGTTCATACCTTTTCAAAGGGATGTATATATCCTTTCAAAAGTATGTAACATTTCAAAATGATGTAACCTTTTGAAAGGATGTATATCTTCAAAAGGGTATTTGAAAATCTATAAATATGTTCCAAATCTACCCAAAATAATCACTTCAACTTCAACTACAATCCTTCTCAAGTTCTTAAAAAATTGCATTCATTCTTCATTCATTAAAAAGTTATAGAGAGTATTTAAATTTTGTTAGTTCGTGGAACTCTTCCATTGAAGTGTTTCTTGTGAGAGTTGAAGACTATTTTATCCTGGGAAGTAGACGTCCATTGTTCTATCCGTAAGCACCGATAGCGGAGACGAAATCTGCTTTAAGGAGAGACTGTTCAACAGTTGACTTGATTTTTTAAAAGTTTGTCAATTACATCAAGTAAGTCATTTATTATAAATTATTTATTTTTTAATTCTGTTTATTTAATTAATATATAATAATAATACTTAGGAACAGACTAAAATTCGAGACAAAAAACTTGTACATGTTATAAAAACACCTTCCCTTCAATTTCACTTGGGACACAATCAGATGAATGATATTTCACAAGTAAAATTCTAGACAAAAGGAGAAACTTCAAATTCGAAACCGGAGTTCAGTGTTCTCTTGGATTAGTTCACAAGTTCAATTGTTCAATAAAGTGAACCTGGACATTAATATATATATACCAATAAATCCATTTTTTTGAAATTTTACAGTATTATATACCATTTATAATCTTATAATATACATTATATCATACATATATATAATCCCACATTAAAATATTTATTTTATAATCCCCAAAATTCATTACTTTTCGAAACTGTTACTAATTTAATTATGTTAAAACATAATTATTATATCCTAATTAAAATCACTACTATATAATATAATATCATTCATAATTATACCATACATTATATCATACATGTATGATATAATATTATAATATATGTATATAACAAAATCACTACCTATCTAAATTATGCGGATATTATCATTACTAATTTAATTATATTACAACATAATATTATACCATTTATAATTATATTACAACATAATATTATACAGTTTACAACATTTAAAACAAAATTAAAATAACAAATAATATCAATCATAACTTACTATGTTGATTTTATAATCCCCTAATTCACTACTTTTTAAATATAAACAGTGTTTATATTTATAGCTTCTTCATCTATTGCATTCTACTATATGGATTGTGGCTTTGCATGATTTGTTAAGTAATAGCATCCGGTAAATCATTTTTATCATCATTAATAGTTTTTTTTGGGCATTATGGTAATACTGTGAGTGCCTATACAATTATCAAAAATTGATAAAAATTAATGAGGCAATGTATTCGTTCTTTAACTATAACATTGTGTTATGTATGACACAGTGCTATATTGATATGTTTTTGGACATTGTGTTTGTTTGACATGAAGATCCAACATAATTATTAATGCTCGTGCTTTTAGTTTCTGCATGTAACATGTGATTTTCCTTTAAGTTTGAGGACCGAAATTGGGACATTCTTCCGCAATTTTCTTTTTCGTTTGGATGTTAGAATTATGGTGCAAGTAAGCGTTATATAAGACGTGAACTCTTCAAAATGCATCAAGTACATGTGTAATATATTTGAGTCTTAGTGAAATTTGTGTAATGTGTAACAAATTTCAAATATGGCATCACCAATCATACCAATATAACAACTCAATAACATTGTACATTACATTTTTTAAATATTTGCTAGTGCTTTACCATTTTTAACCGTATTAGTTACATTATAAATTTTTTTTTCAAGAAATTAATATATATATATATATATATATACACACACACACAACTGTTATATAATGTATTGGGATTTAATGCTCAGATTAATTATATATTTGGATATGTATTTGTACACACAATTTTATATAATATATGCTATCAAAATTTGATCATCGCACAATAATATTTCATTTTTTTATTATATTTTAATTTATTAATTAAATATATAAATTTATTATTAATAAAATGAATGGTTAAGTTCAGATGACCACCTGGGGTTTGGGCGATTTTTCACTTAACCACCTGTAGTCAGTAAAGCTACATTTAAACACCCGACTTTTTGAGTTGAAGTGAAAAACTGCTTTGTGTCATAACTCTGTTACTTAAGTTGGTTAAAGACTTATTTACCCTCCTTATATATAAACGACAGATTTGCAACAAAACAGAGAAAATCATTCACAGAATGTTTATCCCCAAACTAAAATTTAAGAACAGCTGCTAAACTTATCAGAGAATTAGAACACGAAATCAAAACCTCATTTATCAAAACACCATTACAAAATTCAAAATCAACAACAATTACACACAAAATCACAAAAAGACTTGAAATTACAAATGACATTTAACAGAGCTGACAGAACATGCGAGTAATCTAGCTATTTCAAATGGATTCCTTTCTTCACAGAGATCATTCATGCCAGGTATGCCTCCCATGCCACCAAGGCTCTGTAAGCCACCTAGGAATGAACTAGTCAAAAAATATACCATAGGATTGGTAATCTTATTACTAAAACTATCACGCTTCACGTACCACATAACCATCATCCAGTCTGAATAGATAACTGCTTCCAATTCCCATCTTCTCATAATGGCGTTCACGTATATCGGATATCTGCAGAATTTAAGGGGAGAAAACTGATGGAATCAAATACAGCACAATGGAAGGTAACTACATGAAAAGGTGTAAAGGACAATACTCGCATACAAAAACAAAGAGGACTAAAAGTTCATAATAATCAAGCAAATTTACAAAAATAAAGCATCAACTACAACCGAGCTGTATATGACGAAAGTGACACATCACACATGTTGTGAACAATCGAGGGGGTCCTGTAACCAGAGTTACCCAACTTATGTTGGTGGATGGAAAGAAGGATTTTAAGTTACCCAACTTATATTGGTGGATGGAAGGAAGGATTTTAACTGGGCTCCCCACTTGGCCCTAAGTTACTAACTTCGGTTGGAGAATGTAAGGAGGGGTTTCAAGTTTATGGTGAAAGTTGCAACGCATCCCCACTAGGCTGTCCAATACCTCCAATAAAACCCAGAACAAATAACTTTCAGTTAAACAGACACGTCAAATCGAATTACAACAAGATATTAGAAGTTCAATCAAACAAAAAAGAACCACATCCATAGATCCATAAACAAACCCTTTTCACTTTCACATATCTGAAAAGCGAGATTTAGATAATTTTGGGAGTAGAAGGAGAAGGCCCGCCAAGCCATTTTTTGGTGGGTCGATGCGCAGTACACCGGAAAATTCAAATTTCGGAAAGATCCTCATTTTGCCCTCGTCAAAATCGACTCACAGTTATTTGATTTTACAATAAATGAACAAAAAAAACTATAGAAAAATTTGCCCAATAAATTTAGGGAGGAGAGAGAGAGGGGGCATTTGTTGAGAGGCGGAGAGATTTGCCTAACTCAAACTTTTATCTTCTTCGGAGGAGAGAGAATGAGGAGGGCGGAGATGGGAGAGAGAGAAAAGAGGAAGAAGAAAGGGAAAAGAATATCGCCGCTCTCTTATCTGATCCATAGAAGATACAAACAGAATCAAAACCCACTACGGAGACCCAGAAAACCCCATAAAATCTCAGACCCATTTCGTTGTTGAACAAATTTATGAAGAAAAAGCCTCCTAATCACAGACCCAATTCGATTTTGAGCAAACCCATAAAACAAAAATCACAAATACACAGATCTGCTTTTAAAAGTCAAGAGGAAGAAGAAGGGGGATATTTCAGATATTTTCCAGTTGCTTTTGACTATTACAGTCCCTTCTCACGCGCTTTTGGCGTCTGACCTACACACACCGTTAAGTTGGATGGAAAATATGACTTTTTCACTTCAACTCAAAAAATCGGGTGTTTAAATGTAGTTTTACTGACTACAGATGGTTAAGTGAGAAACCGCCCAAACTCCAGGTGGTCATCTGAACTTAACCCTAAAATAAATAATCTCATCGTAAGGCACGGTTTATAATACAAAGTTATTTATGACACAAATCCATTTTAGAATTGTGTTTGTGTGGTTATCTCCCGTCCCGTGTCCGTTGAATGCTTCATAAATGATGGCAAAATTAAATATTTAATTATAAAAATAGACTATTTCATTAAAACAAGAAAGCCCAAATGTTAAAAGATAAGTCATTCGGCTTAAGTGCTTCACCATAGTCCACAGCCCATCTAAAAATCTGAAGCCAGCCCAAGGAAAAAAATTATTAACGGTAGAAACTTGCAAATGAAGGAAGATCAACAACGTTTAGGCTTTGTTTGGGCAATCATCTCAAAATTTTATTACTATAATGTAATACTCCTCAATTTCATAATTAGAGTCTCATTTAAAAAATAACAAAACAAACAAATAAAAAAGGAATAAAGGAATTGATTGATATTATAAAATTTAGAATTAAATTATTTAATATGTCTTAAATACAGTAAACCATAATAAAATAAAGGAATCGATTGATATTTTTACAAATAAAAATAATAATTTCATAAAAAAATTTCACATGAATAATAAATAGATTTCACTCGTATAAATGAAAATTTATAAAAATATCAAATCTCACTCGTGCAAATAAAAATTTTCTAAAACAAAACAAAGTTAGCTGCTTGAGCCACACATAATTGATCATAATACATAATAGAATTATAATATTTAAAAAATATTATGCTATTTTACATTATTATTAATAAAATTATTTTAGATAAATGAAATTGTTAATGTGATATGACAGGGCCCAAGCATGAGCTAGCTAGCTAGTAGTATATGATAGCGCCCGATAGGATAGGATCATCTCATAGTGTAATGAGGGACAGATGTCAAGCAGGGCACGTGTGCATAACGTGACTCAAATCAGTGGGCCAGCCAGCCCATCACAACGGTTGCATAACCTTTGCTGAGGGTGGAAATGAACCGTTTTAACTCGAGTATTGAGTTGTTCAGATTTAATTCATAAAATTTATCAAATATAAAATAAGGTTTGATTGAAACTCGTTTAATTATCGAGTCGAGCACGTTCTCGAATCGAGTTCGAATAATTTGAATTTTTTGAACGAATATCGAGTATCAATATAAAAATACAGTTTGAGGAGATTCGAGTCGAGCTCGAATTGAACTTTTAGTCGAACGAGTACAAATTGAGCCCGTACTATTTGCTCATTTTACAACCTTAACATTTGTCATGCTAAGTTAAAGCTATATTAATTCATATATTTATATGTCGAAAAATTTGTCAAATTAAGTTTAATTCGGGTCACCACAAATTCATCTGAAAAATTATAACTGAAAATATTATTATTAATAACTTAATTTCTTTTTTTACACATAATTTTTTTCTCATATATTTCGATTTAGAATGAGGTATTATACATAAAAGTAAAGCTACAATGCTAAGGGAGTTATTTGTGGAGTTCACAAAATCCAGCTATTATCATGAATAACAATTACTTCTTTGGTCTCAATGTATTATTGGCAACGTTTCTATTGGTATATAGTATGATAAGAAAGAAAGATTCATATTTTTCTTTCTTATACTATCATATAGTTTAATTAGTTTTAAAACACCAACCTTAGATTTGTCAAACTACTGTTATTATTATTTTTAAAGTTTGTCCAACTCCAACTATACACGTAAGGGTATTCGATAGTGACTTATAAGTTGGTCAAATTAATTTATAATTCATTTATCAAATTTTGAGTGTTTATGAGTTGTTTATTTTTTAACTTATAAATTGGTTAGTAAGTCAAAAAAATAAATAACTATTTGTGACTTATTTTAAAATGACTTGTACATTTTAAAATAAGTTAGTTTGACTAAATATAATGTCTATTTTATCCCTCTTTTTATTAAAATAAGTTAGTTTGACTATGTTTAATTAGTTTAATTCGCTTTGTCGCAACCGGATGGAGGCATGGAGCACACCAATTACCAATAATGGTCTGTTTGAAAATGACTTATAAATTAGTCAAATTAATTTATAAGTCATTTATTACTATTCTCATGTTCGAGAATGATTTATTTTTTTATTTATAAGTTGAGTTTTAAGTCTAATATATATATATATATATATATATATATATATATATATATATATAAATAGAGTACATACATGTAAGTGTAACTTTTTAAGTTACACTTATTCTACGATTATAGAGTGATTTCACTATACGATCGTAGAAAGAGACACGATAGTAAGTGAATTCACTCTACTATCGTAGAGTAGTCCACGATAGTAGAGTCAATTCACAAATCGTAGAGTAAAATCACTCTATAATCATAGACCGTATAATTTAATTGTTAATGTTACTTTTCAATTAAAGTAATCAGAGTCAGAATAAAATCACTAATTATTACAGAATTAAAAAAAAAAGAGTATTTAATTATTCATTTCAACTGAATAAACCAATATAATGAATAAATTTTATAATTATATCCACATATTATAACAACAATTTCGATGTCACAATTATCATCACCTTATCCGTTATTATCAAAACTATCACCCACCCATTATGGCTGTTCATAACTGTCACCACCCACCAACCGTCGCCACCCTCTAACTGTCGCCGCCACCCCCACCATTATCATTGCCGTCATAAATCAACACTAAATATTTTATTTTACAAGTGAAATTTATATATTTTGTTGTGAGGGTTATATTGGTCATTTAATTTTTAAATTTCAGTCATAAACTCAACGAAACGTGCACTTAAAATGTTTTAAAAAAAGGTCATTACATTACATTACATTCATTTCTTTAATTTATTTTTTAAATTCAAACCGCAATATATTTATGGCCCAATAATTAATACTGATTATTATGTTGATGTTTCTCGAGATTTGAAAGTTATAATGAGCATTAGTAGTGATTGACTGGTTGGTATGCTTCTTTATTTTGGCACAACGTGATTCGTGATTGAAACCTTGTAAACCTATCAACAAAAGTCTCAAAAAGTTTAACTTAATCAAGAAAAATATAAAATTTAATTGTCTTATATTGGTTAGACCAACACAAAATATCAAAAAAAATAAATTTCTTTATATATTATTTCCTCCCTTTCTTTTTAAATGTCAAAGAACTATATTAGCGACCTACCTAATTTATTATAGAAATTTTTGAGATTAATAATTGGACCGTACAAGTTAGAAAGATTTTTTTCTTGAATAAAAGAACTAACAACGTATCGCTCATGATATATATCATAACTCGTTTTTAGAGAAGTGATTTTTTGTCTTTTAATATTTGTTATTTGAGAATTCCAATTAAATATTAATGTCTTAGTTTTCAATATTATTCCAAATATTAAATATAATTTTGGTTATTTCATTATTTTCTACCTAATAAATAACACTATATTTTTTCAATACAATAATAATATAGACAATTAATATTATATTTAATACTAGTACTATAAAATTATTTTCTTAATACTTGTGGAGAACTCTAATGTTGCGTTTGTGAGTTTGGAGGAACGAGATGAGAAAAGAAAGTATAGGAGGGGAAGGAATGAGAAAGGATGAGAATGAATTATAATTTTCGGTCGTCATGTTTGTGAGTTTTAGAAAAGAAGGGAAGATGTGAGATTTTTATTATATTTTACTTGTTTATGAGTTTAGGAGGGAAGATAATTTTATTTTTAAACTGCATTATTATTATATTATCATTATATATAAATATAATAAATATATGATTTAACAATGTTTAGCTACTGAATTATTTTGTTTAGTATTTTTTATGTTTATATATATATATATATATATATATATATTAACTCTAATTTATTATTATGAGTATATGATCAAACCTTTTATATTATTTGTGAATTTCTGTTATATTAATTCTTCTAATATATGCGTACTGTTTGTTTACAAAATATCAAACAATTATATTTTGTTTGTAATTAAACAATTAAAAGTACGCATAATAATAATTATTATTTTTCAATATATCTGACCTTCCAATCTATCTGACCCAGCTCATGTTATATTTTCCAATCTCATGTTCAGTCTTTTTTTTTCTTGTTTTGTTCCTAGAAAGGGCAGGCGGGCGGCGGGCGGCGGGCGAGGGTGGTTTAAAGGTTCTGTTATATTCTTGGAAAAAAAAGAGAGAATTTGTATTTTTAAAAATTAGGAGTTATAATAATTAATGACAAGATTATTATAGTATTTATGTTACAAGTTATTTTTGGTAATATAAAATATTTTATTTTTCATTTTTTTTATCTCTCCAAATCTTCTCACTTTTGAGAAAAAAATTATAAACCAAAAATTAAATTAATTTTACCTCCAAATCTCTTATCTTTCTCTTTAAAAAAACTCAAAAACATAATATTTAGAAAAAATTTAATTATTTTTCCTTTCTCTCAAATAAAAATTTACAAACACAGTCTAGGGGAGGAAAGTTGAACAAGGTTGGACCGTGGGAGACTAGGAGTTGGTAGCAAATTAACAAGGGTCTAATACATTCAAGCATCCAAGAAAAGCCAGTGGCTTCACCGTCATTTTAAAATTATCATAAGAAAAAATGATATTCGTAATCGACTTCACGGTGTTTGGGATCAAATTATCCATCTCATAATTTATTAGTAACTGATAAATAAATAAATAAAATGGAAATATAATACCGCAGTCTCTCCATCATGAATAGTCGCATTTTCGAAATTCTCTCAATTCTCAGATAACCAAACAGGCCCTTTTTCTCTCATTAGTCAATATATAAGCTGTTTGATTGATCCTTTCAATAACGAAGGTCCATTTCTATACTATTTGTTTTCTCCAATTGTTTTACTTTAAATGGCTTAATGGTTTGTTACTTTCTCAGTGATTTTATGGGTTTTAGAAGCAGCCGATTCAGTGTGTGTTCGTTTTTGTGATCTGGATTTGTCTTGGAAAACCAAAAGAATTGAATTTTACTAGTTAATATTGGTGGGAATTTGTGTTTGATTCTGGGTTTTTCAAGAAATCAACTGAAATGGAGTCATCTTCTCCAAAATCAGTCGATGAGGTGGTGGAAGAAATTATGAGAATTCACAGATCCCTACCGACAAGACCAGGAATTGAAGAAATTGAAGCAGCAAAGATATTAATCCGGAACGTCGAAAACGAGGAGCAATCAAGACTCGACGCCATTGCTAGGCAAACAAAAAGCCCCGAAGTTCCCGAAGAACTCTTGATGATATTGCAAGAGATGCAGAAGAATTTGGTCCTTTTTCGAAGCAATGAACAGAAGAGAGATGCTGTGAAATTGTTAGATCTCGAGAACGCCCACTCGGTGTTCGACGATTTGATTCAGAGAGCTTCTAGATGTCTCCCTTCAGCAATGGGCTCGAATTCCCTGTCCGGGACTTCCACATCGTCTGGCCGTTTGTCTTTGACGAATTCGGCGGCTTCCTTTTCTTTTAATTCTCCTGTGACTACCACGTCGTCTTCGCGTTTGTTTTATGAAAAGGAGGGTGTTAAAGCTTCTACTGAGTTGATTACTAGAGATGATAGTTATGTGAAGAAGGCCAAGTCTACTTTTTATGGTGACGGAATTGGAGTTGGACTTCGATCTGGGGATGTTGCAACTCCCCAGATTGTAGATTCTACTTTGAAACCAGTGATTAGTTCAGGTAAGTTCTATATTGCTGCTTATGTTTATTTTTAATTTATTTTTCTTATTTTTTTGAGCTTTTGTTATGTAGTTATTGTACTTAATTGGTTAGTTTGGAAATTGGTATATAGAATAATTTTGATTGGAATTTAGACATAAATGATGTTTCCAAATGACGATACTGTTCTTTCTCTTTTTTTGGAAGGTCAAGATGGTGAGAAATTGAGTCTTATAAAGCTTGCTAGTTTAATTGAAGTATCTTCGAAAAAAGGGACTCGGGATCTCAATCTTCGTGGTAAACTGATGGATCAAATAGAATGGCTCCCTGATTCAGTTGGGAAGTTATCCAGTTTGATCACCTTGGATTTGTCTGAAAATAGGATTGTGGCCTTACCGAGCACGATAGGTGGGCTTTCATCATTGACAAAATTGGATTTGCATTCAAACAAAATCAGTGAACTCCCAGAGACTATTGGTGATATCCTCAGCTTGGTTTTTCTTGATTTGAGGGGGAATCAGTTGGCATCTCTGCCTGCTACCTTTGGTAGATTGGTTCGGCTTCAGGAGCTTGATTTGAGCTCAAATCTTCTTCAAGTGCTTCCTGAGTCAATTGGGTCGCTTGTTAGCCTACAAATTTTGAATATCGAGACTAACAATATTGAAGAAATTCCACATACTATTGCTCATTGTTCCTCACTCAAGGAGCTCCGTGCAGACTATAACCGTCTTAAAGCCCTTCCTGAAGCTGTAGGACGAATCACGTCGCTGGAGATCCTGACTGTGCGTTATAATAATGTCAGTAGATTGCCTACCACAATGGCGTCTCTAGCAAACTTGAGGGAGCTTGATTTAAGTTTTAATGAGCTAGAGTCTGTGCCTGAGAGCTTATGTTTTGCTACCACACTTGTAAAAATTAACATAAGCAACAATTTTGCTGATCTACAATACCTGCCAAGGTCCATAGGGAACCTTGAGATGCTAGAAGAGTTGGATATGAGCAATAACCAGATAAGAATCCTTCCAGATTCTTTTAGGATGCTGTCAAAATTACGTGTCTTAAATGTGGAAGGAAATCCTCTGGAAGTGCCGCCAAGAATTGTTACTGACATGGGGGCACAGGTAATTCATTGTTTTTGTACGAACACCATGATATTGGTAGTTTTGATATGATGCTAACTAAAGGATTGATGCTCCTCAGGCTGTTGTTCAGTACATGGCTGAACTTGTTGCAAAGAGGGATGTCAAGGCACAACCAGTCAAGCAGAAGAAATCTTGGGCTTCTATATGTTTCTTTTCAACGTCTAACAAACGTAAGCACAATGACATGGAATATGTGAAAACCTGAGCTGCAGCAGGTTGGGCAAAAGACAATCTTATGAGTTTTCTCGGTAAGTTTATGAATCCTTGTTGTGCCTAACCTATCTACTCATCTTTTAAATTTACAACTGGCAATATGGGTGGACACTTTTAACAGTTGGCTAGAATTTTGCATTTCTGTAGCCATTTACCTTGACGCCAAGATGGTTCCATTGTTAGGCATTTATTGGGAGTGGGCTGGAGTAACCTTTTCCCCCTTCTTCAAAATACTAAATTAAATTTAGAAATTAAGAGGGATTAAAATCATTAAACAAGGAAGAGTGTGATCAAGATAAAGCATCCAAAGAAAAACATGGTGAACTGTATGTACTACAAATAAATAAGCAAATGTCAGGAAGTAAGGTGGAAGGCTGGAAGCTCACTTGATTTTGTTATTTACAATACAGGAAAAAGGGCCGTCACCGAGTTGGAAAGGTTTTGCTGGAACGCGTGCTTATCGTAAAGTAGTCAGTTTACAGATATGGTTCTGATCCTTCGCCCACAAATTTAGATTATTTTATTAATTTTTCCCACAAATCCTGCTTTTCTTTTCCGTATTTTTAAGTTCTTGAACAAAAATGAGATGTACAATTGTCTTCAATCGACTACATAATCAGGGAGATACATGTTGTATTTGACATCCCTCAATATAAAATGAAGTACGCGTTTAGCATTTTTACTACTCTTGAAACATAATCTAGCATCTGTTTTGGTTGTCTTCATTTTTTCTTGTATTGGTTAATCATGGTTATTTGGGTTTTAGCACGATAGTCAACGGTCCAATTCTATTCACAGGTTGAGGGGATCCCAAATATAGGTGGTTGTTGCAGACTGATGTTCAAAGTATATTCCTTGTCTGTTACACCTATTGCTTTGATTTCCAATCTTTGGTAATTTAATACAGTGAATTAAAAAAAAAAGATTGATAAATTATTCACCCACTATTTGTTAGCTAATATGAGCTTATGTTTTTAAAGGAATTTCTAACCAAAATGGAAAATTATCATGGTTAAAGTCCTGCTCTAGACTAGTACAGGGCTGTTTTTTCCCTCACGTTTTTCTTCTGGTCAAGTAAATGGCAGGAAGTAGCATATTGAAATTCTTGATTAGGATCTAATTAATCAAAATTTGTTCCTCAAGAGCAATATACTTCAAGTTGCATACTAAAGTTGACATAGTTCCCATTGTTTATTAGTATGAAGAAAAAAAGTGATTCATTCTCTGAGATGCTACCCTACCCCAATATACAGATGGCCTTGAGTGGGTACTAACTATTTCAAAATTAGTAATGTAGTAGCAAAGCCCCGATAGGTTTGTTCTCCTTTACGAAGTTTAACCTTGACAAAACTGTTTTTGCTAATTTTCCACAATGTAAGCTATATAAAACTTTCATGGGATGCTTCTGCAAGTTACTGAAACCACATATCCTAGTAAATTCTACTGACATAAATGTGTGGTGCAACCTCACCAAGAACTCAATTTGACATATTATCCAGTGTTAATATATAAAATGATTTGAAAACCTGAGCTAAGTTCCGCAAAAACTTGATCAAACGTTTGGTTTGAAGTTCACGTGTGCATATTTTCCGAATCTTTCATGCTTGATTCTGATAGACACTATCTTTACTTATCTTAGTTATCTATCTATTTATTGAGCTGTGCAGTTTAGTTAGCACTATTACCAGAAACATATTTCACATGATTTGATCTTTCATTTCAACTGTAATTGTCATTTTCTTCAATCTTTCCAGCCTTTACAGCTCAGTTGAGGGGATTGTAAAGTGAAAACCCTTATTCTCGGATGGCCTCCACCACCAAGGATGCTGGTAGTACCATTTCTCATGATATGATCAAGATTAGTGTGGCCAAACAGATTCAGGTGGTTGGTGTATTTCTATCAAGATACTTAGCTGTCACAACTGTTAGAGACTGGCAATTTTCTTCTCTGCAATGGCAAATCATGAGGTGAGATGAACTGTTAATTGGTGGTTACAGCTCCTTCAACCTTGACAAAGTCACATGAAATCCATGTTATCAGTTATGTTATAAATATTACTTCCATGATGGCTTTTGTATTTTTCTCCAACCCCCATACTAGGGCCAAACTTAATTATCAAAAAAAGATGTCTTTTTGTATTTTTCAATTAATTACTCGGGTCGAGTATATGTTTATATCTTTCATCTTCGACAGTGACATATTTTAGTTGTATTGATCTGGCAAAGTCATGGTGCCAGCTCTATTATTAACTACTTAATCAGATACTGAAAGTTTAAGTTAATAAAGTGAAGTACTTTTTTCCACTTTTTGATGTGAACAACCCCTTTTTGTAGAGGTTTTATCCCTTGCTATTGTAACTTTGAGCTGGAAATTTGTGGACTATATAACATAGAAGACATTGCAGAACAAGAAGCTAATTATGACATGTACAAATGTAGTAGTTATTTTTATGTGTTTGCTTCTCTCTCTCTCTGTGTATATATATATATAGATAGATAGAGTCCGGATCTTAAGCTCACCTTTTATCCAACTCACCCGAACTCACTCTCCTTTAGCGACGGACCCGGCGACGATTCGGTCATACAACTGTTGTCTATACTTTTAGCGACGGACAACATATAGCGTCGCTAAAAGTATAGACGACGGTTGTATGACCGAACCGTCAATCGTCAGCACGCCGCTAAAGGGGGTGAGTTCGAAGTGAGTTGATATAAAGTGAACTTAAGATCCGGATCGTGTATATATATATATATATATATATATATATATATATATATATATATATATATATATAGGGTTTCATCCATACAATAGCTTCTTGTGGAAGCAACTCCTTTTTTGGTCTCGGAAATTTATTTATTTATTTTGCTCCAAAATTAAATTTCACAGCCCAAAAAGGGGTTGCTCCACAAGAATTCCATTCTTCAGGATGAAACCCCCATATATATATATATATATAGGACAAGATCCATTCCGGACGAGAGCTAACGTCCGATTTTTTTTTTTAAACAACTAAAAATAAATAAATAAATAATTATGGAATTGAAATTTTTCATAATCTGAGTGTTTTGGGTGTGATTTGGGTGCGATAACAAAATATGTATGTATGCAGATGCATGCATCGCACTCACCACACTTTTGGTATAGGTATTCAAAACACGCCCAAAACATCAGATATGAAAAAATTTCAGCCCATAAAATATTAAATATTTTTTTAGTTGTTTTTTAAAAAAAAAGCAAAAAAAAAAAAAAAAAAAAAGGTCCGCTTTTGATCAATCCGGATATATATATATATATATATATATATATATATATATATATATATATATATATATATATATATATATATATATATATATTCTGTTAGTGAGTGAATGCTAATTGAAAAGAAATGTATTGTATAAGACCTAGAAAAAGTCAAGGGTAAAGACTTTCCTTTTGTTTCTAGCTCCTTTCTTAATTTAGTAGAAGAACCACGTAAAAATGATGAAAATTAGAAGACTTGCCTAATAAAGTCAAGAGATTAAGTTGATTACAACATTGCTAGTTATCACATGACATCTCTTCTCAGTGAATATTGTTATAATTTTGTGTTGACATTCATAGTTATAGGCCAAACAGCTACTTTTTAAACCTCGATTACAGGTTAAGTCTTGAAGTTCTTTAAGTTAAGGTTGCACATTTGGTCCTATCTAAATTATACCATTTGCAATTAGTTTGATGAATTTTATTAGACATTAGTAGCAGGGATAGGATAAAGGAATTCAATATTTTCATATTATTTTTTGATATTTTTATACGTAGAGTTCATATATTAATTTATATGTCAAATTTTTATTAATAAATATGTGAAGTCTTACGTGTATAAATATCAAAAAATAATATAAAAAAAATCAATTTCCAACAATAAAATGCAATACAACAACAATTTTGGCCCCGGACCCACCCAGCTCATAGTATTAGTGTCATCGTTTGGTTCTTGAAAATATTTTCTAGTTGGTCAACATGTTGCCATCCATGACCATAATTATAATAATAATGATTATTATTATTATGCACCCAAATTGTGAGGCAACTTCAGTACTAATTACATCCACGTCACCAAGAAATTAATTATCTTTTTATATTTATATTATTGGCAAAATTATTAATTAATTAATTGTTAAAGTACTAACATTTTTATTGAATCCATCTTCGGCTGTTAATTAAATAAATAAAATGCACAAAATGCACAACCTCAGACCTAAAGGGTACAAAATAATACCCTTTCGTAGGTTTGTTTTGTAGGCAATGGATTGTAAACATTATTATGTTTTATTTCTGTTTTAAAATTAGAGATATAATTTAACTTTTAAGATCAAACGACGACGTCATATTAAAATTCAAATTGATTTGAACTCGTAAACTTTTAATATGATATTCCTAATTTAAAATTGTTAATCTATAAAATAATCAAAATAAGTATGCTTATTTAAATATAGTGAAAACAAAAAATTAAGGGACCCATTTTAAAAAACTTGAGAAAATTTATTGCTGGTGCCAAAAGAATACTCCATACATTCCACAAACAGATTCCTAGTTGCATAATTTGTAAATTCAATAATATATATTTCTTTTATTTTAATTTAGTAATAATGTCATGTGTTGTCAAACTTGAGAAATTATGTAATTATATTCTATCATTAATAAAAAGTGGATTGTCAAATAAATTTTCTAACCTCGAAAGTTGTACGTTGGGCCATTAAAAGCCCGTTTGATTTATTTTGGGAGTGAATTGGACTCAAGTTTGGATAATGGGGCAGAGCTTGAGGAGTTACTCACTCTTAATGGGCTAAGAAGGTCCAGAAGAACCATCTCAGGGGCAAAAATGGAAGGATGAGAACCAAAGGGTAGTTTTGGTAGACCATTAAATTATTTTGATGTGAGGGATAATAATAGTCTTGTTTATCGGGTAGGATTGATTCTATGAAAATTCGTTATGATGCATTGTTAAAATCCGTGTGCTGTAACAAAATTTGAGCAGATGAATTAAAATCATTTTTCAATCTCTTTTCTTCTCTTTCTATTTTCATTTTCCTTCAAGTCTAGCTGAAGACTGTAAAATCAGCTTGCAGATTATTGTCGGCTAATGATGAACACTCAGTTTATCATTAACTTTTTTAACACTAGTAAGATCTGATCATTCGTTATTAAATTATTTAGCTACCGATATAATTCCCATATTATGATTAATTAGTTTGATGATACTAACTTAATTTGCAAGCATAATTAATATCCGAGAGTTTGGTGACTATAGATTATTAAATATGCAAGCTACACCATTACTATTTATAATTACGATTTAGCTAGTCAAAAAATTATTTAATGCCCAAGTTATATGTATGCATAAAAAATCTAGCTAATTAATTAAGTTTTCATCAAAGGTGTAGCCAGAATTTCATATTTTCTTTTAAACTGTATGTTCATATGATGTTTGTTTTTATGTCTGTATGATTTTTGTTCTGAAATCAGTTTTAATATGGGGTCTATTCATTTCTTTTAATAATGTTGATTTCATTTAATTCCGGTTCTTGCACTCACTGATCCATACATAAACACCCACATCAATACATGTATTTAATATACATATGAGTAATGAATGAATTTACATTCATACTTGCATAATTACATGTATACATTGGCATTGATTGATTGCAAAGGTCTCAAGTGTGAGTTGTAGAAAATGCATTGCCACTGATCTCTCTCTCTCTCTCTCTCTCTCTCTCTCTCTCTCTATATATATATATATATATATATATATATATATAGTGGTCTACAACTGAAATCTTGGTTTCAGTTTCAGTAATATGTGATTGAAGCTACATTTGGGCTATAATTTGAAAACCAGCCACTCCTCACATGTTTGCCAAAGATAAAATCAAAGAATTCAACAGTGCAACCAGCAATTGAAGTAATTTTCCGGATCAGTATAGTGAAGGAGAATGAGTGGATCCGAGCTCGTAGCTGTTGCTGCAACTATTGGCAACTTGTTGCAAGGATGGGACAATGCAACAATATATAGCAGGTATATATTAAACAGGTTTTACAGAGGCTACGAGGCAGAGAAGATGTCTCAGGTTTGTTCATCTGTGAGAATGTTATCAAATCTTTTCATGCAAAAGTATCATGCTTTCACATGCTCTGACATGGTGGTTAATTTGTTAAACACACAGTAGATCCTCAATCAAATTAATGAAATTATAAAAAAATAATGTAAGCTAAGCTGCTTTTTGATCTATAGGAGTTGCTTTCTTTTTCAAAGTCGTAATTTTGAAATACATTTATCTTCTTTTTCCCCCCTTTTTCTGGTGAGCGTATCTTATGCAGCTGAAATCCAACTTCATAGTCTAGTTATGCTTTCCTCTACAATCCAAAGCTATGCAAGTTCTAGATTCGGTGCTTTCTTTAACAGTGCCACTATTGCTCCTTACAAGGTTTTTTGTTTAGTTAGATGACAATAGAATACCTAAAGGTTGATCCATCCCAGCTTCTCACCAACTTCTGACAACAAATTATTTTTTCTCTCTTTCTGCTCGTGTAGAGTTTCCTTCTTTGAGGATACCTCTTGGCTTAAGCAATCAAGATTCAAGACTTCTTAATATTGGTTCAATAAGCATCACAATTCTTGATAATGAGCTACAACGTGACATTCTGATACATCTATAGTACTGCAAAAGGATCCCAAGTACTGAAATTGAATGTCACAGTAACAGTTATGTTGAAGTCATGTGAAGTTCTAAGATATAGGATGTAACATTTATATATACGTTGAGTAAAAACACTCTGTAAATACTTACATCAGAGGGGTTGTTATCCATCTCCTTATAGTGATATGGTACATTATTGCAGAAAAAAGTATACCGTTGACTCTAAAGAGTTAAATATTATTCTCTTTATGTGCAGTGTAAAATGTATCTTGATCAAAATTTTAATGTTAGTCAAACATCTTATAAGTTTTTACTTAGCCATTGTGCACTTGTCTCCCTCATAATTATCCGCTATTAAAGATAAATTTTTTTTCACATAGAAAAATGAATTCCCACTTGGTACATTGTTACATTTCTTTTCCTAAAACACACATATCCTAGCCCAATCTCATTGTTAAGTGCTAGTGATAAGTAATTCTTTTGAGATTGAAACTCGGAGTTATGGTTCCATTCATCCAAGTAAACAAATAGACCTGACCTTAATTTGGGGCTCTCTTTTTTTTTACAGTTGAAATGGCTTTACTAGTGGAAGGCCTTGAAGGTGGAGGTGATACAACTATAGAAGAGTACATGATTGAGCTCACAGACAACCAGGATCATGCTGAAGAGGAAGATAAAATCAAGTTATACGGCGCTGAGGAGGGTCAGTACTCATGGGTTGCTAAACCGGTCCGAGGACATAGTACTCTTGGTATGGTCTCCCGAACTGGAAGCATGGCGACCCAGAGCATGTCTTTTATGGATCCTCTGGTCACTCTATTTGGTAGTGTTCATGAGAAGCAGCCAGAGATGGGAAGCATGCCAAGTATGCTTTTTTCAACTACTGGCAGGATGTTCATCGTGGCAGAACAACCTGGTAATGAACAGTGGGATGAGGAGAGCCTTCAAAAGGATGGCAGTCACGAAAACTCTGATGCTTCTGGGGGAGAATCTGATGATAACTTACAGAGCCCATTTCTCTCGTGTCAAGCTACAAATGCAGAAAAGGAGGTAGGTCCTACCTCCAAAGGCAGCTTCTTCCAAGGAAATGCTGGTGAAGCAGTCAGTGGTATGGGTATTGGTGGCGGTTGGCAGCTAGCATATAAATGGTCAGGGAAGAAAGGTGAAGATGGGAAAAAAGAACTTAAAAGGATCTACTTACACCAAGAGAATACCCCAGGATCTCATCGCGGTTCTGTCTTATCACTTTCTGGATTTGATGTCCCTGCAGAAGGTGAAGTAGTTCACGCATCTGCTATTGTTAGTCAATCTGTTCTTCGTTTAGACAATCTTCCTGGTCAGCACTCAGTGGGAGCAGCATTGGCTCATGCACCTAAATCTGCTGGGAGAGGGTCAAGTTGGGGTGATCTTCTTGAACCAGGTGTGAAGCATGCATTGATTGTTGGGGTAGGCATTCAAATACTTCAGCAGGTACGGTGAAAGTTCCACTGCATCTCCCAATTGAATGTTAAATTTTAAGTTTTATAAATATGGTAACATCCAGCTCAAAATTTTCCATATGCTACTCTTGAAACTAATTTGTTTCAATATCGGGGGAACTTGGCATTAAAATAGAGCAATCTCTTTACAAATGGTTTGCCAGACTTGATTATGGTTAGTTGTTTTCTTTTTTGGTAAATAAGCACATGGAAAATTTAGAAGATTAGATAAATAACTCTTTGGTTGATAATCCTTGCTTACCCTGGCAATGTTCCACTATCTACCTAAACAAGTAAAAATTGTGCAGAAAAAAAATCATATATTAATTCTAATTTTCCATACTTGGTATAAGCAGAACCAGGACAACCTTGTGATCTGCCTTGGCTTAATTAATACTTATCCCTACCGTGTATAGTTGCAATGGTTGCGACTCAGGGCAGCTTGAAACCATCTAAACCGTACAATCTTAAGCAAGGGAGTTTGGTATCTAATTTGGGATAAGTCTGGGGTTGGATATTGTTATCTGTAATATATAGTATTATTTAATATATATATAAATATAATAAAGCAGAACATAATTATATATATATATATATATATATATATAACACATAAAATATTAATGAATAAATTCGAGTCCTTTGAATTCACAAAGTCTCCTTAAAGCAAATTTATTCCCTCACAGGTGCTAATGATTAATTGAATAATTGCTTCCCAAGATAAAACGGATTTTCAATTCTTAATTAGAAGCACTTCAAAATTAAGAACACATCGAACCAATTTCAATGTTTATGCACTGAACTTATAATAATTACAGAAATGATGCATGAATATGATTGCATGGATACACTTACACAGAAACGGGCTATTGCAGAACGAGAACGGGATGGCAGAATGGGAACGGAACTGCAGAAGGGAAGGAACGAAATTTTTCAGAAGGGAAGGAACGAGAATAATTTCTTACTGCAGAACGGGGAAGGAAATGAACGGGAAAATTATTACGTTCTGTTTTAGCGCCCCATATGGATTAATTTATAGACTAATCCGGCAGTTTATTACCGTTAGGATGCGTCAAAACTACGTACTTAAAACAAAATCTAATAATTTATTAAATAAATTTTGTCCAAAAAGTTATATATCATGACCAGAACCGAACCGACCGGACGGCGGCGGCGGCGCGCGTGTGTGTTTGAACCATGCCTTGGCTAGGTCCTCTCCCTTCCACAAAAGTGGGGTGCCCCTTGGGGCCCTTCCCATTGAGCAAACATCCCATATATATTGTAAGACCCCAACTTATTATAAATAAAATCGAATTTCCTCTAATTATTATTGTGAATAATAAGGTATTAATTTGATATAATTCTCTGGTTATGGGTGAAATGTGCAAATTTTGCAAAATATGCAAGGTTATTATAAAAATAATCATTGTTGTCGGAGAATATTCGTTTGGTCGTGGAATATTCTTGTTGTCAGGGAATATTCGTATGCGATGGCGCGATCATTTGTGGGGCCTATAATGTAATAACCGCTTCGATGAAGAAAACGACAAGTTTGAGTTTTTATAAATAACGACGTAGTTGTTACCAATTAACATCGTTGGAATACCCGGTGGTTAAAATACGATGAATACGCGTGGATGCACAAAGATTGATGAATTATCGATCCTTACGTAAAGAAGACACTACTCAAAAATTGTTACGAGAATTCTCGCTCAATATTTTATTTTATCGATTCAATAATTGTTTGCGTTGATATTTTATATTATTGTTGTTTCAATAATTGTCACCGCATGCAGATTTCTCATTATCGATCAATAATTCATATTATTTGAATAATATTATTAGATAGTATTATTGGCAATGTCTAGAAAGTTCACAAGGAGAGGTTTGTCACCTAATCAAGCGCCAAGAAGTGGGAAAATTCTTATTGAAAGCCCCTCTTCCTGTGAAGCAGCATGGTTGTCATAAATGTGATTCTCAGAATATTATTTGTGAATAATTAATTATTGATTCATATGATAAGAAAATATTTATTTTATGTGGATATAAATGTTGGATATATTTATTGTGGTTAAAAATGAAGGAGTTAATGTTGAGATGTTTTATCAAGATTTTTGTTTGAATGGAGGTATTAAAATTAAACCAAAGGTGTTTTAAGATATATTACGTGAGTTATAATTTTAATCCCGACCGCTGGATCGTTAGGATTTTTGGATATGTTATACATATATAAGTTGAGTATATGTCCACAAATTTTGAACCGTTAAAAATGAACGATGATTTGTTATGAATTTTAAGAGGTGACCGATTCGAAAATTAGGTTTATAAATGATTTTGGTGGAAAATTCTAGAATTGAGTGGGCCCCACTTGTGGTTGGTGAAGAAATGTGCTAAATTTTATTTCAAATGTGGTGGGTGACAATAGTAGCAGGTAAAGCCATCAAAGTCATTGCAGGAGTCAAGTCCTGCTTTGCTGTCTTAACACTTTCCTATAAATAGAGGGCTAAGTTAGAATTGAAAATCACACCAGAAACATAAGCTTTCTCTCTATATATTATCGAGCGTATTTTGTGAGTATTTAGATACTTTGTGAGTTTATATTTTTCAGTACAAGTTTTTGTCAATCTTATATCCAAATTCAAATGTAAGTACTTGTTATTTTGAGGTAAGGGATTTTATTTTCTTCATATATGATATTATTTCTTCAATATCATTATGCCGAAGTATTGATCTGAACTTTTTATCAAATTTGAAACTTTTTTGTGTCGGAGTTACTATTCACGTATACGGCACTATTCACCAAAAAAATGAAATTTTCTTCTTTTTGTCCAAGATGTTTATTATGGTTACTATCTTTGATCAGATCCATGTTTTGATCTTTATTCTTGAATTTTGCTTCAAAATTGGTTATTATGGAGTATTATTGATCTTGGATAAACTGTTATACTTAATCCCTACTATTTGCCCTTCCGTCCTCACCGGATTCGCTTTTCTTTAAAATATTTTTCATCATCCTCGCCTAAATGATGATATTACTAAATATCTTTGGCCCAGTAGGCAAAGATAAATGATTAATCGATGAATATCTTTGGCCGTAGTGCAAAGATGAACAGTGTTGAGATGAATATGACCAATTGGTGATATAAATGAATATCTTTGTCCTCAGTGGTGCAAAGATGAATATTTGATTCAAGATGTATATTGATTGATGTTATAGGATAAAATATTGATGATGGACTTTTAAATCTTAGAAGATAGTGGAATTCATTCTCTACTGACTTTTCTAATGGATTGTTGATTTCACTGCAGCTTGTTGATCTAAAACTTGTAGTCTATTATATTTTATCGATTTTTCCTCGTTGAAGACTAATGATAATTTGTTGTATATTATCTTAGTCATAATATTCTTTACCGGGCTAATTGAGTTCACCCTTTTCTTTTTTGTTCCATTTTTCTTCTCGTGAGGTGCGGTAATATAGCGGGATCTAATGGGTATATGTAAGTGATGGTTCTAGAAAGATGTTTTAGCGCCCCTCACTATTTCTCGTAAAATAGTGTTTGAATAATTATAATGAGGACTTATTTGAGTGTGAATATTGCTCTGTAGACAATATTTGTATTTAAACTCACAAAGATGTGTTGTCGTATTTTTTTACGACAATCAGTATTATTGAAGTTGTAGTTTGCTTTCTGTACCATGTATTTGGCGACTTAGAATGGGTGTTGTATACCTATTTTGGGGGCGTCACATATATGTTCTTCCTTTTTCCCTCTAATGCCCTATGTGGGACTTATGCAATTTACAACTTCAAGTATGTGACTTTGGAGTCAATTTTCTCATTCAATTCTTAATGGATTTGAACATATAAATATACCAAGTTATACTCCTCATGAAGGAGAACACATTGGTGCAAAGACCCGATATTTTCGGAATGTGGGTCCCTCATTTAATTGAGCCTCAAAATGCTCTAATATTTAATGTTTTCAAATCCCATTTCCAACAATCCCCCACATGAATGTAAAATTGGCTTTAAACATGGAAAATAAAATAAAAATGTTATGAATATGCAGACTCTAGTTCTGTACATGAAAAAATATATTTCATCAGGTTAAGTAGCCTAGTGGCTTTGAACTTACTATAGCAAAATCTATCGGATTTACTTGGCTAATCAGTAGACTTGATGTCTTTGAACTGTCAGCTTTTCGTGTAAACCAAGACAATAGAATTTATAAAATATTTCTTCAAACATAATTGGTTCTCACGTTTGTGTTCATTTTGGCCTTGAAACACCTCTTGGTTCCGTGAGTATATTAAAGAATTCAGCCTTCAAAATTCTCACAGAAGTGGCCCCCTTCTTACTCACATAGGTGATTTGTATAAAGAGAATCCTGCAATACTCCACTTGAACGTATTTCAAGATATAGAAATCATTAAAAGCGTAACTTATCCTGATTCTCGCTGCAGATGTGCACTGTCTCATCATAGGAATGGTTAGGAGTATATATCTCCTCAGTGCTTTACTAAGTACTACATAGTTAGGTTTGCTCATTGACCCTAGATCTTGGGATCTCCAGTCAACTAGGTTGGGTTTCCACTATGACGACTATTTAACAATAGGCTTTAAACCCATTCCTTCGATGAACTTTCCACCGCTTCTCTTGTTAAACCTTTCGTAAGCGGATCCATGATATAATCTTTTGACTTTTACATAATCAATCGAGATAATTCCATTTGAGAGCAATTGTCTAACGGTATTATATGTTTCTCCAGATATGACATGACTTACTTCATCATTATATAAATGACTCAGGTTTCCCCAATCACGATTGGCTATCACAAAGTATACATATAAATGGGCACGTGTTTTGACCAATTTGGAATATCCTCTAAGAAATTACGGGCCACTTTGCTTCTTCTCCACTTTGTTTAACGAATGAATTCGATTCCATTGTAGACCTAGCAATACACGTTTGTTTTGAGGATTTCCAAGATACCGCTGCACTACCAAGTGTAAAAACATATCCACTTGTGGATTTTGAATCTTTAGTATCAGATATCCAATTAGTATTAGTATAACCTTCCAATATTGCTGGATATCTTGTATAGTGCAGTCCATAATTTTGAATATGTTTTAAATATCCCAAAACTCTCAAAATAGCTTTCCAGTGATCTTTACTTGGATTACTCGTATACCTACTTAGCTTACTTACCAAATAAGCTATATCTGGTCTAGTACAGTTCATGATATACATTAAACTGCCCATTATACGAGAATATTCTAATTGAGATATGCTATCACCTTCATTTTTAGCTAGATGAAGATTTATATCAACTGGGGTCTTATTTAGAATTATATTATACTTGTTAAAATTTTCAAGTATTTTTTCAATGTAATGAGTTTGAGATAATATAATTCAATCAGATGTTCTAGAAATCTTGATTCCTAATATTATATCAGCAAGCCCCAAGTCTTTCATGTCAAACCTATTTGACAACATACGTTTAGTAGAGTTGATAACTTCATTGTTGCTACACATGATTAACATCATCCACATAAAGACAAACAATGACATATTCTTTTTGAGTACTTTTGACATAAACACATTTGTCACACTCATTGATTTTAAATCCATTTGATAACATAACATTATCAAATTTCTCATGCCATTGTTTTGGTGCTTGTTTTAATCCATACAAAGATTTAACAAGTTTGCATACTTTCATCTCTTGTCCAGGAGCAATGAAACCTTCAGGTTGTTCCATATATATTTCTTCATCTAATTCACCATTTAAGAATGCAGTCTTTACATCCATTTGATGTATTTTAAGTCTATTTAAAGATGCTATTGCTATTAGCATTCGAATAGATGTAATTCTTGTAACAGGTGAATAAGTGTCGAAATAATCTAATCCTTCCTTTTGTCTATAGCCTTTAACAACAAGCCTTGCTTTATATTTATCAATTGAACCATCAGCTTTCATCTTCTTTTTGAAGATCCATTTATACCCTAAGGGTTTGGAACCAGGTGAAAGGTCCACCAATTTCCATGTATGATTTTGCAAAATGAATTCAATTTCACTATTTATTGCTTCTTTCCAATGAGAAGCATCTGGAGTGGATATTGCCTCTTTGTACGTTTGAGGATCATTTTCTAACAAAAATGTTAAAAAATTCGCCAAAAGACGTTAAAGTCCTCGCCTTTTTACAACGTCTTCCAGTTCATCCACTATGTACTCTTTGTCTATATTTTTCGTGATTTATACCAGTAGCATCCGAAGGTCTTTTGTATGAATTTATATCTTTTTTTCTATTATATGGAAATATATTCTCGAAAAACGATGCATATCTAGATTCAATAAATGTATTAACTTGAATATCAGGAATTTCAGATTTATGAACAAGAAAGCGATGAAACTATCATTATTCGTAGAAACCAATGAATACACAATCAATGGTTTTTGGTCTTATCTTTACCTTTTTAGGTTTAGGAACCATCACTTTTGCTAGACACCCCCACACTCTTAAATATTTATAGCAAGGTCTATGACCTTTTCATAATACATAAGGTGTTTTGTGAGTTTTCTTATGAGGCACTTTGTTAAGAATATAATTGACAGAAAATAAAGCTTCCCCCCCACAAATTTTGGGGTGCTCAAGAACTGTTTAACATAGCATTCAATATTTCTTTCAATGTTCGGTTCTTGCGTTCAGCAATACCGTTAGATTGAGGTGAATAAGGAGCGGTAGTTTGGTGAAAAATACCATGAGTAGATCATCTCTTCAAATGGTGATTCATATTCATCACATCTATCGCTTTTTATTGCTTTAATCTTTTTGCTAAGTTGATTCTCAACTTCATTTTTATAAAGTTGAAACATTTTTATAGCCTCATCTTTGATTCTTAACAAATATACATAACAATATCTTGTGCAATCATCAATAAAAGTCATGAAATATTTTTTTCCACCTCTTGTTTGCACAAACTTTAAGTCACATATATCAGTGTGAATTAAATCTAGAGGTTCAGTTTTCCTTTCAACATAATGAAAGGGTAATCTTGTCATTTTTGATTCCACACAAATTTTACATTTATGCTTTTGATTAATATCAAAGTTAGGCAAGAATTCTAAATTAATTAATTTACGCAAAGTATTATAATTAACATGTCCTAATCTAGCATGCAATATATTTGAAGATTCCAACAAGTAAGCAAAAGAATTAATTTTATTATTATCAATAGACTTTGATGCAAAGAATATAAATCGTGATGCGCCCCAAAATAGGTATACATCACCCATCTTGAGTCACCAGATACATGGTATGTAATTCAAATACAACTTAATAATACAACTGTCGTATACAATACGACAAAACATAAACTGTGAGTTTGAATACAAATATTGTCTACTAGAAAGTATACAAACTCAAAAGGAGTCCTCATTACAATTATTATCACACTATTTCACGTAATAGTGAGGACTACTAATGCACCATCTAGACCATCACTCTGTTCCCCGACTAGTCCCATTACGCTCTCATTTCCTGAAGAGAAAAGTGAAAAAAAGGGTGAGCTCAACTAGCCCAGTAAGAAATATTATGACTAAGATAATGCAGAATAATTTATCGTTAGCCTTCAACAAAGGTTAAACCGATAAAATATAATAACTATCAAGTTTAATGCGGTAATGAACAAGCAATCCATTAAAGAGTCAAGTAGGGAATAAAATCTACTATCTTCTACGATTTAAAAGGTTTTTCATCACTTTTATCACCGGGACTCAAATTAATAAATAATCCACATCATCGAATCACCCCGCACTACTACCAAGGATATTCTTTAAGATCACGACCATGAATTATCCATGCACTACGACTAAAGATAATCATGTTTTCATCAACTGGTCTTGATCATGCCATAAAACAATTCATCTTTGACTACTACCAAAGAGAATCCATAGCCATAATCATACCAAAAATCGTCCCATCAATGCACTACGGCCAACGAGGACTTTTTTCGCATCATTTATGACATTACTACTTATGATTATACCGAATAATAATCCTCGTCATAATCATACCAAGTCCGTTTATGCACTACAGCCACGTATGACTTTCAACAAAATATAAACATAAGGATGATGACAATGATATAAGAATTCAATAAAACAAGTTCAAGAATTAATTTATATAGAACCGATAACGCCCAAATTGTCAACATGATATCGCTTTGTGAGTAAAATTAAAGAATGCTCGTAAGAATATTTTTATGAAAAGATATCGGATGAAGTGCAAATATCAAGGATATTCCACTAATTTAATGGAGTATAAAGTCAAAGTTTTAACCAACCGAGTATAATAAAGAATGGAATAACAAAAGAAATCACCAAACACGCGATAGATCGCACAGGGCATGTTATTCCAACAGTAATAATAAATAATCGGAACCGTGTCCCAAGCAGAAACGCATGCATGTGATATTCCAATGTAATAATAAAGAATGGAACCATGTCCCAAGTAAAACGCGACCGGCTGCAAGCGTAATATTCCAAATAATAATAAATAACTGAACCAGTCCCACAGAAAAAAACATGCATGGATATTCCAATGTAATAATAAAGAATGGAATATTAGAAGAATTTCACCATGTATGCAAGATTTCTTTGCATGTAGGCAGTTATTCCAACATAATAATAAAAAAATGGAATAACAGAAGAATTTCACCAAGTATAGGGTAGCCCGTTATACAAAGTTATTCCAATGTAATAATAAAGAATAGAATAACAGAAGTTCTCTTCATAAATAAGAAAGAAAGAGTACCCCTTACGAGTACAACAAATAATATTTCCTACCTTAAAAAAAATTGGATACTGGAATAGTGAGGTAGCAGACTTCTCTTCTTCTTTCTCTCTATAATTTCTCTCTATAATAATTGCTCTAAAATTTTTATGAATTGGTGAGAAATGAAGGAAGAATGAGCTTCTATTTATAGGAAAATATAGTTTCGATAATTGCACGTTTTGGGGCTCGAAATATTACAGTACAATACCTCCAACTTTTTTTTCATTTTTAATTTAGCCTTGCAAGTATTATCAAACTTGCACCAACTCCCCTAATAGTAAATCATGTGAATCAATAGTTCAATCATGTGAATCAATAGTATAATCATGTGAAAAATACGAATTATAGTATAGTACCTCTATTTATACCTCCATTTTTAACTTAGTCATGCAAGTATTATCAATCTTGCACCAACTCCCCTAATAGTAAATAATATGAATCAATAGTACACACATGTGAACAAATAGTTATATAAGCATGTGAATTAGTAGCAATTAATTGCTCATTTATCCGATAAATTACCCGATTTATCAATATAACCCCAGCACATCAATTATCATCTAATAGATGTCGATTTTCACTAATACAAACAATTTTAACATAATGAAACTATTTTTATCAACAATATAAATTTTGAAATTTTGAAGTTTGATTTTCTTGAAAAAGTCAATCAATGACTTTTTCACCAAATATAGTGAATCCGGAAAATTTTGTGTTTATAGACTATTTTACTAATTTCATCGCTCCAGACTCAAATATCACGTCCAAGCTCTCAAATTCAACTCCTAACACAACTTCAATTTTAATAACATTCATCATTAATATTATAACTCACAATATTTAACAACCAGTGTCGCTCCTGTGAAAGCAGGGGCTTTCCGATAAGGATTTCTCTTATCATTGTTAGCAATTAGGTGACCAAACCTCTCCTCGACATAACTTCTACACATTGTCAATATTGCAAATAATAATATGAATAACTTTGTCGTCTCAATCATTGATTTAATAATATATCATATTATACGCATGATCTTTATCAGAATAATAATTGAATCAATATTATGAAAGATATGATGCGAAGAATTATTGTAGCAATAATTGAGTATAACCGAGTGACTTTCACGTAAGCATCAATAATCAATACCGTGTGCTACTACGCAACCACGCCAGACATCGTATTTCTTTTAACACCTGCAAGTGTTTCAACAGCTAACGGTAAAAACTTCCGCCGTTATTTTCATAAAGTATTTTTATCGCTTTCTCGGTCATCCGATAATAATTGCGGGGTCCACTAATGATTGTATCGTCAATCATTTGGATATTCCCCGACAAAAAGAATATTCCCCACCAATCGAATATTATATAACAACTTCACGATTTTTTGCAAAATTTATAAATATAACCCACAACTATAACATTATATCAAATCCACACCATAATATTTAAAAAAATTATTTTGAGAAAATTAAATATTTATTCATAAAATCTGGGGTCTCACAATAACATTCATCTTAAAGAGCCCATCATTCATGTAGCCCTTTCCTACAAACATATCATTTTTAGTAAGTACAAATTTATCAGACACAAACACCAACTTAAAGCCATTCTTGCTAAGTAGTGACCCAGAAACTAGATTTTTGCGGATATCTGGCACATGAAGCACTTCATTCAAAGTCATTTCTTTGCCATACGTCATTTTTAGTATAATCTTTCCACGTCCTTCAACCTTTAAACTTGAGGAGTTTCCCATGAAGAGTTGATCATCATTCTCTACTGGTTTGTAAGTAGAGAACATCCATTTGTTGGAACAAATGTGGCGAGTAGAAATTTCATGTCCACGCACCATTCTTTAGGGTTTCTACCAAATTACATTCGAGATACAACCGCAGAAGATTAATGTCTCAAACATTTTCGAAAGCTTTTTCGCTTCTCATCACATTTACTGAGGCTTTTGTTCTTTCTTGAACTTCTTTTGGCTTGCGACATTCATTTGATTATGTCCCTGAATACCACAATTGAAGTATTTGCCTTTGAATTTTTTCTTGGCCTTAAAAGCTTCTTTGCCTTCACGCTTTCTTTTGTTGTTGTTTGGCCTTTGTTCTACAACATTTGTCTTTGCTTCAATGAAATGCTTCCCACTCTTCTTCTCAGATCCTCGATTGTCCTCTTCAATCCTAAGTCGCATAATCGGCTTCTTCAAGATTCATCTCTTTGCGTTTATCTTGGATAATTCTTGAAGTCTTTCCACGATGGTGGAAGTTTCTCTATCATTGCAGCAACTTGGAATGAATCACTTAATGACATTCCTTTTGAATGAATGTCATGTAGAATTACTTGTAATTCTTGAACCTGAGTGATAACTGCTTTAGAATATAACATTTTATAGTCAAGAAATCTACCAACAATAAATTTTTTCATTCCAGCATCTTCAGTTTTATATTTCTTGTCTAAAGATTCCCATAATTCTTTTGCAGTTTGAATTGTACAATATACATTATATAATGTATTATCTAAACCATTCATCACATAGTTCCTATGAAAGAAAATCAATGTTTCCATGATCATCAAAGAACCACTTTTTTCCTTGTCGGTTTCCCTTCAACAAGAAAGTAGACATGATCCTCTTGTAGAAACCTTGCCAAGTTCAACGTGGTGAGATAGAAGAGCATTTTTTTGTTGCCAACGCTTGAAATCAGTTCCATTGAACCTTTCAGACTTTTCTCCATGAGACATACTCACGGCAGAAATGGTACTAGTGGATGTCATTTCTGTTATACAAAGAAGACAATTATTAATAAACAGAAACAAATTTCTGTTGTACAAAAATTTAAATAATAACTAAATTTCTGTTCTAGAAAATTTGTTTATAATATGCAATATTAATATTGATATGAGATGCTTTATACCAACTACATAACAAAACATAACAAAATATGCAATACCGATATTTAAACCGATGATTATTGTAAACAAATTTTAATGTTACATCATTTGTTTATACCAATAATAATTGCATGCACCATGCAATATTTACTGCACTCATTTATATTATATATTATCATATTATCGATATATATATATATGTTCGAAAAATGAGTACAAATTTCGTTTGAACCACAGAATATTTTTGGAAAATAATATTTTTACACAGAATATTTTTGACTAAATCTCGTATTGCTAGAATTTAACTCTAAAATCAATTTAGACACGACCCACGACCCCGACCCGACCGGACTGCGGCGCGTGTGGGTTTGAATCATACCTTGGCTAAGTTCTCTCCCTTTCACAAAAGTGGGGTGCCCCTTGGGGCCCTTCCCATTGAGCAAACATCCCATATATATGTTCTTCCTTTTTCTCTCTAATGCCCTATGTGGGACTTATGCAATTTACAACTTTAAGTATGTGACTTTGGAGTCAATTTTCTCATTCAATTCTTAATGAATTTGAACATATAAATATATCAAGTTATACTTCTCATGAAAGAGAACACATTGGTGCAAAGACCCGATATTTTCGGAATGTGAGTCCCTCATTTAATTGAGCCTCAAAATGCTCTAATATTTAATGTTTTCAAATCCCATTTCCAACATATATAACAATCAGTATTCAGTACCAACCAAGGGCATGCCTGTGCCTACTGAGGTTCCTATTAATTGTTTTTGGTATCTTCATTGTTTCACACTTTCACCATGCAACTTATGTTGTGTGTGTAATATTCTTTTCTTGTCCCTCTGCCAATTTTGTAGAGGGTTGGGTTGGTTCTTTGCCTTAACCCCTAGGTTCTTATGTAAAAGCCGTGGTGGTCAATCAACATCTTTGAACTGCTTTTTAAGACTTGTTTTCCCCGTGATTATAGCAAAGATTGTGGTGGCCACGTAGAAAGGTTTATTGACAAAATGCTCGAGAGATCATTGTAAGGTTGGTTACCCCAAGTTTTAGGTACTGATCAAGTACAACTACTCTTTAAATCTCTGTCTACTCAAAATATTATTATAATATTTTCATCATTTTAATTGGGTCCTTGTTCAAATGATTTTAAGTACGACCACTTGAAAAATAAATTATTACCTTTTAACTTTTATAATGCGATTATCATTTTTTAAAATCTGTTCAAACCTACTAGTGGGTGGAAATTCTTGGTTCAAAGACCAGAAAGTAGTAGGAAAAGCATTAAATAAGCTCATTTAGTAACAATTTTTACTTGAATAGAGGGCGAATAAAGCATTAAATAAGGTTTATTGAATTTTCTGCTTATTTTAATAAATTATCTGAACTGTTAAAAATTTGAAATAAATTTTATGGTCCATATAAAATGAGTCAATCTTGTTCTTGTCTTGAAGAATTTAAACCAAATAAATAAATAAATTTTTATGAAACATACGTTACGTATAGAACACGGCATGTTGAGGGGACAAGGGGAGATATTATCAATATGACCAGGGAAAGCAAGCATGGTGTTGGCATGAGACCAAGAGAATGGGTGCAAGCAAATAATAAGCCAATTTGGGTCATTTAAATAAACCTAACTTACCGATCAATTCAAACACAACTTTTTGTTTTATATCAGTCAAACCAAACTTAGATCCCGCTCTCTGTTTTAGCTTTTGCTTAAACAAATAAAAAAGAGCCCCAAATTAACAACCGAAATTGGGGTTTCTCTAAACACATACCACCTACTTTAGATCAATTTGAGCTCATTATACTTATTTTAGAACGTCTTAGGTTTAGTTAATAATAACAAATCGATCTTGTTATTTCATTTTATTTAATACTAACAAAAACTATATTTATTATTTTATTTTTTCGCAACAAAAATCTACATTTTCTAATGAAACTTTTCGGAATGCATCTAAGCGATTTTTTTCTAAACAGATTAAGTAGGGAGAAGCGAAATTAACAAGAGATTGATTCAATTAATTAATTAATCCCACGCCCGTACTCTGCTGATACTAACAAGACAAATACTACTAGTAGTAAATAAAAAGCACAACCGTCACATGATCACCTCAAGCTTCGTGTCACGGACTCAGCCACTCTTCCCGAATCCGACAAATTCCGTTACAAAATACACCCTCCATCAATTCAATTTACACCGCACTTAATTTCGTCTGCATTCTCTATTCAATTCTACGGCAAAAATCCACTAGAAGAAGCCGAAACGGCAGCGGAACCTCCCCCCTCTTGCCTAATTTTCAGCTCGGTCTCTCCGCCAACATTAGGTACCGCCGGAAATTCGCCGCACTTCCGGCACCTAGTCACCACCAGAATCTGACGGCACGACGGACACGACGAGTGCGAACCGAGCCACGTGTCCACGCATCCGACGTGGAATTCGTGTCCGCACTGAGGCAGAACTCGGATCTCGTCTCCCTCGGCGTACTCCGCCAGGCAGATCGCGCAGTCCGCCGTCAACTTCCCGTTCGCGGCCGAGTTGTACGTGAATTTCGGCAGCGACTGTACGACCTTCTTCTTAAGGCCTCTGTTCGCCGACGGTTGTCCCGGTACTCGGCCGGTTCCGGTGGATCCGCGGCGGAGCCAGGCGCACCGAGCTACCGCGATTAGGCCTACGACACATATTAGAGCGCAAAGCAAGGCGGCCAGTATTACCACGAAGTCGGACTCGACCGCGGCGGCTTCCGGCGGTTCCGCCGCGGATGGAGTGGACGATGAGTTGATGCCAGAAAGTGATCTAACAGGACGAGTCATAACTCATCAGCTGTATAATACATATATAGAGAGAGAGATTAAAAGGTGAAGGTGGGTTTGAAGACTCTAGTCTTCCAACTGTAATTATACTATCAAAGTGTCCGGGTAAAGTCTGTTATTTATACTTACAGTAGATACATACATAAATACATAAATAGTGACAAATATACATGGACGGACACGCCTGCATGCTACGCTAAGTAGCTAACATGTGGTAAGTAAGGACAAGTGTAACTACTACTCTGGCGACTATACAATAATCGTATACTCGCTCTTTGTTACTCTCTCGGTCCAACATAAATATTAGAAAGCATTAAATTAACTTCAAATGAATTACTAATACAAGATCGATACAATCGACAATACGTATATATCAAAAATGATCTTTTTCTTACGCTATTATTATCTGATATTGATCAATTGATTAAATTATTATAAAATTAATTTTATGATAATCGAATCCAATGTAAAAATATGTAAATGCTTTTTAAATAACTTGTAACTTTAACTTTAAAGAAACGTAAGACTTCATAATTATTGCGTATATAAATTTTATTAAAAAAGATTATAATTTTATAAAAATTTAAAAGATTAAATAAAAAGATAAAAAAATAAATTATTCTATTGAATTACTAGATTTGTTAGTTCCTTATTCTAATTTTCTTGTACTTGGTTATAAAAGGGTGGAGTGAATAAGCATATGTTTTTGAGTGGGTTTCCTGTTTTAAAAGTACATAATCATAATTAGAACAATATTTTAATAAACAAGGAAAATAGATAAGATACCATTTTTTTATAGCCTGTCTTATTATGATTGATTTGATGGTGGCCATATGCATCCAAATTAAGTCTCATTTTTTATATAATTGATTGATGGAGTAGTAGCCCATAGATTTAACACTTGTTGAGTAAATGATTACTTATTCTTGCATGGCATATGTAATTTCCTCACCAATCTTTTTCGAAAGTAGATTTTCTGTCCTTTTTTTTTTTTTTTGTCCTTTTATGTACTCTATTTAAATTTTAACACATAATTTTTTATTTAATCTTAAATTTAATTGGTATTAAGTAAGAGTCAATATGTCAAAATTTAAGTGGAGGAACACAAATAAGACAAGAAAAATAAAAACAGAAGATCGGCTCTCATATTTTTTATTTCTTTTATAACACGTGTTTAATTCGGATGAACCTTTATTGCTCAAGTTGGATCATAAATAATTTTGTAAGGCTGTGCTCTGCTCACTGGGGTACTTAATTTAAATATCCAATCTTTTATTTTTGAGAGAAATTAAAAGGAATATTAATAATCGTATATTCATAATCATCATTATTCACTCTTTCCATATCTATTGTTTTTATTAACAATATTTCGTTCCTTCATTAAACAACGGTTACAAAAAACGAGATACAATATCATCAATTTAACCGCTCATATTTTTGTATTAAGAGGTACTCTGAATAATTAAGATACAAATATGAGTCTAAACTATTAAGAAAAGCTCTTAATACAAATATGCGGACCGTTAAGATACATTAAGAAATAGATATCATCAATTTAACAGCCCACATCTTTGTATTAAGAAGTATTCTGAATAATTAAGATACAAATATGAGTCTAAACTATTCAGAAAAACTTTTAATACAAATATGCGGACCGTTAAGATACATTAAGAAATAGACTGTTCAAATATATTAAAATGCAATCAAACACCACCTAAATGTAGCAATACTCTATTTTTATTATTGTCTTTCTTATATTTTTACTTATTTTCTCTCAAAACCATGTAGTATTATAGAAAAAAAAGAATTCACGTTGTTGCATTTCAATAAAAAAAAATATAAAATAAACTGGAAGTTGAGCATATAATAGCTTTCGCAAGTAAATGGGCCAGACCAAAACATGTGAACCGTGTGGCAAGTAGGCCCACTTTCCTTGTTTATGAGATTGCTCCTTATCCGTTCCAAACGTCTTCCTTTCTCCTTTTTTTTTTCTTTTTTTTTAGTTTTTAGTTTTTCTCCCTTGACTAATTACCCTTTCTATCTATGTTTTACACAAATATCAGAAATGGATGAAATTTCAATTGTGTCCTTCTGAAATATCAGAAATGGATGAAATTGTAATTTGTGCATTCGTTTATATAAAATGTAAAAGAATATGATTGTATATGCAGAAAGGAGTAAAATGTAAAAGTTACCATTGTATTATTGGTATATTTGGATATTATGTCTTTTTTTGTTGGTCAATACAAAACAAACTCCGTGGCAATGATAATCTGTAAAATACAAAAAAATTTACTTCTGTTAAGATTCAAACTCAAAACCTCGCTCTCATAATTTTAACCAATTGTCCAACCAAACTACATGATATAGTTGTAAATAAAACAAAATAAAATTTATTTATATAAGTTTCTCCATTTAAACCAAAAAAATAAAGATAAATAAGTTGGTAAGTAAGTTTTGTCTGGTATTGATTTATAGGGGGAGTTTTAAGTTTATTTTGATAATCATAAGATTTAAAAAAAAAATTAATTGCATTTATTGAATACTATAATGAACTGTATCAATTGATATTTTGATCTTTCTTAACATACTAAAACAAAGACGCATCAACCAAATCTATATTTATCTAATTTATTTATTGATTAGGAATTATACTAATAATATATTAAGTTGCAGTATTATAATGTAAATTTTAACTTATTTACTAGTTTAGTTTACACTTTTTATTCATGAAATCAGAGAATACTATTTGACGCACCTTTATTAAAACATCTTAATTATTATAAAAATAAAGTGCTATTTTTGGTCAAATAAAGTTAAAAATGTTTACTTAAAATATTCAATATTAACCTTTTCTTTTTTAATTGCAATAAAAATGTTACTCAATTTATAATGGAGAAGCTTGTATAAATAAAATTTATTTTGTTTTATTTATAGTTATTTCATGTAACTTAGTTAGATAATTACTTAAAGTTATGAGGTTGAAGTTTTTTGAGTTCAAATCTTGACGAAGTTGATTTACTTTACATGTCATCATTGCCACCTAGATTATATTAACGGATTTTTTAGTCAACTTACTTTACATGAGATTATAGTAGAAGGTTTGTTTTGCATTGACCAACAAAAAGAAGTACAATATCCAAATATATTAAAAGTACAGTAATCACTTTTATATTTTACTCGCATAAAATCAAGACATTAAACCATTTTAAAATTGGACCCTACTTATATTAATACAATTTACTTTCCTTTCTTCTCATGTTAAGAACCTAGAAAATGACTGATGAAAAGAGTTGAGATCAAATTTATGTAAGGTGGCTAAAACAATGTTTACCATCAAGAATCCCTAACAAATGTACATTTTATGCCTTGTTTGAATTAAAAAATTTAGATCTTCAACATTATTTTGTGAAAAAGGGTACTAGTAGAGAATTCGAGCGCACCATTTAGGCAAAATGATAAACTGAAGGATTCATTTAGCAAAATTTTCTCCGAGAGAAGTGCACAAAATTGTGGATTTAAGACTATTAGTAATCAAGTAGCATGCCAAATGTACAAAAGATGCAGCTATGCTATATACCAAGCTGCTTTCAAATCATTATGTACTCACAAAATGCATGCAAGAAATATCATACAGGTATTGGATTGGCTTGAACAACTATTGCCAGCATCATCATCTTCACTTTAGAGGTGCTGGCTTCGAAAATGAAAAATCATCTTCGTTCCGAGGTTCACCACCGTTATGAGGTACACTAGTTTCGATGTCCGTGTCATCATCTGCAACTCTTACAATCAAGTTGGCCGTGGAGGATTCAGTAGAGGGTTGATCAGCTTCCAAATCAGACATGTCTTGGTCGTCATAGAAGGAACGGGTAGAGTGACCCATAGTTTTGAAGCGATGAAGAGTAGCTGTACTGGAGTGCACAGTAGATGACACTGAACCCGATACCATTGAAGGAGTGGGGCTAGCATCACCCAAACTTCGAGTTGGAGATCTTCCTGCTCTTCCCCCTTGTTTCTTCTTAACAGTCATACGCCAATTCTTAAGGGCTTTGGCTGTTTGTTCGTCGAAAATGGATTTCTTCATATGTGAACCCATCTGAAAATTTCCATCCAGACAAATTTTATCTCAAGACACATTTGGCTTTAACAGCACAATCAATCCAGTATTCAAACATTTATAGGATATATCACTAATAAAAATTAGCACTTTCTTCTTGTTTTGGGCTGTGGGGGTGAGCTTGTAAGAACTTAGAACTTGACATTGATCAATATAGCCGGCTCTAGTTTTCTTATATGCTTCTCATAATTATCAAACACCATTGGATAAAACCGTACTGGTTTTAGTATTTTATGTGTTAACTGAACTAGTCCCATAAAAGAAATTTGATTTTTTACCAACGGCCTAACAACTAAGAATTGGTTTTAGAATTGACTTGTTCTAAAGTTTTGCATCTATTTCCAAAATTTTCAATTACGTTATTGTTGGGATGTGATTATTAAAGTCTAGCTAAGGTGTAGCCCAATTTATTTAATGATCCGGATCTGTTGTTGGCCCATATACATTTATTTTGATAGATTGCTCAAATAGTGGGAGAGTCCTTATTAAAATAAGATTGTGTTTCCTTATTTGGTTGGATAAGGAGATCTAATTTGGGAATGAATCGATCAGTCATTAATTACAGTTATAAGGTGATTCTAAAAAGGACTCCTACACCTAATTGAATTCGCGTGGACATGACAACTATAAATACAAGCAATAATCAAGGGTTTGGAGAAGAACACAATAACATATAACACAAATAAACAATTTGTATTCCCATTATTATTTTATAGTGGATTTCTTATCTCTCCATGATTTTTTCTCATTTGAGTTTCCATGCAAATTCTTGTGTTCATATTTTATATCTCTTACAATTATGTGTGTATGTTTATCTGTGTGTATTTCGTGAGTTTAATTTCAAAACAATACAATCAACTATTCCATCAACTATTAGCGTTATTTTGGTCTGCTGTTTTGGTGATTTTGTCAAGCGTGCAAAATTTGGCGTTAATATTGACGCCGTCTATGGGAAAGCAAAATTTTGTTTGAAAAATCACCAACACAATTAATCTATATTCGTGTCGGCTTATTAAGACAAGGAGGCAAATCCTACGTGTTAACGCCAAGTTTCGCCGGCGCGTCCAATCACAGAATCCACGCGCTTGAACCTGCACAATAACAGATCACACACGAAACTTGACGGCTTGTGCCGCCGGGGGATAACTCCGGTGTGAGAATAAGTACAGGCCGTTCACAAGGTATAACAATGGAGGCTTTAGTGTTTAGTGCTCAATCAAATATTACCTGTTAATTGAAACCCAAGCCCTGCATTTATAGTATTCTCACTACCCTAGAATCCACATTCGAGTCGGTTTAGGACTCCTAAACATGGCAGTTACCATAATTTGGGTCTAACACAATCTCCTTAAAAGGTGGAAGTGAAATTCAATCCAAACACTACCTTTGGAGTTACCTTATACAAATATGGTTAGGACTAGAATCATCAACCATTTAAACTCCTTATGACTCCAAACTCTGTACGCGTGACAACCCACTGTACAGGCCCGATCCAACCGAGCTCACAATCTGGTATGGGCTTCGGCCCAAATGACTCGAAGGCCCGATCCCGAACACCATACGCCAGATTAGGGTTTCGGCCCAAGGGACTCGGATACCCGAACCCAAACGACACCAATCTGGATAGGGCTCCGGCCCAGAGGACTCGGATGCCCGAACCCGAACACCTTCAGCATCTCCGAGGGCTTCGGCCCATTGGGCTTATAATCCCCTACTGGTGTCACGCTTTCGGCCCACATGAGGGTCGGTAAAGCGCTCCCGAACACTATGCATAAAAGATTAGTGGTTCTCTTTTATTAATTTATGAAATTAACATGATTATTTCTACCACTTTATCTGTTTCGTATAACATTTTATTTATAATATGATGTTATGCTTATAAAGGATAAAGTCTACTATTGCATTAGGTGTTGCCTATATAACTAATTTTCTTTATTCAAAGCAACCAAGTACAAAGGTATTTAATAAAGGAGTACTGTATCTAAAACATGGTTGTGGGAAAGTCTTCTAGGGATGATGGCACGAAGTTATCAAGTTATTGTTCAATGGCTACTTTTGTGGTGTTTTTGGTCTTTGTTTAGTGGGGGTTGGATGTTGATGTAATCATCTGTAGTTCCTGTTCAAAATACAGAGTTGTCTTTTTAATATTCTGAAGTACATCTTAAAGATAAGGCAATTGATAAATTTTTTAAGCTTTTTGAGGGCAACGCAAGTTGACGAACCAAAGAAATGGAAGACCAGGTGCAGGAGGAGTTTCCTGCTGGGGTCCAGTCTGAGATTTTAAAAGAAATTGTGTCACTGAAGCAGGAGACTAATGAACAAGGACGGGTCAGACTGGCACCAGTGCCTTGGATCAAGAGTAGACTTCAATTAATCACACGAACCTTTGTCCTACATCGACAATTTTCTCTGCACCACTTTGTCGTCAATTTCAAAAAGCAAGGAGTTATGACAATGGGAGTACTCCTAATTCCACTTTTCAAAAATGGCGACGCAATCTAGATACGCAATGGTGTGTTCATCAAATCAGAACTCAGGAGCATATCCAGCACAGACTTCTAGAAGTTATCAAAGCAGTGGATACTGTAATCAGAACCAAGCCAACTTGATGCGGGGTAATACAACAACATATTATAACAGCGGATGGAAGGACAGATCTGTAGCAGCATCGACAGTTTGGTTCTAACCGAGTGATGGAGTTTGCAACAGCCTCCAAAATCCGAGCGTTTTCAGCAAAACGACTAACAAACAGTCTTATGGAGGAAATCCTTTTCAACCGTCGAATGATGGTAGATTGATTTTGTCGCGAGCTGAACAACCATCACATAGGTCCAATTTTCATATGTGAATAAAGGAATTGTGTGGATACCACTTGGAGATGTTCTTCTCTCCATAACAGAAGGAAAGATAGTGGCAATAAAGTTTTTGAAACCATTTAGAGAAGAAATTTGGAGGAAAATCTTCATGGTACAAAACATAGATATGTTTTTGGAATAAAACATGGTAATGCAGAATATTGTCAAATTGAGTGTGCTCGGATTGTCTTTGATGGGTCGGTTGTTTCGTGGGCTTCAATCTGTCTATTTTGGGGTTGGAGCCTTGGAATCAAGTGCAGTCACTTCACTCTTCCTATTCCGGAGCAAGTCATGGAACATTGGAGATGGATGAGGATAAATTGGTTGGGGGCAGGATATACAAACCTAGTATAAGTTTTGACGGTTCGAGATGTTCACTCATGATACTTTGGGTAACAACGGTCCACTTCGGACGATAGCAATTTGCTTCGGACTATATCTCATCGGTTCATCATATCTTCGGCTATCTACATTTGGAAATATAAAGCCGGGTCAAAGTCTCCCAACGGGTTGGGAAGGCAATTTTGGCGTTATAAAGTCGGATCCTTTGGGAAGGCTTAGTTCTCCCGAAAGGAAGCCAACCAAGTGGGACGGCTACTATGGCGGTATAAGGTTGGATGACGTTATAAGGTCGGATCCTTCGAAAAGACTTGGTTCTCCCGAAAGGAAGCCTCCCACTGGGATTGGGACGACTATTTTGGCAGTATAGGGTCGGATCCTTCGGAAAGGCTTAGTTCTCCCGAAAGGAAGCCTCCCATTGGGGTTGGGACGACTATTATGGTGGTATAAGGTTGGATGACGTTATAAGGTCGAATTCTTCAGGAAGTCATAGTTCTCCTGACAAGAAGCCTCCCACTGGGGTCGAGACGACTATTATGGCGGTATAAGGTTGGGTGGCGTTAAAAAGCCGGATCCTTCGGGAAGGTTTAGTTCTCCTGGAAGCCTCCCAACGGGTTGGGAAGACAATTTTGGCGTTATAAGGTCGGATCAAAGCCTCCCAACGGGTTGGAAAGGTAATTTTGGCGTTATAAGGTCGGATAATGTTATAAGGTCGGACAAAAGCCTCCCAACGGGTTAAGAAGACAATTCGGCGTTATAAGGTCGAACAGTTTTTCGGAACGAATACATTCAGTTCTTCGGAACGAATATTTTCATTATTTCATACATTCAGTTCTCCAGAACCTCTATCTGATACCTCCCGCAGGGGTTGGGAAGGCAATTTCGGTTGTAATAAAGTTAGTTATCTATATCTTCGATTGTAATAAAGTTGGTTATCTATATCATTGGTTGTTTGGTTGTAATAAGGTTGGTTATCTACATCTTCGGTTGTGATAAGGTCGGTTATTTATCTATCTTCAGTAGTGATATGGGTGATTATTTATCTATCTTAGAATTGAATAGAGGAGTGGGGCGACAATATTGAGAGCCAAAAGTTTCTATTCGACGTATGGTGCTTGGGTGTGACAGTTCGTCTTCGGCAGATACGAATCTTTTGTTGATATAAATTTGTATACTCTCTTATTTTAAGTTCTTTATAAATAAAAGACTGGGAGGCAATGTTGGGATGTGATTATTCGGGTCTAGCCAAGGTGTCCAATTTATTTAATGGTCTGGATCTAGTGTTGACCCATATACATTTATTTTGATAGCTTGCTTAAATAATGGGAGTCCTTATTAAAGTAAGATTGTGTTTTCTTATTTGATGGGATAAGGATATCTAATTTGGGAATGAATCGATCAATCATTAATTGCAGTTATAAGGTGATTCTAAAAAAGACTCCTACTCCTAATTGGATTCGGGTGGACATAACAGCTATAAATACAAGCAATAATCAAGGGTTTGGGGAAGAACACAATAAAATATGACACAAATAAACAATTTGTACTCCCGTTATTATTTTATAGTGGATTTCTTATCTCTCCTCGTGATTTTTTCCCAATTGGGTTTCCACGTAAATTCTTGTGTTCATATTTTATCTCGTACAATAATGTGTGTATGTTTATCTGTGTGTATTTCGTGAGTTAGATTTCACAACAATACAATCAACTACTCCATCAACTGTTAGCGTTGTTTTGGCCTGTTAGCGTTGTTTTGGCCTGCTGTTTTGGTGATTTCGTCATGCATACAAAATTTGGAGTTAACAGTTATCAAAGAGTGAACTAGTTGATTACTGAAAGTGATACAGCTGCAAGTGAAACTGTTGATCTAAAGGTTTCCCAAAAGAAAAACTTGCTATTTCCGCAAGCTTCTAAAATACTACTCACTTTTCAAAAGAACTTGCAATAGAGATACAGTACCTGAGCAATAAGGGCATATAGTGGAAGCGTAATGTAGCTGCATAAGAATAGGAGTCCTACCCTGTGAAAGAATAATTACATTAATCAAATTGCTCTAAACATTTAACGGCCGAGTCCACAGCTCTAGAGAAAAAATATCATTGGAGGAATTCTTGTAGAAGAAAGGCTTTACCCTAAACACAGTTTAATCATTAGAAGCTTGTAATTATCATGGAAGCAAGATTTCAGCTTAAACTCGTACTGCAAAGAAAAAGGATGACATTTTTACCACTGCCGTTAGAAAGGAACAAAATAACGGATTAAAAATATAATCTATTATGGCTATATGAATAAGGAAAATATTAAATTACCCATATCCACAAGAAATATGTTATTTGGAATGCATTCTGCAAGAACCATGTAACTGATTAGATGTCATTCGCAAAATAAGGAGCTTCAAAGTAAATAAATTAAATGAAGTAATAATAGTCGTGAATAGATAGGAATTGTTCGTTAACACTCATTTTATCACTTTAAACATTTTCTTCAGAACTTAACCTATTGGGAGTAAACTTTTTAGATAAAACAACGAAACAAAAAATAAAATATTAAGGTGTTAATAGTGTCCACAGAGGGGCTATAGTATCGTTTGTGCAAAGAAAAAGTATTAAAATCAGGGGTTGAAGATCTCAGTGAAAATGAATATGTGCCCCATATAGAATATTGGACAAAAGCAGAGAATTCGTAAACTAAGCTGAAAAACTCCTCATCTATGTGTTGTTCGAGGTTATTTTAAATGTTTTATCTTTCAATACCTGAAATAAAGCGAAGTGGATTAGATGAAGGACTAATTGAGGCCGACCAAACCAAAAATATTTGTCTGAGCCTTGCACAAGAGGAATTCCTTGGACCACTGCATGTCTATCTGTGATTTCAAGAGCCATTTTTGTCAAAATCGATTGGAGTTTTGTTCCAACAGCTACAATAATCTGTGAACAACCAAATAATCAGGCAGCATTTCTCTGCTATTTAAATGTAGTTAAACAAATGAAAGAGAAAAGCAGTCTTACAACTAATGGAATTAAGGATGCCCAAAATAGTGCATGTGTTCCTGTAAAAAAACACATGGTCAACTTTCTTCTTAAATAATAGGAAGTGAAAATATTTCCAATTGAAAGGAAATAACCAATGGAACAGATACATACCATTAACATTTATGAGCAGGAAAACCACAAAAGATGCCCATAACACAGGACTGCCAATATCATGAAGAAACTAAGTTAGGAAAAATAGAATTATAAAATTTAGGCAAGATAAGCTTAATAACCCATGCAAAGCACAGGTAACCTTAAAAACGACTTATTAGGTAAATTTTACATATGATATTTTTGAACGACATTTTAGTTGATCTCGAGTCAACTCAGCAATCCAAATTTCGTGACTTTATAACCCAAAGTTTTTTCTTTGTTTTTATTTTAATTTTTTTATCTTTACTCAATTTTTCAATGACAAAGGATACATTGTATCTTTAATAATAAATGTGTATTAAAATTTTGTGAAAAAACACAACTTTTGAGTTTTCTGACTTGGAATTTTGAGAATACCAAAATTTATGACCAAGAATACATGTAATAAAAAAAAATTGAGCTACCGAGTCATCAAATTTGGACTGCTGAGTTGACTTAAGACCAACCAAAATGACTCGTCTTGTTATATATTGGTATTGGTATAGATTAGCTTGTGGAAACCTCATAGCAGTAATAACCATATTACCTGACTCCTACAACCACCTTGAAGTCATCCTCTAGTGACCTTTTGATATACTTTTGGAAATTAAATTTACTTCCAGGGGATAAATGGACCTACAGAAACGGCAAATTTACGAGAAGGTGGAAGCATGTAGATGGTGTATGTATACCAAAGTAATTTACGGAACTATATGCAACTTGAAACTCACACTGATGAATCCATTTCGCAAGGTCAAGTAATCAGACTTACTAACAGACCTGAAAAATTGTCGAAAAAAGCATCCCTGCAAGAGAGAAAAAAAATGCTAACTTGGCACAAGTTGAAAAGAATGATAAATAATTACAAGTGGTAAGAAGATTATTGGAGCATTATCAACTTAATTCAACGCAGCAGTAGTTTCTCTAAAAATGCATTTCATTTCCCAGTCCTTGCATCAAGTTATATGCTGTCCACCATATATCAGATAATTCGTCTCTTTCATATCAAGATGAAGTTAAAAAATGAATATACTAGCAAAGAGAAATATATCTTACAATAATAAAGAAGAAAGGAATCCTTGTCCAGAAACTAGTATGTGCTCTCACAAAAGATGTCTCATGAGTAAGCCTGAATCTTGAAGGATCTGCGTGTCCCATTGTGGGAGAAAATTGACTTAAAAATAGCCCCAATGTACAGAAATATTAAAAATAAAAATAAAATTCAAACCAGAGAACAAAGAACTAGTCCTTTCTAAAACATGCAGGGACATACCATTGGAAAACTCATAGTCGTGAGATGCAGTCTCCTGCTCCCAGATCTTCCATCGACGAATCTACACAAGCAGAAAACTTAAAAGCATTAAATGTAGAGTTAATCTGGCATTAAAAGGTGGCAAACAACAGCATTACAAAAAGTATCAGGGCAAGGTCTGTCAAAATTTGGGTCCACCTAAGAGTTGGGATGAACATAGATCATATAATACGGTTCATTAATTAGTTTGGTCCTTGATATCTTAGCTTACTCATTTCAGGAAGAACTCTCTCGATTTTTTTTTGTTAACTCTGGAAATCAATGACAAGACACTTCCCCCTTTAAGGACAAGAATATGAATGATAAGAATATATGTATATGTATATATATATATATATATATATATGTGTGTGTGTGTGTGTGTGTGTGTGTGCAGCTATTAAAAGGTAAAAGTTAAAACTAAGAAGCAACAATAACCTGGTAAAGACCTTAACTGTTAAGCAAAACAAACTCTAGCATATATCCCTGAATAAACTTTTTGAAGAACAGGAGAGTATGGTAAAGGTAGTTTGTACTTTGTCTTGGTCCAAAGTTGACAATAAACAACTCTTTTCATGCACAAGTCTACCTGAAAAGCACCAAAGACTACCAAAAAGCCAAATTGGTATCAAGTTCAAATTAAGATGATCTCATTTCACTATTCCGGGTTGTGCACTGGATAAGAGGCGACTCAATCTTAGCTTGGGCTATATTCATTCTTGAACTGAAGTGCAATCTGCTAAAGAAAACTCAGCTTGGCTTGTTTATGCTCAAGTTTAGGAACCACAGTATGTCTTCATGGGCAATTTAAAAACCATACAGAATTACCAAAGCACAATTGCATATCCAAGTTTAGTTTTATCAGTAAATTCGGTTGACCAATCTTCAACCTGTAAATCTTAATATGTTTAGTGCCACATGTTAAGCCTGCCAGAAAGATGCTAGGTAACGGAACCTGATCAAATTAATATGAAATTACCTTTAGTCTTGCAAGAGCCATAGTAACAGCACTGTATACAACGTGAAAGACTGCCAAGAAAAATATGAGGATGTGAAGCTGATGCAGTCCATCGACAGTTATAATTGGAACATTCCCCTGTTACAAAGACTCGGATTAGTTTAGGAAAGACAGTTGTGCATGTCAATTTCATAAACAAGCTTTCGCCAAGAGAAAAGTCAAAAAGGTCATTGAACAGAAAGAAAATAGGGATGTTAATTCAGCAAGGCAGAAAAATGCATGCAACTGATGGTCATATCTAGTTGTATACCAAAGGAGATGAAAGGACTTGAACTGGTTGCTAAAAATTTGAAGATTCCTCTCTGTCCAAATACCTCAAAGTATAGCAAAGCAAAGACAATGCTAGGGTACCTTACAATCTCTTTTCCAACCAAAGTCAAAACCTGTAAAGAAACAATTCTTCAACTTCTATTGGACAAACCAAACATTCAACAAACTATCTCCAATAACAAACACCACCATGCCTACGGGTAGTAGAGAAACAAATGAGAGCTATCCTTAAAAGCTTGCATACACATCACACAAGCGTCTAGTACAAAGCTTTGTAGCGCCTACATCACCAAAGCATATCTTAGGTGTTGAGCCTATCAAGGACCAAAGACCAAATGCGTGCAACTGATAGTTATATCTAGTTGTACACCCAACGGTAATGGCTACATGTCCGCTGTGATAAAAAAGAACAAAAGTCCAAACAAAAGTTTTAACTTCTGCCTTCCAAATAAAATTGGCTAATCTGAATTAAAACAAGAAAATGTGATATACAAGAATACACGACTGGCAAGAGAAATTCCTGAATGAATTAATAGTCTAAAATCGCTTATCAGATGAAGATGATAAAGAACATGAATCAAGTAAGCGATGGACAGAGACCAAATCAATAGCTTCACAATCAACTAATAGCAAAAGAAATGGAAGTTCCAAGACCCTTCAAAACAAATCTAGCCAATGGCACATTATGGAAAGACAGAAGGTAATATAATTGAGAAAAAGCAATTGTAAAGGGAAAACTCCACAATTAAACATCCTCACAAAAGAGAATAAATTTTCCATCTCCAACCCAAAACTAAAAGGACAAAAAGGAATAACCGCAACTTTTTACCTACTGAAGATAGGTTCTTAGAGACTAGAATCTCAAGGCCTAAACCCCCCCCCCTCCCTAACCAACACACCTTTTCCCAGTTAACAGTTAATCAAATGGGTCCTTCTCCTCCCCACCCCACCCCACCCCACCCCACCCCACCCCACCCCAAAAATATAATAAGCTTGGAATCCTACCTCCAAGAGATTAAAAAGCCCCTTCAAAAGAGAATAAATTTTTCCATCTCCAACCCAAAACTAAAAGGAGAAAAAGGAACCACCACAACTTTTTACCTACTGAAGATAGGTTCTTAGACACTAAAATCTCAAGGCCTAAACCCCCTCCTCCCTTAACCAACACACCTTTTCCCAGTTAATCAAATGGGTCGTCCCACCCCCCACCCCCCACCCCAAAAAAAAAACACAACGGAAATGACACATAATAAACTCCGTAATCCCACCTCCAAGAGATTAAAAAGCCCCTTCTAACAATCTAACGTCTTAGACACACACTCAACAACCAAATGGTAAATGACCTAGGATCTTCCCCAAAGGAACCCCAAGATATGTCACTCGATCTGATTGCATTACATAACCAATCAAGGGAGCACTCACATCTAACAAGCAAAGCTAATCGACACTTAGTTAACTCTAGCCCAGAGACGCTGAAAAATATGTAATATAAAAATTACTCCCTCCATCCCTCCTTTATATTTGACGTTTTAGAGCATTTTTTTCTTCCCAAAATATTTGACGTTCTACAATACCAAGACTATTTTGCCTATTTGTTTTCCTTCTCTACCCTTCCATCTCCACCAGGACCACCACCATTAATGGCAAGATGTGAAACGTCCTTAATTAATTAGGAGAGAAAATGTGAAATCAAGTCTGGTGTTAATGGAGAATTAAATGAGATCAAAGTATTAATTAAGGGTAAAATAGTAAAACTGCATCTATTCTAAATCTATGTGAAAATCTCTAAAACGGCAGATATAATAGGATGGAGGGAATACATCATTAAGGCCCGAAACCCCTTAGGCGAGAACTAAGTTGTGTCATTAGCAAAATGGAGATGAGATACCTAATAAGACCTCCCTTTCCACAACTTACACCGGCACCAGACCCACCTCATCACTTTTATTAATCATTTCGACTAAACAAATCAACCACAAAAGTAAAGCGAAAGGGAATCATAGGACCCCTAGATGTCTAAAACCATGATTCAGGTTCATCATTAACAATGATTGCAAAGAAATGAGAAGACCGCTACCTCCCCCAAACCATTGAGGAATCTCAATATACCCCCCCTATTGTAAGCTTTCTCAAAATCTAACTATAGAACCATCGTTTGACAACCCCTTTTAGACACATTTTCATCCACCTCATGGGTAACAAATGTTTCATCCAGAAACTAACTAGCAGCCACAAAAGCATGTTGATGCACCAACACTATCTCTGCCAACCCCAACCCCAAACACCTAGACAAACCTTGGTGAGAATTTTATAAACACTAGCCACTACACCAATGAGATGAAATCCTTCACCTAGATAGAAAGGTCCAGTTTAGTACTAAAACGGAACTAATAGTGTTGCAAAGGGCCCATTACCATGGCACTTATGAAAAAACATCACCAACATAGGTTTAATAATGAGTAAAATACACTCATACCCCCCTGTAGATTATTATAATAACACTCACTACCTCTCTAGTTTTCCAAGTAACACTCACCACCCCTGCAGATGTGTATTATTGACCAAATAGGTGAAGTTACGTATTTATCCTCATGTTTTACTATTTTAAAATATAATAAATTTATACTTATTTTGTTAATGACAAAAGTACCCTATTTTGACTTATATTATCAAGTTACATTCTCCACTCTTAAAGCACTAGTCACCGACTCACTGTTGTCATTCAGGGGAGGGTGGGAGGGAAAGTTTTTGACGTGAAAGAGATGATCAGAGATTAACTTGTCCGGCTACGATCGAGATTTTTTGGGTTTAAGGTATACATGTTTTTCCCCATTGTCGTCTCTACAAATGCTTGTTACCACTCGATTCGCTCAACTCTAAACCATAGATTATGAAATCAACCTTGTTTCACACTTGATGAAACCCCACAAGAGCACTGCTCTCTCTCAATTACTCACTCTCATGAAAATTAATTATTTGTATCCACATAGATAATCACATCTATATATATGTATGTGTACATATGTTATGTGGTTTTAATATTTTAGTTTCTTCCTATATATATATATATATATATATACTCTCTCCGTTCTAAAAAAATAAATTTTTTTTGCATAATTTGTAAATATTCATTACATACTTTTGTGAATTGTGATTTTATTTTTGTTCAGTTAACAGGAATGGTTGAATATCATGATATTCATGTTCACTATGGGAAAACAGTGAATGTGATTTTAAATATTGATGGAGATGTACACTGCCATATGGATATACTCAGCGAGGTTTCTGAATTGTCATCGAGTCAAGTACCAACTGCAATGGGTTTAGAAATCAAACTATTTTATTTTATGCCTGGAACACAAGTCGAGATGCCATTAAACAATGATGAGAACATGTTACTTATGTTTGAAATGTATAAGGGGATTAAAATTGTTGAAATCTATATAAAAGTAATTGATCCATTTGAGGAGTGGAATGATGATCGGATTGTTAATGGGGTTGATTATAGTGTTGGTAAAGATGGAGTTGGATCAAAAAATGTAAATGTGATGGAAAGATACAAGATAATATAAAGAGGGTTGATGAGGCGACTAACAACCATCGATTATGGGCTGAAACAGTACATGAGTCTGAAACTACTGAAAAACATCACGATGAGGTTGTAGCTAAGAGTTACAAAAATAGAAAAGGCAAACAAATAATTGTAGAGGGTGGTTATGAGGATGATAGTGTTTATGGCTTGTCTTCCGAGGATGAGGATTTTGAACATGCTAGTGATTTTGAAATAGACAATGATGAATTTGTGGATGAAAAACTTGTAAATGAAGTGATGACTAATAATGATGGCCTATCAGATTACTCATCAAGTGATGAATGCAATAGAGTGTATTATGATGAAGATGATGGTGATGATGATGATGATGATAATCAATTTGTTGAAGATGGTCAAACTATAGAGGGGAGACAAGTTGATTATGGACAATTTGGTAAGGTGTTAGACCACTATAGATATGGAAATGAATTTGTAGATGTTAGGAAAGAGAAGATCAAGCTACATGAAGGCCTTTTGTTTTCAAATGTACACAGTTTCAGACAGGTTTTAAGAGATTATACAATTCAAGAGGGTTTCAAGATTGAGAGGATTAAAAATGAGAAAAAAGAGTTACGTGTAAATGTGTTGCAGTTGGTTGTCCATGGCGAATACATGCATCCCCTCTTCCAGATAAGATGACTTATAAAATCAAGACATATTGTGGCACACACACTTGTATTGTTGTTTCCACTAACACTGGTGTTTACCTTGTGCATTAATAGTCTGAGGTCGACATGGTCATATTTTGGAAAAAAGAAGGCAATTACCAAACTATAATAATGCCTTGTTAATATACATGATTGTAGCTTATAGAACTGCAGTAAGCCATTTTGTAATGGCAACACATTACTACTCCCTATGTCCGAAAAACGTAAAAAGTCCTATTTGCAAATTATGATTTGGAAAAAAATAAAATTCCCATTTATTCTGAAATTTATTATCATGACATCACTATTAAATTAAATACTCAATAAAAGATAGAACAAAAATATATCCTTAAAAATTTGTAAATTTTGCAAATGAGACCTGTTTTATAATGGAACAGAGGGAGTATGATTAGTATGCAACTTAAGGAATTATGTCGAGATCTGCTGTTAGTTTATACATTTAATTACACGGGAACCAACAACAAATTAACAAAATGAAGAAAATCATGTGAGATGACATAAATCGAAGGTATACTATATACTTAAAGGGTATATTAGTCATCAGAAATTGAAGGTATAACTGTCCTTACAGTAGTTAAGGACATTTTAGCCATTTTCTTTTTTAAAATTGCTGACATCATCAAGTCAACCATCATAGGGGTAGTGAGTGCTATATTATGTTAACTAGAGGGATAGTGAGTGTTACTTAAATAACTAGAGGAGTAGTGAGTGTTAATATGATTATCTACAGGGGTGTGAGTGTATTTTACCCTTTAATAATCTACCAACAATGTTGAAAGATAACCATAAAAAGCTAGTCAAGACCAAGAGCCTCTTCCATATCAATCATAAACTGTCTCACCTCTTCCGCTTCAAAAGGTCACTTCATCATCTTACATAACTCTCTGGCAATCAGACACTACTCTAATCCCTCTAACATAGGTCTCACATCCCTCCTTAATCAATGATATATAAAAACTAGTTATAGTGTCCACAGTAAGCCCATTGCTCCTCAAAGTCACTATTGAATCTCATTCAATCTCAATTCAACTTAACTCAACAATGCCTTTTATCCCAAAGTAATTGGGGTAGGTTGTAAATGAATCTCATATGAAAGCCTAAAAGTAGGAAAAAATAAAAATAATAAAATAAAACAGATAAGCATAAGAAATAATAAAACTAAATCTTCCTCCTACCACTAGCCACATTATAAAACACCATAGAGTTGCAATCTCCCTTCTTAAAACACTAGAACCTCCCCTTTTGCCACCTCCCTTCTAAGAATCAATTTCTTATAGTCCTTCACTAAAGCACGTTTATTAATTAACATCATAGAAATACAAACCCCAAACCCCCTCCCCACCCCCAAAATAAAATAATAATTTCACCCATTAAAATAATAGATGTAAAAACTGAACTGAAACAGGGAAATTCTGATTAATCTAGTTCAAAAGATCTGTTGGACAATAGAAGCTCATGATGAGAACCCAGTAATGAATAAAACTGGCAAATGAAGGGAGCCAACACTCAGCCCCCCCCCTCCCCCTCCTACCAAAATATCAGATAGGAAGGAAAATAACTACTAAATTTCTCTCAAAGGCATCAATCTTTGGCTAGCATTTTTATTACAGATTACAGCAGAACTTTCCATACAATGTAGAACCAACAACCTAAAACTCAATGGCAGCAATATTTCTGCATTACACCTGCTACCAAACACCGGCAGCAGCAGCAATCAACTCTATGCCCTACAACTTCGTCCACCTGTTTACCTCTTTCGTGTGTGTGTAGGATGTGCATATAAGCAAGTCTGCCTTGTATAAAAGAAAGTTGGTACACTCATAATCAAAATTCTGATATTTTATCAATTATATCCAGCAACAAACCAACGTGCACAGAAATTTTCTCAAATATGGACATCGAGTCATTTCGACAAAGATAAATAACTTGGAAACAGATGAGTATTTTAGTAGAATTACCTTGAGCCATAATTCAACTTGTTAACAGCTTAATCACTTAATAAACTTGTTTACAAATTTACATCCATTTTAAAACAAAGTCAATTTGATCTCACAAAAGATCCTAGATAAGTAAAAAAAATGTATAATAATCAGCTTTAACTTGCCTTGGAATCATTGTTCCTACTAACAAAACAAATGCATTACGAGGACATGTCAGAATTCATACTAATTTGTATCTCCAATTTATTAAATGAACTCCAGCCCAAATTTATTAGTGCTTTTCAAATTGATGACAAGAGAATCCTGTAAATTGAGTCTAATTGAGCTCTTTCCATCACAACTACAGAAATGTTTCCATTATTAACCCCATTGAGGTATTAGAAGTTTAAAACTAGTAATAGGTTGAAATCAATGTCGAAGTGTAGAATACTATGCAAGTCCATTAGTTTACATTGGCAAGGCAATGTTTAAGGATACAATACTCAATTAGAATTACATGGAAAGAAAAATGCAGGAGATGACCACCAAAAATTACACATCTACTTACTATATTGTCTATTCCAATATGTAAATCTAAGCGAGTCATAGATAGACATACCTCTTTGCATTTAGATTCATAACTAACAGATAATGATCTGTGATCGTACCATAAAAGCCTCCGCCGATGTTCCTCATCTTCTTTTTTACCATCACCTTTATCTCTAGCAGCACACGGCAACATTGTGTCTGCAACGCTTTGCGGGACACAAATTTTGGCAATGTAATACTGACTAAATGTCAGGATTAGTGAAATGAAACCAAGAACCATTAACTCTGCAGTAATTCAAGTTAGTAATTAAAATCATTCTTGATGAAAGCAAAAACGAAAGGGAAGAGATAGAGAGAGAGAAACCATGGTTTTAATTACCAGCTTTAACCTTGTCTAAAGCTTCAAATAGAGCTTTCTTGTGCTTCTCTGTAAACCACTGAATAAACATTAATTTAAGAGTGTCAATCACCTCTTGTATTATACTTGAGACTTGGGAGAACTTGAAAAAGGAAAAAACTAAAAGGCGAAATATAGTAATATTTATTGACTTAAGCAAAATGAACTGGTTTATCATCCCCATGAACAACCAGAAGCTAACAACAATTAATACAGAAACAAGGAATGTAACAAGTAAATAACTCGAGAAAACAACAACAAATTAAAAATCAAGCAAAAGATGGGTAAAATTCGAAATATAATTGGATACCACATGTTAAGATATAGGCTCAAATCTCTATTTCCTACTGAAAAGCTAACTATCTAAAGTCCAAGCCGATATCAAACATATTGATATCTCATACTACCGTGGGATCTACCCACATATGACAAGCACTCGTATGGGTATTCATAACATTCCACCCCGCTTTGTCTTCACTCTAGCCTTTGCACCTATAATCTGACCTCTTTATAGCCCTTTCCGCTTAACCGATTTAGCCTCTAGGCCTTTCCGCTTAACCGACGTGAGATCTTCCCCATATGACAAGCTTATTCATAACAAATTCTCAGCAAGTCATTTCAGTTGGATCCATGTCAATAACAAAAGCTGTCAAATTTTACAGCCACCAACAATTCGTTAAGGCAAAACAATTCTCTGTCTTGGATATAAAGAATTCGACACCAAACACCAAGAATCATAAATTCAACAGAATCCAAATGATACCCATTTAGGGGGAAACAAAATAAAAAAGCAAGTAACACAAAGGAATAAAGAAAAAAGAAGGAAAAAAGTTGCGGAGTAAATATGATATGGGGTTTGACAAGAGGATTGTACCGCTCCAAGTTTGTGAAGAATCTTCTCTAAAGCAATAGAAACTATGATTATAACAGCGCAAACACCAGCAACAGCCCATGTAGGCGTTTGATCAAGCTCCCTTGATTTCCCACTTGTATCTCCTGCCATACTCAATCACTTCACCAAACAGTGGCCTCAAAAAGTTCAGAGCTCACTGCTCAGCAAGAAAAATAAAGAATTGCTGAATTGGGTTGATTTTCAAAAGGGGTTCCCGTAAACTGCTACTAAAATCTTAGTACCAGTTCAAAGAATTGGGATTGAAGAGCATCATGCATTTATGTGGAGTTCGTATAAAGAATGGGGATGAAAGGGAAAAAGCTTTAAGAAAATGATTAGTTTAATTGGATAGTTGGGTACTGCTCAAGTTGTGACAAACCCGTCCTAGAAACAAAAATAAACAAAGATGTTTTTGGAGAATTTAATATTACTTATGTCCGTAATAGGTGGTACCATCAAAGACTAAGCTGGTGTTTGATAAAATTGAGTGTTAAAGATTTGAACAGTTTAAACGTCTGAATAATATAGAGTATTTGAATAGAATTGTGTCTGAATAAAAAAATGCTGTTTGATAATTAATTTTTTTAAAATGTTTAAATAACAGTATTTTACCATTTTAACCCTCTGAACAATTTAAACAAAACTTGTTTGATAATCAGAAGGTCTGAATAGTATTTTAAATACATATTTATAATAATTTGACCACAATATGATAAAATAAAAATGAAAACGTTCAAATTAAATTAACTTCAAACATAGTATCATGTCCCAAAAATATCAACATAAAGATAATAATTCAACCATACAAATTAAATTAACTTCAAACAACAGTTAAGAGTTGAAGTGCAATTTGTTCACGTGAGATTAACCATAAATTCTACGCCTTGATCACCCCATTGTGGTTCATCTTGTCCTTCTTCTTCGCTTCCTTCATTTTGCTCCGCTTCATTGTCAAACATGTTATCTCGATCATATTGAAAGCAAATAATTCATCCTCAATGTTATGCTTCCTTATGAAATTATGGATCAGGAAGCAACGATAACTATATCCCTTTGTCTTTCAGTAAAAGGGTAAGGAGCCATTCATTTCAAAATTGGGAATTTTGCTTTCAACACACCATAAAGACGCTTTATAACATTTCCGAGTCATGTACATGAGCATTGTTGAATTTTTCCTCTTTATTCAAAGCGCGTTTGCGTCAAAAATCAGCTAACCAATACCTTGTATTGCGATATGGAGATAAAAATCCTCGAGTGTTTATGTATGCAGCATCACAAAGATAATATTTATCTGTAATTGAGACAAAAATAATGATTATTATTAATAACTTGAATGATGAAATTTTATGACAAAAATAAATAATAATTGAAAATGGTAAAAGAAATTGTAATATATACCCGGGAAGGAAATGGAAAACCGTAAGATGGATCAAATGCAACTTCTTTTTAGAACTCGTGAGTCGTGTGCAATGCCTTCCCCATCCGCCCAAAACAAATGTGAATATCATGTTAAAATCACATATTCCTAAAACATTTTGATAACATTCACCCTTTCTTCTTCCTCTCAGAACGCTTTGTTGATCAACAAGAACAACTGCATGTACAAGAGAGTACCATCTAATGCACCTATTGCACCTCGCATTAAAAAACTTAGAGTTCTCAAAGTATTTTATTGTATGGAATAAAAGTAAAAAGAAAAAAAAATTGTATGTCACTTCACCAAAATATTTGTCGTAAGTTTTATGGTTCCTCGAATATCCGGATTTGGATCAAATGATATAGGCATTATAATTTCTTTTGAAAACTCAATCATCCCATTTAACACCTCATGAAAATATCTATGTATTGTTTGGGTAGAATGTTGAAATCGCTTTTATAACTCTAAAGCGCTCATTATGGCTTATAATGGTTAAGAAGATTGCCATCTTCTCCTCAATCATTATGTATCTACTATTGTGAACCCATTGTTTTTCCTCAAGTGTTCACATATATGCATTTATATACGCATCACGAGAAAAGACGATCAACTCTCGACAATCGTGTATTTGATCCATTTAACAACTCTAATGTGTAAGCATGCCCGCCAATGATGACGAAGTATTATCCATAATCCTTGGTATTCTCCTTGAAGATTGTCTTTTCAAATACCAATATATAATCATCAAACATAAAATTTGATCCTCGATATCCATATTACCTATATTAAACATAACAATTTTAAAATACTCTAACATTTAATAAAAGAAAAGTTAAGTCAAAACCAAAATATTCCTAATCAAGCAAAATCAAAATCATAATAAATGACATATATTATAAATTTAACACATACACGTTCAAAAGTATATGTAGCAAATATTACATCCATAATTAGTAATAACAAATGTCACATCCATAGTTAGCAAATAAGCCCCCACATATTCAAGTTTGTATCCCAAAAATATAATGTTAACTAACCCCAAAAATATCAAATTACCTAGGCCCAAATATATCCATCAACATCCTACCAAGTTTGTAATTAACTAATATCCAACAAACTAAGCAATGTATCCCAACTCATGTGAAACCATCATAACCCAATTTTCAACTTCATTCTCTTTAGAATCATCCATGCTTCTCTCAGAGCTTGGTTTCTCACAAAATATTCCAAGAGCCATCTTGTGTAGTGGATTTTCCGCTCCCCACCCAAGTTCTTCCAACTTATATTTGCATTCTTTCACTAAAGTCCACTATTCTTTTCAACAATAAGTTTCAAGGCCTTGGACATCTCTTCATCTAGATTAGTGTTGTAGGTTTGTTTAGATGAACGCTTAGCTTTTTCTTTGGTCTTTCTCCCTCAAAGCTAGGAGCGAGAAGCATGAGATTGCATACCGTGAGTTGATGCATTGGGAGAAGAATAGAAGTCCCTCGACCTTGGGTGCTAAAAGGAATGTCCTCAAGACTAAAAACCTCCAAGTCCAAAGGTGTTTCTTTAGTCCTACCTCTTCCACAACTAGGACCCCAACTATCAAGTCCCGCTGCCATAGCCCCATCAAATAATGCAATACAAAGATCGGGGAAGATTAGAGGTGAGGTTTTCAATGTTTCTACCATTTTATTTGCACCAGATTCAAACAAGAAGTTCAACATGTTATAATATATTTTTAAGGACTATTACTAATTAACTTAAAATGTAAAAATATTAAAATGCACCTTTATCTCTTGTGTCCATTCCTCATCGTAAAGGTTGAACTTATTCGCCGACGGTCATATACATTTCTGCCTTACTTTTGAGTTTGCACCATGCACCATATTTTCCTCGCAAGTAATCAAAATGATTCTTCATTTGTTTTTGATCAACAATCATGTTGTAGGTATCTTTTAGAATTTCTCCTACCTTTCTCCATGATTGTGGCTTGAGACTTGCACCTTCCCTACCATTTTCCACAACCTCACGAATACATGCTTCTAAAAAAGTTTTCACTAGTGATTCATTTCTCCAACTCACTCTAGTCCTTTTTGATTTTTGAGTTTCACTAGTTTGTTCCATACCTAAAGTACATAGATTCTAACAATAAGTATTTGACTGAAAAAACTTGTACCCAAATATGCAGTGCAGTGCAATATGATGTATGATGTGTTATGTATTATAATCTAATAATCATTATAATCTCATTACCAACTTGCCATCCCAAATAATCATTATAATCTAATTACCAACTAATAGTGTAGTATGTTGTATGCAGTGCACACATTTGATTTAAGAAGACATAAAATCTAACAGGTCCTGTTGGAGTTGGCTAGGAAGAGGAACAAAATCTCATTACCAACTTGCCATCCCAAAGAAGCAAACTAGCCTAGCAGAATAACAGTTGAAGAAACAGAGGAGGGTGAAGTAAAAGACTTGTACCACATGCCTGAATTCTGAGAATATTTGTATTCACATACATAATTTTTTGCCATTGAAAATATTTGAATTCATCCCCACTGTGAGTTCAACTTGAAAGGCAAAGTAAAAAGAACTTCAAAAATAGTCCAAAAATATTAACTTTCTAAAAGACTTGTACCACTGAAAATGAAAGTAAAAAGGTCCAACACAATGCCATGTACCAATTTCCCTAAAATTAAGTAAAATTCTTCAACTCCCAGAGAGACCAGTTACATTAAAAAAATTTAAGAGTTTTAATTTTTGATATTTATATATACTTTAGATCGAGCCCCAATCAATGGAAAAATAAAGTGTATATATATAATATTTTTTGAAAGTAAAATTAAGAAAGTACTTCTTCCATACTGAATTGTATTTGTATAACTACTTTTTTTTCACAGTTCCAAACTACACATTCATGCACCGTGCAACTACATCTCCAGACTTATCATATTACGACTAATTTTGGTATAAAATAAGCATTACACACAAAATTCTATGAAGTTTTCCCTAAAATGCTTTAATTAATTTAAGCCAGCCATAATGTAAGACCCCAACTTATTATAAATAAAATTGAATTTTCCTTTATTCATTATTCTAAATTAATAAGGGTTAATTTGATATAATGCTTTGGTTATGGGTGAAATGTGCAATTTTTATAAAATAAGCAAGTGGTTATAAAATATTCATTGTTGTCGGGGAATATTCGTTTGGTCGTGGAATATTCAATCGCTTTGTCGAATATATTAAATTTACTACGGCGCAGCCATGTGTGGGCCCCATAACGGAAAGCGATTGGAGGAAGAAAACGACAAATATAAGTTGTTTAAAAATAACGGCGTAGTTGTTACCGTTTACACTGTTGGAATACCCGGTGGTTAAAATACAGTAATATTTGTGGTTGCACAAAGAAGACGCCAGTGTTGCAGATGCAGATTGTTGAATTATTGATCCTTACGTGAAGGCACTACTCAATAATTGTTACGGTAGTTAGTGTTCAATATTATATTGATTCAATAATTCTTTGCGTTGATATTTTGTATCACCGTTGTTTCAATAATTGTCATATTACACAAGATTTTCCATTATCAAATCAATAATTCATATTATTTGAATAATATTATCGAGATAACATTATTGGCAATGTCTAGAAAGTTCGCTCTAAGGAGAGGTTTGGTCACCTAATCATACTTGTGCAAGAAAGGAAAAATCCTTATTGGAAAGCCCTCTTTCCCAGGGCTGCAGTTGTTAGTAATGTGATTCTATAATATTATTTGTGAATAATTAATTATTGATTTATATGATATTGATTTTATGTGGATATAGATGGAGAAAATTTTAATGTGACAATTGTTGAAAATTAATATTTTATCTTTTTCTCGATAAAATAATTCATTTAAATATATTATTTTAATAATATATTAACTATGATATTTTATAATGAATGTGGGATATATGAGTATATGAGGAGGTAAAGTATTTTGTGGCATTAAATGTTTAACATATGTTTTGTGTGTTTCGGTGGACACAATTCTTGATCGAAAATTGATTATAGATCGTAAAATCGCTCATTTATGGATTTCGGATAATTTCGCTTTGGAATTTGGAAAAACTTCCTTCCGTTGTTGTAGAAATTGAATTTCCTAAAAAGTTGCGAGATTCGAATTTTCTGACAAAAGAGCTATTTATCATGAATTATTGAAGTTACGAGTTCAAATAATTGATTTTTGGAAGTTTTAATTATTTTATATAAGAAAAACGTTTTTGTGGTTGTTGGCACATGGGTGGTGATGTTTTTGACCAAAGAAGGCATGCTAGAGTTTTCAAAATATGTGGGTAGGAATTTTGAATAAATAATAATATATTTTATTAATTTAGTCTCCTTTGGCGCTCTAACATTTTCCTATAAATAGAGGGCTAAGTTAGAATTGAAAATCACACCGTAAACTAAGTTTTCTCTCTTTCTCTCTCTATATTATCGAGTATTCTTGTGAGTATACTTTGAGTGTTCTTTATCTGGTCTGAAGTTTCACAAGACTATACCGAAAATACAAATGTAAGACGGTTATTTTGAGGTAAGGGATGTTATTTCTTTCGCAAATGATATTATTTTCTTCAATATCATTATGCCAAAATATTGGTTGAACTTTTTATCAAATTTGGAACTTTTTCATGTCGGGGTTACTATTCATGAGTTACTATTTACGAGTTACTATTCACGATTACTATTCATGAGTTACTTATTCACGAGTTACTATTCACGAAGCGTGAAGATGTTTTTTGTGAAATTTCTATCTTTTTTGTGCTCGGGTTACTATTCACGATACTGACTATTCACAAATCGACACTATTCATTCATAGAAAAATGAAAATTTTTCTTTTTGTCCAAGATGTCTATTTCGCTTACTATCTTTGATTGTATCCATGTTTTGATCGTTATTTTTTGAGTTCGCTTCAAAATCGCTTTATTATGAAGTATTATCGATCTTGGATAAACTGCTGTACGAATCCCTAATATTTGTCCTTCTATCTCACCGGATTCGTTTCTTAAAATATTTTCATCATCCTCATTCCTTAATGGTGATATTTGATGAATATCTTTGGCCAGTAGTGCAGATTTGAACGATTAATCGATGAATATCTTTGGCTCAGTAGTGCAAAGATGAACAGTGTTGATTTGAACATGACCAATCGGTGATTTAAATGAATATCTTTGGCTGTGAGTGCAAGATGAATATTGATTGTTATTACGGGGATAAAATATTGATGATGGACTTTTAAACCTTAGAAGACAAGAGAATTCTTTCTCTACGTGACTCTTCTAATGGATTGTTTATTCCACCGCATTTGTTGATCTAAAACTTGTTGTCTATCATCAGATTCTATTAGATTTTTCCTGTTGAAGACTAACGATAATTTGTTGTATATTATCTTAGTCATAATATTCTTTATCGGGCTAGTTGAGCTCACCCTTTTCCTTGTTGTTCCATTTTCTTCTCGTGAGGTGAGAACATACAAGAGGATCGAGTCTGGGGTATGGAATGAAGGTTCTAGAGAGAGTTGTTTAGTAGTCCTCACCATTTTGTAAAATAATGTATCAATAATTATGATGGGGATTTATTTGCGTGTGGATATTGTCTGAGCGGTAATATCTCAGATTTAAACTCATTAAGATGTATTGTCGTATTTCACACGACATTTGTATTATTGAAGTTGTAGTTATTTACGCACCATGTATTTGGCGACTCGAATGGGTTGGGTGGAATGGACCTATTTTGGGGCGCGCACATAAAGACACACAATGGAAGAACATTAGCATACATATATGAAACAGAGGCAATTACAACAAGAGGACTCACCGAATCACCATAAAAACCCCCAATAAAGAAAATAATTGCAGGATATCATAAAAAATCCCAATAAAATTGCTGAATATAATTGCAGAGTGTGTTTAATAATTCATAACAAAACCCCCAATTAAGCAAACAAAAGCTAGAAGAAGAGAGATAATTGAGTACTGAACAAAGATCAAAAGATATCGCACCTGTAGCTTCCAAGAAACGTGAGATTTTGTAATATAAATGATCATGAGGTGAAGAAAGAGCGGCAGATCGAAGTGAAGGAAGAATGGCGATCGAAGTGAAAACGGAGAGATAATAGGGTTCAGGGATGTAAGTGAGATTTTGTAATATAAATTTGAGGTTATTTTTGTCCCGTAAAAATTAAAATTTACGAGGTAGCTCTTAATGGTTTAGAATTATTTTTGAATCTTATCGATTAAGAGGCATTAAGAGGCAATAATTTTTTTACCAAACAAGTTTTAGCTCTTACCGATTCAGAGGCAAACCTATTAAGAGGTATTAAGACCTTATCAAACACTACCTAATTCGATTGTTGCTGTCATAAATTTCAGTATTTTTTATTGGAAAGACAACGAACGGGAATTTTATTTGCAATTAATTAGTGATCCTTGTTTAAGCGTTTTAGTATTAGTATTAAATTCTGTTATGCGAGTTGTACAATTCAAATTTATTTTACTAAACTGGTATGATATGGCGCGACATCTTCCGCCAATTTCTCATAGCTTTGTTGACTTATAATAACTCACTCATAATAAAAAATTAATATTTTCATAACACTTTTTAATATTTTCACATGAAAAAAGTTGCTATAAACGACATTTTTATTTGAAAATATTATTTTCTATTGTAGATTTATCAATTTCGTACTTAGTTAGAGGTGTAACCGAATTGATTTGCCGGTACGGAGCGGACGGCCAGAACCATCAATGGGCCAGAAAAAGGTCTTGGATTTTAAGGGCCAAAAATGTTAGGCAAGTGGCTGGTTGGCCTACTTTACCACATGTTTTCTTCCCTTTTTTTTGCAAAATTTTGCTACACCAAAATAGTAATAATAATAAATATTAAAAGTAATAAAATAATTTATAATAAACAATAATTCTAATTACCTACATTAACTACATATCTCAATCAATTAAAATTTTAATAGTATTATAAATTACTTTCAAAGTATATAATCAAATTTGATTTTTAAAATTAAACTTTAAAATTAATATAATTTATTTAACTTTAAAAAATGCATTCATGACTCCACAAATATTGTTCCAAGAGATATCTAATTAATTTCCAAGATTTACACTCATTGAAACTTGGAGATCTTAAGATTTTAGCAATTTGAATATTTAAATTGATTTTCGGAAGATTTGCATGACATGATTTTAGGCATTACCCAATATCTCATTATTAATGTACCACATCAAGTAAGAAATTTCAAACTACAATTATTATTTACTACAACTATAATAATTAAAAATATATTTTATATTGAAGATTGCATTAAAATAAATAGTTGTTGTAGCTTTCAGATTGGTTTGAACTCTTATTTATTTACTTATAAGTCTTGTGTTTAAGCCTCGTAACCCACAAGTAGCAACATTTTGTTTTAAAAATAATATAAAAAAAAGAATCACGGACCGGGCAAAAAACGGTTCAGATTTTATGGGCTAAAAAATCACGGCCCAAAGCCCAAATTTATGGCGGGTAGTAGGCGGGCCGTCCAGTTCATGATGCTCAACAGCCATCTTTTGCACAGCCTATACTTAAGATCTTGACTCCGTTATTTTTAATTGACCTTTTAATTTTATGTACATAAGTTATGAGATATAATTAATATTTTATTTAATTGTTGATAATATTTTACATAATAGTTAAGATTGTGTTCTTTAAGTTTCAGGTTCGATTCTCACTTAAGTTTTGTCACTTAGGTTTATGAGTTTATTTATTCATCCTTTAATGATGTTTGATTTGTTTGTGAATTTATTTCTTACTTGTTTAGTGAGATTTGATTGATTCTTGACGCGAAACAGAATAGTGATTACCATGCGGGTTAGGTAAACAAATAAATTCACAGGCAAATGAATAACAGGTTCACCAAAAAAATAGAAAAGTCTTCTCTAATGCTTAAATTTATATTTATCAAAATCAAAGTTATCACCAATTCAACCCATAAATCGAGTTTTATAGCTAATAAAACTTCCAAGTCGTAACAAAATTCCTAAAAAATAAGGAAACAAAATCCTAAGACAAAAACTTCCTATATTTATGGTAACAATTCCTAACTAATAACAACTTTCTATTAATAAAAATATTGCCATAAAAATGAAATATATTAAAGAAATAAAAATATCAATTTTGAACTTCTGAAGCCGAATTCGAAGGAGTGTTCCGCTATCTGAATCCCGAAGTCATCAGTCATTCGAACTCGAAGGCCTCAGTCATTTGAACCTGAATACCATATGAACCCGTAGGAGTCAATGGTGGTCACATTTACGCCGATCCTCCAATGCATGGTATTTTAATGTCATTAACGTGTTATCTGATAGCTCGGCATCATCGTACTCTGTTTCTCTTGCATCAGTCACCCCGGGTTGAAAAGAACTCATCCTCGAGTTCACGCCATTATCATGATCAGACTCAAGAAAACAAGGACTCAAATGCTTCATATTGAAAATGTACGAAGTCCGTAAATGACTATGGAGACGCAACCGATAGGCAATATCATTAATCTTCTACATAATCTCACAGGGCACAATCTTCCGATCTTTAAGCTTATTGTAATCGCCAATAGGAAATCAATCACGAGTCAACACCGCAGAAACAAGATCACCTACTTTAAAAAGTACCTTACGAGGATGATTGTCAACCCGATCCTTATACTTAGCATTGTTCTCTTTAATAGAGTGATACACTTGATCATGTATAATTCGAAGGTGATCAGCCATTTCATCTGTTTTAGGGTGCACTCGGCCAATTCGTGGAATAGGAGCTAAATCTAATACCTCGGATGTGTTTCATCTATAAACAATATTAAAGGGCTCAAACCAATAGTCATGTCCTTCGAATGGCTGTAAGAAAACTTCGCTTAAGTAAGCACCAGATCACATTACTTAGGCTTTGTCCTAGCCAGACACCGTAGAAAATTACCCAAACTTCAGTTTACCACTTCAGTTTGTCTATCTGTCTGGGGATGGTAGGCACTGCTGAAATTTAATTGTGTTCTGAGCTTCTCCCAAAAAATTTTTTAGAAATTACTCATAAACTTGTATCACGATCTGAAGTAATAGTCTGGGAACGCCATGCAAACGTACAATATCTCGAAAGTATAAGTAAGTGATCCGATTAGTATCCATTATCTTCCGACACGCAATGAAATATGCCATTTTAGAGAACCAGTCAACCACAACCATAATAGAATTTATAGCCTTCTGGGTTCGGGGTAGACCCAACACAAAATTCGTACTAAATGGCCCCAGGGAACTTCATGAGTAGGTAATGAAGTGTACAGTCCTGCATTAGTAAGAACTCTCTTGGACATTTGATAGACATAACATCGCTCCACGTAACGAGCCATATCGTTGGATATCTTTGGCCAATAGTATTCAACCAAAACCAAGGCCAATGTCTTGTCTCGTCCGAAGTGCCCTTCATTGTGAAGTTCACGGACAAGATGTTGTCGAAGTGCATAATCTGGAATACACAATTGTAATTCACGAAATAAATATCCATGATGCAAAACAAAGTCATATCGTCGACCTTCATTTACCTCCCGAACTACAGTCCCGAATGAGGGATCTTCCTAGTACATGCTAACAAAGGTTTCAAAACATGTAACCTTGTTACTCATGGTGGCAAGTAACATCGTTCATTTGCTAAGCATATCGGCCACTCGATTCAAGTTTCTAGCTAGAAGCCTCAGTGTAAAAGTAAACTCCTGCAAATACGTCACCCAATTGGCATGTCTTTGACTCAACTTATGTTGACCATTACTATACTTCAAGGCCTCATGGTCGCTGATAAGAATGAACTCCTTTTGGATTAGATAGTGACGCTAATGCTTCAGAGACTGAACAATGGCATAGAATTCCAAGTCGTAAGTAGAGTAACTCTTCTTCGACCCTGATAACTTTTTGCTAAAGAGCCACTGGCCAACCCTCTTGACTAAGAACACCAACAACAACGAATCCTAATGCATCATAATTAACTTCAAATATTTTCTCAAAGTCAGGAAGTGCTAGTACGGTTCTTCGGTCATCCTTTTCTTAACCTGCTGAAAACTAATGTCGGCCTCTTCGGACCAACTAAATACTTTACCTTTTAAGCACTTTGTTATATGTGAAATTCATGTGATGAAGTTCATGATGAATCAGTGATAGAAGGAAGACAAACCATGGAAGCTTTTAACATCATGCAGGGTTTTCGATGTAGGCCATGCTAATACTGCATCTATCTTCGACTGATCGGCATAATCATCTTCAGTAGAAACAACAAAGCCAAGGAATGTTATCGAAGTCGTAAAGTAATGTCAGGCTCTTCGGACCAACTAAATACTTTATGTGACGCCCCCAAAATTAGGTATACATTACCCATCTTGAGTCGCCAGATACATGGTACATAATTTAAATACAACTTAATAATACAACTGTCGTGTACAATACGACAAAACATAAACTGTGAGTTTGAATACAAATATTGTCTACTAGAGAGTATACAAACTCAAAAGGAGTCCTCATTATAATTATTATCACATTATTTCACAGAATAGTGAGGACTACTAATACACCATCTAGGACCATCACTCTGTTCCCCAACTAGTCCCAGCTACGTTCTCATTTTCTGAAGAGAACATTGAAAGAAAGGGTGAGCTCAACTAGCCCAGTAAGAAATATTATGACTAAGATAATGCAGAATAATTTATCATTAGCCTTCAACAGTGTTAAACTGATAAAATATAATAACTATCAAGTTTAACTGCAGCGGAACAAGCAATCCATTAGAAGAGTCAAGTAGAGAATAAAATCTACTATCTTCTATGATTTAAAAGGTTTTTCATGACTTTTATCGTTGGGACTCAACTTAATAAATAATCCATATCATCGAATCACCCCTGCACTACGGCCAAGGATATTCTTTAGTATCACGACCATAAATTATCCATGCACTACGGGCCAAAGATAATCATGTTTTCATCAACGGTCCTGATCATGCCATAAAACAATTCATCTTTGCACCCTTGGCCAAGAGAATCCATAGCCATAATCATACCAAAATCGCCCATCCATCAATGCACTACGGGCCAATGAGGACTTTTTCTACATCATTTGTAACATTACTACCATGATTATACCGAATAATCCTGTGTCATAATCATACCAAGTCCATCTATGCACTACAGGCCACAGATGACTTTCAACATAATATAAACATGAGGATGATGACAATGACATAATAATTCAATAAAACAAGTTCAAGAATTAATTTATCCAGAAACCAACAACGTCCAAATTGTCAACATTATACTCCTTTGTAGAGTAAAATTTAAGAATGCTCAGAAGAATATTTTCATGAAAAGATACTGGATGAAGCGTAAATATCAAGGATATTCCACTAATTTCATGGAGTATAGAAGTCAAAACTTTAACCAACCGAGTATAAAAAAGAATGGAATAACAAAAGAAATCACCATGCATGCGATTTTGACAGACAAAGTTATTCCATGTGATTAATAATAATTAACCAGTCGAATTTAAATTGCGCTGAACAGGATATTCCAACAAAATAATAAATAATCGGAACTGTGTCCCACAGAAACGCATGCATGTGATATTCCAATGTAATAATAAAGAATGGAATATTAATGAGAATTTCACCATGTATGCAATTTCACCATTACTTTGCATAGACGAAGTTATTCCAACATAATAATAAAGAATGGAATAATGTAAAAATTTCACCAAGTATAGGTAGGTAGCACAGATCATGTGTTATTCCAATGTAATAATAAAGAATGGAATAATGAAGTTCTCTTCATAAATAAGAAAGAAAGAGTACCCCTTACGAGTACAACAAATAATATTCCCTACCTTAAAAAGAAGAAGAAAGAAGAGACTGGATATAGAAGTAGTGAAGTAGCGAGAACACTTTTTCTTCTTTCTCTCTATAGTTTCTCTCTGAGTTTCAAAGAATTCGTAAGAAATAATGAATGAATGAGCTTCTATTTATAGAAAAATGGATCAGATAAGAATTAACTCATGAAACTATCCCGTATTGATTTACTTTAATCTGACGGTCCATATTTAAAACAAAATCTTTTAAATAAAATATAATATATTCTATTTATAATCTAATAAAACGAATAACTTTATAAAAGATTTTACTATGCAAAACACTATGCAGAGACTATGCAAATACTATACATAATAAAATATAATATATTCTAATTATTGTCTAATAAAATAAATAACTTTATAAAATTATTTTGTTTTATATAAAAAAATTTTACTATACGCAAAACTACTTATATGCATAATAAAATATAATATATTTTATTTATAGAATAACTTTATAAAAGTATTATGTTTTATATAAAAAAATTTACTATGCAAAATACTATATGCATAATAGAATATAATATATTATATTTATTTATAGAACTTTATAAAAGTATTCTCTTTTATTACATTAATAATACCAATAAAACAAAACCGGAGTGACTTATCACATAAGCATCAATAATCAATACTTGTGTGCTACTACGCAACAACCACACGACATCGTATTTTTACTACTTTTTTACAACAAGTAGTAGTTCAACTCCGCCGTTATTTTTAATAAAATATTTTTGTCGCTTTCTCATTCGACAATAATTCCGCCATGGGTCACCAATGATTGTGTCGTTGCACAAATATTCTCTGATAAAACAAATATTCTCCGACCAATCGAATATAATATGACAACTTGCATACTTTACAAAATTTATAAATACTACCCACAACTATAACATTATCTCAAATCCACACCATAATATTAAAAAAATATTTCGAGAAAATTAAATCTTTATTCATAAAATCTGGGGTCTCACAATCTCCACTCCTTATGAAATTTCGCCCTCGAAATTTACGTACGTACCTGATATGTCGAAGAGGTGAAGATACCTTGACTTCATTTCAGATTCTAATTCTTGAGGTATAACCTTTGAGTGTTGAATACGATCCTTCTTATCTAAGATTTTAACACGTATCTCCTCATACGTTAAATCTTCTGCTATATCGTTTAGTTCTAATTTAATAATGTGGTTCGGGTCGTCCACATATTTACGTAACATCGATACGTTAAAAATGTTATGAACACGCGACATACTTGGCGGTAAAACGAGTCTATAAGCCATAGTTCCTACTCGATCGAGACTTTTAAATAGGCCAATTAAATCGAGGGTTGAGATTTTTTCTCTTCGTCAATTCTTGTATCTAGAATAACGCCCTCTTGAACCTTCTTCTTCACATTTATCAACTCCGGGTGTGTAGCTTGAGCGGCTTTAACTTTATCGATTAAAGTCGATTCTACTCGTATATTCGTTATATTCACTTGGGTTCCTAGAGTTTTTAACTCTATCTTCATCATTTGTAAGTCGTACGAAATGGGCCTTTGTGTTAACAACATCGCACTCGTAAATACATACGATCTTCTACTCAACGCGTCAGCTACCACGTTCGCTTTCCCACGATGGTATTGAATGGTACGATCGTAATCTTCAATAAATTCGAGCCAACGCGTCTTTAGCGCGTTACGCTTCATTTTAGTTGAAGAAATATTTGAGGGTTTAAGAAATGGGTTTTGTCTTTGGGTCAATACAAAATTCGATTTCACGCCTAGGGGTAGGCTAAGAAGTCTTCAAGAATACGTCAGGAAATTTATTAACAATAAAAATATCATTCAAAACTGTGACCCTCATCCAAGACTTGGATAGTACATCACATTGATACCTATCAACTTGCCACCGTTATTCACAACGTCCCCTACGAAAAGTTCGGCTTCGGTGCATTCCACACAAGGAAGTTAACAATGAAAGGACAGGGGCTCTTTACTTATGGCTTGATATGACAATGATTGACTTTAGTGGTTTGGTTGCTTGAATTCGCATAACAGGTTGGTTAGGAATATGAAAGCTAACAACCTTACGAAAAGCATGATGAGTAGTTAACCAATCGATTCCAAAAATCGCATCAAAGGCAAGAATTTTCAAAGAGATAAGATTGACAGATAGCGTGAAAGTGTTGATTTGAACAAGATTTATAAATATTGGAGGTAACGAAGGTTTCTACTATCGAAGTTTCAACCAATAAGTCAAAGTCTAATTTCTTCGAAGTCAAATTTAAACGTTGAGCGCAAGCAAGAGAGATAAAAGAATGGGTAGAACCGGTATCTAATAAGGTATAAATTCGCAAGAATTTATAATTAACTAACCCGTGCTAACTTCGTTCGGGTTACTCGCTTTTTGAGAAGTCACGAAAAATGCTCTTCCTGAAACCATCGACTTTGTTTTGTCTGTATCTGCCTTTGGTGCCACCGTCCCAGCTGGACTTGACTTCACTATACGACAAAATCGCTAAATGACCTTCTCTTCTTGAAATTTCCACTTCTATTATCTTGGTCATGATTACCACCGAAGTGGTTACCATTCTTGGCATGATAATTTATCCCACGATGGTTATCATTGTTCCGATGGTCGTTGCCACCGGTATGATTATTATCGTGTTGTTGGTCGTTACCTTTTGGTTGAGCTGACTCAACGGTCTCATGTGCTTCATTCCTTATCTCAATATTTTCAGATGTCATTTTCAAACACTGTCATAAAACAAGGGTTAATTAACATATCACATATTATCCCTATACTCTGACCGACCAATTAAATACCAAATAAACTTAGGTAGGTCATACTAACAAGGAATTCCCGCCTCTCCCTCCTAGTTCTTGTCTCATATCTCACCCGTGGATCATATCCCTAAGCTTTGAAACCAACCGTGACGCCCCAAAATTAGGTATACATCACCCATCTTGAGTCGCCAGATACATGGTATAGAATTCAAATACAACTTAATAATACAACCGTCAGTATACAATATGATAAAACATAAACTGTGAGTTTGAATACAAATATTGTCTACTAGAGAGTATACAAACTCAAAAGGAGTCCTCATTACAATTATTATCACACTATTTCACAGAATAGTGAGGACTACTAATACACCATCTAGGATCATCACTCTGTTCCCCGACTAGTCCCAAATTCGCTCTCATTTTCTCAAGAGAAAGCGGTGAAAGAAAGGGTGAGCTCAACTAGCCCAAATGAAATATTATGACTAAGATAATGCGTAATAATTTATCATTAGCCTTCAACAAAGTTAAACCGATAAAATATAATAACTATCAAGTTTAACTGCAATGAACAAGTAATCCATTAAAGAGTCAAGTAGAGAATAAAATCTACTATCTTTTATGATTTAAAAGGTTTTTCATGACTTTTTATCACGGGACTCAAATTTAATAAATAATCCACATCATCGAATCACCCCTCGCACTACTACTTAAGGATATTCTTTAAGATCACGACCACGAATTATCCATGCACTACGCCAAAAGATAATCATGTTTTCATCAACGGTCCCGATTATGCCATAAAATAATTCATCTTTGCACCCTCGGGCCAAAGAGAATTCATAGCTATAATCATACCAAAATTGTCCATCAATGCACTACGGCCAATGAGGACTTTTTCACATCATTTATAACATTACTATTAGTGATTATACCGAATAATCCTCGGTCATAATCATACCAAGTCCATCTATGCACTACAGCCACAAATGACTTTCAACATAATATAAAAACATGAGGATGATGACAATGACATAATAATTCAATAAAACAAGTTCAAGAATTAATTTATCTAGGAACCAACAACGTCCAAATTGTCAACATTACACTGCTTTGTAGAGTAAAATTTAAGAATGCTCAGAAGAATATTTTCATGAAAAGATAATGGATGAAGCGCAAATATCAAGGATATTCCACTAATTTCATGGAGTATAGAAGTCAAAATTTTAACCAACCGAGTATAATAAAGAATGGAATAACAAAAGAAATCACCACGCATGCGGTATTTCGATGTATAAAGTTATTCCAATGATTAATAATAAATTAACCAAAGTCAAAGTAAATTACATTGACAGATATTCCAACAAAATAAAAAATAACGAAACTAGGTCCCATGTAAAACGCATGCATAAGATATTCCAATGTAATAATAAATAATGTAACCGTGTCCCAAGATAAAACGCATGTATATGATATTCCAAATGTAATAATAAAGAATGGAATATTAGAAGAATTTCATCATGTATGCGAAGATTTTTGCATGAACAAAGTTATTCCAACATAATAATAAATAATGGAATAATGTAAGAATTTTACCAAGTATAGGGTAGCTCACAGATCAAAGTTATTCCAATGTAATAATAATCTGAAATTGAATAACAAAAGTTCTCTTCATAAATAAGAAAGAAAGAGAGTACCCACTTACGAGTACAACAAATAATATTTCCTACCTTAGAGAAGAAAAGTATTTGAATATAGAAGTAGTGAAGTAAGCGAACACTTTTCTTCTTTCTTTATAGTTTCTCTCTCTAGAGTTTCAAAGAATTCGTAAGAAATAATGAATGAATGAGCTTCTATTTATAGAAAAATGGACCGCATAAGAATTAACTCATGAATGGTCCAGATTGATTTACTTTAATCTGACGGTCCATATTTAAAGCAAAATCTTTTAAATAAAATATAATATATTCTATTTATAATCTAATAAAACGAATAACTTTATAAAAGATTTTACTATGCAAACACTATGCAGGCACTATGCAAACACTATGCATAATAAAATATAATATATTTTAATTATTGTCTAATAAAACAAATAACTTTATAAAAGTATTTTATTTTATATAAAAAGATTTTACTATGCAAAATACTATGCAAACACTATGCAACACTATGCGTAATAAAATATAATATATTCTATTTATAGTATAACTTTATAAAAGTATTCATTTTATATAAAAAAAGATTTTACTATGCAAAATACTATGCAGACACTATGCATAATAAAATATAATATATTCTATTTATAGAATTACTTTATAAAAGTATTCTGCTTTATTACATTAATAATACCAATAAAACAAAACCGAGTGACTTATCACATAAGCATCAATAATCAATACTGCTGCTACTCTTGTATGCAACAAAGACGTATTCGCATTTCTTTTACTTCTACCGAAAGTAGTTCAACATTATTAACTGTAAAACTTTCGCCGTTATTTTTAATAAAATATTTTTGTCGCTTTCTCATTCCGATAATAATTCCGCTTCATGGGTCCACTAAATGATTGTGCTTGGTTGCCAAATATTCCCCGATAAAACAAATATTCCCGACCAATCGAATATAATATGACAACTTGCATACTTTGCAAAATTTATAAATACTACCCACAACTATAACATTATCTCAAATCCACACCATAATATTAAAAAATATTTCGAGAAAATTAAATCTTTATTCATAAAATCTGGGGTCTCACACTTTACCTTTTAAGTACTTTGTGATAGGTGAAATTAATTTGTTGAAGTTCCTGATAAATCAACGATAGAAGGAAGCCAAACCATGGAAGTTTTTAATATCATGCAGGGTCTTTGGTGTAGGCCACACTAATACCACATCTATCTTCGAATGATCGACATGAACACATTCGGTAAAAATAACAAAGCCAATAAATGTTACTGAAGTCGTAAAGTAAGAACTCTTCTTCTGATTGATAAATAGATGTTCCTTTCTCAATACCTCAAAAACAGCTCGGAGGTGTTCATGGTGTGACTCCCATTTTGGGCTATAAATCAAAATATCTTCGAAGTAGACTACCTCACACTTCCCCATGAAAGGTCGCAATACGTGGTGCATGAACCTCATAAGAGTACTAGGAGCATTAGAGAGGTTGAATGGAGTAACCATCCATTCATATAACCCATTTTATGTTTTGAACGTCGTCTTCCATTCATCTTCAGGCCTTACTCTTATCTGATTGTAACCACTCTTCAGATCAATCTTTGAGAAATTTTTTGCTCCAGATAACTTATCTAGCATATATATTGTCTAGGCGAGGTATTGAAAATTGACATTTCACTGTAATCTTGTTGATTGTTCTGTTGTCTATACACATCCTCCATGATCCATCTTTCTTCGGCACAAACAAAGTTGGTACTGCACACGGGCTCCTTAGGACTAAGTCGATAAGCTGGCCTATTTGGTAAACTTAATCCTGGAATAAGATCTATCTAGTGTTGAATTTCCCTCATCGGTGGTAGTCAAGGTGGAAGCTCTTCAAGCATCAAATCAACAAACTCCGATAGCAACTTTTGCACACCGAGTGGTACTTTTAGGTTCCTTTTTGTCGAGTTATTCCCACAAGGGAGCAAAGTATATATATATATATATATAGGGCTATATGTATATACACAGCTGCATATTACACAGTAGGGCTATCGCAACGGTTTTTTGGGCTATCGCGACGGTTCAAATTGTCATATAGCCTGAAATATATATGGCGACGGATGAAACTGTCGCGATAGCCCTACTGTGTAATACACAGCTGTGTACATATATCTTTCCCATATATATATATATATATATATTACATCTTCACGATTGGCCTCCGTTAGAAATCTAGACATGGATAAGAGGTTCATGTTTCCTACTGCCCGAGCCGAACTACGTTCTTATCGTCGAGGGGCCAACACAACCTTCTTCCCTTTTATACTAAGGGAGTAAGTATTCTTCCGACCATCATGAATGACACTTTGTCGCATTGCCAAGATCGTCCCAACAACACATGACATGCGTCTATTGATACCACATCGCACCAAACATTATCAAAGTACTTCTTACCGATTGAAAAAGATACTAAGCATTTTCTATCAACTGTTACATTGCCTTTATTCAACCACGACAACTTATACAGTTTGGGATGACAATCCGTCTTCAAATTTAATTTCCGAACAGTTTCTTCCAACACCACATTATCGCAACTGCCACTGTCAATGATCATTTTGTAAACCTTATCGGTTACCGTGCAAGCTGTGTGAAATATGTTAGTTCTCAAACAATCATCTTATGAGTCATATTTGGAAACTAATAGATTCTTTCGAATGACTAAGGTTTCCTAGCCATCACCATAGAGTACATCCCCATCATCTTCATACTCATCATACATAGGTTCATTAAATTTTTCTGTTTCAACTAGTACGTATTCTTTAATTAAAAGATTCTTTCCCTTCTGATTAGCAGGTTTTTGGCACTCCGTTGCTCTATGGCCCGACTCCCCACATCTGAAGCATTTAATACTGGAATTTAAATTAATATGTGGTTGTTATGGAGTATGACAAAGTTGTTGAGGTTGGTTCAATATGATGGGTGGGTTGTTCCTCAGTATCGACTTATTGTTCTGTTGTTACTCTGCATCACGTGCTCATTGGTATGCCTTAGAGACAGTCCATAGTGAATGGAAACTGAGAGCATTTTGCAGTTGCTGCCTGAGTCCTCCTAAATACCTCGCTACCATTTCTTCATCTGTTTTCGATAGATCATTTTGTGCTCTCAACTAATAAAATTCTTTGGTGTAATCATCTACATATCTAGTTCTTTGTCTCAATAGATGCAATCTTTTGAACAACGACTGAGTTTAGCTGAAATAAAGAAAGTGACTCTATATTTTTTTCTTCATATTCTCCTACTTTGTGATTTTAGTTTTTCCTTGCCTTTCTCGTGAACGCCTCATCTGTTCCCCTCAAGCAAATGTTTTACCTTTCAATTTTATTGCAACCAATTTTACTTTAGCGTTATCTGAAACCTCCTTATATTCAAAGATGCGTTCCACTTTGTTCATCCAGTCAATGAATCCCTCTGCTTGCAGTGTTCCAAAAAATTTCGGTAATTCCACTTTAAAATCCAGATCACTACGACGATCATCACAATCATGTTGTTCCCATAGTTGCCCCCTATGGTGGTAAGGATTATCAAAACTTGATTCAGAATCATAGGATTCTTCATCGTTATCAAAGTGTGAGACTTCCTCCGTCGGATCCTGTCTACGAAGACCCAGATTTCGCGCCGTTAGACGCTGGGTTAGCTCCGTAACTTGTTTATGTAAATCCTCAATCCTCACGTCCTAGACGTTTCGATCATGGTGCAAGACTCCCTCAATCGAAATCTACCCTCGACAGCCACGACCCACGACTACCAGCCACCAGCCATTGAAACTGATGAAATCTATTTTCAAAAAGATGTTGATGCTTTGATACCAACTGACGCCGAGCAGATTATCATGCAGGCTAGGTAAACAAATAAATTCATACGCAAAGGAACAAGAGGTTCACCAAAAAACACAGAGAAGTCTTCTCTAATGCTTAAATTTATATTTATCAAAATCAAAGTTATCACCAATTTAACCCACAAATTGGGTTTTATAGCTAACAAAACTTCATTCCCAAGTCATAACATAATTCCTAAAAAATAGGGAAACAAAATCCTAAAAGGCAACAACTTCCTATATTTATGGTAACAATTCCTAACTAATAACAACTTCCTATTAATAAAAATATTACCATAAAAATAAAATATATCAAAGAAATAAAAATGTCAATTTTGAACTTCTGAAGCCGAATCCGAAGGAGTGGTCCGCCATCCGAATCCCAAAGTCATCAGCCATTCGAACCCGAAGTCATCAGCCATCCAAACCTGAAGGCGTCAATGAACGCGACATTTACGCCGATCCTTCAATGCATTCTATTTTAATGCCATTAATGTGTTATTTAATAGCTCGGCATCATCGAACTCAGATCATCATGCATTAGTTCTTGATATGGTAATAGTGATTCACATGTTTGTGAATTTTTTTTTTCCTTTAGTGAGGTATGATGTTTGATTTGTTTATGAGTTTATTTCTTACTTCTTTAGTGATATTTGATTGGTTTTTAATATTATAATAGTGATGATGTACTAGAATTATGAAATTATATTGTATTTTTTAAAATGTTGGGCCTTCAAAAAAATATATTTTGTCCAATTGATTAAATTAAGTATAAGCTTTTAATAATAACCTTCTAAAATTTATTAAAAATTTTAAAAAGAGACAAATTAACCTTTAATCATAAGAGATAATATTGGGAACTATGTATTCAATGTTTTCTTGAAATCTCCAAAGGTCAAATAAAAAGGAAAGAATGGAGTATAGATTGTATTTTTTATTTTAATTTTTTGAGAACTTACAGTGTACTATGTAACAAATTTGAGGATTTGGCTCCCTTCCATCCAATACACAAATTATTTAATCTTAATTTTTTTGTTAATAATGATTAAAATATGTTAATAGATAGTTGATGATATTAAGATCAATCCAATCAAAAATTAGAATCATAAAAAATATTTTTACCGTTAGTCTACAAGAATTTTTATCCATTGAAATTTTGATGAAAGATTCACATATATGTTCATCCAATGAGATTACTTATATTTTTGGAACCATTATACTATTCAATTTAATAAATTAATTAACCGATATCAATTGCAATTACATTATCCATAACCATACAAATATAATGTATTGGATAAAATCGGAAGAAATGTATAATGGAAGGGAGTTAAATCTCAAATTTACAGATACATTTTAAACTTAGAAGTCTAATAAAGAGCCTGAAAAAGTAGTTGGGAGAAAAATTAATGAGAACCTATAAGAAACTTACCTTTATACTGTATCGTTTAAGATTTTTGTATATATATTAAGAAAGTATCATTTATCAAGTAAAATTTATTTGAAATTATATCATTACCTCTTTATGGGAAATTGAAAACTATTAATACAAAAGAGAAAATTTCTTGGGACAATGAGATAAGGTAGGGGTAATATAGAAAAATAAATACTACATCCGTTCCTAAAAGATTGTCGTTTAAGATTTTTGCACATGTATTAAGAAAGTATCATTTACCAAGTAAAATTTGTTTGAATTACATCAGGACCATCACTACCACTTTATGGGAAGTTGAAAACTATTAATACAAGGAAGATGATTTTTTGGGACAATGAGAGAAAGTAGGGGTAATATAGGAAAGTAAATAATTTATTCTTCTCGAAAGTTGTAAACGACAAACATTTTGGAATAATTTTTTTCTTCTAAAAAGACAATCTTTTAAGAACGGAGGGAGTAATTTATTCTTCTCGAAAGTTATAAACGATAAACATTTTGAAATAATTTTTTTTTTAAAACGATAATCTTTTAAAAACAGGAGGAAGTAATTTTTTAAAGATTCTATTGTTGAACTTTGACTTGTTGCTAATAGACTTGAACTTGCGAGTTTGTAGATAAAGAAAGAAGTCTTTACCGGCCACTAGTATATAAGTGTATAGTAAAAATTTCATATCTTTTTACTATTTAGGTTTATTATTATTAGGATAATACAATATGTATCAATTATATATAAATAGTTGTATACCAAGAATAAAACTCATATACTATTTATTAATCAAAATATAGGTCTTGTTTCCTGTTTTTTCTCTTTTTTATACTGTGTATGCATAACTTTTTATGTATAGTTGGCGTTCCTAACATTACTAATAGACTCGATTATCTTTCATTTTAATTTATCTAATTTTATTCATTAGAAAATTTAGGCGATGATACAAGTATATTTGTTATGTAATTTGTAGTATTGAATTCTATTATGCAAAAAAGTAGAGTAACTAAATATTTTGGTAAGAAAGTACACCCATATTTATCAAGAAAATTGCAGCAAATATATGATATATCTAGCTTTTTGTAATAATTTGAAAATCGGTTCTGCTCATTAGTTCTTATTAAGATGCAAATGTGAAGCATGGGCTTCATAGTAATTTTATTTTACTAGAACTCTAGTTAATAAATGAGTCATGTTATACATTGTGAAAGTTTTCAGTTAAATTATGATTGCGACGTATGTGTATATATGTGATAGAAATTAAGAATGATTCAACTTTAATTTATTTTATTTTATCGCATATACTTTTATATTGGTTGCAATTCAATCTTGTTAAATATTTATAAACACGTATATTTTTTCAATAGATTTAATAATATTATCAAAAGGAGAAGACTGTCACCCAGTTAACGTCTACTACGGTATCATAAATTTATACTAGTATCGCTTGAAAATGAGTTCCCATTTCAAACTATTTTTCTTGAAGACGACATTTTTAGAGCTCTTAGTGCAACTGAACTGGACGTTAGGGAAATCAATTTCCAATTTTATTTATTTATTTATTTATTTTTGCTAAATACATTTCAAATTTTCTATATATTATATATATCAAGCAATTTAAAATAATAATAATAATAATAATAATAAAGATGGCTAATGATGGAGTACAAATATTTCTTCTCCATATTTAAATCCATCTCACTTTGCACTTATTAGTCCCCTACAAATATTCCTTGTGAAAGCTCAGTCCTTTGAATAAAGGTTATCCCGACACGTACCGGTCATCGAAAAAGTATCGGATGGTTAGGTTATTGAATATTGAACCGTTATTGACCTAGAGACGTTATTAATATGTAAAAAATATATATTATTAATAATTAATTAAATTTTAAAAAATATTATTTTTTATTAAATAAAACATAATAAAGTTGAGTTAAAATATTACTAAAAGTGATTACTTTTAATATTAATTTTTTTTGGTACAAAAAAATTTCGGGTGGGTCAATAATCGGTTTTACTGGTTGAACCACCGGTCAGACCGGCGGGTCAATCTGGTTTTGACCAAAACTGTTATTTTTTTCAAACTGAGCCAGAGTGCCAACTGGTTCCTGTTTTTACCAGTCGAACTGGCGGTCCGGTTCGGTTTTTAAAACCATGCTTTGAATTTTAAATTATTTAATGTGATTTTTCATAATTTCATAAAATGTAGAAAAAAGGCTGTGGGGCAAGCAAATAAAGACCTAGATACTATGCGGGGTCATCAAAAGTGACTCCCAACTTGATAATGTTGTTTGTGGATTTTTTTTTCCTTATAGGAACACCACTTTGGATTTTAACTCAATTAGGATTTTAGACATGATTCTCTATATATAATTAATAATTTTATAAATTATCAATTATTGAATTTTTTTATATATATTTTTGGTCAAAAATAAATTTATTTTTAATTTTTTGAGATAATAAGAGAGTTATAATTAAATATGATTAATAAACTGTTCACAAAAAAGTGTTCAAGGAAAATGTGTAACTTGTAGAACTATTGTAAATTAACTCAAATAATATTAGAAATTGTTGTTTTCAAAGTTTAAAATATTTCTTTTTATATCGAATATGTGTCTATTTTTCTTATATGGGAAATTTGACTTGTAAGTTCCTTGTGCCTGATTAGCAATTTAGGTACTAGGATTTTATTAATTGTTAAAACATAGCATATGTTTTCAATAAATAAAATTATATTTATTCACGTATTGGGGAACTGAATTATGAATCTGACGTATATTAATAAATAAAATTATAAGATTGATATCAAATAAATATATCGTTAAGATATTATCAATTATATTTATTCACGTAACTTCATGATAAAAGTAAAATATATATATATATATATATATATATATATATATATATATATATACGGTCGGGATCAAGAAGCATTCTCTAATAAATAGCATTCCGCTTAAATAACATTCTTTTATCAAAACGACGTAATTTTGGAGGACGCGCGGTGACATTTTTGTAAATACGCGGTGGCATTGTATTTATAAAATGCCACCACGTCCCCTCCAAAAACTACGCTGCTTTGATAAAAGAAATGCTATTTAAGGCGAATGTTATTTAAGGAGAATGTTTTCATCCTCATCAGATATATATATATATATATATATATATATATATATAGATAGAGAGAGAGAGAGAGAGAGAATGATCCATAAATATCTATATGCTATGGACAAATATTAGCATATAGGCTCTAATCCGTCCTGCTTTATTGATGAAAGGTCATGATCTTAAGTTCCAAATCCTCGTCCGCTAAGATTACTTAATGGATGTAATTAGTAAAAAAATTCGGACCCTTATACCCCTCGTGAGTGAAATTAGCCACCAAAATATCATGGTCCGCTAAGTAATACTAATGGATGAAGACAAGTAATACTACCGGATAGAAGACAATGGTAACATGGTCCGCTAGTAATACTTAGCGGATGAAAACGATCTCTGTTATAAATAGATTACACAAGTTATTTCCCTCATGTAGATTACACACGATTTCCTTACTTCCTTACATTAATTACATTAATTTTTCTCCTTCGGTTCATCATCCTCCTCCGTAGTTTTAGAAACGAGAAGATCGTGATGTTTGCATTTCTTTACTCCATTGTTCCTCGCACTCTCTTCAACTCTCTCGTTCTTTTTTCTTCTTCTTCAATGTCCATTCTATCGAAGTGTGTTTGTAGAGATTTGAATTTTGAAAGTAAGGCCACGAGCTTGGCGGAACCCCAAAAGAAATTTTGAGAATCCATGATGTTTTTTGAAAATACAAGTAGTAGAAGATGATCAGAATGATGGGATTGATGCCATTAAACCGATGATACTCGTCTCAAGAATGACATCATGTCCTTGTTAATTTGTTATAATTTCGTTAGTACGACTATCACCAGATATCAAAATAAATTGGGGACACCCAAAACCCATTATTTGGAATCTAATACTATTATTATACAAGACCGCATAATTGAGGTTGAATCTTGTTTGAAATTGATCATCAACAACAACAAAAATGATTATCACCGAATCGGTCATGGCTTCAAGGCGTTTGCCAAGCCCAAGGACGATCCGATTTGGATTGGATCGAGGATGAGTCAGTCGTGAGGAGTTGAATCGATTGACGAGTCATGATTAAATCGTTGAGTCACCTCTCCGAGGCAACACCGAATGTGGAGGGGGAAAGCCCGGATATTGAGAGCTTGGCTTCCGGGGAGACTAGTGAGGGCTCGTATGCTGCTAGAAACAGCAGGAGGAGGCGGAGGCGGAGGATGCCATGAAACAGAATATTGGGGGAGCTAAGAATGGAGAGATTAAGCTGGAATTGAGGCTAGGCTTTCAGCCAGTATCACGCTCCCGCGGCGTTAGTAACAAAAAAAGTGAGATATATGATCGGAGCTGGTAATATTTATATAGAGAGATAGGGTTTTGGAAGAGTTATGCTGTCGAATTTGATGGGTCTGACCTGTCGAAGAAGATTGATGGAAGCAGTGTGGAGAGTCTTGACTATGAAATTATTGAGAATTATGTTGACTTCTATCCGCTAGTATTACTAGCGGACCATGTGATTTTAGCTGGTTAATTTCACTCAGGAGGGGCATAAGGGTCCGGAAATTTTACTAATTGCATCCGCTAGTAATACTAGCGGACGGAAAGTTGAAACTTAAGATCGCAGTCTTTCATCAATAAAACGGACGGATTAGAGCTTATATGTCAAATTTTATCCCATAGCATATAGATGCTATGGATCGCTCCCCTATATATATATATATATATATATATATATATATATATATATATATATATATGAGATCAAACTCATAAAGATAGAAACCTAGATTTACAAACTTCACTTGTGCCATTTTTTATCCCATAAAGTGCCATTCTTTTATCCCATAAAGTTGGGGTGAAGATCTTTGTTTTGTTACCAACCAGGAATATGAACTGTAATAAATTAATTGTACAACAAGAATAAGAAAAAGGAAAGACTGGTATATATGTCACTTTAACATACAGGAATATGCATGTCCATCAAAAAAAAGAAGGAAAACAAAAATGCTTTCTTGTGATTTTGGAACTTTATGCCTAAAGTCAAAAGAGGGTTTGACCCACCCACCAAAAAAAGGAGGACTTGGACTTGGACTTGGACCCCAATTTCATTTATCAAATCAAATCATTTGCCAAACTAAATTTGAAAGCTTTATAATTATAAATAGTTTTTTTTGACACTCCCATTGCGTGTGTATAATTAATAAAAAAGAGAATAATTTTTTAATTAAGATCAGAGAACAAAATAATAAAATATATCAAAATTAAATTAAAGATAATAAAATGCTAATATATCTCAACTGGATCCGATTACCAACTTCATGGTAAGTTGGTTAATTGCCCAATACAGTGCTGACACACAGAGATAGATTATCTCCTGACCTGCGTGTTGATATTGTATTAGTCAATTAACCAATGTTAACTTCATACTAACCACTCCCATCTAAGAGGCTGTTTGTTTTCTGTTGAATGATTGACCAATTCAGTCATTCAGTGCGTTTGTTTTTAAAAAAAATCGTCTGAATGGTTGAACCGATCAGTCATTCAGAAAATTTGGACTGAATGGTTTAGTCTCATTTTTTTGGCTGAATGAGCGACAGAATAATTTTTTTTTACAATATTAACTATTATATTAAATAAATTTACAAGAAATTTTTGAATTTTTTTAGATGAGTAAAATAATAAAATCTGTTATTCAGATATTTCAGATATATCAATTAATTCAGATTCAGATTTTATCAAACACCTCCTAAACCTATAACTACAAAAGGGAAAAACAATTTGTGTGTCAAATTTATCGCTGCCATCGGTAGCGCAAGAGTGCCCGCCCTATTAATGAAGATGTTTGAGAGTATTTTAAATATTTTTCCTATGGTTTAAGGAGTTTATCAAAATGTGTGATCAGAAAAATAGAATTACACCAGTCTATAATCCAGAGGGTTTTGGGCCATATCGCCAATACTAATTTTTGGCTTTTATGAAGGCCCACAATAATTTTGGTTAGAAGTTTTCTATTGGGCTTCGGTCATTCACTTTCCTTTCCCCGGGAATGTGACACGTTTGTTATACAGAAAGCACCGATAAATGATTTGGAAATGATCGAACACAATACCATCACAAGTCTGTTCAAACTACGACAGTCTCTCTCGATTGACTAAATTATTCGTGGCGATGACTTATGCTCCTGCCAATTCATCGGTTTCAATTCCAAAACCTCAAATTCCGTTTTTATTGGGTAAATATATTAGTAGTACCTAATTTTATTGATTTGCCAGTTTATTTATAATTATCGAATGAAACATCAATTCTATCATTTCTTATTAATAATGTTGATTGTGCTTGTAATTGATGCAATTTCGTCAGGTTTCTTTAATTAATCTGAAAAACATATGTTGTCGTGTTGATTTTGTGGTTATGGAATCCTGTGTTTGGTTAATTGCAATCTTGTTGGTGAAGGTTGTATAGATACTTGAGGCATTTGATTGGCTTTACTGCATCCTTTTTTTTTTTTTTTTTTTTGGTAATATTTTTATATTACTTTGAAGGTTAAAATTACTAATTTTGAACTGGGGATTTAAAAAATTAGTGAATGACTATGTGAACTGAGATATGAAAGATGTTTCCCCTTGATTATTTGAGTTGCTAGCCTTAGCACGGAAGATTAATCATTGTTCATTAGGCATAGAAGACTCCCCTTATGATTATATTATTTTGGTAATTTGGACAAACTGATGGAAGAAATAAAGTAGGGCAGGCCAAAAACTGGATTGAAACCCTCTTTCTCAGCTGAGAAAATCAGTCCACTCTACTGATAGACATTTACACTTCACCTTGTTCTTATGGTTCAATCTGAAAGTTTGATCTGAGGTTGTTCTATTTATCATTGCACATGGTGGTTTTGGTGGAAATTTCGTTAACTAGATCTTATATATAGTGCTATGTGATGAATGCTCTCATGTGGACACACTTTTGTCCTGGGGCTTCAACTTTGATGCAATTAAAGGTTAGGAGCCAACTTGGTAAACCAAACATCACTAGATAGAAAGGGCTGCCTAGATATAGATTCATTTGATAGTCACCGTAAATGGCCCTCATTTACATTTTTGTAGAAGGCCCTTGCCCCTTGGACTATTTGGTTATGCTTCATTCCAAACTTACTTGAATTTAAGCACGTAAATTAATGAGCTGTTTTGATAGTGTTCTATGGCAAATCAAATCATGTACTCTTAGTGTATGGATTCACTGAGTAGTTGAGCTCATACTAAATTATTAGAATCATGATTGATGATGATTAGATATGGTGGACTTCCTTTTGTCAGTTTTCTCCCTTATTTGCATATCTAATTTAGAGAGTTTGATAGCAAGTTCTTTCTTTCTTTGGGGGAGTTTTTCATCATTACTATTCTACTATTGAATTGAAATGGCTATTCTACAAATGTTCTTGTTATTATTATTGGTGTGGTTAATCTTGATTTTACGACCCTATACTCTTCATAAATTTATTATTATTATTTTTACTTGTCTTTTCAATTCCAAAGAATGTCTGAACAGTAAATCTATTGCAGCTCTTTTGCTTCCTCATCAGGTTATTATTCTAATACTGCTCTTCTCGTGAATGCTTGACATATTTTGATAAGGATTTGCACTAGGAGTTGGGACCTAATATCTTATGGTCTTTCTTTGCTTTTATTAGCAAGTCTTCTGTGTCACTGTTCTCATTTTTCCAAATATGTGATGGTAGGTACCTCATTGATGAAAGCTGGCCTATGCTTTAGCTCCAGTAGCTTGGTCATCAGCCCCAGTTCCCAGGTTAAAACAAAACCTCTAAAGTACAGAAGGTCACTTACTGTGCGAGCTGGGTATGGTCTTAAGTTGCCTGTCTCAGCCTATATTGATTATTAGTTCAAATGAATTACACTAATATAAGGGTCTAATCCCTTTCTTCTTTTTACTCATATGAGATTCATTTTCAGCCTGCTCCAATTAGTTTTGTGATAAAAGGTGTTCTTGAGTTGAGTAATATAAAGATCGAACAGTCCCAAAAAATTTGATATTTTTAATGAAGCTAGGTTTATAAATATTCTTAACAGAAACACTTCATACCAGACCAAAAACTTATTGGTTGTTTGATTCTTATGCTCATGTAACTTTAGAAGGCACAAATTTGTACCTCTCTCTCTCTTAAATTCTTATTAATTTCTTCAATTGCACATGATTCTGCCACCCTGATTTCCTACTTATTCTAGCTGGAAATACTCTTATATACCATGATACTCATGACATCCTACATTACAAGCTCCTATCATCTTTTACCACTTCTCATTTATTTTTATATTTCTATGTGACAAGTGCCCTTTGTACAAGTGCAGTGGGGATGATGGAAGACCAAGTGGTGCCAGTATCTTTGTTGGGGGCTTCGTATTGGGTGGAATAGTTGTTGGAACGTTAGGTTGCATATATGCACCTCAGGTATGGCTTGCATGCCCGTGCTTCAGAGCTAGATTAGTTCCCTCGTGTAGTCATGTTTGTGGCTAGAGAGAGACAGAGACTGGCTACTTAGATTATTTTTGTCTCATTTGGCAGTAGTTGGTGTGACACTTAGTGAGAAATCATTTTCTAGATGGTGATGGATGGAGGGCAACTGTTGGGCTTTTTGGTATATAAGAATCTATTTTTGGATTACTCGTTCACTCCATTTGCAAATATTTTGTAGTAATTTATTGAGTGTATTTTTACGAGGCGGAATTCTTCCCTATTAGCAGAAGGCTCCATGCAGTTGGTTAGATGTTCATGATATGTGCTGGATTCAGTTGACTGGAAGCTTATACTTTACTCATATTGGATTGTATTGCAGATAAGCAAGGCACTAGCAGGAGCTGACAGAAAAGATTTGATGAGAAAACTTCCAAAATTTATTTACGATGAAGAGAAAGCTTTGGAGGTGAAAATTTACTTATGTTTTATCTTTATTTCATCCATATGCTCTTATTTTCCTAGTAGGACTTTTGTATCAGGTGACTATATGTATGTCTGAAATTAGCTGTCCTATTTTTTCCGTTATGGGGTCAAATAGAAATCTAAAAGGGGTGATAAGTGTGAATACTTTGCATATTTAGACAATTGCGATGAACAAACATACAACATGCGCAGAGGAAAAGCAAACAAGAGAAAAAACACAGATATACGTTGTTCGTCTTTTGGCCTACATCCACAAGCGAGGGAGATAACAGTCCATTGTATTCAAGGTTTTAATGGAGAATCTCATAAAGAGAACTCTCTCTAGACTTGAGCCCCCAAAATGTACCCACAAACTCTCTGGCAGCTATTCCAAAGGAACTACATAAAAATAAACCTAAAGAAAGAGGCATTAGTATATGGTTCCAAATTCGCGAACATAGTAAATTCTCGTTGCACACTCGTTTTTCAGCCAGTCTCCTATTAAAGGATACATTACTCCTTGAGAATCCAGAGAATGTCAAACCACGTCAACAGTCGAGCACTCAGTAGAGCTGAACGCCAGTGGTCAAGTGGTGTCAGCTGACACTATTTTGAGTTAAATATATACCTTACGAATAACATTGCATATCACAACAGTGCTTGATTTAGAAGCAGAATGAACAAGAAAAGAAAGAAAAAAGGGAAGATCGAGGAATATAGAATAAAATGCATTCTGCTATTATATCCAATTTTTGAATTTTCTAGTGAAGATGTTGTCTCCTATTTCTTATTGAGATCTCAACTGGTTTGATTGTGTTGTATGGTTGGTGAAAACAGAGGACACGCAAGATACTCACCGACAAGATTGCACAGCTGAATTCTGCTATAGATGACGTTTCTTCTCAACTTCGCGCAAATGATGAGCCAAACGGAGTTGCAGTTACCCCAGATGAACTGGAAGCTTCCACTTGAAACGTACCATTACAAATATCACCATATTACGCAGCAGCTGGTGGCTAAACGGTAATCATGTTCAGAGTTTCTCCCTTCCATTAGTATATCTTGAATATGTCTTGCCTAAGAATATGTAAGGGCCCCTATGCTCGAGTTTGAGTGTCATCAATTAATTACTAAAATAATCAACAATTCTTTGATTTATTTTTATTTTACTTATTTGACGTGATTTAGGATTCCCTCCTTGTATGAATGTTTGTTTCTCTGTTGAGTTGACTGATTTCTTTCATTATATGCAAGAGTTTCCTTCTCTAATATTCTCTCTTTTGTAAAATTTTATGCGAATGGAAGATATATGGTAGATTTGTTGACCAAATTTGGACGCGAGATGATCATCTCGTTTTGAAAAATTGGGCATGTCTATAATTAATTCTATTCATATTTTCATATTTGTATTTTAGGAATAATTATAGGGTTCAAAATTACCCATCTTCTTGATTTGGTTTGTCAACTATTTCGAAGGGATTATATTTATATTATTTCATCACTTCAATTTTTTCATAGATTGTAATTAATAAAGTTCACAGATTTAATATATTTCAGTTTTTTAAAATGGATCTTGATTACACCACCTCAATCGACCATTGGAATAGAAGTCTTGTAGAGGTTTCTTATAAGCGTGAGTGTCATAATTGAATTGAATTTGACTTCCTCAGAAATACTTAGTAAGTTAAATTGGATAAAAGAATTATAAGTCAATTTGGATTGTAGTCTTTTTAGAATGTCAAACCTTTTACTGTCATGTTAATATTCTGTCACATGACGTAGGTATTCGAAATCTTCCAAACTCATCAGACCACAACTCAACATATATATATATATATATATATATATATATATATATATATATATATATATATATATATCCTATACTACCCATATTCATATCCTCTTTTCAATTTCAAGAATATTTAATATACAATCAAACAACTAGTACTCTTATTTCTGTGTCTGTTTTCCCAACGAAGGATAATAGTGTCATTTTCCTTGCTCTTAAAACTGAGCTATTAATTGATTGTTATTCTTAATAATAGGTGTGCATATTCTTTTAGTGATAAATAGTAGTAGTAATATGGAATGGAGGGGCTAATTTTAGATACTCCATTTGAAACCAAATGCATTTTAACTTTTGATACTCCCATCCCATGTAGTTGCGTCCTCTTCTTTCTTTCTTTTTCTTTTTTTTTTATCCTTAATTTCCTAGCTGGCCTAGCTAGCTAGTTGTTAATTTCCTCTTCTATACTTGAAACGATATTCGGATAGCTACTTTTTATTACTCCATAAAGTAAAAAATTGGGGGAAAAGAAAAAGACAAAAAATGTAGACGTCAAACAGAGAGATTTGCATGTACTTGGCCATAACGGTCGGTTGTTGGTCTAACCATTTTATTAGTACTACCAATAATTGAAGCTATTTTAATAGTACTCCAATTACCCCACCCGAGTCCCCGACAACTACAGTATTAATTAATATCACCAATTTTTTCTTTGTTTTGATTCATTCTACTTGCCCATGCATCATGCATGTACAATTCCCCGAACTATATACTCCTTCCTTCCCTTAGAACTGTACACGAGTATTAAAAAAATAATTAAATATAATATAAAGTGTCTATATTGTCCTTGTATTAAAAAAAATTTATTATTTATTGAATCATAAAAATAATAAGAGAACCAAAATTATATATGAAAAATGATTCATAGCTTCCGTTAGCTATGGACACTATTCCAACAAACCCATATCCCGCGTTCAATAGAAGATCTAAAGAGCTGGGTTGGGGCCAACCGCTACTCCTCTAACAATCTGCCAAATTAAATATGTTGGTCATTACATCGGTCTAACAACCAAATCAACGTGGTCAAAATGAAAGACGTTTTGACTAGCATTAGAGTAGAGAAGCTACCAACATAAATTTTTTTGGCTTAATCAGAGATTTAAAATAGTTATAATTCAAATTTAAAAAATATAGCTAATTAATATATACTTCACTCCCTAATTAGTTCACAAATATAAAAAATTATAATAGTATACTAATATAAAGAATAGTACTTGATTAAGTAATTTGGGAGGAGTAGTTGAATACATAATTTATTTGAGTAGGAATATAATATAAATCCAATCACTATTTTCTATTTATAATTAAAAATTATAAGACGATAATCGATAATTATCTTTATACATACTTATTTTATTATTTAATATTATTGATAATCAATATAAAAAATAGTGATTAAATTTATATTATATTCATACTCAAATAAATTACGTATTCAACTACTACTCCCAAATTACCTAATCAAGTACTATTCTTTATATTAATCTACTACTCATTTTATAATTTTTTATATTTGTGAACCAATTAGTGAGTGGGGTATTAATTAACTATATTTTTAAAATTTAAATTATAACTATTTTAACTATTTGTAAGAATTTTGCCCCAACCCAAATTTCTTAGAGCATTTACAATGCTTTTTTATTTTTATCCCTACTTTCTGCAGTCTTTATTGGGTCATTTCAGAAGATAAGGATTCAATTTTTTCACTATGTACCCAACATGTTCCTAATATTGATTCCTTAATATATTAAAATTTAAAATTTGAAAGTTCCAACAGTCAAATCATATTTTGAACGTTGTAACTATTTTTTATTTAAAAGTAATTGTTGTTTGAATTTAAAAATAAATATTGCTAGAAATCAAAATGTGCAACGATCATTATGTGTTTATGAGAACTAAAACAATATTATTTTAATAATAAAATTTATAATTACTAGTAATATTTTTTACAAAAATGATCAAAATCAAAATTTGATGATTTTAATTTTTTTATAGTTCTTTTCTTCTAAAATCCTCTGCTTAAAAAATAAAAATGAGTGAATTTGATAGGCATACCCAAATCAGCAATTAAGTGAGATAAGATCTTTTAACCAACATAAAATCGCAATAAATAGGGTGTGAAATGTCATTTTACATAAATAAGGAACGTTCTTTTGATTCTCTCACCCTGAGGAGTCAAATCATATATAGGGATTAAAATAGAGAATTATATAATGATAAGGAAACTGTTGGATACTGATTTATTGATATATTCTTCAAATAAGGGGATAAAGAGTCTATTGAAAAAACTGTTGTGAATGCTCTTAGATCTTCCATTGGACGACAGGAGATGAGTTAGGTGAAATAGTGTCCATAACTAACGGAAGTTATGAATCATGTTCCTATATATAGATATGTATATATATATATATATATACAGAATGGATCAGGTCCGGACTCCTGGACCTGACCAAAATTCGGACCCCATTTTTTTTAATAAATTTTTTTTAATATTTTATACAACTGGAATTTTTACATAATACAGTATTTTTGGTGTGATTTGGATACATATAACAAAACATGTATGTACAGACCTGTATTATGTAAAAATTTCAGTTCCATAAAATATTAATCCATGACAATCGGATGTTAAATTCACTATCCTAGCAACTAACATGTCATTTGTTGATCAATAACATGAAAAACTGAGATTAAAAAGGAGTAATGTCCAACTGCTACATATTGTAGCGGCACAAATAACAACATGTAGTGACTTCTATTTTCATATTGGTCAAACTAACTTACTAACGGGATCCATTTTGTCAAATAATAGTACAAAAAGGGATTTTTTTTATTATACCTATCGCTACAAGCTGTAGCGGCTATATATGGCAACACTTATCCTGTCATCCAAACATGTAAAGAAAAAATCCAAAAATTAAACTCCAATTAATTAACGAATTTCATTTCTTGCCTTAATTAATTTGTTTATATCAATTTCAAACGAAACAACTAAATTAAAAAAATAATTACCGTTTATATATACTACCTCCGTCTCACAATAAGTGATTTTTTAAGTTTAATATTTTTTTTTCAAAATAAGTGATGTGTTAGAACTCCAATACAATTTTTACAATATTTTCTCATATATGCTCTTATGCATCCAATGACATTTATTGCGTCTTGCAATCACTACAATTAAATGACACTCATTAACTTTTCAACTTCAAAAAAAATATATTAAGGATATTTTTGTCATTTTAGCTTGTGTATTGATATGTGTGATTTAAGTTAAAAAATCACTTATTATGGGACGGAGGTAGTATTTCATATATGTTAAAATTGTAATAATAGAATATTAGTACTAGATAAGAATAATTAAAATTGTAATAATAGAATATTAGTACTAGATAAGAATAATAATTGCAAAAATAGAATATTATTACAATTTTAATTTTTTTTCTTTTAAATTTACATCAAAAGTCAATAATTGTCTTATATTTTTTAATTGAGAGAGCAATTAAGTTTTAACAAGACTCATATGAGGTGATACAAAAAAATATAGATTATTTATATTTTTGATAAGTGCCGACGAGTAGTATAAAAATATGCATGAGTTCCACATGGATAATAAACATATATGAAATATATATAGTCAGTAATTATTTTGCTAATTAGATGTTTGGTTTGAAATTGATATAAACATATAAATTAATTAAGGCAAGAAATGAATTGGGGCTTAATTTTTGGATTTTTATTTGCATGTCTGGATGACAAGACGACTGTTGAAATATATATATATATATATATATATATATATATATATATATAAAAAGCGTAGCTGCTACAAATTATAACGATAGATGTAATAAAAAAAATTCCCTTTAGTAAGTTAGTTTACCAATATTAAAATAGAAGTCACTGCATGTTGTTATTTGTGCTACTAACAAACATGCAATTGTTGGGCATTATTCATTTTTAATCTCAGTCTTTCATGTTATTGATGAAAGGTTAATATATTGATTGTTATAATAGTTAATTTAGCAATCGGTTGCGAAGGATTGAAACTCATATATAGTTATAATTATTTTGGTTACATGGTGACGGAACCGTATCGTTATAATTAAAAAAATCGTCGTCGTAGATTTAACGCAGATTCTGTGATTGTGTATATACATATAACACATATAAAGAAAATTATGGATATAGGAGTTCCAGGAACCGGTTGCTGTGGAACAACCCTTTTTTTGGCCTGTTGATTTTTTTTTTGCTCCAGTTTGAAATTTTAACAGGCCAAAAAAAAGATTGCTCCGCAACAACTGATTGCTATGGATGGAACCTCATCTATGTATATTATATATATGATTTAATATGAATATTTTCAACAATTAATTTTGTACCTTATGTACGTACGCGTACGTACTAGGCTACTAGCTAGGTTTAATTCAATCATTACGCGGACGTACCTTCATTTATTATTTAGCCTAAACACGCACAACAAATGCCACAAATATTAATTAACTTTGCCAATACAAGTAATTCTGTCTTGTGTTTTACATTAACCGGAAGAGTTTGTTTATTTAATTTCCCTTAATTCCAAGCTAGTTAATTTGCAACAAATTCTATCCGTCCCTTAAGTATAAGATTTTTTAAAATTGTGCACAAGTATTAAAAAAATAATTGTATAACATTAAATATAATATCAAATATCTATATTGCCATTGTATTGAAAAAAGAGATTATTATTTATAATTGGGCAAAAAATAGTAAGAAAACAAAAGTTATATTTAATACTTGGAGTAATATTGAAAACTAAGTAATTAACGATTACTTGGAATTTTAAAATGTCTTTTATTAAAGGACAAAAAAACTTTTGTAAAACGTCTTATATTAAGGGACGGAGAGAGTGTATATTATATTCAGAGCCGGTCCTGAGTTTTTTAATGCCGAGGACAAAAATTTTCTAGTGTGCCCCCTTTATACAAATTAAATTAAAAAATAAATAAATTATCAACTAATTATTTTTATTAAAATTATAAGAATTTATAAAAGATAAAGAAGAACATTTTAAAATGTCCTCGAAGCAAAGAATCATCAAATGTACCTACAAAATAAAAATATAAATGAAATCGGTAAAACTAATGAAATACCCAATGTAGTTGTCAAGTTTTACTGATTACATAATTGAACTTTTAATTTTTCAAATTACTCTACTAAACTAATTATTATTTTGAAATTGGGTTATTCCATTAAAAAAATAATCGGATGTTAATTTTTTATTTACAAAACTAATGAATTACCCATTGTAGTTGGTACGTTTTACTGATTACACAATTGAACTTTTACTTTTCAAATTACCCAATTAAACTAATTAAAAATGATTGTTTTAAATATTTTTAAAAATAATTATTATTTTAGTAAAAATATTAGAAATTTTAATTTTTTCCCAAAAAATGAGTAAAATTTTATAAAATATAGATTTAAAAAATTAAAGTTTTATGAAACGTTCTTGATTTTTTTTAAAAAATCTCTTTTTTCTTTTGAAAATAAAGTTTATTTTTTGAATCTATATTTTATAAAATTTTACTCATTTTTTAAAATATGAAGAATTTTTCAATTTTTTTCTTGAAAATAATATTTATTTATAAAAATTATTAATTTCTTTTTGAAAAAATTGAATCAATTTTTTATTTATCATTTACTATTTTTTAATTTTAATGTCTATTTTAGTTTTTTTTTAAAATTTCTAATATTAAGAATGGGTCATTCTGTTAAAAATTAAGTAGACATTAATTTAATTTAAAATCACTTTAATTTGTTTGAATCTATATTTTATAAAACTCTACTCATTTTATAAAGAAAAAAAGTTTCTAATATTTTTACTTAAAACAATAATAATTTTTAAAATATTTAAATTAATTATTTTTATTGGTTTGATGAGGTAATTTGAAAATTAAAAGTTCAATGGTGTAATCAAAAATGTGCCAACTACAATGGGTAATTCATTAGTTTTGTAGATAAAAATTAACATTCGCTTATTTTTTTTTAACAAAATGACTCAATTTCAAAATAATAATTAGTTAGTGGTGTAATTTGAAAATTAAAAGTTCAATGATATAATCGAGAAAACCTACCAACTACAATGCGGATATTTCTTTAGTTTTCTTAATGAAAATCTAAACCACAAAACATCATTTAAAATATCTTCATTGTTGACTTTTGTATGCAAAATCATCAATTATAATATCATATTTAATGTTTTCTAACACGTATACATTTTAATACATAATATCGTTAATCTTTTTATTTTTTTATACACATAAATACGTAAGTTTATAAAAAATTTTAGGCCTTCTCAATCATAAAACTTTGATTCTTCTGGTGGCCCTTGCCCAATGCCATTCTGATTATATTAAAGAAGGAGAGAGTATATATATATATATATATATATATATATATATATATATACACTTTTCGCTCATCCATTATTTGTATATATATTTGTTTACAAACTTACTTTCGCTCATCCATTATTGAGATTCCAAATGTATATTGATCACAAACTACTCTATCTTGGTGATCGATATATGCTCAGATTTGATAAGAAACGAATATATATATATATATATATATATATATATATATATATATATATATATATATATATATATATAATTTTATTAAATTCATATTCCCCAACAACCACAAAAAATTAAGGACTTTCTTTTCCTCCTTAGAATTATTGCCTTCAATTATTATGCATGTGTAGGCCAAAGGAGGTTAAATATACATCTAGCATCAATTATTTCATTTAATATATATAGACTGATCCGTGAATTGAAGATATTTAAAAAATTTATGTCCAATTAGTCAAACCCTAATCTTTAAAAATAAATTATATATATATATATATATATATATAAAATCTAATTTTCGGCCCAGGAAATATGTAATTTCTTGTACGAAACAGTACATTATACATTTCAATCTCTGTCAGCTTTTGTGACTAGATAAATCTCTGCGCGTATAATGTAATAAAATATTAATATTTGATTTTGTTCTAGCTCTAATAAAATATTAAAGAAGAAAAAAAATACAAACAGCTTATACATAAAATTATAGATTAGTATAATACTTTTCAAAATTAAATCTACATTTTCTGTTCATTTTAAAATTAGAAGTCATTTTAAGACTAATAAATGCATGATGTTTCTAATTATTTTTTTTTATAATATCGTCAAACTATCCCAACTAAATTTCTAATTAATACTAAAATTATACATTTTTAAATATAAAATTATTTTTAAAAATCATCGTTTTACAAACATATCTTGTAAATTAGAAACTCTCGTGCAGCACTTATTGTACATATATACACCTTCCCCAGTTAGTCAGTTACCCCCGTCCCCGTCATCCCACTCCACCCACCCCACCCCACCCCACCCCACCCCACCCCACCCCACCCCACTCCACTCCCACCCCACCTACCCCTACCCTACCCTACTCTACTCTATACCCAACCAATATATTAGGGGGAAAAGTCAAATCCCGCTTGCATGCACATGCACTTCTTTTACATACACCTTCCCCAGTTTCCCCCTCTCCTCCTCCCCCCTCCCCGGCCCCCGGCCGCCGCGTCTTGCTTGTTTCAGGTATGTGAGAAGGAGGTAGCAAACCGCGATTTTGGTACGCTTTATCAAACTTTAAAGTACTACTAAATTTATGAAAATATTTAAACAGCATACTTGTATTGAATAGCATTGCCTAATTAATTTCCTGTTATGTATTCCCCATACTCCAGTTCATGTGAGGCACCTATAATTGAGTTCATGTAAGGGCACCTATATATGCTCGAGTTTCAGCACTGTCATCAATTACTAAAATAATCAATCTTTTTTTTTTACTTATTTGATGTGATTTAGGATTCCAATGTGTGTTTCTCTATTGAGTTGACTGATTTCTTTTATCAAATGCGTGGAGTTTAATAAATTTCACATATTTAATATATTTCAGTTTTTTTTTACTATTTCAAAAAAAAAAAAACACTTGCTGATGCAACTATTGTTATCTGAAATTTAACTTGTATTGTTTTTAATTAAGTTTAGAATTTCTAATTATAAGTGTATAATGTACGTACGTAACTAGGCACTAGGTGGATAGATCTCCTTAAGACCAGGTATTATAAGTGTATAATGTACGTACGTAATTATAAGTGTATGTATTGTTTTTTTCCCTTCTCTCTCCCGGGTCAATGGGATTAATACATATGATCCATTTTTTCAACTCGGACTAATTATTGATTAATTGATTATATTCCTCCAGGTAATTCTTCTTTAATTTCATCTTAATTAATTTCTTCTCATGCATTAATTTTCCAATTACCATTTCCTTAATTAATTTCACTTTCTTTCTTTCTTTTGTGTGTATTTAATATATAAATCAATGCATATGAATTCACATTTACATGATTCAGACTTCATTTTATGGGTAAAATTAATTAATGAATAATGGCTTGTGCTGACATTATATATATTCATGTCAAACACGTACATATGTGTGTGTATATATCATGTAGGAAATCGAATTTTCAAGGATTAGATCCCTTAAACGTACGTGTTTTGCAGTCAGAAGGCAGTGCATATCCTCATTTGGAGCTCTAATTCGGTCAAACGTACGTGTGCATGCATGGTTTGAACTTTTAATGCATGCATAATTGAAGGGAAAACCCTGCCAAATTGGCTTTCTTTGAATCTTTTTAATCTATTATTATTATAATAATATACATATATAGTAGATATTGTTTTGTGTGTGTATGTGTGTTTTTTTTTTGGCTTTTTCCTCTTTAAATTATAACTAAAATTGGTAGCAGAGAAGATCAGTATCAAATTGCACTTTTCTTTTTCATATGTTATAATCTCAATACTGCCTTATTGTTTTTCAATGCTTTATTAGTTTATATATATATATATATTTTGGTGTGTTTTGTGATTTTGTATATATAATTTTTTTAAAAAAAATTAAGTGAAAATTATATTTTTATTTTTGAGGACGTAAGTAGTAATTTTGAAAAAAATAATAATAAAATAGCATTATCTTGACCGACAAGTACTTCTTAATTCAAAGGTCGGTCGTCATCTCATCGGTCATCATATCATGGTCTATTAGGGTCTTTCACATTAACCTATTTTCTGGACCCCACCTTAATGTATTGCAATGCTGGCATCTTGTCCATTTAATTATTTAGAGGAGAATTAAATAGTAGTAATAATGTTACCCGAATTTGTGGCGGACTCGAATTCAGAATTTCATTTGAATCGGAGGAGGTAATGAACATTATTATCTTTATTATTAATAATTAATTTCAATAACTTTCACAAAATAAGTCTTATATATAATACTACCTCCGTCCAACAATAAGTATTTTTATAGGTTTAATATTTTTTTTCAAAATAAGTGTTGTGTTAGAACTCCAATACAATTTTTGTAATATTTTCTCATATATATCTTACGATTCAATGATATTTATTTCATTTTACCATCACTACAATTAAATGACACTCATTAACTCTTCAACTTCAAAGAAAATATATTAAGGGTATTTTTGTCATTTTAACTTGTGTATTGGTATGTGTGATTTAAGCTAAAAAAACACTTATTATGGGACGGAGGTAGTAATATTAATAATAATCACTCAATATTTATTTTCGAAATTTCATTATTAATAATGTATCATGATTGATTATATACTCTCTCTTAAAATAAATAAATAATAAATACTTGATATATTTTGGATGGATATTTCTCCAACATACTCGGATATATACAAATGGTGCATGTGGCCATGTGGGGACAAAATTACTCACATGGTGATGCTGATGGTGATGGTGCTTGCTCAACCATCAATCATCATAATTAATTCATATGGTGGCATGGGGTGTAACTTGTTAGTTTGTGTGCCTGACCAAACTAGCTAGCTAGTAATTTCCACGTAATATATATATATATATATATATATATATATATATATATTAGTAGTGGTAGTATTCAAGTTTGGGATGGCCAAATTTGGACAGCCAATATATATATATATATATATATATATATATATATATATATATATATATATATATATATATACTTAGTTGTAAACATTATGACCATGTTAATTTGTTTTACATATTTGGAAAAATTAAAATTAATTATTGATTTGGTCTGACAAGGAAGTCTGGTCACACTTTTGCTCTTGCAAATCCACAGCCACAGGCGTGTGTGTATGTGTGTGTGTATATATATATATATATATAAAGAGGTTCAAATTAGTTGTACACATAAAATTAAGAGGAAATTAGGAAGAGGAGGCTGGTGAGGACTGAGGAGAGCGAATTAAGAGAGAGAGAAAGAGATCGAGATAGAGAAGGTGTAGTTGTTTTGTTTTGTTTGCTAATTAATTAATTTGTTGGCGAGGAAAAATAAAATTAGGATGGGATTCTTGACGTTATTGGAAGTGGCATCTATGCCAATACTACAAGTGCTTCTAATAAGTTTGTTAGGAGCTTTCATGGCTACCCAGTATCTCAATCTTCTTCCCGCCGATGCCCGCAACACGCTTAACAAGGTATGTATATATGAATGTACCCACACTTACCTACCTACCTACGTAAATTATATATATATATATATATATATATATATATATATATATATATGTGAAACTGATTCAAGTGACAACGTTAGATATCGTCTTTATTTCAATTAACGCTCATCCAAATTGCTTCAAAATTGGAGTTAATGGCTGAGATGAGCGCACCACCGCCAGAGGGAGTAGCGGCCAGCAAATTTTTTTTTTTTGATGACCACTTACTCCTCTAGCGCCAATCAAAACGACGTTTGACTAGCCAGCTTAGAGTGAGTAGCATAAAAAAAAAAATTTTACTAATTAATCGATTATCCTAATTATTCTCGTAAAATAAAATAAAATAATAAATAATTATAAGGATAATCAAGAATTATCTTTATACTTATCCTTATACTTATTAACAAAATAAGTATGTATAAGAATAATTACTGATTATTGTTTTATGATTTTTAATTATAAATAAAAAATAGTGATTGAGTTTATATATTTGAGTAGGAATATAATATAAATTCAATCACTATTTTCTATTTATAATTAAAAATCATGAGATAATAATCAGTAATTATCCTTATACATAGAAAATAAAGATTGAATTATTACTGATTATCATCTTATGATTTTTAATTATAAATAGAAAATAGTTATCTTTATAATTATTTATTATTTTATTTTATTTTACGAGAATAATTAGGATAATCAGTAATTAAGCCAATTTTTTTTTTGTTGGTCACTACTCATTTAGCGACCACCAAAACACGTCGTTTTGATTTGGCGATTGAGAGAGTAACCAAAGAAAAAAAAATTTGTCAGCCGCTACTCTCTAATATACTGGGCGGCTCATCTCAAAGAATTAACTCCAATTTTGGACTACTTGGATGAAATATAATTGAAATAAGTGACAATATTTAACGTCATTCACTTGATCGCTTCCCTATATATATATATATATATATATATATATATATATATAGTTTTCGATCCATGACAAATAATTTAAAAGAGAACTATTCCGGCAACTATCATCTAGTCAATATAATTAATAACTGAATTTTTTTTTAAAAAAAGTTAGCAGCAACAGTAAAACATTTCTCCCGATCAACAACTTAATTTACTAAAGAACCCCCCTTCTTGTTCAAAGGTCAAATAAAATATTATATATGGTCACGCTATCTATTCCCACAATGAGTTATAATCTAATATTATATTATTATTTCAAAATGTAATGTAATACTATATTATTATTTCAATCCTGTAATATTTTCATACACGCCTCTACAACATGTAATATTATATTATTATTCAATATAATATTATATTATATTACTAATATTATTATATTAGTAATATGTAAGATTTTTTTACCGTATTTTATAAAATATATATATATATTGTGATTGTTTTTGAAAATTTTATTTTATGCAAAATATATTCATTTGAACTTTTAGAGAAAAATAATAACTATGGAAAAATATATGCTACCTGACAAATGATTTTACTGCCGCTACACAGGACCTTTTATTAAAAAAAATCTCAGCCATTAATTATATTGAACGATGGAGATGATGGCTGCTGAAATATATAATTCTCTTACCAACCGATTGACATGGATTAAAACCCTATATATATAACCAACCCATATATGATTTATGTCTGTTTATCGGCACGTAAAAATGTGTGCATGCTTTTATGAGTAATTTTTTAATTTTGATTAAAGAACTACTTTGTATTTGACACTGCAGATTGTGTTTGTGGTGTTTACTCCCTCGCTCATGTTTGCATGTCTAGCCGAGACTGTTACCCTCGATGATATTATCTCATGGTACATATATTTCTTAATTTCAAATTTATCCATAAAACACATATATGCCATGACTTAATTGCCTTAATTAATTCCTTTTTTTTATATTTATTCTTCAGGTGGTTTATGCCAATTAACATTGGTATAACCTTTCTAATCGGAGGAATCCTGGGTTGGTTAACAGTCAAAATACTGAAACCAAGCCCACATTTAGAGGGTATCATTATTGCTTCTTGTTCTACAGGTAAAATAATATATGGGCCACCCTCCCTTTGTCTCATTTACTTTCATAATTATATATTACTAGTACAACATCTTTTTATCATCTGGTTCCATGTTTTTTACTAATTTTTTGACCATTTATTTGATAGGAAACTTGGGAAACCTTCTCTTGATAATTGTTCCTGCAATTTGCACCGAAAATGGCAGCCCGTTTGGTGATCATAGAGTCTGCACTTCTAATGGCCTCTCTTATTCATCTTTCTCAATGGCGGTAAGGCCCAATGTCAAATTGTTTTCTAGCATGACATCAAATTGTTTGAAATGACCATAATAAATTCAATTGGTTTTACATGCATGCAGGTTGGTGGTTTCTACATATGGACATACACTTACCAATTAATAAGAAGTTCGTCAATGAGGTACAAAGCCTTGAAAGCATCTCAAGAGTTGGTAAAGAAACCCAATAAGGATTTAGAAGCAAATGAGGAGACTCGGCTTCTCAATGGACAAGCTGCCAAAGAGGAAGTGGAAAGCCAAACTGCTTTAAGTCTACCTCAATTTTTAAACATGCTGCAAATTCAATCAATTAAAATTTCCCATCACTTTGATTTGCAGATTGTGTACGGCCAAGAACCAAACAACAATCAGAAGAAAGAAAACGCGACAATCTGGAATAAATTCAAAGGACTTGTGTTCATGATCTTGGAGGAGCTAACTGCACCTCCAACTCTTGGTGCTGTAAGTTCTAGGTGGTAGTATTATACTATTAAGTTGAATAAGAAGTCGGCCTCATCTCAATGTGGTTTTTATTTTTCAGATTCTGGGATTCGTGTTTGGGGCAATTTCATGGCTAAAGGATCTTGTGATTGGTGAGAATGCTCCACTCAGAGTAATCCAAGACTCTGTCAAATTACTTGGGTATGTTTCGTTTCATTTCATTTAGTTATACAAATCTTTACCAGAAACCAAGTTTGTTTTATAACACTGCACGTCTGTCTGTCTCCAACATATGTTATACTAGTAAGTAAATATGTTAAAATAAGAGCAGAGTAACTTATTGTACGTGCAGGAATGCAACCATACCTTGCATCACCCTTATACTAGGGGGCAACCTCATACAAGGTAAACTCGATAATATTGGTAATCAAATTTATAGCACTACTTGTTTCTAACAATCAAATGGACATGGAACAGGGCTACAAAAGGCCACATTGAAACCAATTATCATCGTTTCAATCATTCTTGTACGATTCTTGATACTTCCCATAGTCGGGATTGGTGTGGAGAGATTAGCCACCAATTTTGGTTTGCTTCCGTCGGATCCTCTGTTCCACTTTGTGCTCATGGTTCAGTTCACCCTGCCACCTGCCATGAATATTGGTACAATGACTCAACTATTTGACGTGGGACAAGCAGAGTGTTCGGTCATCTTTTTGTGGACGTATGTGGTTGCAGCCCTTGCACTAACTGTATGGTCAACGGTCTATATGTGGATCTTGTCCTAAAAATTAAAATTACTTGGGAGCTCCTTCAGACATAAAGAAGAAGAAGAAGAAAGGTGAAGCAACACATAAATACGCATTTTACCTCTCTCTTTTTTCTTCTCATATTTGTATCCAATTCTTTGAAATGTAAACGTTATGGGCAGGGCAGGGCAGGGCAGGGCAGGGGAGGGCAGGGATTTGAGAGGGAAAAACGTCTCTCAGAGACCGACTTGCATGTTGTTCCTACGTACTTCCTATATGTCAGATATAAAGTGTAGATTTTTCAAGTCTCAACTCTCTTCGTATATGTATTTTATGAAGTCTGTCCATCCAATCAATACAAAAATATAAATAGAATTAAGATAATAAAAAATGATGTAAGTCGAACTAAAAACACGTAATAGAACAACCAGGGCCAATCATGAGTTTTTCAGGGTCTAAAGAACAAAAAAAAAAAATTGGGTCCTTTGCGAGTTGCTATTAAGATAGGTATAAAAAAAACTAAGAATTTTCTCTGAACAAAAGAGCATAAATACAAAAGAATACCAAATATAATAACCGACTATTTTAATATTTTTAAAGCATCATTCAAAAATTTTGGGCCTAGAGGTATGAATAAGTTGCAACTCAATTCATGGTCAAGTAAATACATTAAGGGTTTAGAAATTCAGGATTTCGTTGTAGATATGAGTTTTGTGAAAATAAATGGTTTAGATGTTTTCAGGAATTTTAAAGGGTATTCACTAATATTGTCAAAAAATAACAGGGAGAAAACATTAAACTGATGAATGGATTAATCCAGGGAGGATTTATAAAAAGTATTAGAAAATAAGATATGGTGAGGAGGAGATTGAGGTTTCTTGGGTTAAGGTATGTACTAAGTAAAAGGAACAATTTGCAAAAGGAGTACATCTCTTGTTTAAAAATTAAGAAAAAGAGATATAAGAAAAAGAGACCCTAAAAAGTTTTGGGCCTAAAGCCCGGACACCTTAGGCTTTAGTCCAGAGCCGATGCTGAGAACAATTTACTTGGGATAGGGGCTTCGTTATAAATTCGTGTTCAATTTATAAAATTTACTGAAATAAGGGTAACATAATAGCAAAATTTGCTATAGGTTCTAGTAAAAGTCAAAATAATCATGAATCACATTGCAAAAGGGTTAACTATACTTTAAGCCACTCTACTAGACTTCAATTTATAAATGTATCATTCAAGTGAATTTTTTTACAATCGAGTCATTGAACTACGAATTATTTTCAAATCGTTACAAAATCCGTTAAATGAGTTGACTTTTAACAGAACATTTCGCTTCATGTGCTATTATCCTAGCCATCGGCACATTGGGTTTAACTACTCTTTGTTGATTTTTTTCTTTGCAAATTGTCATAATACCCTCAACATTAATAATGAAAAATTATTAGTATTTTTTTCTTTGACAAATTTGTCTTTAATTGCATTAAGATATATTACATATATTATTAAAATAAGAAAAATTTGGATAAATTTTGAATTTGAGTAATGTCTTTAACATAAGTATTTTCATAATAAGCACAAATTAAAAATTAAAATTCATAAAAATAAATTCAAACCTCAAAAATATAACTAAAATTTTGAAAATTAATTATTATTTTTATTTTTGAAAACTAATATAATTATTATTTATATTATGAAATCATTAAATCCGAGCTTAAATATAAAAAATAAATATTAAATACATTAACAAATAATTAAATAAATTAATAATAAAATATATTAATGTATAATTTATACAAATATATTTATATAAAATTAATGAATTCATATATTTTTTAATTTTTATTCAATTATCAAAACTCCAATTTCACGTTGGTTCAAAATGGAGCCCGGATTTCACGTTCTTCTACTATATTACATCTACGAAGGAAAAAAAAACAATCTTCAAAACAGAGGAGAAAAATGATTAAGTAAATACTCTCTTCGTCCCAGGATAAAAGTCCTTATTACTATTTTGGGTAGTCCCATGTTAAATGTCCACTTTCATTTAATAACCAAATTTTTGCACATTTTTTCCTATTATGCCCGTAACATTAAATATCTCATACTTTTCTTATTCTAATTCTCTCTCCGTATTTAATGACATTATTATGGATAATTTTGTCATTTTATTCCTCTTCTTAATATGGGTTAAAAGTCCAAAACTTTTATCTTGGGACGGAGGGAGTAATTGAGATGGATATTGAGGGGACATTGGGAAAGAAGAATCAATAATGAATTCTTCAATTTTAATTCTTATTGATTTAACGACGAGATTAGGGATGCAAGTGGAGAAATCGGAAGTGTCAGAAGTTCAGATCTGGATCTGAGTTATTCAGATTTGGATCTAAATAGACATGATTAAAAGGCCTCTCCTTATGATCCTTTTCTTCAAATCCTTCTTCTAAAATCCACTCCTCAAAGTTGTCAGACTCCGGCCAAATTCCGATATCTATTATTCCTCTTATAACATCACTTTCGACATCCGTTCTTCGCACATTTTGAGGAAATCCCACAAAATCCCAAGACCTTTGTAGCATGTCTGTTGGGATACTCTTGCTTTGATTTTGATGAGTTTCATATTTTTGATTTCAAATTATTTTAGATTTGAATTTATAGCGAAGAAGATGAATTAGATTTGGATTTGAATTTGTGACAAGAAAAAGATAAATTCAGATTTGTTTTTATGGCGAAGAAAATGATTTATATTTAAAAAATTTATATCTTTAAGGTTAACTTAAAATATTTAAAAATTTAAAAATAATATGAATTCATTAATTTTATATAAATACATTTGTAAAAATTATATATTAATATATTTTATTATTAATTATTTATTATTTAAAAAAGAGAGAATTTAAGTTGAATAGCAAAAAAATTAAACTAAATTATTTTTTTATTATTATTAAAAAAAAAATCCACCGTGGATCTTATATTCCACATAAGCGTGACCAAGTGGTGCCATGTAGACTTTCCATACACTTTTTAACAGAAATTTCAATTTTTGTAAAAAAATTATAGTTCAATGAGTTAACTGTAAAAAATTCACTTCAATGGTACATTTATAAACCGAGGTATAGTAGGGGTGAGAAATAATATATTTAATCACATTGTAAAAGTCCGTAAACTTTGAGAGCGCACTTCTGCAGAGAGGGAATAAAACTGATGATTTGAAAGTAGCCAAAGCTATGTATACCACATGCTAAATTGATGACCTGTGCTCTTCTAAAATAAGATATCCCCCCCCAAAAAAAAAGTCATCTCATCTCAAGAATGAAAAGTTATCTCCAAAGCCAAATAAAAGAATTGATTTAACTAATTTCTTAACACATAATTCTTACATCTCTTACCAACCTATTTCTCAAGGAGACATACTTTTAGCTGTTTTACTTTTTTACAACAATTTAATCTTTAGCATCAATTCTATGCTGGTTTCTAGTAACCTATATATGTTTTAGGCTAGTGTAAGTTGGAGTTTCGGCCGGTTGGGTTGGGGCTCCACAACTTCCATATGAATCTTTACTGTCTGAAGAACGTTGTAACAGGCGCTACCATCAATCTTCTTGACCTTTTGCTGCTGCTCATCTACGATCCATTCTCCTCCTCCCTTCTCGCCTCTTAGCGTCAAGTACACAGGTCCTTCAATACCATACCTACAAGCAGCACCAAAAAGACAATCATTATGACCGATAAAAGGCTAAAACTGTAAATCACTGATCAGACATGTAAACACTTGTATGTTATTTATACCCGACATGTTTCGATGCTATTATATGAATTACCGCATGGTCTCTTATGCAGTAATGTAAAAAAAGATGAAAAAACTACTTTGGTATATTGCTAACTTAATAAATCAAGAGATCTTAATTTACTTTCTACTAAATAGTACAGCGTGTTGACAATGGTTGCCACCTCTTGAAATGTCGCAACTCACAATGACAGAGATGTGTACATATGTTGTTGTACAAAAGATTATAGTCATGAATAATGTATATAGATGTTCAAAAAAAAACCTTTATATCTTGAGTGCATGTATGAAAAAGTAAAAGCAATATTCGTTAACGAAACTGCAAGGGAAGTTGGACATACTTGGGCACAAAAACAATAAACCCATTTGATCTTATCTTCACTATTCTGGCCTCGGTATCTGTGGGTCTGCAAGAGTTGAGACAAACACGCGTGAGAGAGAGAGAGAGAGTGAGTGTCTGTGTGTGAGAGAGAGTGAGTGAGTGAGAGAACAAGGTCCAAGGTCACTGGCATACCTCTTCCTGAAATATATAATTGTATGGAGCTCTACTGAAGCACGGCTTGCCATTTGGGCATTTCTATGCCTATAATTTAGATCTGAATGAAATCCATGAATGCAAATTAATTCAATATATCATACAAAATGAATAAGATAAGCAATCAACCCGCTCACAGATGTTCATACATAACAGACTGGGTATCTAAGGTTATGCTAGCACTTGGACATATCCATAGTTGTTAAGGAGCCAAGTCGAGGCAAGTTGGTGACCAACAGCTTAAGCAACTAGTTGACTAAGCTCCCGACTAGTCGTCCATAGAGCGATAGATTATTTATAATATGCATTTATACATAATATATATATATATATATATATATATATATATATATATATTATTCAATTCACAGTACACTAAACATAAAAATATTACTCACAATCAAGTATATACAATTAGTACTATATTATAATTCATAGACTCAGAACATATACTAAAACAAAAAACACCAAGTAGATGGATAGGCATTTTAACTTCAATAGTAAAGTAAAATATTAATAATTAAATTACTTATAAAAATATTATAGATTAAAAAATAAAAATATTATTGACTATATAAAATAATATTTTAATTTTTCACAAATAACTAATAAATATATGATACTATGAAAAAAAAATATTATACCAATTTTTTTACACATTATTTATTATATCTTTTCTTTTTGAAAAGAACAAAGGAAACTCCGCATATTCTTAATATACCAATTACACAAATATTTCTTGGACAGACGGAAGTTGTTATAAAAAAAAATAACAAATTCTCATAGACTAAATTTAGGCAGCATATACATTTTTAAAGTTAAAGTTGGGCTTGGGCTTATGATGTTTATTTAGACAAGGCCCAACTACAACTCAGCAAATTAAAAATAGTAGCCCGACAGTGGTCATAACAAGAAGACTAGACGAAATAAGGTTTTAATTTGAAACCTAATAGCTACCGCACAACGTAGAGGATGTAGAGAACATCCTGCAGAGGAAGAGGAGAGCTCGAAAGAGTTTTCAATGGCGTCGAAAACATAAAAACTCATGTATGTGCTATGAAGTAAAACCTAACTCATCTGTCATACGCGACGACTTAGAGGCCAAAGCACTATGAGATTTTCACTAAGTCGTGCCCTCGCCTTAACACTGGCCAACCACTTAGGTGCCTAGTCATCGCCTAGACAATACTTGATAACCCTAAACATATCTAATCTATGTTGCCTATAACCAACAAAGAATTCAAAGATGTGCCAGAGAGGGCCAATTTTTATTAGGTAATGTTAGGGGTCACAAATTTTTTGTCTCAAATGACAGGTTATGTAATACTCTGAATCCTTATAAGACTTGTAATGTAACCTTATATGATTAATAAAGGATGTTTTGTGATTGAAATTATGTGTTATGTGATTAAATGTGTGTGGTTTAATTATGTGTAGGATTATAGATAATTTTTTTGTAAAACGTAACTAGGAAATCACTATTCAATTATTTATAAAACGTAAAGTCAACTTTAGGAATGTCAACAATTTTTGGCTAACCGGATTAGTTAGGAAAACTAACTAATGAGTAAATAGAAGCTAACTATAAAGTAAACTAAGTTTGGAATAACTAAACTAAGTGGGATCCAGTTAGGGTGTAGAAAGTAGGGATATTTTGACCATTATGAAAGTATGTAATACTTACAAGCTTGCAAGTATTGATACGAATTAGTCACCAAATTGAGTTTTGCTAAATCTTAGTGTGTTATCAAGCAATGAAAGGAGAAATGTGGCCTATTAGATTATTTGTTTTAGTGTTGTCAAGCATTGAGAGGTCAGATGTGGCTTATTAGTTATTTGCTTTAGTGTTGTCAAGCATATAAAGATGAGATTTCGCCTCATTTCTTGCTTGTGGTGTTGGCCACTTTGGTTGGTTGTGGTTAGATGTGACCCTTATGCCCTAGGTCTTGCTTGCCTATAAATAGAAGCCTTATGTCATGTTATTTTCCTTTACCAATTCACAAGAATTATAAGAGAGAACTATAGTAAAATCAATTGATAATTGAAGGAAAGAGTTTAAGATCTTGCATAATCAAGTTAAACGTAAAGCTTGGAACATCAAGAGGTAATTTACGACTTGTCGTAGTCTCGTTAGTTAAGGGTTCATATATTCAAAATCATGAAGTATTGCATGCTAAGCATAAATTGTATGTTGTTAATTAACAAGTCTTATAACCATGTTAAGCTAGCTAAGTGATTCCCTAATCGAATGAAATAAAACATGAGTATGCATGCTAGTATAGATTAGTTGTAAAAGCTTGTTAGGTTAAGCTACCTAATTGATTCATGAAACAATCTAATTGAATGAGATAAAGTATGAATTGTATGATAATGTTAGTGAGTCATAAAGCATGATAAACTAAGCAATGCCTTAGACAACTACTTGAATCAAGTTGTAGCAAGTTAATGCATGAACTATGAAACCTTGTTTTTAGTAGTTTTTGCAAGAGGCGTGCAGCCTTGTATGTATGGATTTGGTCATGAAATTCATAACCAAGTCGAAGAGGGGAAGTTACGAACGCGTAGGAAAAAGTATCGCTCAAAAATACCTAGTAGCTTGAAAGTTATGCATGTTTGAATCAAGTAGGATAAAATTGCACAAAGCTGAAAATTGGGTGATGTCTTTGAGCGTCCAAGCACTACACTTATAGAAAACTTTTTGTCCGAATTTTTCCGAAGTTTTTTAGTTAAGTTTTTGGTAGTCAGACATCGTGAAAGATAAAATTATGAAATAAAATTAGTTACGGTGAACTAGAGTAATATTTTGACTAAATTATATGTCAACCTCGTGAATTATATAGGTTGATCAAAAGACGCAAAAATTAGCGTAAACTATAGCAGCGGAATCAGGAAAGGCCTAACTCCTATTTGATTGGCATATTTGTGCAAGTTTTTCGGACTATGTGAAAGTTTCTAATTGTTTTTATGTGCAACGATGTGCTATAAAACTGTTTTGAATTTCAATTGTTGTGTAAAGTTAGTTGTGATATATGAATTACTTCTATAACTTGAGTATTGCGAACTCTATAACTTGAGGATTGTGAACTTTATAACTTGGGCAGTGTGAACCCTATAACTTGGGCATTGTGAACTTTATTATCTGTATAACTTGACTAGTGTGAACTCTATTATCTGTATAACTTGAGTAGTGTGAACTCTATTATCTGTATAGACTTGAGAAGTGTGAAATGTGCTATCTGTTAGACTTGCTGAACATTTGTGGTCATTCTTGCGAATAAAATCTTATTTGCAGTTAAGGAAGAATTACAGGCAGAATCTGGCAGTAAAGAGAAAGTGAAAGAAGAATAGTTATATCAAGATAGACTATTATTATTGGTCTTCTTTATTTGTAATAGAACTTAAAGTTGTAATAACTTTGGAAATTTGATTAAAAGAGTTGGAATTATTATAAAAATGTATAGTGTACTTTACATTTAAGCTAGTAAATGTAGAAGTTATTTAACTATGCTAGATTAACAGTATTGACAATGTTTAGAAAGTTCTGTCGAGGAAAGATATTGTCTAATTGAGCACCGTTTTGACGGAAACCCCCTCTTTCTTAGGAACTGACCGATTGCTAATATTAAAAGTCTAGAATAGATAAAAGGTACTGAAGTTGAGAAGAAGGATTTAGTGTTAGATTGGAATATAAGGATTACTCAGAAGAATGTAGTGTTGGTAAGTTGCATAATCAATGTATTAGAATAAGTCGTGATTTATATGATTTTATTATGTAATAGAAAATTGTAAAGTATACAATTCTGGAATAAGATTATGTTGTAAAGCTTTAAATAAACGAGTTTTTACCAAGTATATTGTTGGTGAATGTTATGGAAGATGATGATTGGTACGTTGTAGAAAACACTCGGATTTTGGGGGCATTACAGGCTGTGTTACTCGGACACGGATGGAGTGTCCGGTTGGACACGGTGTCCGACACGGGTACCTCTCAATTTTGCCAATTTTTTACACTAAAGTGAAGTATCCAATTTTTGGACACGGTGTCGGACACGGGTACTTCAGGGCAAAGTGAAGAGTCCGAGTAACACAGATTACAGGTTATCATTACATTGGTTAGGTAAATCTCATGTCATTGGACATGCTATAAATTATCATTAAAATATACGATATCATGTCATTTGAGACCAAAAATTTGTGACCACATTATTAATTTTTTTTTTCATTCTATCAACTCGAAAAGCATTGACCAACAGCTTTGATTATTTTAATTCCTACAAATTCATCAAGCACAAACCAGACATCCCTGCTTTCTGCTATTAAATTTTATTTTCATTTTAGGCCATTTTAGGGGGTATAGAAGTCAACATAGAATCTGTGTATTGATGAGGGAGACAAAATTAATACCACCTCTGTTCCATAAAAAAAATTAATAAGTTAAACAAAAAATCCTTAAATGATGCGATATTCTCAAGTTTGTCATAATTTTAAGGGTAAAAATAGAACAAAAATACATCTTTAATATTAACAAATGGTGCTCCAATTGTGGACCGGAGAGAGTATATAATAAGGAGATGATATCAACAGTGTTCTAAAAATCGGCCTAGGCGGGCTAGGCGGAGATTTTTTATTTTATTTTTAAATTACTACCAAAACCAGATCTTGACATATTTATTTTCCTAATGATTTATCATATTCTTAATGCAAGTTGTAGCATATCAAATCACAACAAGAAGTGAACAAGATCAAGTCAAAATGAATAATTTTATTATAGTTGTAATTTTTTGAACTTGTACCAAATTGAAATTATATAAATGATGATACATTTATAATATTTAGTTTAATTCAATATAATTCTTAAATTTATGTTTAGTTTCTTAAGTTTTAATATTGAATTGAATTCTTAAAATTTTAAATTTTATTATTTAATACCAATTTTGTTTATGAATAAAACTAATACGTCGAAGATATGTTAGTCATACTTGGTATATGGTATTTGTCATTTTCTTTAAGTCCTCAATTTTGAAAATTACACAAATTAAAATAATTTCATAATTAATAATATCAAATGTCTCATTCAATAAACTTCACACTGATTTTTAAAAATAACAATTATTTAAATTTTTGAGAGAGAAAAAATACGTCTATAATTATATATATATGAAGATATTAAGTTACTACTTACTATTAACACTAATTCTATACTTTAATTATTTCAAGCAATGGATATATATCTTACTACTTCAGTGCAATTACTACTAATTCTATAATTTAATTATTATCTTTATTATAGATTATTTTACTTTATATTATTGTTTTGTTAGAATAATATAAGATAAAATATTAAAATTGTCTTAAAATAAAAAATCCCGCCTAGGCCCTCCAGGCGCTAGGCCCACCTAGCCGCCCGCCTTTTAAAACACTGATATCAAGAGTTCAAGGGGATGCCATTCGCAAACATTATAACCATCAGTCCATCACTAAGGGGTAGATGAGCAAGTCTATAATTAAAACTTCTACTAGATTATTGGTTACAACCGGAGGTGACAAAATGGGTTATTTAATTTGGTTATACTCCCTCTGTTTCACAAAAAGAGTCCTATTTACAAATTTTATAAACTTTAAGGATATTTTGTGTACCATGTTTACCCCTAAACTTATTCCGTACTTAGTTTAGAAGTGATGGTATGATAATGGAATTGTAATGGTAAACTTTAAGACATTGTGTCATTTTATACTACCATCAATAAACATGGGACTCTTTTTGGAAGAAAAAAAAGGGCAAAAAATTACTCTTCTGTGGAACGCAGAGTTTTAGTTTACTGAGCTTGAATCTGACATGCTTGAGTGTGCAACAAATTAGCCACTAAGAATGAAATGGTATAGTTATCATCATTTGCATTACTCACTTTCAACCTAGTTAACAGGTTGATAGTTGCCTTTATGCAGAGAAAAGAAACAATTCTTACTGTCAGCGATACTAGTAAGTTGGGGTCTGTCTTGGAATATGTTTGGTAGCTTGTATATCCCTAAAGATGCAGCAAGCAACCTGTGTACAACAACATCTGCAAGAGAGGAAGTTCCGGTAGTTAAAACATAATCTGCTCAATATTAAAAACATATTACTAAAAATTTCACTAACCTGCGTATCTCCTTATAGGAGAGGTGAAATGTGTATATAGAAGCGCTGCAAGCCCATAATGAAAAAACTCTGGGGGGCTGAGATCTCCACTGCAGAAGTAAACTGCCTGAATTTGCAAAAGACTCTCATAAATAGATGCACAAGTTTCACATAAACAAAAACAAATCTGTATTCCAAGATCCAGCAAGTGAAAATACCTGTGACATGCATCGGGTCGCGAGAATACGAATCAATTTATTAAAGTATGGATCATCACCCTGAAATTATATTTACGTGTTTTAAAGTTAGATTATAGTTTACACAAACAAATATAAAAAACTATGCAAACGGAAAGATATATATATAGGGAGACAGAGAGAAAAAATAGAAGCTAAATGACAATACAAGCAAATATATTATCCTTGAACCATGAATTTTTACATAGCTTGCTTGATACCAATACATATGAAAAGTATGAAAAAAAACTTTACAAGATTGACCAAGACTTTACATTAGGCAACAGCAATCAGCTTTGAAAGACTAACATAATTTAGACAAACAGAACTCACCACAGCACGATCTAGAGAATCAGCCAATGCTTTTGATGACGACACATCCAAATTGAGTCCAACAGCTGCAGCTGTACGAATCAAAGGTTCAAGCATCTCTTTAGTAGGACTAGGATGGCGCCTGCAAACAGAATTGATAACACATGAGATTTGCCAAGAAAAAAACTAGCAGCCCTGCCTACAATTTAATAATTCTATTAATTATGAATCATTCATTTTTTTCATATGCTAAAAATTCTATACACTAGGGAGACGTGCAATAGATGTTGAAATTGGTTTTAAGACCAAACGGAAAGAACAATTGTAGTTCTGCACGATTCATTAAAATTACACGAAGAATAATATATTCACTGCTCGCAGTAGCATGAATAGGTTCAGTTCAGGCCCTCAAGACACTTCTACTTCTCAGTAATTTATTGCCTGCAAACCTTTAGCAAAACTAATATGCATTGTGGAACTTTGTTATTCCTAGGGCAACAAGTGGAGTACTAATTCGCAACCTATTTTCTAGAATGCCAACACAACACTAGAGAATGGATTTGAAAGTTGGAAGCAAGCAGTGAGGAAATTTTTTAAGACTTATTTATGTCTAGTTGATCTATGAATTACTACCTCCGTCTTGCAAGTTGCAATGACAGTCACTTGTTAGTTTTACTTTTGCAGTAAAATTGATTGCAAAAGTAAGTCAGGGTAGGTTGTAATTATTTCATAAATTTTGCATTTTGTCCCCATATTTTGGAGACAAAATACAATCATTCAGGGTAAAAATTAAAAAAGCAGTTAAAATATGTTTGTGATCATTTTCACCACAAAAATAAAACCCACAAGTGAATTTTATTGCAGGACGGAGAGAGGTACTTTTTATATTCCTTGGGCTATACGGGGTGTTAGAGATTGAACATATACTGTTGGAGTTGTTGATATTCATGATCATCATCAACATTACAATCTTAAGAGGCATGCTCTGCAAGGGGGCTTTGCAAAATATAACATCAGAACAAGTCCTTGCTCCTGATGCTCAAGTTGTAGGCCAGGACAACTGAACTTGATACAGCCAGTGAAAGACAAACAAGTGATATACCTTAATAGTGAACACACGGGAAAATGTTTCAGAATTTTTTCAGCAACTGAAATATTAGCAGCAAGCATAAATTCCTCGACCATTTGGTTTGCTTCTCGAATTTGATACATTCCTGTAGATATAATTTATGCATTAGGATAAACAGAAGGAAAAAATGGAAAAGGAAAAGCTAACATTAAAGGTCTAAACCACTAACAGAGAATTCAAAATAAGCTACAAATCAGGACAGACTCTGAAAGATGGCATGGCTTTTCAAATCAGTTTAAATAAGCCAACCACCAGATCATGTAAGCATTTGTCAGATATAATATTCTGATAGCAGGCAACTAAAGTCACATAGTTCGGCACTAAACTTTGAACTTGATGGTTGGTTATAGATTTACAGTTATACTACAAATTAAACTTACTTAAAGAAGTACTAGATTTAACAAACTATTAAAAACCACTTCAAAAAGCTAGAAACAGTTTCTACAAGAAGGTTTAATGCATCCTTTGAGCTCAAAGGGGATTATAAATTCAGTCGAAAAAGTTGCAACAGTACAATGTAAAATGGTAAAATAATGCTCAAGGTTCCAATATTGTTTTACAAATTTATCACGCATGCTGCCAAAAAAAAAAGAAGTAATTATACAAGTACTCCAGAAGTTTTTTCTTTGAAGCAACAGAGAATTGGAGCTTGAGCAGTAAAAATTTGGTATAAACTGATGTCTGAACTTAGCAGGAGAGACCAAAAAAAAGGACTGGAATCACAAAAATAATTATTTATCTTGCGAACAAACCTATATCAAGAGGGTCATGAGTTTCAGTATCGATCTGAAACTTGACTTCCGCAGAAGCAAGAGTTAACGCCCCTCTTTCAATACGCCTTTGCCTCATTATCTGCAGTATATTGAGAACACTCAAATTATATGGACAAGATTAAAATGCATGATCTCATTCAGTTCTTTCAGTATTCTCAACTAAATGAATGACTAGAAGCATATACATACCTTTGCTAAAAAATTCATGTTTCGTAAATCTGTAGTCAAAGGATCCATAAAGCGGCTGCAGCTCACAAGTTGAAAGAACACTTCAGTATGCTAACTTAGCAGTCAGAATTTGAATTTATTTTCTTATTTTTATTTAGAGTTTTGGAAAGGGGAGAGAATTTTAAAGAAATCATAGTTTTCTGCTATTGCAGTTCTCATATTCGTCTAATAATTTGTGCAGAAAGCCGATCAAAACACCAAAACTTTGAAATAAACACAACAGGGGTTGCATAGATGGCAATGATACACAAGCATAAGCTTATATGTGTGATTGCAATAAGTAAAAGAATTACTGCCAGTTCTATTAACTAATCTTTAAGGTGCTTATATAATATGGGACAATAGATTGGATTTCCTTATCCTTCACATATAGAAATGTTTGTTCAAGATCTTAAAATTCGATTTCTTGATCAAGATTATCCATCAGCTAAGTAACAAGCAATAAATTCACCATGCATTTCCAAGCATAAATATTTTTAGCAACAATTATGCTCATAAGTATTAAATTAAGACAAATGATGGAAACTATTTTCTTTTGAAAAACGGGCGAATTGGCCTAAAAAACAGATGGCCCTATAACAATAATAATAATAATAGCAATAAGTTAAACAGGGTAAGACAATTGTCAAATGGCGAGTACCTATCATCCATCCTTGCTTGTGCTTCGACATAAGACAATGCTGCACATGACTTGATAACACTTTTTGTATATCTTGTAGAAATAATCTCTGCTTCAGGTGTCATTTCCTGGAGGGAAAAGAAATAATATATATATATATATATGAGGGGGGGAAATCTCAAGGCAAGTGTTCAGAGTCTTGCAGGGTAAAGCCTCGACATACTTACAAAAACATGACACACTGGCCTGTACTCTGTAAACCATACTCCTACACTTACTAGCCTAATTGATAAGGGTTATTTAACGAACCGAGCTACTCAATACTCGACTCATTAATCGAGTCATGTTCTACAACTTTTTATGCTTGTTAAGTTCAAGTATCATATTGATCTACTATCGAATATTATATCTTTGATCTTTTAATTTTATACATTTCTATATATCATCATGTCGATCTAATATCGAATTTTATATCTTTGATCAATTTATTTTCTACAGTTCTATATATCATTCATTTTATATTTAATTATGCAATAGTTTAATTATTATATCATAAAATAGTTCAAAAATTCTGTCATAGATAAGGGCATTATACTTATTTTTAAGACCAATATTGTATATAATAAGTTAACTAAACCCAATAAATTCTGATCTATCAATAAAATGGGCCCTGGGACCAAAAATGGTTCTGGATAATGAAAAATGCTTTAAGTCAACTTGTAATTGGTAAGGCTCAATTGATTGTGAGCTACCGGTTAAGTAATCGAGTCAAGTTCAAACTTAAAAGTGTTTGTAAATACTCGACTCAAGCTTAATAAATTCTTAAACGGGTAGACCTCGAATATTACTACTTGACTACACTAACAAAAAATTGAAGAAAAGTCAATAAGCAGAGGTAGTTTAGCTAAATAAAATCAATTAGGAAACTGTCCTCCTATAATTGACTCTATAATTACAAAAAGAAGAAAACAAGTTAGGAAGTGTGAGTTTAGGCTGATAACAGGGCCTTTGCCTTTATAAGGCATTGCAACAAAAACTATCCTCGTTCTCTCATACCATACTTGATTTAAACTCTAGTTTTTTACCCAAATTTCTACAGAAGTAGGGAAGATACTTATTTAGTTATATAAATTATAGAAAGTACTACGCTACAATTACGCAAAAACAATCAGAAGTCTTCTTCTTTTTCCTGCTTTCTGTTTTTCAGTCACAGGTTACCCAACTTAACCAAAATCCATCTAATAAAATACAACTGATTTTGAATTTCCCGCTCACCCTAATAAATTATTTGGGCCGTCCAAAGTTTGGGATAAATCCCACCGTCCGTGTAGTGCCGGAGGCACGGGACACATCTAGTTTATTATATTGAGCGAACCAGACACATCTTACATTTAAGATCATTAGAGTGTAAGCTCAAATTTACTGTCTACCACAGCAATTATAAAGATATACATGCATAAGTAAGGAGGACTCTTCAAATAACTAACATAATCACATTAAACCTTCAATGCTTTTACGCATATAAGATACCCAGTTGAAATTGTACACACCCTAGACTTCATTATTTTTATTAAAAGAATTGATCAGTAAAATTTATAGAGTCCTCCCTAGACTTCATTAATTCAGGTCAATAAAATCAACAAAACAACATTTAGTGTACAGCACTTTCCAGTTGCATATATACACAAACAAGCCATAATCAACTACACCTATAAACCCACTATAAGAAAGAAAAATCTAATAATTATAGGGAGAATAGAGAAGCATGTACCCAAATGACAGAGAAGGCTAATCTCTCCACATCAGCTCGAAGTGAACATACATCTGCAAGTTAAAAAATCAGATCACAGTGAGCTACCCAAAAAGTTCTCACAAAAGTAATTACTATCTCAGCAGAAAGAAATAATGGGCAGCAATCATTCAAGGGCTCTGATATAAATCTACAGTTCAACTAGACATTTGAAACATTACCTTCTGTTAGAGGCTTTGGGAGCATGTCAATTCGGCGCTCAACAAGGTAGACAGAAGTGCCTCTTTGTGTAGCCTCATCATCAAGGGGGGTACCAGGGTGAACAAAGTTTGTGACATCAGCAATATCTGGTTGGATGTTATCAAGGATTAACACTAAACCCCATTGTCAAAGGTTCCAATGGAAACCCACATTAAATTAGATACTGTGAAACCAGCTAAGCAATGTGGTTAATAATTTTTCTTTTTCTAATGGCAGAAAATTACAACAAAGAAGTTGGAAAACTTGTAAAGGTAAATTGATCCTCATCGCACAATCAAGAAACCATCCAAAACAATAAAGCGAATGGAATCACTGGACTTGAAGAAAAATAAAAGGCATTTGCCTTGGAGCAGTTGCAATTCAACATTCAAAATAATTGCAATGAAGAATAAAGAGAAAAGCTAGAACGGCTGATTAACTGCATGAGGAATGACTGAATGAGTATATGTGACACATTAGTGGTAGCACAACTTGAAGACCAAAATTTTTTACTGGCAAATATAATGCAGCAGTGGGCATTAAAAATATAAAATACAAAACTTAACGACCTTGTTGCTTTCCAGTTGAGGACAGAAAAGAACAAAAAATATAATCATTGTAATTACGCAATGAGAATCAAAAGATATTAATTATGCAAGACCAAAGAAAGATATGCATCAAACCAAAACTGTTGGTATAAAGTGCTATCTAATGAAGATGAGCCAGTAAATGTATAGTTTGGTGGACCATCAGATTTTTGCTATTAAAAAAATTGGAATTATGATATTTATTAAAAGTCTGACACATAGATGCTCCTGTGTCCAAAGACTTTTTTTCCACACATTGTTAAAATTTTAATGAGGTTCCGCTTAAAATTAAGAACAAACTCGTAACTAGTTAATTGGGAGATACGTGATAACTGATAAATCACCAACAGACCAGTTCCTGAATGAGATGAACAACCTAAGCCAATTAATCATTCAGTCACCACATTATCCACAATTCCCACATTTGTGGTAGGTCAAATATGTCATACCAGTGAGTAAGTGAGAGAAGGATATAATATAATGAAAAGCACAAAGATCAAAAACAAAGAGGATACGAACTCCCACTTCAAAGTTTCCATTTGGAAAAGCTGTACAGTGTAATGCATCATCAATGTCCTTGCATCCTGCACCAATCAGAAACATAACCATTTTGTGTGAACTACTAAAAAAAGGAAAAACCAACTATAAAATCATATAAGCTCATGGGAATAAAAAAATATATCCGACATTGACACTGACAACAAAAAAGTGACAAAGCTAAATACCAAACCATTGCTCGCATACCAGGAGGGTCCACACTAAAGACACGCAAATGACGCAAATCCTGCCTGATGGAATTCCCCAAGTCTTCAGAAGACACAGACCAAGGTAGTGGCGGCAGGCAACCCAAGACTTGAGAAGAGAATGGTCTTGCATCTATATCATTCTCAATTAACACCACCTGCAGCATCCACACATGATATAGTCAAAGTTGAACACATTCATGAAATATCTCAATTCCTAACTATGGAAAGAACAAAGAAAAAATAAAGCAAATGTGATCGGTCATCGCCTACTCACACTAGGAAAAAGAATATATTAATGGACAGATACTGATTACAGCTTACCTCACTTTCAGTATCTCTGTCGCCTATTTGTCCTATAGTCCTTACATAATGACCAGAAGGATACCGAGATAAGCAATCCCAAGAATCGACCGCAACAATAATTCTTTTATCCAAAAGATTCCCAAGCTGTCGAGTTTGAATCCGTATCTTAGGAATCCTGCGATCTTTGGAGACAAATAAAGCATGGGCAACACCAGCATTACCTGCCGGCATAGGCATTGGCTCTAACGATCCACAGTAACTGCATAATGTAAAGAGAAGTTAAACAACTGAACCCATTATCAGAATATCAATGACAGCACTATCCACAAATAAAAAGTTAATAACTGCAATTCTAACTAAAAACAATCACTTTACAGCAGGTAATTAATGAAGGGTTTCAACAATATTCATTCAAAAAGGATGGAAGGCAGAGTATGGTAATGTATTAAATACAAAATGCCAAGGAAAATTGTAAGTTCAGGTAAAAAGACAACAACTTATCTACCAAAAAATCACGACATCCAGATTAGGTAATGAATAAAAATGGAGAAAATTTTAACATGGCATACAAAAAATTGCAGCAACGCCAGGTCAGAAGCTGAATTCTAACTGCTGCCAGCAAGCAGGCTTTACTCTCACATGAAAAAAATATGCAATTGAGTGTTTTTAGCATGACTGCATGCATGTGCTGATAGGGGCAACTCACAGTGTGAAACTGAAGCAAACAATCAACTTGTTTAACAATACCAAAATCTATAAGGATACACAATTTAGGATGAATGTTCTTGAAATTGTGAATATAGGTTTCAGAATGAAAGGATGGGGGAAAAGAGCAAAGAAATACCAAAACAAAGTGGAAAATCAACTCAAGCAAACGCTAGTCTGATGGAAGATGAGTAAAACCCATAAGAACTAAACTGAAAAGGAAACTATAACTTACGAATGCCAATTCCGCTTTATAACACCAACAACACGCCCAGATGGACGAGCAGGCACAGAGTTCATGCCTCCATCTGATCCTTGAACTAGATTTGTACCTCTAGGAGCATCATCAGCACTGCTCGGAGCTAAATGAACATCTTCCTCCTCTTCATCCTCTGAAAGACAGTAAAATGATTGTTATTTATCCATAAAGGAGTGTGGCTATATGACAGGAAAATAACAATTCTTTTATTTTAATAGGACATAATAATCCTCAACTCAACAATGCCTTCCATCCCAAACTAGTAGTGTAGGTGAAAAATGAATCCCATCTATAGGAATAGAAGAAAAAGGAAAGTAAAATAAAATGATGAAACAGACAAAAAAAAAAAAAAAAAAAAAAAATAGAACATGGATGGAAATAAACAAAATAAAAAAACACACATACATACATATATATTTACATATAAAGCAATAAGAATAAAAAAAAACAATCAGAAAAGGGGAGAGAAAAGTAACAGAAAACAAAACCCTCTTCAGCCTCTTATATGTGAATTGCACTCCTCAATTCACTTTTATCAAATACAATTACGTACGTTTATATAAACTAATAATCGATGAAGCGATGGTGAGACACTAAGACGGTTGTGGTACTTAAACTCTAAATATGGGAAGGGAAAGACAAAATAAAATAGGCACCTATTCAAACTTGAGCCAGCACAATCTCTTCAAGACAAAACAAAGAAGAATACGATACAAAAGCAAGGTAAGATGCAATGGTAACACTGAGCTCGCTCACCCCCACAAAGAAACCGGGGAGTTATCATTGTATGTATCTTCTTCATTCATGGGTGATACTATGTTATTACCATCGTGAATATAAGCCACGTGTCACATTTCGGTAATGGCATGTGAACATGTAGTGAACATGATGTAAAAATAGAGAAAGAAAGGGAAGGGGAAAGAGAAGAACATAAGAAAAAGAGAGCGAGTAGATTTAGTAGATTTGTAATTCATCAGAAGTTATTACATGTTGAATGCCATTATATAGGCAAAAACTGAGGCATAAAATAAAGTGATATCAAACCAAATCGCACAATAGGCGAATACAGAATCAAAGCATTGAAATGAATTACTATAGTAATTCTTGACTTCTAAGCTGCAACAAATTAATTGGCTAATTGCAATAGCACATAGACTTCTCCTGCTGCATATACGGACTTAAGAGCATTCTCATTCATCAAATCATGTATCCAGTGATATTTTCACAATAATAATTGATTTCCATCAGAACGTGCATGCGGGTTCCAATACATGGCCTGCTTACATTTGTCCCTCAAACCAACATTCTTTCTTTACTCATAGAAAGGTTTGTTTATAAATATATACTTATATAGATAAACTATTCTGAGCTGATATATATGATATTCATGCATGTGGCTCAATGATCATTATGATATTTTACCTTCATCCGCTATAAGTAGGGTCTTCTCGTCCTGCCATCGTTCTTGAGGCAATAGTTCAACAGCCACTATATCTCCATCAAAAGCCCTATTCAAGTTTGCACGCCCATAGATAATTATTTCATCACCAATACTTTCACTCCCAACATATGCTTCAAATGGATTATAACGATTAACACGAAGTTTTCCTTGATGATAAATTCTACTATGTAACCCAGATGTAATCTCTGACATGGGCTTGTGCTGAATCAAACCAAAGAGAAAGATCATTATTGTGGAAAAGCACAAATTATTTCAAGGCAGTATAAAACCAACCAAACACAAATTACATGAACTTGTGGCCAGTATTACCTCAGTGTAGATCACCTTTCTCTTTGAAGGCCTCAAATCTTCAGCTTCCTCCATTCCAACGTCTTCAGACGAAGGACGAACGAGAAGATCAAGCAATTCCGGTTGACCAAGAGATTTTACGTATGACTCCACTGAAACAGAATGTTACTTATCATCAGAAAGCTAAATCCAAAAACGACATAACGAAAATATCATAAAGATAGTCTAACTAATCAATAAAATAACAAGTCATAATAACTGGTTACTAGCAGCAGCAGCAGCAGTACTGTACAATAACAGCAAGATGGAAGAGAAGGTTATAAGTTATAACAAAGGATATAAGTTTACAATATATACCTGTCTCTGCGGAAATGCCCTCTTCAGTAGCCTTCCTCTTATTTTCCCTGTCATTTGTAATAAGTAAGACCTGTGTTGTGCTGCCAAGATGACTCTGATACCATTGGGTTGCCACTCGAATTGCTGAACCATCATTAATTCAAAGTCACAAGTTGGAAATTACAGTTACATGTTACTGCAAAAAAAGTAAATATTCATACAAATATGTATGTATATATAATATACTATAATTGTTCTCAAGAAAACTTCTCCCATGGAATATACTGAAAATTAATTCTTCAAATATACATATCCCATTGATAAAACCACTAAGCTACCACTACACACCAAGCAATTTCCAAGAAGATATAATGTACACAAAAATGTGATGCCGGTGTAATCAACCAATATTCGTCCTTCTTAACCAAAGAAAATAAGAGTAACAGCACCGATTCAAATACGGGGGATTTCTACTACAATTAGTTATTCACAGGGATTTCTACTACAATTAGTTATTCACAATATGCTGGATTATTGGTTTTTTCATCATGATAGTTTTCATCATAGACATAGCATAAGCATTTTCTAGCTTTGTGTCGGGCAAAGGGTATTTTGAGCAGCAAAAGAATGACAAGTATATTCTAGTAGGTAGTACATTTTTGAGTGACCATGTGAGCACATGGGGTAATTTGTTATATTTGAGTGAAGGATAAGAAAAGTAGTGTAGGTTAGTAGCTTTACTTTTCAGCATTCTTTCTATAAATAGTTGTATCTGAGAATTATTCTCCAAGCATTATGAATTAAGTGAATTAATGAAATGAAGAGAAGCTTGTTTAAGCTTTCTCCTTATTTTCTCTATCTCTCTCTTCTCTCTCACAAACTCAGTAGGAATTACTGAATTTTCTATCCTTCTTCCTCCCAAAATTCTATCTAATTCTCTCTATTTATCTCTGTTTATATCCTTATTTTTTGTCAGGAACCTAGCTGGGCCTGACAAATTGGTATCAAAACTCAAGTTCTATCCAAACTCATCATCTTCTTCCTTTAATCCTCTACTTCTTCTCTATCTTCAAGTTCTAATTTCTACTCTTCTATAAACCCAAAACTGAAATCTACTTCTTCTAGTCTCTTTTATCCTTCAAACACTACCAAAAACAGCCCAAACCTGGGAGGATTATCTTCTTCAACCTCCTATCCTATTTTCAGATTCTTATTTTATTGTTTCGTCACTATTCATAAACTATCAGTCAATTTTCTTAGTTTCTACCATCAAAACACTTTAGGTGGTTCATTACTACAAACAAACATTAACAACAACTTCAAATTCCAGCCACAAGGGAGCCAAAAATAGGTCTCGGAGGCTCTATTTTCTAGCGTACCTGCAACTCAGCAAACTTAATCCACTTGTTTCAGGTATTAAACACTTTCATCTCACTCGTTCCTATCACATACAGATAGCCCATTCCATAAAACTCATTTACAACGTCACCCACACATTTAAATCCATATTTTGCTTAATCTTCTCTGTCGATGAAATTTTTCCACATTCTATGAATTAGTTTTGTTCGACCTGTTTTGGTATTCATATTAAGTTGTTTCAATCGTAGAGTCTTACAAATTGTTTCCGTCGTAGAGTCTAACAAGTTGTTTCAATCATAGTCTTGCAAATTGTTTTAGCCATAGAGTCTAACAAGTTGTTTCAGTCGTAAAGTCTAACAAGTTGTTTCAGTCGTAAAGTCTAACAAGTTGTTTCAGTCGTAAAGTCTAACAAGAATCGTAGTCTTACAAGTTGTTTCAAGCGTAGAGTCTTATAAGTTGTTCCTCGCAAAGTCTTATAAGTTGTTCCAGTTTACGATCGTCATCGTAGAGTCTTAAAAGTTGTTCCAGTCCACGACCGTAAAGCCTTTTAAGTTGTTCCAGTCTTACATCGTAGAGCCTTCCAATACTAAACTTGTTTGGCCAAGGATACTCAGTTTGTTTCACTGAGGAAGTCCACTTCTCACTTATATATCTACTCAAGCTCACTTACTCTCACTCAAGTAGTATTGCTACTGCTTGGGATTAATTTTCAAATTCGATATCACAATTGTCATGTGATTCAGTTCATACTAAAACTCTAAGAAACATGGTTGGACCTGTACACCAAGTGTTTAACCAAATGCTTAAACAATATTTTTTGAGTTATAGAGATTGCACCCATGAGAAGTTGCAGCATATTAATGAAAAAATGGAATATTTCTTATGTGGTATGAATGAGTTGCTCAAACAAAAAGGTACAAAATATGAGAAATGTTTTGTTAACCCTGTTGGAAATAAAGGAAGGGCACGATGCCAATTCACATGGGCCATAGAAAAGATAAGGGATTGTCTAGAATAAATGAAGAAGATGATGTTCAATGGAGGAAGAGGAAAAACTTTGTTAAAGAAAATGAGGGAAAGGAACTCAAGCATGACAAGCTTGTGTTCCCATCACTCGTTGAAAGTGATAATGCTAGCAACTAGATAAGGAATATGAAGAAGCAACTTGTGCAGGAGCTCTTATATATGATGAGTATGATGAAGATAAGGGGACTCCAATATTTGATGATGTTCCAAGTAATGAGCGGCAGACTGTTATGACTGAGGGAACAACCTTATATACAATGATTATGTTGAGCATGAGGAAGCTCCAGATTATAATGATCCACCTACCTATGATGAATCATCACAATATGAAAACCCAATCTTTGATGAGTATGAAAAACCAAGAAAGCTAATCATTTGTGAGACTCCTAAACTTATAGGGGGCTTAAAAATCACACCAAAAGGAGAAAATTATTTAAACCCAAGGCATTTTCCCAAACCTACAAGCAAGACAAATCCTACGAACAACTTGACCCACCAAGATCAACAACCCATACCTCAATTCACACACCATCCCACTACCCTATAGTTTACTTCGGAAACAAATCACAATTCACAAATATTGCCCCCTCCACAACCAGCATTACTTTCATAAAACTACACAACATACCCCTCATTTCCTACCCCAATACCAATCCAAATCTTACCTTTGTAAACCTCAAAAGCCTATATTGGGTATCCACCTTCAATAATTTGAGGCTGACGAAAATGGGCAGCTACTTCAGCAAGATTGCTTAAGAGGTTTGCAAAACAAAAATGGGCAGCTACTTCAGCAAGATTACTTAAGAGGTTTGCAAGAGTGTTAACCAAGATAAGATAAGGCCATTGATTATGGTTTTGACAATAAACGTTTACCAATGATTGTTGCACAGAAACTTCAAGAAAGGAGGCATAAATTTTCTACAGCAAGTGGAGAATTGCAGCCATTGAATGTACTAGTTTCTAAGAAAGATACATGGCAAGAGGCAGTCAAGGTTCAAGTTAATCATAGACTTGAGGCCAATTTAATTTTCAAGAAAAGTAAACATACACTACTAGGAACAATTGATTGGAGACAAGTTATCTATAATCAAGGGGGAGTAGTTTGTTAAGCATGTTCCTTGGAGAGACAAGATGGGAATACTCCTTGAGAACTTTCAGTTTAAGAATTTAGTTACAAGAGAAATCTGGATGAAAAATAAAGTTATGGCACAAAAGCTAATTTCAACTTTCTTCCCTGGAGATTCTCTAAAGCTAACAAACCCAAATCAGAGGAGTGGGACAACAATCTTGTTTTATGTGAAATTTCTAAGCCACATTGACCATGGTGTAGTGTGGATCCTAATGAATAATCTGATTGCACTCTAGCAACTAGACCCTATAGCAGAAGTGGATCCCTTGGTGAATGAAGAAACTACAAGGAGGTTTCAGTTGTTCTATCAAATGGCCATAGGACAAATCTGTGATTGGGCCGCAGTTGCCAAGAGCATTAATCTTGCTTTTGAATTAACATCTGTTTATTGGTGTGCATTGATGCTCAACAAAAAGATAATAAGGGGATGTGACAATTGCAGCAATAACAATAGACATATTCTTTACAACAGTTGCTAAGACTGTTTTAAAGGGTGACTATCCACAAGGGTGGTATCAATTTCGCAAAAAAAATGGTTGATATGGCTAATTTCATCCTAGGTGGAAACATTACAAATTAGCTAGTTATGATAGAGATAAGCAAGTATCAATGTTGGTTGTATTTGAAGGAAAAGAAATTCAAGAACTCAAGGCATGCTAAAGATAATATTCAGACAAGCTTTTGCAATGGAGAAGTTGCACTAAATCAAAATATGAAGTTGTTGGTGTTAACTTTTGATACTGAGGAGTATGAGAAGGCATAAGTTTCAAAGAATTAGTATGGAAAGATTTAACTAAACAAGTTCTTGAGTTTTGTTTTTGACACTGCAAAGGTGGTGACAGCTACCAAGACTGGAAAGCATAAAATCAGCAATATCCACAAGGACATGGATGCTTTTAAGGAGGAGGGAATGTCAGGCATAGGGGTGTAAACGAGTCGACTCTCAACGAACACCCTAATGCTCAGATCCGGCTAGACTCGAAAAAATTGAGCTCGAATTCGACAAAGAATTTCTAATTTTGCGCCAAAAACTCGGATCATTACTCGGACCTAACTTGGCTCGTATGTACTCAGCTCGTTTACAAAACGAGTTACTCATGAGCCTTCAAATCGAGTTTCGAATATGAATCATTTCACTTAATACTGAACCACTACATACTAAATTGATTATTAAACTAATGTTTATATATAAAAGCTTTTTACTTTTATTTACGTAAAGAAATTACAAAGAATGTAATACAAATTGACAATCAATTCATTAATTTATTCAACTACAAGCTTACATAATTTAATACTACACTTTATAAATTCTAAATATCGATACAAATATGTATTTAGCTTGTTAGTATGGATCAAACCAGTATTCGAATATGATCCATCGAGCGAGTATCGAGTATGGTTCGGAAAAAATGAAAAACTCGAACCCTAATTTGAGCGAACACTGATATACTCGAATTTGACTCGTGTATCATTAAACAGAAAACGAGTATAGATCATATTCGACTTGAATCAATTTCGAATTCGAGTTTTGGATCATATTTTCGAACCGATCTCGAGTCCAATGTTCTACGCCTCGCCTAGGTCAAAAAAATATCCAAGAAATTAGGCGGGACCTAGGCGGAGGTTTTTTTTATTTTAATAAATACCCAAACCAAATCTTGATATATTTATTTTTCTAATGATTTACCATATTCATAATGCAAGTTGTGCATATCAAATTACAACAAGAAGTGAACAAGATCAAGTAAAAATGGATAATTTTATTATAGTTGTAATTTATTGAACTTGTACCAACTTCAAATTATATAAATGATGATACATTTGTAATATTTAGTTTAATTCAATATAATTCTTAAATTTATGTTTAATTTCTTAAGTTTTAATATTGAATTGAATTCTTGAAATTTTAAATTTTATTATTTAATAGCAATCTTGTTTATGAATAAAACTAATACGTTAAAGATATGTTTTTGACCTTTAAGCAAAGGCCTTTATTATCTTTATTATAGATTGTTTTGTTTTATATTATTGTTTTGTTTGAATAAATGTAAGATAAAATATTAAAATTGATTTAAAATAAAAAATCACGTCTAGCCCCCTAGGCGCTAGGACCCCCGGCCGCCCGCCTCCCTCCTGCCTAACGCCTTTTAGAACATTGTTCGAGTGAAGTACCGAGCTACTCGGCTCGACTTACACCCCTAGGCCCTAGTCAGGCAGAGGGTATTTTGGGTAACAAAAGAATAATTAGTATATTCTAATAGGTAGTACATTTTGAGTGACCATGTGAGTACATGGAGTAGTTTGTTATATTTCAGTGAATGATAAGAAAAGTAGTGTAAGTTAGTAACTTTATTTTTCAGCATTCTCTCAATAAATAGTTGTATCTGAGAATTATTCTCCAAGCATTGTGAATCAAGTGAATTGGTGAAATAAAGATAAGCTTGTTTAAGCTTTCTCCTTATTTTCTCTCTCTCTCTTCTCTCTCGCGAACTCAATATGAATTACTGAGTTTTTTATCCTTCTTCCTCCAAAAATTCTATCTAATTTTCTCTATTTTATATCTCTATTTCTGGTCAGGATCCTAGCTGGGCCTAACACTTTGTTTATATTTACTAACAGAATAACCTCAAAAACTTATATCACGTTTCTCCATGTAAAAAGATCTAGCAAATAATATCCAGGTTGATTTTTAATGTCCCAAATGGAATTTGCCATTCAAATGTCCAATCCAAATTGCATTATGATTCTGAAGAAAATAAATAGATAAGCAATAACAATAGTACTACTAAGGATTATCAGAGAAAACCCAATATAACTTCTCATTCACATGGCTTCTAGATGCCATGATAGCATCAGGGTTGTCAAATAAAAAAGTAGGCAAATATATATTTTAGATTAAAAAATCAGTAAATCTCTTTATTAAGAAATTAAAGTAGTGCTACGTATTCGTTAATCAACATAAATACCCCAAATAAGTAACTAGATTCAAGATCACTATATCAGTGTATTCGTGAGTACTTGTGAACATTAAAACACCAAGGCACACAGCCTAAATAATGTCCCTAGGCTAAATCCAAAAAGAAATCAACAAGAGCAATTGGCGATCCTGGATACACATTGTTATTAAATGCATTCCTAGCAAATTGTTGGAATAGGAAGACGTATTTACTTTGAAGATCCGTTAAGCATTAAACCATAGAAAAAGAGCAATATACTTTGTACTGCGTGTTTAACTTTCCAGCTGCTGTTTTTCTTCTATCGTATTTTTTTTAAGTGGGAGATGGAGGGGGTTGAAATTTAAATAGGTGACGAACAATGATATTTTACTTTTCAAACCCTTATAAAAAAGTATTGGCAACAAATAAAAACTACAAAGTATATAGTTATTGTCACTATGCAGAGTGCATACCTCTATCATTCCGATCATTTGGAGTTTCACCAGTCATGGCCTTCACATATGTATCCCTTTAGAAAACGAAAGTGCCAGTTATCAGAAGGTAAGGCTTAAACCCCACCAAACAATGACAAGGGCAAAAATACATGAAAGAACGAAGAGCGTGATATAATAGCAAAAGTAGTCGTCACAAGCAAATTCACAAGTGAAAATACTCTTTAAACACCAGATTAACAACACTATAATTTAGTTCAATATTTGCAAATTTGAAAGAAATAATGAAACATTATGTTTCTGATTTAGCCTTGTGTTAGTTGTATGCATCATTTTTGTATGCGAGAGCGATTGGATTCCTCATTTGAGGCTAAATAAACTAGAACAACGTAATCTTTGTTTTCAAATTTGAAAGAAATAATGAAACAATAAGGTTTCCTTAAATCAAGACTTGTGTGAGATGTACACATCGTTTTGTATGCGAGAGTGATATGATTATAGAATTCAGTTCAACAAAAACTTACCTTTAGCACATTTTGACTTTGAATCGAGAAAAGCACAAAATTATCTAGGAAAAAAATCAAATAACACAATGGGTATTGAAGGAATGACCTACTTGTGGTATTCATTAGAAAATACAAAAAACCTTCTGAGAGAATTGCTGCAGAGGACCCTAAGTCTATTATAAACTGAAAGGTTCTTGTTCTTGACCTCTTCCAATACCACGGATAACACCACAACGTCATCAATTGCTGGATTCTCGAGTAAGTCAATCTAACATATTCAAAAAGTGACGCTAATTAATTACCACTCGCACGTTCAGATTTACACATAACTTGCATGTATACATATACATCAGCAAGAATCAGTATTATATGAATTTACCTGATTGAGAACAACATTAGTGTCGACAATGAGAATTCTGGAAGCAGGAGAGCTCAAGCGAGCATCTTTAGTATCACAGACTTGGCATGACGGAGCTCCACAGTAAATATCATCTCTGAGATAATGTTCTCGAACGACCTACCATCAATTAGCAGTAAGTTTTAATATACAGACAAAAAATTAATAATATTAGGGCTAGGGTTAGAATTTTCGTAGGCGAAGGAGAAACAGACCTTTACTACTTTGCCTTGCCTTGTTTTTCGAACAAATGACTTGCTCTGCAACATTTCTGCGATTCGTCTGCCTCCTGCACCGGTGATTAATTTCTCTCTCTTCTTTTCCGGCAGGCGGTGGATTGTGAGCGATTGAGTTTCACTTTTCTGTGGAGTCTTCTTCTTTTTGCTCCTCTTTAATCCGGGTTCGGTAATATACCCTTACGTATATTAATTAGGGTTATATTAAATCTATCTGTGTCAATATATTTGGTTAATTTCGAGTCAACTCAACTGCGATGACTGTAATTCAAAAAATTTTGTTATTTCATGTCTTATTGGTCAACTAGCTGGTACCGTGCCTCCGTAACCGCCCAATTAATTTATTGAGTGAGCGAAAAATATAAAATTATTTGTATTTTATTATATAGATTCTCAAAAGTCAAGTCAAAAGTTATATTTTTTCATAAAATTTTAGTACAAATTTATTATTAAATATATAATGTATCATTTGTCATTAAGATTTGAGTCAAGATAAAATGTTGAAATTTAAAAATAAAAATAAAATAAACTTTGACCTATAAAGTCACCAAATTTAAATTGTTAGACATGAGATCAACTAAAATGTCGTTCAAAAATATCGTATATAAAATTTATCCAATAAATTATTTTTAAATTTCTCCATATTTTACACGATTTATTAAGCTTGTGAGCAAGAGTAAGACAAGTCAATTGATGTGTGAAGTCATTATATATATATAATCTATAATATAAAACAGAGCGGCTCAAATTTCAAGATTTCACCATCCAACGACCTCAAATATATATATATATATATATAATCTATAATATAAAACAGAGCGGCTCAAATTTCAAGATTTCAACATCCAACGACCTCAAATATATATATATATATATATATATATAAAATAAAACAGAGCGACTCAAATCCCAAATTTTCAACATCCAACGACCTCAAATTAATTTAGGCTTCAACATCTAATGATCTAAAATCATTTGGGGCATCAACATTCGACGGCCAATAATTTATCTCTCAAAAATTTAAATCCACATCCATCATCTCACTTTTTCTCCATCATCTCACTCTCTCAAACTCGCATCTATTCTCACCCACATCCACAAACAAACAATAATTTTTAATTGTCAAGTTACTATTTAAAAAGTAATAATCAATCAAAAAGGCTTATAAATAATAAAAAATAAATCTTGAAATGTAGTTAAACTTAGTTTGAATTTGTCTTTATTAAAAAATAAATTTAAATAATTTATCTCTCAAAAATTCAAACCCACATTCATCATCTCACTCTCTCAAACCCACATCCATCATCTCACCCACATCCACAAACAAACAATAATTTTTAATTGTCAAGTTACTATTTAAAAAGTTACAATCAATCAAAAAGGCTTATAAATAATAAAAAATAAATCTTGAAATGTAGTTAAACTTAGTTTAAATTTGTCTTTATTATAAAATAAATCTGACTATTAAAGTTATATATTCTTTATTTATTCATTAAACTTTGTCTTCATAAGAATTTTTCATTTAAATGCTTTGTAGAGTGTGTATGGAAAGTGCGAGTGTGTTAAGATCTAATTTAGGCATTTAGTTTAGTGTGTGTCCATATTAAGTGCTTCATTTTGTTGTGTTCGTAATTTATTATTATTATTTGAATTATACAATCGCTAGTATATATATATATATATATATATATATATATATATATAGTTGCGAAGCCAGGAAGTTTTAGCAGTAAGGTCAAAATTATTAATAAGTTATAAAAAAAATTAATGTGGGTTCGGGGGCAACGCCCCCGTGCCATTTTTTTAATATTTTATACTTTCGGGTTAGACAAATGCATCCAAATATTCAATTTAATAATACTAACAAAAGGGGGAAATCACAATTGATTTCTGAAAACAAAACTGAGGTTGGAGAAATTGAAGAGAGAAGGACACAAGGCTGCAAGAGAGTCGCAGTAGAATAGAGTCGCATTCCAGTCTCCACACTCGCAGCTCGCCAGTCACCAGTACTCACTCCGACCATTCGTGAGAGGCTTTGATGGTTCACAGTTTACCTTTTGAGTGGGGGTTAAAAATTGAGTGTGATAAAAATAAATTAAGTGATTTCAAAATTTGAGTGGGGTCAATTGACCCCATATTTGCACCCTAGCTTCGCCACTGTATATATGGGCAAAGGTCCAAAAATGCCCTTGATGTTTACCCCGATATCTCACTTACACCATAAACTATTTTTTTCCCCAAAAGTACTCTTAACGTTACAAATTTAAGGTCAATTGTGCCCCTCTCGTTAAAAAAATCCAAATAGACAAATGGACATCCTAAGTGATTGACACGTGGTAAAAATATTTTTTTTATTCTTTTCTCTTTCTTCTATATCTTTCCTCTTCATTTCTTCTCCCTCTTTTCTCTCTCTCTATCCGTTCTTCTTCCTCTGTTCTAAAATAACAAAGCAGATCTGGTTTCATCTTCTCATAGTAAAAAGCACAGGCCTGATAAAATAGTGACCTCCCCATCCCTATGTATGTGATTCACCTTCATGGTTCCCAGAACTGTTCCTGAATCATCCACAAAATCCATCTACACAAGCAACAACAAATATATAAACCCAGATCTGGGTGCTCTATGTCAATGGAAAAACAAATAAGGAAATCTCAAAGTACACTATATGAAAGTAACTGAAAACTAAAAATAGTAAAAATCTACTAAAAGATATTATTTTTATTCTCCCAAAATAAATCCCAGAAACCCATGTGTTGGGAGAGTGCATATTTTGATTTGATGTTTAAATGCAAATACTCACGATTATATGTAAAGTCCTTAATTGAATACGTGTACAAGAACTTAATGATAGATCAAATTTGTTAGGTTGATCTAAACTCTTAATGTGTATCATTCTAAAAATGAATGTATAGATAAAGAGATCAAAGCTGTTAGGTTGATCTCGAGATGTAATAAATAGGCTTCGAAGAGATCGTAGTGTATCGAGTTGATCAATATTACAGAAGCCAAGACAGAAACGTAGAGCTTAGAGGATCGTAGTGTGTCTGCCTTGAAGGGCTTCTTCGGAAATCGTAGAGTGGTCCCAACGTTTGCCGAGCCAACTCAGAGATCATAGTATGCTCTCGGAAAAGTAGAGTTTATAACTCAAGCAAGTAAAGATCGTAATGTGCAAGTATTTAAGAAAAATCGTAGTGCTCTCTGTTGATAGCATCAGACCAAACACCAAGACGACAAGACACCACGATCTGAATCATAGAGCATCATCTGCCTTGTGTCAGAAGCATCGAGCCCCACGTTTTGTATAGAGACAAACTCCAACACATGTGGAATGGGTTCTAAACGTTGAAATACTCACCAGTCCCAAAGGCATAAAGATATCTTTAGTATGCAACAAAGAAGCGTATTAAAGAAGCTAAGAAAAGTACCATTGGTAAGAGAAAAACACTTTTTCAGGTGTTAGGTGAGAAAGCAGTCTGTTGTGTGTCGGTGGGCGAAATGCAATTCGAGGAAGATGTCTTGAAAAAGTCTCCATCAAACTACAGAAATGTCAAACGCATTTAATGCTTCAATGGATGAATCCAACTGATAGATTTCAAGATCACATATATGCAAATCAAGCAGATGAGAAGAGCAAACAAGCATTGAACAAAAACGTACAAGAACACTCAACGCTCAACTCTACGATCCGAGAAAAGAGAAAATAATTTACTCGTTCTTTCGAACAAGTGCTTAATGAAGAATCGAGTAGCAACAATCAAGAACACAACAACTACCAATCAACTGAAGAAAAAGTTCCAAGTCAGAAGGCCTTGAAGTGTGAGACCCCAGATTTTATGAATAAATATTTAATTTTCTCGAAATAAGTTTTTAATATTATGGTGTGGATTTGATATAATGTTATAGTTGTGGATAGTATTTATAAATTTTGCAAATTAAGCAAGTGGTTATATAATATTCGATTGGTCGAAGAATATTCATTTTAACAGAAATATTGTGCTGACGACCTGATCATTGGTGGACCTCATAACGGAAGTATTATAAGTAGTTAGAAAACGACAAAATTATCTTTCTATAAAAATAACGGCGGAGGTGTTATCGTTAAAACTGTTGAACTACCCGGTAGTAAAAGTATAGTAATACGCGTGGTTGCATAGTAGCACACGGTATTGATTATTGATGCTTACGTGAGAAGTCACTCAGTTATACTCAATTATCGCTACGGTAATTGTTGCATCATATCTCTCATATTATTGAGTCAATTATTGTTACAGTATCATCTGCATATATGATATATTATTAAATCAATAATTGAGACGACAAAGTTATTCATATTATTATTTAAAATATTGACAATATCTAGAAGTTTTGTCAAAGAGAGGTTTGGTCACCTAATTGCGCGCCAATAAGGAGAAATCTTTATCGGAAAACCCCCTCTTTCCTGGGAACGACCTGATTGTTAAATATTGTGAATTATAATATTAATGATGAATAAGTTCGTGTTGATTAAAGATGAAATTGATAGTTCCATTGTGTTGAGATTATTAGTGTTAGTGGAAATCGATATTTATTTCGATAATAATTGATGTCTGGAGGTTATATTGTTCAATCGAATTATTCGTGGCACTTTTCGTGTCAGAGTACTATTCACGGGTTACTATTCACGAGTTACTATTCATGAGTTACTATTCATGAGTTACTATTCACATGATACTATTCACCCGTAAGATATATTTCTTTTTGGTCCAAATCATTTTTGAGTACAATATTATTCCATGAGGAGACGTCTTTAATTTTTCGAATAGTTGGTTGAAGATATAATAAGAAATCAATATGGATCATTTGGTAGAAAGTTATAATAGTAAATCAATATGGATCATTGGTTTAAAGTTTTAATAGTAAATAAGTATGGATGAATTGCTTTAAGTTTTAATAAGAAATCAATCTGCACTGTTCATGAATTAGTTACTTATTCACCATTCTCCCCATAAATAAAGCTCATTCTCCTTCATTATTTCTTACGAATTCACCGAAACTCTAGAGAGAGAGATTATAGAAAACTATAGAAAAGTATTCTCTTACTTCCCTACTCTTATATTCAGCTTTTTTACGGTAAAAGGGTATTATTTCTTTTGTATTCATGAAGAGAATTTACATTATTCCATTATTTATTATTACATTGGAATAACTTGTATCTGTGCTGCTACCCTATACTTGGTGAAATTCTTCTGTTATTTCATTATTTATTATTCTGTCGAATATCCTCTCTGTCTGTGCGTTTACGCCGGACCTGGTTCCATTATTTATTATTATGTCGGAATATCCTCATGCATGCGTTTTGGGGACTGGTTCCATTCTTTATTATTCTTTTGAATATCCTCACTTTTTATGCGTTTCTGTGGACTGATTCCATTATTTATTATTCATTGGAATAACTCATGCATGCGATTCATCGCATGCGTGGTGATTTCTTTTGTTATTCCATTCTTTATATACTAAGTTGGTTAAAACTTTGACTTCTATACTCCATGAAATTAGTGGAATATCCTCGATATTTGCGCTTCATCCAAAGATCTTTTCATGAAAATATTCTTCCGAGCATTCTTGAATTTTACTCTCTGAAAGAAGTATCATGTTGACAATGTGGGCGTTATTAGTTCTGGATAAATTAATTCTTGAACTTGTTTTATTGAATTCTTATATCATTGTCATCATCCTCATGCTTATATTATGTTGAAAGTCATCTCGTGGCACATAGTGCATTGATGGACTTGGTATGATTATGACCAGGGATTATTCGGTATAATCATAACCGTAATGTTACAAATGATGTGGAAAAAGTCCTCATTGGCCCGTAGTGCATTGATGGACAGTTTTTGATATGCTTATGGCTATGGATTCTCTTTGGTCGTTGTGCAAAGATGAATTATTTTCTGGCATAATCAGGACCGTTGATGAAAACATGATTATCTTTAGCCGTAGTGCATGGATAATTCGTGGTCGTGATACTAAAGAATATCCTTGGCCGTGGTGCAGGGGTGATTCGATGATGTGGATTATTTATTAAGCTGAGTCCCAGTGATAAATGTGATGAAAAACCTTTTAAATCATAGAAGATAGTAGATTTTATTCCCTACTTGACTCTTCTAATGGATTGCTTGTTTCGCTGCAGTTAAACTTGATAGTTATTATACTTTATCAATTTAACACTGTTGAAGGCTAACGATAAATTATTCTGCATTATCTTAGTCATAATATTTCTTATTGGGCTAGTTGAGCTCACCCTTTCTTTTCTTCGTTCTCTTGAGAAAATGAGAACGTAAATTGGGACTAATCGGGAACAGAGTGATGGTCCTAGATGTTTGCATTAGTAGTCCTCACTATTCTGTGAAATAGTGTGATAATAATTATAATGAGGACTCCTTTTGAGTTTTTATACTCTCTAGTAGACAATATTTGTATTTAAACTCACAGTTTATGTTTTGTCGTATTGTACACGACAGTTGTATTATTAAGTTGTATTTGAATTCTATACCATGTATCTGGCGACTCAAGATGGGTGATGTATAGCTAATTTTGGGGGCGTCACAGTTGGTATAAGAGCTTAGGGATATGATCCTTGGCTGAGATGTGAGACAAGAACTAGGAGGGGAGAGACGGGGAATTCCTTCGCTAGTATGACCTACCTAAGTTTATTTGGTATTTAATTGGTCGGTCAGAGTATAGGGATAAAATGTGATATGTTAATTTGTTTAATTAACCCTTGTTTTGTGACAGTATTTGAGAATGACATCTAAAAATTTTGAGATGTGCCATGGAGCAAAACAATATGAACGTGTCGTATTACGAAGCTAAGTTTATCGAGTTATCCTGGTTTGCATCCCATTTGGTCGATAATGAGGAGAGAATGACACGAATGTTTCTAAGAGGTTTGAAACCCAATATACGTCAATATCTCATTTCTCACAAACTTTGTTTATATTCGGATGTTGTGAATAAGGCTCGATTATTGGAGTAGCGATAATGAGTCAAGCCTGACAACCAAAAGGTAACGAAAGAACAACACGATAATAATAATCATACCGGTGGCAACGGCCATCGAACAATGATAACCATCGTGGGGGAAATTATCATGCCAAGAATGGTAACCACTTCGGTGGTAATCATGACCAAGATAATAGAAGTGGAAATTTCAAGAAGAGAAGGTCATTTAGCTCCATTTTGTCGTATAGTGAAGTCAAGTCCAGCTGGAAATGTAGCACCAAAGGCGGATACGGACAAAATAAAGTCGGTGGTTTCAGGAAGAGCATTTTTTGTGACTTCTCAAAAAGTGAGTGACTCGAACGAAGTTAGCACGGGTTAGTTAATTATAAATTCTTGCGAAGTCTATACCTTATTAGATCTGGTTTTACCCATTCTTTTATCTCTTCATTTACCAACGTTTAAATTTGACTTCGGAGAAATTAGACTTTGACTTATTGGTTGAAACTTCGATAGTAGAAACCTTCGTTACCTCCCCTGTTTATAAATCTTGTTGATTCAAATCGACATTTTCACGTTACCTGTCGATCTTATCTCTTTGAAAATACTTGTCTTTGATGCGATTTTCGGAATCGATTGGTTAACTACTCATCATGCTTTTCGTAAGGTTGTTAGCTTTCATATTCCTAATCAACCTGTTATGCGAATTCAAGCAACCAAACCACTAAAGTCAAATCATTGTCATATCAAGCCATAAGTAAAGAGCCCTGGTCATTTCGTTGTTGACTTCCTTGTGTGGAATGCACCGAAGCCAAACTTTCTGTAGGCGACGTCGTGAATAACGATGACAAGTTGATAGGTATCAATGTGACGTACTATCCAAGTCTTGGATGAGGGTCACAGTTTTGAATGATATTTCTATTGTTAATAAATTTCCTGACGTATTCTTGAAGACTTCTTAGCCTACCCCTAGAGCATGAAATTGAATTTTGTATTGACCCCAGTACAAAACTCATTTCTAAAACCCTCAAATATTTCTTTACCTAAAACGATCGTATAATGCGCCAAAGACGTTGGCTTGAGTTGTTGAAGATTACGATCGTACCATTCAATATCATCGTGGAAAAGCGAACGTGGTAGGCGGCGTTGCGTTGAGTAGAAAGATCGTATCTTGATTCTGAAGTGCGAATATACGAACCCACGTGAAGATAACAAAAATACGATTAGAATCGACTTTAATCAATAAAGTTAAAGCTGCTCAAATTACTCACCCGGAGCTGATGAATGTGAAGAATTAAGAAGGTTCAAGAGGGCGTTATTCTAGAAGCAAGAATTGACGAAGAGAGGAAATTTCAACACTCGATATAATTGGCCCATTTGAATTTCTAGATGAAGTAGGAACTGTGGCCTGTAGACTCGTTTTACTGCCAAGTATGTTGCGTGTTCAGAACATTTTTTTTACGTATCGACGTTACGTAAATATGGGGACGACCCGAACCACATTATTAATTTAGAACCGGACGAGATAGCGGATGATTTAACATATGAGGAGATACGTGTTAAAATCTTGGATAAGAAGGATTATATTTGACACTCAAAGGTTATACCTCAAGAATTAGAATCTGAAATGAAGTCAAGATACTCTCACCTCTTGAAAGATACCAGTATCGCACGTAAATTTCGAGGGCGAAATTCCATAAGGAGGGAGATTGTGAGACCCCGATTTTATGAATAAATATTTAATTTTCTCGAAATAATTTTTAATATTATGGTGTGGATTTGATATAATGTTATAGTTGTGGATAGTATTTATAAATTTTGCAAAAGTAAGCAAGTGGTTATATAATATTCGATTGGTTGGGGAATATTCATTTTAACGAGGAATATTATACGATAAAGACAATCATTAGTGGACCCCTTTATGGGAAGTATTGTCGTAGTTAAAAACGACAAAATTATCTTTCTATAAAAATAACTGGCGGAGGTGTTATCGTTAAAACTGTTGAACTACCCGGTAGTAAAAGTACGATGTCTGGCGTGGTTGCGTAGTAGTACGGTATTGATTATTGATCTTACGTGAAAGTCACCGGTTATACTCAATTATCGCCACAAAGAATTGTGTTGCATCATATCTCTCATATTATTGAGTCAATTATTGTTACAGTATCATCTGCGTATATGATATATTATTAAATCAATAATTGAGACGACAAAGTTATTCATATTATTATTTGCAATATTAACAATGTCTAAAAGTTCTGTCAAGGAGAGATTTGGTCACCTAATTGCGCGCTAATAAGGAGAAATCCTTATCGGAAAGCCCCTTCTTTCCTAGGAACGACCTGGTTGTTAAATATTATGAATTATAATATTAATGATGAATAAGTTCGTGTTGATTAAAGATGAAATTGATAGTTCCATTGTGTTGGGATTATTAGTGTTAGTGGAAATCGGCATTTATTTCGATAGTAATTGATGTCTGGAGGTTATATTGTTCAATCGGGTATTCGGGGCACTTTTTGTAAGACCCCAACTTATTATTATGAAATTTAATTTTCTCTATTTATTATTTTGAAATAGTAAGGGTTGATTTGATTAATGTGGATAGTTATGGGTAAAATACGCAAATATTTCAAAATAAGCAAGTGGTTATAAAATATTCATTATTGTCGGGGAATATTCGTTTGGTCGTGGAAAATTAAATCGCTTATAGGGAATATTAAATGCGACGGTAGCGACCGTAATAATGGGCCCCATAACGGAAAAACGATTGGAGGAAGAAAACGACGAGAATAAGTTGGTTATAAATAACTACAGCGTAGCTCTTCTGAAGTTATCACGTAGGAATACCCGTGGTTAAAACACAAGAAGCACACGGTATTGCACCAATTATTGATTCTTACGTAGAAGGCCTTTACTCAATAATTGTTATAGTAATTCTTGCTTCAATATTATATTTTATTGATTCAATAATTGCTACGTTGATATTATTGTTGTTTTAATAATTGTCAACTTTTGCGAATTTTTTCTATTATCTGACAATAATAATTCATATTATCCTAATAATATTATTAGATAACATTATTGGCAATGTCTAGAAAGTTACATCTAAGAAGAGGTTTGATGTCATCTAATCAATTGCTACAAGTAAGGAGAGATCCTTATTGGAAAGCCCCTATATCTTGAACCGCTGCGTGGTTGTCAATAATGTGATTACAGTAACATTATTTATAAATAAGTAATTATTGATTTATATGATGAGAAAAATATTAATTTTATGAGGATATAGATGGAGAAAATTTTTAATGTGACAATTGTTGAAAATTAATCTTTTTCTGATAAAATAATTCATTTAAATATATTATTTTAATAATATATTAACGATGATATTTTTATAATGAATGTGGGATATATGAGTATATGAGGAGGAAGAGTATTTTTGTGGCATTAAATGTTTAACACATGTTTCGTACACAATTATTACCAAGAAAATTTGATTATAGCACAATAAAATCGTCTGTTTTGGGATTTCTTCAATTTTTGTTTGGAATTTGGAAAAACTTTCTTCTGCAAAATTGTAGAGAATTGAATTTCCTATAAAAATTTGCGAGATTTGAATTTTCTGATAAAGGGGCTATTTATTATGAATTATTGAAGTTCCGAAGTTCTGAAATAATTAATTTTTGGGAGTTTTAGTTAATTATTTTGAGAAAAACGTTTTTTGTACAATTAGTGGGCTCACATGTGTTATCAATGTCTTTGAATTCGGATCATCAAAGGTGGGCTAAGGAAATTTATAATATATATTAATATTTTATTAAATTTTCTACTTTGTGTTCTAAATATTTTCCTATAAATAGGTGTCTTAGGTTAAATTGAAAATCACACCGTAAAACCGAAAACTTGTCTCTTCTCTCTCGATATATTGAGCGTATTCTTGTGAGTATACTTTTGAGTGTTGTTATACTATGAAAGTCATGCTTTGTATATCTGGTGTTTCAACTAGAAGATCTGTCTTTCGAGGTAAGGGATATTATTTTTCGTAATGATATTATTTCTTCAATATCATTATCTTTGAAATATTGATCTGAAGTTTTATCAAATTTGGAACTTTTGGTGTCTGAGTTACTTATTCACGTATCTACGACTTTTATTCACGAATCTGACCTTATTCATCGAAAATGAAAAATTTTCCTTTTAAATAAAATATCTATCATGGATACTAGCTTTGATTGTATTCATGTTTTGATCATTCTTGAATTTTACACCACTATGATTATTTTTGAGGTATTTTTGGACATGGATAAAACAAAGTACTAATCCTTAATCCTTGTTATTTTGTTTCACTAGATTCATTTCTTTAAAAATATTTTTCATCATCCTCGGTCTTAAATGATGATATTATTGAATATCTTTGGCACAGTGCGTGCAAAGATGAATGATTTCGATGAATATCTTTGGCCGTAGTGCAAAGATGAACAAGTGTTTAGATGAACATGACCCATCGATGAATATCTTTGGCACAGTAGTGCAAAAAGATGAATATTTGATTCTAGATATATATTGATTGATGTTACGAGGGATAAAAGATAGATGATGAACTTTTAAATTCATACATAGAAGATAGTAGTTTGCATTCTCTACTTAACTCTTCTAATGAATTATTATTTTTGCTGCGAATATTGATTTAAAACTTGTTGTCTATTGTATTCTATTAGATTTTTCCTGTTGAAGACTAACGATAATTTGTTGTATATTATCTTAGTCATAATATTCTTCTTTGGGCTAGTTGAGCTCACCCTTTTCCTTTTTGTTCCATTTTTCTTCTCAAGAGGCGAGAATATAGCGAGTACGAGTCGGGGTATGGAATGAAGGTTCTAGAGAGAGTTGTTTAGTAGTCCTCACCATTTTTGTAAAATAATGTATCAATAAATGTGATGAGGATTTATTTGAGTATAGATATTGTCTAGAAGATAATATTTGTATTCAAACTCACAGCTTTCTTGTTGTGTAATAATAAAGTTGTAGTTGTTTCTGTACCATGTATTGATAACTCAGAATGGGTGATGTATACCTATTTTGGGGGCGTCACAGTTGGTATCAAAGCTTAGGGATATGATCTCTGGCGGAGATCGGGGAATAGAACTAGGATGGGAGAGACGAGTAAATTCTTCGCTAGTGTGTCCTACCTAAGCTTATTTAATTTGTTTGTTGGTCAATATATAGGGATATTATGTGATATGTTGATTTCTTTAATTAACCCTTGTTCTATGGCAGTATTTGAGAATGTCGACTGAGAATGATAACAGTGGAGTAAATGAGACCGTGGAGACGCATGTACTCACCAATGAGGAGAAACGTCAAAGAAAGTAGGATGTTTAAAAGATTTTTGCGGTTCATACAAAATCGGGGCGAGGAGACACGTGCACAAACTACAAAGGAAATGATAACAATGCACGATTTGCCACGGCCAAGTATTTATTCAAAGAGTTGGGACCACAAATTGCAGGGAAAGCCGGATCCGATTAAGGCGGAGACGTGGGTCAAACAAATTACCAAAATATTCGATGTCTTGGGATGTACGGAAGAACAGAAGGTTCCATTCGCTACTTTTATGTTCCGTAATGAGGCAGATTACTAGTGGAAATCATCGTTGTACCCATCCAAATTTGCACTCAACATGTCTTGGGAGACGTTTCAGAAACTGTTCAACGACAAGTACTTTCTTGAAAGTATTCGTCATATGAAGGAAGTGGAGTTTATTAGACTGGAACAAAATAACATGACGGTGTCCCAGTACGAGGCAAAGTTTGCAAAGCTATCCAGGTTTGCACCTCATTTGGTGGAGAATGAGGAACGTATGACGCGGATGTTTCTGAGAAGTTTGAAACCCGACATACGCCGATCTCATTTCTCATAAATTTTCTCTCTATTTCGGATGTTGTCAATGGGCTCAATTGTTGGAGTGAGATAACGATTACGGTCAACCGAGGGATCATAACCAGGATCATACTAGAGATAGCAGTCAACAGAATAACGATAACCAACGGAGAAAGAAAAAGACGGACAAATATGGTAACCACTCTGGTGGTAATCATGGCCATGAGAATAGAAGAAGCGAATCGGGAGGAGATTTTAAAAAGAGGAGATTCAACAACGATGTGTGAAGCAGCGGCACCAAAGAAAGAATCGGTTCCAAGGAGGAGCGACCACCGGTCGTATCTACAAATGCGAGAAAGAGGACATATCGGTCAAACCGCCTACAACAGCTCAAGGTATGTTATAATTGTGGAAAGGAAGGACATATCGCTTCGAGATTATGCAGTAGCGAAATCAAGTCCAGGGGAGACGGTGACTCAAAAGGCTGTCCCAGAAAAGTTGAAGTCAACGATTCCTGGAAGAGCGTTTGTTGTATTTGTCGTCAAAATCGAGGAACCCAAACGAGGTGATCACGGGTAAGCTATTTATAAATTCTTGTGAAGTTTATACCTTACTTGATACTAGGTCTACCCATTCATTTATCTCTCCTGCTTGTGCTCAACGTTTAAACTTGACTCCGGAGAAATTTGACTTTGACCTATCTGTGGAAACTCCGTTAGGAGAAACTTTCATCACATCCACTGTTTATAAATCTTGTTTGATTCAAGTTGGCACCATCACCTTACCTATTAACCTTATCTCTTTAAAGATACTTGCTTTTGATGTGATTTTAGGGATTGATTGGTTAACTACTCATCATGCCAAAATTGATTGCTTTCGTAAGGTTGTTAGTTTTCATATTCCTAACCAACTTGTTGTGCGAATTCAAGCAACTAAACCGTTAAAATCAATCACTGTCATATCTAGTCATAAAGCTATTCGTTTATTTTGAAAAACGGATGTCAAGCTTTCTTAGCCCATGTTATTGATTTGAATAAAGACACGTCAGGTTTGAATAATATTCCTATTGTTATTGATTTTCCTGATGTCTTTCCTGAAGAACTTCCCGGTCTACCCCCAGAATGTGAAGTTGAATTCTTTATTGATCTTGAACTTGGTACAAAGCCCATTTCTAAAACCCCATATCGAATGGCTCCTATTGAACTTCAGGAGTTAAAGGTCCAACTACAGGAGTTGTTGGACATTGGCTTTATTCGTCCTAATACATCTCCTTGGGGTGCTCCTGTTTTATTCATAAAGAAGAAAGACGGGAGTATGCGACTTTGTATCGACTATCGGGAATTGAACCATGTCACCATCAAGAATAAGTATCCTCTACCTCGTATTGATGACTTGTTTGACCCGATTCAAGAGAGCCTGATTCTTTTCAAAGATCGATCTTAGCTTACGGATCATCAAATCAAGATTAGAATGAGGATATTCCAAAGATTGCCTTCAGAACTCGGTATGGGCATTATGAATTTTTAGTCATGTCTTTTGGATTGACTAATGCTCCTACGACTTTCATGGATATGATGAACCGAGTATTCAAGGACTATTTAGATCGGTTCGTTGTTGTCTTTATTGATGACATTCTCATATACTCCAAAAGCCGTGAAGATCATGAGCACCATTTGAAGCTGGTACTCCAAAGGCTTCGTGAAAACAAGCTATATGCCAAGTTGAAGAAATGCGAATTCGGCTTGAGGAAGTAGCATTCCTTGGCACGCGTGTGTCTAAACATGGAGTATCTGTCGACCCGTGAAGATTGAAGCAATACAAAGTTAGAGCAACCGAAGTCGGTGTGATCAAGATCGTAAACTTTACGGGCTAAATTGGTTATTATCGGAGATTCGTGGAAGGGTTTTCTCGAATCGCTACTCCATTAACTCAGCTAACTCGGAAGGATACAAAAAGAACATATGCAGGAATGAGTACGATGATGTCAAGTATACGCATAGAGCCAACTTTAATAGAAAAAGTTAAGGTTGCTCAAGCCACCGACCCGGAGCTGATGCGTATAAAGAAGAAAGTACAAGAAGGTGTTATTCCTAGCGAGAATCGATGAAGCGAGAATACTTGAGTCCACTCCGGACTTTGTGTTCCTAACGACTGATTTGAAGTACAAGATTATGATGGAAGCACACAATACACCATTTGCGATCCATCTCGAAGTACCAAAATGTATCGTGATCTTCGACATACATTTTGGTGGAACAATATGAAGAGAGATTGTAAAGTTTATCTCAACGTGTTTAACTTGTCGGCGTGTAAAGGCGGAAGATCTAGTACCTAAGGGTCCGTTGCAACCACTTGAGATTCCGAAATGGAAGTGGGAACACATTACCATGGATTTCGTTCACGGGTCTTCCTACACGGTTTCAAGGCATTAATGCCATTTGGGTTATTGTTGATAGATTAACCAAGTCTGCTCATTTCTTGCCGTCACAGAGACTTATTCCTCGAACGTCTTGCTCAAATGTATGTAAATGAGATTGTGAGGATGCATGGCATGCCAGTATCCATAGTTTCGGATCGTGACCCAAGATTCACTTCAAGATTTTGGGTTAGCTTGCAAAAAGCTATGGGCACGGATTTACGATTTAGTTCGGCATAACATCATCAAACGGACGGACAATCAGAGAGGACTATCCAAACTCTTGAAGATCTATTAAGACTCTGTTTCCTAGACTTCAAAGGGAGCTGGGATAAGTATTTACCATCGGTTGTATTCTCCTACAACAACAGTTATCAAGCAAGTATAGGGATGGCTCCATTCGAAGCATTATATGGACGAAAGTGTCGCTTCTCAATATATTGTTGGGATGAGGTTGAAAGCAACATTGTTGGGACCTGATTTGAATACGTATGACTACGAAAAGATCCAAATGATTCGACAACATATACAAACGGCCAAGACAGACCCAAAAAAGAGTTATCGCGGATCTTCATCGAAAGGGCGTGGAATTGAATTCTTATTCACCATTCTCCCCATAAATAAAGCTCATTTCTTCATTATTTCTTACGAATTCACTTAAACTCTAGAGAGAAATTATAGAAAACTATAGAAAAGTATTCTCGCTACTTCCCTACTCTTATATTCAGTTTCTTTTATGGTAATGAGACCCCAGATTTTATGAATAAATATTTAATTTTCTTGAAATATTTTTTTGAATATTATGGTGTGGATTTGATATAATGTTATAGTTGTGGGTAGTATTTATAAATTTTACAAAGTATGCAAGTTGTCATATTATATTCGATTGGTCGGGGAATATTTGTTTTATTAGGGAATATTCGTGCAACGGCACAATCATTGGTGGACCCCGCAACGGAATTATTGTCGGATTGAGAAAACGATAAAAATATTTTATAAAAATAACGGTGAAAGTTTTATCGTTAATCTTTGTTGAACTACTTTCAGAAGTAAAGTAAAAAATACGATGTCTGGCGTTATTGCGAAGTAGCACCACGGTATTGATTATTAATGCTTACATGATAAGTCACTCAGCTTTTGTTTTTAGGTATTATTAATGTAATAAAATAGAAAAACTTTTTATATAAAAATGTAATACTTTTATAAAGTTATTTTATAAATAGAATATATTATATTCTATTATGCATATAGTGTTTGCATAGTGTTTTGCATAGTAAAATATTTTTATATAAAAAATGAATACTTTTATAAAGTTATTCTATAAATAGAATATATTATATTTTATTATACATAGTGTTTGCATAGTAAAATCTTTTATAAAGTTATTCGTTTTATTAGATTATAAATAGAATATATTATATTTTATTTAAAAGTTTTTGCTTTAAATATGGACCGTCGATTAAAAGTAAATTAATACGACCGTTCATGAGTTAATTCTTATCGCAATCCATTTTTCTATAAATAGAAGTTCATTCATTCATTATTTCTTACGAATTCACTAAAACTCTGTAGAGAGATAAACTATAGAGAGAGAAGAAGAAAAGTATTTTGCTACTTCACTCTTTCATATATCCAAGACTTTCTTTCTTAGGTAGGGATATTATTTGTTATACTAAGTAGGGAATATTATTTGTTGTACTCGTAGGGGGTATTATTTCTTTTGTATTCATGAAGAACTTACATTATTCCATTCTTTATTATTCTGGGAATAACTTTGTATACGCGACTTCTACTATACTTGGTGAAATTATCCTGTTATTCTATTCTTTATTATAATTTGTTGGAATATCATGTATGTATGCGCTTTCTGTAGGACCTAGTTCCAGTCTTTATTATTACATTTGGAATATCCATCATGTGTTTTACTGTAATTCTGGTTCCAGATTTATTATTCTGCTCGAATATCATGTATCGCATGCGCTTTTTCGTCTGAACCGGTTCCAGATATTTATTATTCCATTTGGAATATCCTATCATGCGTTTTTACTGGCGGGACCGGTTCCGTTATTTATTATTCTGTTGGAATAACTTTTATTATCTTGATTCTATCGCATGCATGGTGATTTCTTTTGTTATTCCATTCTTTATTATACTCGGTTGATTAAAACTTTGACTTCTATACACCATTAAATTAGTGGAATATCCTTGATATTTGCGCTTCATCTAAAGATCTTTTCATGGAAATATTCTTCTGAGCACTCTTGAATTTTACTCTACAAAGCAGTATCATGTTGACAATTTGGAAGTTATCGATTCTTAGATAAATTAATTTTGAACTTGTTTTATTGAATTCTTATATCATTGTCATCATCCTCATGTTTATATTTTTTGAAAGTCATCATGTATTTGGCAGTAGTGCATAGATGGACTTGGTATGATTATGACCATGGATTATTCAAATATAATCATGAATAGTAATGTTACAAATGATGTGAAAAAAGTCCTCATTGGCCGTAGTGCATTGATGGACAGTTTTTGGTATGATTATGACTATGGATTCTCTTTGGCCAAGGGTGCAAAGATGAATTATTTTATGGCATGATCGAGAAGATTAATGAATACACAAATATTCTTGGCCCGTAGTGCATAGATAATTGTGGTCGTGATACTAAAGAATATCCTTGACCGTAGTGCAGGGGTGATTCGATGATGTGGATTATTTATTGTTTGAGTCCAGTGATAAAAGTGATGAAAAACCTTTTAAATCATAAAAGATTGCGATTTTATTCTCTAATTGACTCTTTTAATGGATTGCTTATTACGGCGTAGTTAAACTTGATGTTTGTTATATTGTATCGGTTTAACAACTTGTTTAAGTACTAATGATAATTTATTACGCATTATCTTAGTCATAATATTTTTCACTTTGGGCTAGTTGAGCTCACCCTTTCTTTCATTGTTCTCTTCAGAAATGAGAACGTATTTGGGACTAATCGAGAACGCAGTGATGATCCTAGATGTTTGCATTAGTAGTCCTCACTATTCTCGTGAAATAGTTTGATAATAATTATAATGAGGACTCCTTTTGAGTTTTTATACTCTCTAGTAGACAATATTTGTATTCAAACTCACTGTGACACCCCCAAAATAGGTATACATCACCCATTCTGAGTTGTCAATACATGGTACAGAAACAACTACAACTTTATTATTACAATAGTAAAACTGTGAGTTTGAATACAAATATTATCTTCTAGACAATATCTATACCCAAAAAATTCTCATCACATTTATTGATACATTATTTTACAAAATGGTGAGGACTACTAAACAACTCTCTCTATAACCATCATTCCATACCCCGGCTGCATACTTCTTACATTCTCGCCTCCCCGAGAAGAAAAATGGAACAAAAGGAAAAGAGTGAGCTCAACTAGCCCAATAAAGAATATTATGACTAAGATAATATACAACAAATTATCGTTAGTCTTCAACAGGAAAAATTTAATAGAATACAATAGACAACAAGTTTTAAATCAATATTCGCAAATAAAATAATAATTCATTAGAAGAGTTAAGTAGAGAATGCAAACTACTATCTTCTATGTATGAATTTAAAAGTTCATCGCTCATCTTTTATCCTCAGTAACATCAATCAATATATATCTAGAATCAAATATTCATCTTTGCACTACAGGCCAAAGATATTCATCAGTTGGTCATGTTCATCTAAACACTTGTTCATCTTTGCACTACGGGCCAAAGATATTCATCAGAAATCATTCATCTTTGCACTACGGGCTAATGATATTGAATAATATCATCATTTAAGACTGAGGATGATGAAAAATATTTTTAAAGAAACGAATCCAGTGAAACAAAATGACAAGGATTAAGGATTAAGGATTCGTACTTTGTTTTATCCACGTCCAAAAATACCTCAAAAATAATCATAGTGGTGTAAAATTCAAGAATGATCAAAACATGGATACAATCAAAGCTAGTATCTAGAATAGATATTTTGGATCAAAAGGAAAATTTTCATTTTTAAATGAATAATGCCGTATTCGTGAATAGTATCGTATACGTGAATAGTAACTCCGACACCAAAAGTTCCAAATTTGATAAAAACTTCAGATCAATATTTCAGCATAATGATATTGAAGAAATAATATCATTACGAAAAAAAAATAATATCCTCGCCTCGGAAAAGACATTACTTAACCTGGAATATTTGGATATAAAGGCTATAACTTGAACTTGCACCGTGATATAGCAATACTCAAAGTATACTCAAAATACTCACAAAAATACGCCGATAATATAGAGAGAAAAAATATCGGTTTAAAGTGTGATTTTTAATTCTAACCTAAAGACCCTATTTATAGGAAAATGCTTAGAACACCAAAGCGTAAAATTTAATAAAATATTAATAAATTTATATAAATCATACGCAAAACTTGGAAATTACGATTTCAAAGATATTTTGCAACATGAAGCACCCCAAGGAGATGTACTGGGATTTAATGAAACCGGATGTCCAACAACTCCTCAGAGTTGGACCTTTAACTCCTCAAGTTCAATAGAGCCATTCGATATGGGATTTTAGAAATGGGCTTTGTACCAGTTCAAGGACAATAAAGAATTCAACTTCACGCTACGGGGTAGAGCCGTGAAGTTCTTGAAATACGCCGGGAAAGTCAATAACAACAGAATATTATTCAAATTTGACGTGTCTTTATTCAAATCCATAACATGGGCTAAGAAAGCTTGACATCCGCTTTTTAATAAACGAATAACTTTATGATTAGATATGACGGTGATTGATTTTAATGGTTTAGTTGCTTTGAATTCAACAATGATTGGTTAGGAATATGAAAACTAACAACCTTACAAAAACAATCAATTTTGGCATGATGAGTAGTTAACCAATCAATCCCTAAAATTACATCAAAAGCAAGTATCTTTAAAGAGATAAGGTCAACAAAGGGTGATGGTGCCAACTTGAATCAAACAAGATTTATAAACGAAGGATGTGATGAAAGTTTCTCTAACTGAGTTTCCACAGATAGTCAAAGTCTAATTTTTCCGGAGTCAAATTTAAACGTTGAGCACAAGTAGGAGAGATAAATGAATGGGTAAAGACCAGATTCTAGTAAAGTATAAACTTCACAAGAATTTATGATTAGCTTACCCGTGATCACCTCATTTGGGTTCCTCGCATTTTGACCAACCACAACAAACGCCTTCCAGAACCATTGACTTTGACTTTTCCGGGACAATCTTTTGAGTCACCGTCCCCATTGAACTAGGTTTCGCCACCGCATAATCCCGAATGATATGTCCTTCATTTCCATAATTATAGTATACCTTGAACTGGTTGTAGGGCGCTTTGGATGATATGTCCCTCTTTTTCGCATTTGTAGCATACGACCTGGTGGTCGTTCCCTCCTCGAACCCCGATTCTTCTTTCCGGTGTCGCCATTTTCACATTATCGTTGTTGAATCTCCTCTTTTAAAATCTCCTCCCGATTCGCTTCTTCTATTCTAATGGCCATGATTACCACCGAGTTGTTACCATTTTTGTCCGTTTTTTCTTTCTCCGCCCGTTATCGTTGTTTTGTTGATTTGCCATCTCCTAGATGATCCTCGGTTGTGGTCCTCAATTGGCCGTACTCGTTATCTCGCTTCTAATTATTGAGCCTCTGCTTACAACATCCGAATAGAGAAAAATTTATGAGAAATGAGATACCGACATATACGGGGTTTCAAACCTCTAAGAAACATCCGTGGTCATACGTTTTTCATTCTCCACCAAATGAGGTGCAAACTCGATAACTCGCAAACTTTGCCTCGATCGAGACACCGCCATGTTGTTTTGCTTCTAATCGATGAACTCCACTTCCTTCATATAATGAACACTTTTTCGTGAAAGTATTTGTCATTAAATAGTTTCAAATGTCTCCCCAAGACATCTTGAAGTCTTGGCCGATGGGTACGCTTCACGCACTTCCACCAAGAATCGCCTTCGCCACGAACATAAAGGTGGCTAATGGAACCTTATGTTCCTTCGCATCCCAAGACATCGAATATCTTGGTAATTTGCTTGACCCATGTTTCCGCCATGATCGGATCGCTTTCCTTTAAATTCGGTGGTCCCAACTCTTTGAATCGCTTGCTTGGTGACAACCCGTGAATTGCTATCATTTTCTCCTATATTTTGAACACGAGTCTCCTCGTCGATTTTGCATGAATCGCAAAAAGCTTCTAAACATCCCTCGCTTCATCATCTGCTTTCAGGTGGTGTTGTTCACAGGAGGAACATTGCCAACCTGTTGCACGCTTCTCCTCGTTGGTGAAGACAGCGCTCTCCACGGTCTCATTTCCATTGTTAATATTCTCACGACATTCTCAAATACTTTCATAAAACAAGGGTTAATTAAGCAAATCAATATATCACATAATATCCCTATATACCGACCAAAACTAACAAATAAGCTTAGTAGGACACACTAAATAAGGATTTACTGCCTCTCCCTCCTAGTTCTATTCCCCGATCTCCGCCAGAGATCATATCCCTAAGCTCGATACCAACTGTGACACCCCCAAAATAGGTATACATCACCCATTCTGAGTTATCAATACATGATACAGAAACAACTACAACTTTATTATTACAATAGTAAAACTGTGAGTTTGAATACAAATATTATCTTCTAGATAATATCTATACCCAAATAAATCCTCATCACATTTATTGATACATTATTTTACAAAAATGGTGAGGACTACTAAACAACTCTCTCTATAACCATCATTCCATACCCCGACTCGTACTCGCTACATTCTCGCCTCCTGAGAAGAAAAATGGAACAAAAAGGAAAAGGGTGAGCTCAACTAGCCCAGTAAAGAATATTATGACTAAGATAATATACAACAAATTATCGTTAGTCTTCAACAGGGAAAAATTTAATAGAATACAATAGACAACAAGTTTTAAATCAATATTCGCAGCGGAAATAATAATTCATTAGAAGAGTTAAGTAGAGAATGCAAACTACTATCTTCTATGTATGAATTTAAAAGTTCATCGCTCATCTTTTATCCCCGAAACATCAATCAATATATATCTGAATCAAATATTCATCTTTGCACTACGTGCCAAAGATATTCATCACTTAGTTATGTTCATCTAAACACTGCTCATCTTTTGTACCACTGGGCCAAAGATATTCATCGAAATCATTTATCTTTGCACTACTATGTGCCAAAGATATTGAATAATATCATCATTTAAGACGAGGATGATGAAAATATTTTTAAAAAAACGAATCCAAAGAAACAAAATGACAAGGATTAAGGATTAAGGATTCGTACTTTGTTTTTATCCACGTCCAAAAATACCTCAAAAATAATCATAGTGGTGTAAAATTCAAGAATGATCAAAACATAAATACAATCAAAGCTAGTATCTCTGAATAGATATTTTGACGAAAAGGAAAATTTTCATTTTAAATGAATAATGCCAGATTCGTGAATAAGATCGTATACGTGAATAAGAATCTCACACACCAAAAGTTCCAAATTTGATAAAACTTCGGATCAATATTTCAAAGATAATGACATTGAAGAAATAATATCATTACTTAAAAAATAATATCCTCACCTCGGAAAGACAAAGATTTAACCTGAATAATCGGATATAAAGCTATAACTCGAACTTACTGTATAAAGAATACTCAAAGTATACTCAAAATACTCACAAGAATATGCTCGATAATATAGAGAGAAAAATATCAATTTCTCGTGTGATTTTTAATTCTAACCCAAGACCCTATTTATAGGAAAATGCTTAGAACACCAAAGCGTAAAATTTAATAAAATATTAATAAATTTATATAAATCATATGCAAACTTGGAAATTCCGATTTCAAAGATATTTTGCAACACATGTGTGCCCACCAACCAACCACAAAAACGTTTTTGTTATTTTAAACAATTAAAACTTCCAAAAATAAATTATTTCAGAACTCCGGAACTTCAATAATTCACAATAAATAACCCTTTTGTCAGAAAATTCAAATCGCGCGAGTTTTTATAGGAAATTCCATTCTCTATAACTTTGCAGAAGAAAATTTTTCCAAATTCCAAACAAAAATTGACCGAAATCCTAAACGATCAATTTTACAGGCTATAATCAAATTTCAGTCAAGAAATGGGGTCCACCGACATGTTTAATATGTTTTAAACATTTATTGTAACAAAAATACTCTTTCTTCTCGTATACTCATATATCACACATTCATTGTAAAAATATCACCATTATTATATTATTAAAATATAATAATATATTTAAATGAATTATTTTATCGAAAAAAGATAAAATTTTAATTTTCAACAATTGTCACATTAAAATTTTCTCCATCTATATCCACATAAAATCAATATTTTTCTCATCATATGAATCAATAATTAATTATTCACAAATAATATTACGTAATCACAATATTGACAACCGTGCGCTTCCCAAGAAAAGATGGGGCTTTCAATAAGAATTTCTCATTCTCTGGCGCAATTGATTAGGTGACCAAACCTCTCATTAGGATGTAACTTTCTAGACATTGCCAATAATGTTATCCAATAATATTATTCGTAAATATAAATTATTGCTTCGATAATGAAAAATACGTAGAAGTGACAATTATCAAACAACAAGAATATAAAATATCAACACAAAGAATTATTGAATCAATAAAATAAAATACTTGAATAAGAATTATTCAAATAATTATTGAGTAAAGCCTTCTTTACGTAAGAATCAATAATTGGTGCAATACTGCGTGCTACATTGTGCAACAACGCCAGACATCGCTCTTTTAACCACCGGTATTCCAACAATGTAAATCTGTGAATAACTACGCCGTTATTTTTAAACAACTTATATTTGTCATTTTCTTCCTCCAATCGCTTTCCGTTATGGGGTCCACACATGGTCGCTACTGTCGCATTTAATATTCCCCGACAAAGACGAATATTCCACGACCAAACGAATATTCCCCGACAATAATGAATATTTTATAACCATTTGCTTATTTTGAAATACTTGCGTATTTTACCCATAACTATCCACATTAATCAAATCAACCCTTACTATTTCAAAATAATAATTAGAAGAAATTAAATTTCATTTATTAATTATTTGGGGTCTTACACTCACAGTTTATGTTTTGTCGTATTGTACACGACAGTTGTATTATTAAGTTGTATTTGAATTACGTATCATGTATCTGGCGACTCAAGATGGGTGATATATACCTAATTTTAGGGCGCCACGGTTGGTATCGAGCTTAGGATATGATCCTCATCGAGATGTGAAACAAGAACTAGGAGGAGAGACGGAATTTCCTTCGCTAGTATGACCTACCTAAGTTTATTTGGTATTTAATTGGTCACCATAAGATAGGGATAATATGTGATATGTTAATTAACCCTTGTTTTGTGTGATGTTGTTTGAAAATGGCATATAAAAATGTCGAGATAAGCAATGAAGACATGAGACCGCTTGAGTCACCGAACCAAAAGGTAACGCGACCAACAACACGATAATAATCATCATACCTATGGCAACGACCATCGTAATAATGATAACCATCATGGGGAAATTATCATGCCAAGAATGGTATCCATTTCGGTGGTAATCATGGCCAAGATAATAGAAGTTAAAATTTCAAGAAGAAAAGGTCATTTAGCTCGATTTTGTCGATATAGTGAAGTCAAGTCCACCGACTATGGTGACACCAAAGCGGATCTGACGACAAAATAAAGTCTTCTGGTTTCAGGAAGAACGTTTTTCGTGACTTCTCAAAAGGCGAGTGACTGAACGAAGTTAAAGACGCAAGTTAGTTAATTATAAATTCTCACAAGTCTATATATTATTAGATACTTTGCTCTAACCATTCTTTTATCTCTCTTGCTTCATACCAACGTTTAAATTTAACCCCAGAGAAGTTAGACTTTGACTTATTAGTTGAAACTTCGTTAGTAGAAACCTTCGTTACCTCCACTATTTATAAATCTTGTTTAATTCAAATTGACATTTTCACGTTACCTGTCAATCTTATCTCTTTGAAAATACTTGTCTTCGATGCGATTTTTGGAATCGATTGGTTAACTACTCATCATGCTTTTTCGTAAGGTTGTTAGCTTTCATATTCTTAACCAACCTGTTATGCGAATCCAAGCAACCAAACCACTAAAGTCAATCATTATCATATCAAGCCATAAGTAAAGAGCCCTGGTCTTTTCGTTGTTGACTTTCTTGTGTGGAATGCACCGAAGATAGACTTTCTGTAGGCGATGTCGTGAATGACGATGACAAGTTGATAGGTATCAATGTGACATACTATCCAAGTCTTGGATGAGGGACACAGTTTTGAATGATATTTCTATTGTTAATAAATTTCTTGACGTATTCCTGAAGATTTCTTGGCCTACCCTAGAACGTGAAATCGAATTTTGTATTGACCACAGTACAAAATCCATTTCTTAAACCCTCAAATATTTCTTTACTTAAAACAAACGTAACATGCGCCAAAGACGTTGGCTCGAGCTGTTGAAGATTACGATCGTATCATGCAATATCATCGTGGAAGTGCGAACGTGGTAGCTGACGCGTTGAGTAGAAGATCGTATGCGAGTGCGATGTTGTTAACACAAAGACCCATTTCGTATAACTTATAAATGATGAAGATAGAGTTAAAGACTCTAGGGACCCACGTGAAGATAACAAATATACGATTAGAATCGACTTTAATCGATAAAGTTAAAGTCGCTCAAGCTACACACCCGGAGCTGATGAATGTGAATAAGAAGATTCAAGAGAGCGTTATTCTAGAAGCAAGAATCGACGAAGAGAGGAAATCTCAACCCTCGATTTAATTAGCCCATTTAAAATCCTCGATCGAGTAGGAACTGGGCTTATAGACTCGTTTTACCGCCAAGTATGTTGCTTGTTCAGAACGTTTTTTTTAACGTATCGATGTTACGTAAATATGTGGACGACCCGAACCACATTATTAATTTAGAACCGGACGAGATAGCAGAAGATTTAACGTATGAGGAGATACGTATAAGAAGGATCATATTCGACGCTCAAAGGTTATACCTCAAGAATTAGAATCTGAAATGAAGTTAAGGTATCCTCACCTCTTCGGCATACCAGGTACGTACGTAAATTTCGAGGGCGAAATTTCATAAGGAGGGGAGATTGTGAGACCCCAGATTTTATGAATAAATATTTAATTTTCTCGATTTTTTTTTTTTGAATATTATGGTGTGGATTTGATATAATGTTATAGTTGTGGGTAATATTTATAAATTTTGCAAAAGTATGCAAGTTGTCATATTATATTCGATTGGTGGGGAATATTTGTTTTATAAGGAAATATTCAGATATAACTCAAGACAATCATTGGTGGACCTCTATTAATCTTAATTATTGCCGGATTGAGAAAAGCGACAAAAATATTTTATGAAAATAACGACGGAAGTTTTACCGCATATCTTTTGTTGAACTACTCTTAGTAAGTAAAAATGCAAGAATACGCGTGGTTGCATAAGAAGACACCCAGTATTGATTATTGATGCTTACATGATAAGTCACTTTCAGTTTTGTTTTTCCGGTATTATTAATGTAATAAAACAGAAAAACTTTTTATATAAAAATGTATAACTTTTATAAAGTTATACTATAAATATAATATATTATATTCTATTATGCATAAATAATACGTATAGTGTTTTGCGTAGTAAAATCTTTTTATATAAAACATAATACTTTTATAAAGTTATTCTATAAATAGAATATATTATATTTTATTATGCATAAGTGTTTATATAAAGTGCTCAGCATAGTGTTTGCATAGTAAAATCTTTTATAAAGTTATTCTTTTATTAGATTATAAATAGAATATATTATATTTTATTTAAAAGATTTTGCTTTAAATATGTATTCAATCGATTAAAGTAAATCAATCTGACCGCTCATGAGTTAGTTACTATCACAGTCCATTTTTCTATAAATAGAATCTCATTCATTCATTATTTCTTACGAATTCACTAAAACTCTGTAGAGATAAACTATAGAGAGAAGAAGAAAAGTATTCTCGCTATTTCACTACTCATATATCCAGTACTCTTCTTCTTAAGGTAGGGGATATTATTTGTTGTACTCGTAGGGAATATTATTTGTTGTACTCGTAGGGGGTATTATTTCTTTTGTATTCATGAAGAGAACTTATGTTATTTCATTCTTTATTATTCTGTTGGAATAACTTGTATACGCGGACTTCCCTATATACTTGGTGAAATTCTCCTGTTATTCTATTCTTTATTATTCTGTTGGAATATCCTATCTCATGCATTCTACGCCTTTACTGGTTCCAGTCTTTTTATTATTTTGTTGGAATATCCGTCATGCATGCGTTTACACCTAACTTCGGTTCCATGATTTATTACATTGGAATATCCTCGTCTGTGTATTTTACGTGGGACTGGTTCCGTTATTTATTATTCATTGGAATAACTCAGTATATGCAATCAATCGCATGCATGGTGATTTCTTTTGTTATTTCATTCTTTATTATACTCAGTTGATTAAAACTTTGACTTCTATACTCCATGAAATTAGTGGAATATCCTTGATATTTGCGCTTCATCCAGTATCTTTTCATGGAAATATTCTTCTGAGCATTCTTGAATTTTACTCTACAAAGCAGTATCATGTTGACAATTTGACGTTATCAGTTCTTAGATAAATTAATTCTTGAACTTATTTTATTGAATTCTTATATCATTGTCATCATCCTCATGTTTATATTTTTTTTGAAAGTCATATGTGGCCTGTAGTGCATAGATGGACTTGGTATGATTATGACCAAGAATTATTCGGTATAATCATGACCGTAATGTTACAAATGATGTGGAAAAAGTCCTCATTGGCCCATAGTGCATTGATGGACAGTTTTTGGTATGATTATGGCTATGGATTCTCTTCAGCCAAGGGTGCAAAGATGAATTATTTTATGGCATGATCAGAACCGTTAATGAATACACAAATATTCTTGGACCGTCGTGCATGGATAATTGTGGTCGTGATACTAAAGAATATCCTTGGCCGTAGTGCAGGGGTGATTCGATGATGTGGATTATTTATTAAGCTGAGTCCCAGTGATCAAAGTGATGAAAAACCTTTTAAATCATAAAAGATAGTAGATTTTATTCTCTACTTGACTCTTTTAATGGATTATTTGTTCCGCTGTAGTTAAACTTGATATTTGTTATATTGTATCAATTTAACACTGTTTAAGGCTAATGATAATTTATTCTGCATTATCTTAGTCATAATATTTTTTACTGGGCTAGTTGAGCTCACCCTTTCTTTCACCGTTTCTCTTCAGAAATGAGAACGTGGTAATGGGACTAGTCGGGGAACGTAGTGATGATCCTAGATGTTTGTATTAGTAGTCCTCACTATTCTGTGAAATAGTGTGATAATAATTGTAATGAGGACTCCTTTTGAGTTTTTATACTCTCTAGTAGACAATATTTGTATTAACACTCACAGTTTATGTTTTGTTGTATTGTACACGACAGTTATTAAGTTGTATTTGAATTTTGTACCATGTATCTGGCGACTCAAGATGGGTGATGTATACCTAATTTTGGGGGCGTCACAGTAAGGGGTATTATTTATTTTGTATTCATGAAGAGAACTTCTGTTATTCTATTATTTATTATACTGTTGGAATAACCTGTATACGCGGGCTACCCTATACTTGGTGCAATTTTTCTATGATTTCATTATTTATTATTCTGTCGGAATATCCTGTCTCTGAGTTTACGCCGGACCTGGTTCCATTATTTATTATTCTACTTTAATATCCATGCATGCGTTCTGGCGGGACCGGTTCCATTCTTTATTATTACATTGGAATAACTCGTGTGACAACCCCAAAACAGTCTATTCCATCCAACCCATTCTCGAGTGCGCCAAATACATGGTACGTAAAAATAACTACAACTTTATTACAACAATTGTCGCTCAAAATACAATAACACATATGTTGTGAGTTTTGATACTAAAATATACCAACTGTGACTCTGGACACCAACTTGGATAGCACGTCACAATGACACCTTACATAATGATAAAGTCAATAACTGTTTAGGGAGAATCTCTACAGCTAGAGACCACCGTTCTATTCTCCTATTACCCTCGCTCGACCCAGCTACACTCTTATTACCTGAAAGGAATTGTGAAACAAAAGGGTGAGCACAACTAGCTCAGTAAAGAATATTATGACTAAAGATAAATAAATTATCAATAGTCTTCATCAGTAATAAATTAGAGATTTAGAACATATGGTAGATGATAAAACTTTTCAACCATAGTCATGCGTGAATGAAAAATCCATTAGAAGAGTCAAATAGACCATAAAGTCTATTATCTTCTCCACATTAAAAGTCCACCAACAATGTTTTATCCCTGTAACATCAATCAACAGTTCCTGTCCACAATCATGTGAATAACTTATAATCATAATTGTAGTTCTAAATTCCTTTTCTCATCCATGACGAAGATAATTTTCATCACCTGCCTTTACCTGAAACATCAAAGATCATGGTTATACCAAATCACAGTTCATGTTCATAATCATACTAATAAATCCATCTTTGCACTACGGGCCAAAGATATTCATTAACATGTCATCTTTGCACTACGGGCCAAAGATATTCAACAACAGGTCATCTTTGCACTACAAGCCAAAGATATTCAACAACAAATCATCTTTGCACTACAGGCCAAAGATATTCAACAACAGGTCTGTGACAACCCCAAAACAGGTCCATTCCATCCAACCCATTCTGAGTCGCCAAATACATGGTACAGAAAACAACTACAACTTTATTACAACAATTGTCATGGCAAAATACAACAACATATATCTTGTGAGTTTGGATACAAATATATATCAATCGCGACTCATGTCCCAACCGTGGACAACACCTCATAATGACACCTTACATAAAGGTATAGTCAAAAAAAAACTGCTTTTAGAAATTAGAATCTTTGGGAAGTGCTCAAGAAACCTTCGTACGGGGAGTCCATGCTTCTAGGTTATTATAGATATCATATGGCCACGAGAATTATCTTTGGTTGACCCATTAGACCCCAAAGAAAAACGAGAAGAGATTACTATCATATTCTTCCCAATGGCGAGTCTTCTCTTGACATATCATTATCTCCACTGCTCTAATTGAGAGTTATATTTCAAATAGACTCCAAGATCATATAGATAGTCTTTGGTAGATATACTCAAAGAAGTGGATGAAACCTGAACCCATCTTATGATGACACGAGGTTGTATGTCATTAGACATCTTATATGATAGTGGCAAAACACCCTTCCAAGTTAAATTCACCTCACCTCAACCTCTATAGACCACCGCTTCTTTCCTCATTATTCCCCGCCGACCCAAATTTATACTTTTATTACAGAAATGAATTGTGAAGCAAAAGGGTGAAACACAACTAACTCAATAAAGAATATCATGACTAAAGATAAATAAATTATCAATAGCCTTCAACAAAGAAAAAATCGAGATTTAGAACATATGGTAGATGATAAAACTTTTCAACCATAGTTGCGGTGAACGAAGCAATCCATTAGAAGAGTCAAATAGACCATAAAGTCTATTATCTTCTCCATGTTAAAAGTCCACCAACAATATTTTATCCCTGTAACATCAATCAAAAATTCTTGTCCATAATCACATGTATAACTCATAATCGTAATTGTTGTTCTAAATTCCTTTCCTCATCCAGGACAAAGATAATTTTCATCACCTGAAACATCAAAGATTATGGTTATACCAAATCACGCTTCATGTTCATAATCCTATTAATAAATTCATCTTTGCACTACGGGCCAAAGATATACATCAACAAGTCATCTTTGCACTACAGGCCAAAGATATTCATCAACAAGTCATCTTTGCACTACATGCCAAAGATATTCATCAACAAGTCATCTTTGCACTACAGGCCAAAGATATTCATCAGTTGGTCATGTTCATCTAAACACTTGTTCATCTTTGCACTACGGGCAAAGATATTCATCGAAAATCATTCATCTCTCACTACAGCCAAAGATATTCCGTTATATCATCATTTAGGGATCGAGGATGATGAAAATATTTTAAAAAGAAAGCGAATCTAGTGAAACAAAAGAACAAATATTAAGGATTCGTACTTTAAACAATTCTCATTCAAAAATACTTCATAAATAACCAGTGGGGTAAAATTCAAGAATGATCAAAACATGGATGCAATCAAAACTAGTATCCGTAATAGATATTTTGGACAAAAGAAGAAATTTTATTTTTGGTGAATAATAAAGGTATACGTGAATAAGAACTCTACACCAAAAGATAAAAATTTCACAAAAAACATCATCACGCTTCGTGAATAGTACTCGTGAATAAGAACTCATGAATAGTAACTCGTGAATAGTAACCCCGACATGAAAAAAGTTCCAAATTTGATAAAAAATTCAAACCAATATTTCTAAGATAATGATATTGAAGAAATAATATCATTTATGAAGAAAATAATCTCCCTTATAATCCTTTACCTCGAAAAGAATAATACTTGATTTGAATACTTGGATATAGTCTTTGAAAGAACTTGCACCATAGTATAAAGCAATACTCAAAGTACTAAAATACTCACAAAATACGTTCGATATAATAGAGAGAAAGAGAGAAAATCTTTAGTTTACGGTGTGATTTTCAATTCTAAGCTAAGCACCCTATTTATAAAAAATGCTTAGAACACAAAGCGAGAAAATTTAATAAAATATTATTATTATTATAAAATTTTCACGCCAACCTCTTGACAACCGATTTCAAAGACATTCCAACAACCAAAACCATCAAAAAACGTTTTTCTCAATTAATTTATTTAAAACTCCAAATAATAATAATTAATTAATTCGGAACTTCAATAATTCATAATAAATAGCCCTTTTATTAGAAAATTCGAATCTCCCAAATTTTTATGGGAAATTCAATTCTCTACAACTTTGCAGGAGAAAGTTTTTCCAAATTCCAAACAAAAATTGACCGAAATCTATAAACGGGCGATTTTACAGGCTATAATCAAATTTCAGTCAAGAAATGGGTCCACAGACATGTTTAACATGTTTTAAACAACTTTTGCAACAAAAATACTCTTTCTCCTCATATACTCATATATCCCACATTCATTGTAAAAATATCATCATTATTATATTATAATAACATAATAAAATATTATTTTATCATAAAAGATAAAATATCGATTTTCAACAATTGTCACTTTAAAAATTTTCTCCATCTATATCCACATAAAATCAATATTTTCCTCATCATATAAATTAATAATTAATTATTCACAAATAATATTACAGAATCACAATAATGACAACCAGTAGTTCTCGAGGAAGAGGGGCTTTCCAATAAGAATTTATCCTTCTTGGCAGCAATTAGGTGACCAAAGCTCTCCTTAGATGTAACTTTCTAGACATTACCAATAATGCTATCTAATAATATTATTCAAATAATATGAATTATTGATTTGATAATGGAAAATACTGTGCAGTGACAATTATTAAAACAACGCAATAATATAAAATATCAACGCAGCAATTATTGAATCAAAAATAAAATATTGAACAATAATTACATCGTAATAATTATTGAAAGCGAAGCCTTCTTACGTAAGAATCAATAATTCAAAAATATTTGCGGTAATACCGCATGTCTTCTTGTAAACAACGCCAGACATTTTTTACTTTACCCACCGGGTATTCTAATGAAGATGTTAATTCAGAACGATTACGCAGTTATTTATAAAAACTTTAATTTGTCATTTTCTTCATCCGACGCTTATTCTCATTATGGGCCCCACAAAAGGTCATACCGTCATATGAATATTCCCCGACAGAAAGAATATTCCACGACCAAACGAATATTCCCCGACAACAATGAGTATTTTATAACCACTTGCTTATTTTGAAAAAAAAATTCATATATCACCCTTAACTTTAACTTTTTATCAATTTAACCATTTACTGAATTGTAATTATAAGAAAAATTGAATACTTTTATTTCATAAAATTCGGGGTCTTACAATCTCCCCTCCTTATGAAATTTCGTCCCCAAAATTTACGTACATGGTATTTTGAAAAGTTGAGAATACCTTGCTTTCATTTCAGATCATGATTTCTCCATTGCTCATCTCCCGTGATAACTTCATTTGGGTCCCTCATTTGTTGGGAAGTCATGACAACCGCTATCACTCGAACTACTTTCTGGCTTTGACTTGTGCAAAAAAGATTTTTGGCGTCATCACTACCGGTTGGAATATACTTTTCTATAGGGCATATTCCTCCCTCAACTGCCTCGCCGTATTCCTGATTCATGATCTGAATCATCAATCTTCGATCCATATCGAATTCAGGTTGACCGCTTTGTACAGGGTAATTCTAAACTCGATGTTGGGTTCTCCCAATTGCTTTCCAAAAAGAGAAATTCATATCATCTATTTTAGCCTTCTTAGATCGGACATCTCTTTTCACAATATCCACGTGTCGTGCGGCTTTTGCCCATTCATCACTTATTCTCACTCGTTCAATTTTTCCTTCTTTCAGCTTAGATTCCATCCTTATCATCTTATACTCTGCCAAAGAATGCTTCTGTTCAAGCATCACATATCGGGTAACACAAGCTTGAATTGTTGCATCCTTTTGTTTCTACGACATCACCGCTCTTCTTGATTGCTTCTTCTAACTCATGAATACAATTTTGAAATTCTACATTTTGATCATATAATACCTCTAATAAACTCTCCTCAGGTACCTCTTCTTCCTCTTCTTCCTCACTCTCAGCTGTTACCTCTGCGACTATCTCGAGTGCAACTATCAATTCTTCACTCACTACATGGATATCTCTAATTCCTTATTCGTCTGACATCACATTATCATGGTTAGTGATTAGAGGTATCCCCACAGTCTCATTCACTCCATTGTTAGCATTCTCAGCTGCCATTCTCAAATATTGCCATAAAACAAGGGTTAATTAAGCAAATTAACATATCACATAATATCCGTATATTATGACCGACCAACAATTAAGCTTAGGTAGGACACACTAGCGAAGGATTTACTCATCTCTCCCCTCCTAGTTCTAATCCCGATCTCCGCCAGAGATCATATCCCTAAGCTCTGATACCAACTGTGACTCATGTCCCAATCATGAACAGCACCTCACAGTGGTACTTATCAGTTTGCCATCGCAGAACGGCGTCCCCTACGGAGAGTCTGGCTTCAGTGCATCCCCCATCAATAGGAAGTCATCAGCGAGAGGCTCGGGGCTCTTTACTTATAGCTCTGATACCAACTATGACAACCCCAAAACAGGTCCATTCCATCCAACCCATTCTGAGTCGCCAAATACATGGTACAGAAAACAGCTACAACTTTATTACAACAATTATCGTGCAAAATTCAACAACACATATGCTGTGAGTTTGGATACAAATATATATCAACTGTGACTCATGTCCCAACCGTAGTGGACAACACCTCATAATGACACCTTACATAAAGGTATAGTCAAAAACTGCTTTTAGAAATTAGAATCTTTGGGAAGTGCTCAAGAAACCTTCGTGCATACGGGAGTCCATGCGTCTAGGTTATTATAGATATCATATGGCCACAAAATTATCCTTGGTTGACCCATTAGACCCCAAAAGAAAAAACGAGAAGATTACTATCATATTCTTCCCAATGGCGAGTCTTCTCTTGACATATCATTATCTCCACTGTCTCTAATTGAGAGTTATATTTCAAATAGACTCCAAGATCATATAGATAGTCTTTGGTAGATATACTCAAAGAAGTGGATGAAAGACAACCTGTCTTATGATGACACGAGGTTGTATGTCATTAGACATCTTGTATGATAGTGGCAAAACACCTTCCAAGTTAAATTCACCTCACCTCAACCTCTATAGACCACCGCTCTATTCCCTTGTTATTCCCCGCCGACCCAAATATACTTTTATTACACCAAATGAATTGTGAAGCAAAAGGGGTGAAAGACAACTAACTTCAAGAAAGAATATCATGACTAAAGATAAATAAATTATCAATAGCCTTCAACAAGAATAAATCGAGATTTAGAAATATATGGTAGATGATAAAAATTTTCAACCATAGTTGCAAATGAACGAAGCAATCCATTAGAAAAGTCAAATAGACCATAAAGTCTATTATCTTCTCCATGTTAAAAGTCCACCAACAATGTTTTATCCCTGTAACATCAATCAAAAATTCTTGTCCACAATCACATGTATAACTCATAATCGTAATTGTTGTTCTAAATTCCTTTCCTCATCCAGGACAAAGATAATTTTCATCACCTGAAAAACATCAAAGATTATGGTTATACCAAATCACAGTTCATGTTCATAATCCTACTAATAAATTCATCTTTGCACTACGGGCCAAAGATATACATCAACAAGTCATCTTTGCACTACATGCCAAAGATATTCATCAACAAGTCTACATGCCAAAGATATTCATCAACAAGTCATCTTTGCACTACAGGCCAAAGATATTCATCAGTTGGTCATGTTCATCTAAACACTTGTTCATCTTTGCACTACGGGCCAAAGATATTCATCAGAAATCATTCATCTTGGCACTACAGGCCAAAGATATTCCGTTATATCATCATTTAGGACTGAGGATGATGAAAAATATTTTAAAGAAAACGAATCCAGTGAAGCAAAAGAACAAATATTAAGAATTCAGACTTTAAACAAATTCTCATTCAAAATACTTCATAAATAACCGAGTGGGGTAAAATTCAAAATGATCAAAACATGGATACAATCAAAGCTAGTATCCGTAATAGATATTTTGGACAAAAAGAAGAAATTTCATTTTTCTATGAATAGTGCAGATTCGTGAATAATTAAGTCGATATACGTGAATAAGAATCTCACACCAAAAGATAGAAATTTCACAAAAAACATCATCACGCGTGAATAATAGTACTTGTGGATACTAACTCGTGAATAAGAACTCATAAATAATAACTCGTGAATAAGAAACCCAGATATGAAAAAGTTCCAAATTTGATAAAAATTCAAACCAATATTTCTAAGATAATGATATTGAAGAAATAATATCATTTATGAAGAAAATAATCTCCCTTACAATCCACACCTCGTAAAGAATAGTACTTTTCGATTGAATCTTCGGATATAGTCTTTGAAAGAACTTGACCCAGTATAGCAATACTCAAAGTACTAAAATACTCACAAAATACGCTCGATATAATAGAGAGAGAAATCTTTAGTTTCTGGTGTGATTTTCAATTCTAACCTAAGCACCCTATTTATAGGAAAATGCTTAAAACACCAAAGCAGAAAATTTAATAAAATATTATTATTATTATTATAAAATTTTTATGCCAACCTCTTGACAACTGATTTCAGCACATTCCAACAACCAAAACCATCAAAAAAACATTTTTCTCAATTAATTTATTTAAAACTCCAAATAATAATAATTAATTAATCCGGAACTTCAATAATTCATAATAAATAGCCCTTTTATCGAAAAATTGAATCTCATGAATTTTTATAGGAAATTCAATTCTCTACAACTTTGCGTAAGAAAGTTTTGCCAAATTCCAAACAAAAATTGACCGAAATCCATAAACGGGCGATTTTACAGACTATAATCAAATTTCAGTCAAGAAATGGGTCCACAGACATGTTTAACATGTTTTAAACAACTTTTGCAACAAAAATACTCTTCCTTTCATATACTCATATATTCCACATTCATTGTAAAAATATCATCATTATTATATTATAATAATATAATAAAATATTATTTTATCATAAAAGATAAAATATCGATTTTCAACAATTGTCACTTTAAAATTTTTTTCCATCTATATCCACATAAAATCAATATTTTCCTTATCATATAAATGAATAATTAATTATTCATAAATAATATTACAGAATCACAATAATGACAACCAAAGTAGCTCCTCAGAAAGAGGGCTTTCCAATAAGAATTTCTCCTTCTTGGCGCCATGATTAATTGTGACCAAACCTCTCCTTGTATGTAACTTTCTAGATATTGCCAATAATGTTATCTAATAATATTATTCAAATAATATGAATTATTGATTTGATAATGAAAATACCGTATAAAGACAATTATTAAAATAACAATAATATAAAATATCAACGCAACAATTATTGAATCAAAATAAAATATTGAATAAGAATTACTGTAATAATTATTGAGTAGTGCCTTTCTTACATAAAAATCAATAATTCAAAAATCATCGTGTAATACCGTGTCATTGCAACAAACAACGCCAGACATTTTTACTTTACCCACCGGTATCTAACAATGTTAATTCAGTGAACGATTACGCTGTTATTTATAAAAACTTTAATTTGTCATTTTCTTCATCCGACAGCTTATTCTCATTATGGGGCCCACAAAGGTCACAGTACCGTCAGTATGAATATTCTCCGACAGGAAGAATATTTCACGACTAAACGAATATTCCCCGACAACAATGAGTATTTTATAACCACTTGCTTATTTTGAAAAAAAATCATATAACACCCTTAAGTTTAACTTTTTATCAATTTAACCATTTACTGAATTGTAATTATAAGAAAAATTGAATACTTTTATTTCATAAAATTCGGGGTCTTACAAGGTCGTCTTTGCACTACAGGCCAAAGATATTAATATCTCAAAGAAATATATAATCATTTCGGAATTTATATAAACAATAATTATAACCATGTTGATCAATTCACCTTTCCACTTAAGCTAAAGATATTCAATTATAAATTCAATGGTCATGATCATACCAGTCACAATTCAACTTTTCACTACTGGCCAAAGAGAACCCTAGTTATGATCATACCAATAATCTATCCATCTTTACACTCCAGTGAAAGAGAATTTCAACATCAGGGTTATAAAAATATTATATATGATAATAAAATCAATATAATCAATACATAGTTTTAATCTCCAGAGTAATATTCATAAATCAACTATAATTTGGTTAGAAAAAGAAACCAATTTTGTAGTGAATAATAACTCTCGTGAATAAGAACTCATGAATAGTAACCCGTCGTGAATAATAAGACTCATGAATAAGTAAACCCGACGTGAAAAAGTTCCAAATTTGATAAAAATTCCCACCAATATTTGACATATAATGATATTGAAGAAATAATATCATTTTGAATAAAATAACATCCCTTACTATCCTTATAATCCCTACCTCAAAAAGAGCGGTATTTACGATTTGGAATAAATTTGAGAACGAACTTGCATCGATATAGCAACACTCAAGATATCGAAATACTCACAAGAATACACTCGATAATATAGAGAGAAAATAGAGAAAAATTCAGTTTACGGTGTGATTTTTAATTCTAACCCAAGATCCTATTTATAGAAAATGCTTAGAACACCAAAGCAGAAATTTTAATATAATATTAATATTTATATCAAAAATTCTTACGCCCACTTTCTCAGATCTGAAATCAGCCAACAAATAATAACAAAAACAAAAAAAAGGTTTTTGTTATTAAAAATAATTAAAACTTTCAAAAATTAATTATTTCAGAACTTCTATAATTCATAATAAATAGTCCTTTTATCAGAAAATTTGAATCTCGCAATTTTTTATAGAAAATTCAATTCTCTACAACTTTACAGAAGAAAGTTTTTCCAAATTCCAAACAGAAATTGACCGAAATCCACATACGGACGATTTTACAAGCTATACTCAAATTTCAGTCAAGAAATGGGTCCACCAACATGCTTAACATGTTTTAAACAACTTTTGTAACAAAAATACTATTCCTCCTCATATACTCATATATCCCACATTCATTGTAAAACTATCACCATTATTATATTATTAAAATATAATAATAAATTATTTTATCAAAAAAGATAAAATATCGATTTTCAACAATTGTCACTTTAAAAATTTTCTCCATCTATATCCACATAAAATAAATATTTTCCTCATCATATAAATAAATAATTAATTATTCATAAATAATATTACAGAATCACAAAGATCGGTGAACTGTGCCATTCCTGGAAAGAGGGGCTTTTCAATAAGAATTTCTCCTTCTTGGTAGCAAGCGATTAGGTGACCAAACCTCTCCTTAGATGAACTTTATAGACATTATCAATAATGTTATCTAATAATATTATTCGGATAATATGAATTATTGATTTGATAATGGAAAATAATCGCAAGCGTTGACAATTATTAAAACAATAATAATATAAAATATCAACGCAAAATTATTGAATCAATAAAATAAAATATTGAACAATAATTACAGAATAATTATTGAGTAAAGTGTCTTCTTACGTAAGAATCAATAATTCAAAAATACTGTGCGTAATACCGTAGTGCCATCTTTATGCGAATAACGCGATTCATCAGATTTTAACCACCGGATATTCCAACAAGATAATTGGTAATAACTACGCCTGTTATTTATAAACAACTTATACTTGCGCTTTCTTTCTCCAATCGCTTTCAGATTCGGGGCCCATAAAAAGATCAAGGTCATGTCATTTAATATTCCCCGATAAGAAGAATATTCCACGACCAAACAAATATTCCCCGACAACAATGAGTATTTTATAACCACTTGCATATTTTGAAAAATTTACATATATCACCCTTAACTTTAAACTTTTATCAATTTAACCATTTACTGAATAATAATTATAAGAAAAAATTGAATACTTTTATTTCATAAAATTCGGGGTCTTACAACCTGCCTGTGCGGTCTATCGCATGCATGGTGATTTCTTTTGTTATTTCATTCTTTATTATACTCAGTTGGTTAAAACTTTGACTTCTATACTCCATGAAATTAGTGGAATATCCTTGATATTTGTGCTTCATCCAGTATCTTTTCATGGAAATATTCTTCTGAGCATTCTTGAATTTTACTCTACAAAGAAGTATCATGTTGACAATGTGGACGTTATTAGTTCCTGGATAAATTAATTCTTGAACTTGTTTTATTGAATTCTTATATCATTGTCATCATTCTCGTGCTTATATTATGTTGAAAGTCATCTGTGGCCTGTAGTGCATTGATGAACTTGGTATGATTATGACCAGGGATTATTCGGTATAATCATAACCGTAATGTTACAAATGATGTGAAAAAAGTCCTCATTGGCCCGTAGTGCATTGATGGATAGTTTTTGGTATGATTATGGCTATGGATTCTCTTTGGTTGTTGTGCAAAGATGAATTGTTTTATGGCATAATCAGGACCGTTGATGAAAACATGATTATCTTTAGCCGTAGTGCATGGATAATTCGTGGTCGTGATACTTAAAGAATATCCTCGGCCGTAGTAGTGGGGGATTCGATGATGTGGATTATTTATTAAATGAGTCCCAAATGATAAAAGTGATGAAAAACCTTTTAAATCATAGAAGATAGTAGATTTTATTCCCTACTTGACTCTTCTAATGGATTGCTTGTTCACTGCAGCTTAAACTTGATAGTTATTATACTTTATCGGTTTAACACCAAGAAGGCTAACGATAAATTATTCGCGCATTATCTTAGTCATAATATTTCTTCTTTGGGCTAGTTGAGCTCACCTTTTCTTTTACTGTTCTCTTCAGAAATGAGAACGTAATTGGGACTAATCAGGAACAGAGTGATGGTCCTAGATGTTTGCATTAGTAGTCCTCACTATTCGTGAAATAGTGTGATAATAATTATAATGAGGACTCCTTTTGAGTTTTTATACTCTCTAAGAGACAATATTTGTATTCAAACTCACGGTTTATGTTTTGTCGTATTGTATACGACAGTTGTATTATTAAGTTGTATTTGAATTCTGTACCATGTATCTGGCGACTCAAGATGGGTGATGTATACCTAATTTTGGGGGCGTCACATGAAAAGTTCTAAGTGAATTGTGAAGAAGCCAAGTTTGTTGGACTTGAAGGGTTCAAGAGTGAACTAAGAAGTGCCTAGACTGCTGGTCTAGAAGGAATCTGTGTGATTCAGAAAGTGTAAAAGACATCTTTAGTGGATTTCCTACTCGAGGAGTAGAAGAGTGGACTAGGAGCTTTAAGTGCTCTGAACAACTTAAAACGACTGTGTCTATTACATTCTTGCTATAACTGATATATCTTCTATAACTGTCTCACTCTCATTAAAACAAATATTAATTTCGCTGTGTTTTAATCATTATCAACTAACAAGTTAAAACGAAAAGAATTTTTAAATATCAATTCAACCCCCCTTCTAGATAACTATTGTGCCTCTAGGAACCAACACCATGAATGATATAAAGATCAAAACTTTAATTTCAATCTTTATATACCAAAACAGATAAAATCATATTCATAATCAATCTTTATATACCAAAATAGATAAAACCATATTCATCTTGCGTCCAATATTCTTGCCCAACTTTAAACAATTCATAGATTTATAGAATCCCAATACCAGATCTTCTATCCCCCAACTTTAAACAATTCACCGTTTTGGGTTATTTATCATGATATATTCATATGAAATGAAAAACTGTTAAAATTAAATAAACAGAGGAAAATGATTATCACTCTTCCTCGATTTTTTATTCTTGTTTTCGTTTTGTTTCTGATAACATGCTCTGCTCATAGATGACTTGTGAGAGCACACCAACCAAAATAACCCCAATAATTGGGACTTTGTGCCAATCAGATGGCGAATTGATCAAGGAGTCAACAATTCTAATTTTTTTTGCCCTAGGTTCTTGAAGAATAGTCATCCGTTTCTCCCATCTTCAATTTGACCTTCAAATTATGCTAACTTCTCTTCATTCTTTTCAAGCTCCAATTTGTTTGATTCTGCTGATTCTTCAAAGGCTTGCATCCTACAGATTGAAAATATCGAATCAACAAAGTCTGTGGCTTTATTCGCTTCCGTCGTCAAATCAACCACGCACCGTGATGATGCAGAGGGGGTCTACCGGTCCCGGGACTAACGCAGTGGAATTATCGGGTGGCGCCACCCCTGGGTCGTTGGCATCCCTCTCCCTAAAAAGAGATAAAATTTATTAAAATGAATAAATAAATTTACCAATCGTAAATTAAGATTAGTCAGAATATATTTTACTCTCTCCTCCGTAAGAGTTGTAGAGAGAAAAAATGAGATATCTGGCGAATAGAGAGAGAGTTCTATGGCGCCTTACGGGAACCTAGATCTGCTTTTGTTATTTTAGAGCAGAAGAAGAAGAACGGAGAGAGAGAAAGAGAAAAGAGGGAGAAGAAAGGAAGAAGAAAGAGAGAGAAGAAAAAGAAAAGAATAAAAATTTTATTCTTGTCATGTGTCAGTCGCCTAACACGTCCGTTTGTCTAGTTGGATTTTTTTTAACGGGAGGAGCACAATTGACCTTAAATTTATAACGTTAAGGGTACTTTTGAAAAAAATAGTTTAGGGTGTAAGTGGGATATCGGGGTAAACATCATGAGCATTTTTGGACCTTTGCCCTATATATATATAGAAAATGATTCATGAAAAACGTTAGTTCTAGGCACTGTTTCAATTAACTATTATCCAGCCGTCCAAAATTGGAGTGAATGACTGAGATAAAGGGTACAACCGCTACTCCTCCCAAATGACCAACCAATTTCTTTTATTTTGGTTACTCCATCTAAAGACCAAATCAAACGATCGTGTGGTCGCAGTAGAGAGAGTGAAATACCAACATAAAAAAATTTGACTTAATTACTGATTATCCCGATTATCCTTATACATACTACTTATAATCAATAATTATTCTTATATTTATTAATAAAATAAGTATGTATAAAGATAATTACTGATTATCGTCTTATGATTTTTAATTATAAATAGAAAATAGTGATTGAATTTATATTATACTCCTACTCAAATATATAAACTCAATCACTATTTTTTTATTTATAATTAAAATCATAAGACGATAATCAATAATTATTTTATACATACTTATTTTGTTTATAAGTATAAGGATAAGTATAAAGATAATTACTGATTATCCTTATAATTTTTTATTATTTTATTTTACTGATTAATAAATAGTATGTATCGTGGATAATCGATAATTAAGCCAAATTTTTTATGTTGGTCAATTTATTTCTTCTCAGTGGCCAAAAACATGGTCGTTTTAATCGGCCATTAGAAGAAAATGATTGGGCCTCATCTCAATTATTCACTCTAATTTTGGACGACTAAATAACAATTAGTTAAAACAGTGCCCAAAATTAACGTTTTTCATAAATCATTTCTCTCTCTCTCTCTCTCTCTCTCTATATATATATATATATATATTAAAGAATCATAATCTTCATCATAGTTATTATTAAGGCGTATGGTATGGACTTAATTATAAAGATCTACAACTATTTTCCCCCCATAAATAATAGTCTAATCATTTTTTATGAATACTATATAACATATAATTAGTACTAAAAGTGTAATAGTAGTACTCTATTTGTTCAACAAAATAAATAAATAGAAATTCTCATAAATTATATATGAGTAGAGAGTATAAAGCTGAAATTAAATTGCCAAAAAAAAATGTTTATTAGCTTATAACTTTCGAGCTTGTTTTGTAGTTAGTTATACATTTTTTGATAATTTAATAATCTTTATGTATAGTTAGTTGTTAATTTTTTTAATTTAATATGTGATAACTTGAAATAGTACGGGTCAAATTTCGAGTTCAAACTAAATTTTGGATCAAATCTCAACTCTAAATCAAATCAAATCAATCAAAATAATGTCTTAAATAACTGGTCCAATATTATATTATTGGGTCATCTTAGTTCACCACTCAATAAGGTATGACTTAAGCTACTATTGGTAGTAATTTATTTTATTATATACAGACAAATTGTTTTCATATTTTTCGATGTCGATGTGGGGCTGGGGTATTACAAACTTCCCCACTTAAATCTCTGACGTCCCTGTCAGAACTGATCACACATGGTCCACATATATTTGTCTCTTTAGTCATTGTGAGATAATATCGGTTGACTTCGTGTCCCCACCTTTTTGGACCTCTATATCTCTATTGTGGAATAATATCACTAACCTTTGTCTCTTTTTCGAGAGTCGGCTCTCATATTATATCAAACAACTCGGGTCAAATCCCTAATCTATAACAAATCTCGGGTTAAATCTGAATCGAATCAAATCTATCCAAATAAGGCCTTAAATCACTAACCCAATAGTATTTTATTGGGTCATCTTAACCCACCACATGCTTACCAAAAAAGTCATAATTAAATGTACTATTGGTAGTAACTTATTTTTTTACCTACAGACAAATTGTTCCCATATCTTTTGATGTCAATGTGGGACTGATATATTACATAAATAATAACATAATAATTTATAGAGTACAAAATAATGTACATAAAAATAATAGTAATTTCAAGCATGTAATAACAGTCAAATTTTATTTGCCACTCAACGTAGGTTTGTTATACATTATTTTATAAGAAGTCCGTGATTAAATGTATCTATAACTAGTTGTGTCTCGTGTCTCCGACACAAATGGACGGTTGATTTATCCTAAACTTTAAACGACTCAGATGATTTATTAGGGTGAGCTGAAAATTCAAAATCAATTGTATTTTGTTAGATAAATTAGATGCATTTATGAAATTTGAAAAACGAACCGACATGGATGTTTTACCAATGTGATTTTTTCACCCATCATTGAAATTAAAAAATTAATCAAATCAATAATTACCGAGTCAACTTGGTTGTAATTATGAAATAGTAGTACAATGTATATTACTATATTGAGTCAACTCGGTTAGATAATATATGAGTTACTGTTGAGTTAACTTGATTGGTTCCTTTTTTAATTGGAAACTAAGCTCAAGACAATCTTTTATATATAGATATTGATTTATCTTATAAAATGGACTTTAATTTATAAAAATTAATAAAAAAATTAAGTACATTTAAGTTAATTAAAGTAATGTTATATCTAAAATTTTGGTTTAATTATTGTAGTGTAGTTAAAAATGACACTAGGGCAAAGTGGAGAGGAGATTACATATCCCATTCTCATTCCAACTTTTATAAATATTATTTGTAACCCATCTCCGTTTAAAAAGTAAAAATACAATTTGATTTTTAAGATTAAACGACGACACATTAAACTACAAAATTGCTACGACTCACAAAAGTTTAGAATTAAATAAATTTTGTGATTAATAAATTTTGTTATATACTATATAATTATAATAACTAAAATTACATAAATTTACATTAATTTTAAATTTAGTATAATGTTAATTGATCTCTAAATTTAATTGTATCTCTTATTTTAAAAAGGGGGGAATACCTGATAACAATCGCTATCCTCCTGGTAAAATTTTAAACTCTCATCTGAAACTTATATTCCTACAAAGTTAAATTTTTTGTGAGTTGTTTTAAAAAAAAGAAGATAAATTGTTTAATTATATTTGCAACAATACATAGATGAAAATAAATTATACATTAATGTATGTATGTACGAATAAAATAATTAACTCAAATAAAATAATTAATCTTTTTCTATTTGTGGGACAATGAAATAAAAGAGGTAGAGGACTAAGAAAAATAAAAAGAAGACTAGAGAACGCCGTTGTAAAGAATGGCAACTGGCAAGACAACTCTTACTCGAAGGAACGCGGCAGTAACCTCTGATCCTTGAATTCAACAGAGAGATAAACCTTGGAATCTTCTTCGCTTTCGTCTCTCTCATCGCGTTCCCAAAATCTCACTCCTCCGTCAACTTATTCTCCTCCTCCTTCAAACCCTTGATCTTACCCTATCCTATAATATCTGTTCACGACTCACGATTCCAAGCGAGTTAATTGATTTCGACCCATTTTAGCTTCAATTTAATCAATGAAGCAGCAATTTGTCCGTCTCTTAAGCACTTTATTGCTATTCGCAGTGTTATCTGGCTCAGTTAGTCAGCTTGTATCGTATAAGACTCCGGTTGGGAAGGATTATAACAGCCTTGATCTATCACCGGCGCGGCGGTCCCTTTTAGCAGTTCCAGAGTAAGTGTTAATTCTTAACTTATATAGTTATTTTTTTCAAATAATAATTTTACTGCTGGATTAGTTGTTATAGATGCATTTTATTCATTGTATGCATGGACTCGTAATTGGAACAAAGTGAGTAACCAATTTCACATGTACATGTTAGCTGAAGAAGCAGAATACATGTTGATGTTGTTATTTGAATGAAACAATTTTTTTTTTAAAATTTAATGCCCTTCTGCAAGTTATTATTCACAATTAGCAGTGAAATCAAACATAACGCTGAGCAGTTTTAATGGCTAAGGGTAAAATATTCACTCTAATTGTATCTCCAGGTTAGGAGATAGGAAAAAAACCCAAAAGGGATGGAAGTAAAGAAAGACACTTGTTTATTCATTCCAGATACAAACAGGGGAAATAAAATTATTACAAAAATGAAATCCTGTTTAGTAATGCTTTAATTTCTTTATATTATTTTATTTAGATTTATTAAACTTATGTACTTTTTTTTATTAGAATTTATTTTTCAAGTGAACTTTTTTGTAGTTTACTTATTTTTCCATAAAAAGGGGATGCTTTATTCCACCTGAAAGTTCCAGGGTCAGATTGTCTTTTTAGTGGCATAGCTACATTACACGTATGCATTATGTGCTAAGATCATGATGTATTTATTCTGTAATTCGAACTTTAATGAATTCACATAATTTCCAATAATTGTATCGTCTAAAAATTAAATGAATTAAGATCAAACTTGAATTTGAAAAATTTCTCAAATTGACTATCAAAAAGTCAAATTTATCTTATATTTTGGAACAGAGGAAGTATATATTTGATATTTCCTTGTTTGATTGTTTGAAATTAATTCACTGTACTTCATTTCCTCTACGTTCCAACTTTTTTTTTGATCATTGATTCCGACATTTCTTGAAACAGTGAACGTGCTACCACTCTAGTTGCTACATTGGATGGTTCAATCAATTTAGTGGATCCTATGTCTGAGAAAGTTCTATGGTCTTATGCAACAGGAGCTCCAATTTATTCATCATACCACACTCCGGTCAAGCATAATACATCCGTACATGGAGCCCTTTACTATGTAGATTGTGGAGATGACTGGATGTTGTATGCGCACACTGAGGTTGGCAAAATGGTATGTTTGTGAGTCTCACCTCTAATAATCAGTTAGATGTTTTTCACTTGTGGTCAAGCCCAGATGGATCAGGGCTAGGATTTAGAATCCATAATTACTAACCTGTATTATTGCTTCAAAATTTTTAAACTAAGTATCCACTTTGATAGCTTAACCTAAAGGCGTCCAACTGTGATACTAACTTAACGAGGAAGACAAGAAGTTGGTCATCTCAAAATTTAACCCTTCTTTATTTGCAATTGTCCACGCATTCATGGGCACTATTGGGATGATCCATTGCCAACTGTCTGAACTGTTTTTTTGCGATGATTACTCACTGGTCCACAATATTGTTCTGTGGATGGCTAGTGTTAATCATTGGCCTTACGACAATTGTGCAGACAGTTGGATCCATCTAATGTTGACTCTGTGCGTGTGTGTGTGTATATATGTGTGCGCGTCCGTGCGTGTGCGTGTATATTTTTATATAAATATAAGACAACATTTTCTTTTGACCTTATAAGATTTCTGTTTTCTCCTTTATTTAGGCTATGTGTGGAATTTGGAAAAGAAAAAAAAGGGAAAACAAAAATAAATGTTAAAAATGAAAAAATTATCTTGATAAACATAAGTCTAATGACTAGTTATTATACTTCGCGTATCTCAAAATAAGAACAATTCTAAATTGTAGTATAATGACTCATTAAGAAAGATCCAATATATTGTTAGATTTTCTCTCTCTTTTCATTTCCTGCTTTTTTCTTGAGTTTTCCAAGTTCCAAATATACCTTTAGGTGCTTCCCATTAAGGTTCTGTTTCTGTAATTTGTGTTGTCATAAACTTCAATGCGTGAAAAGCTCTATCACACATTAGTAAATGTCTTCTATTTGTTTTCTCTCTCTTTTTTTTGATTTTTAAAACTCCTTCCCAAGCTTAATTTTGATTATGTGGGAAAAAACACTTGCTGAAATTTCCGCGTTTTTATGGAGGAATGCTATAATTTTCTGCATATAAAAGTCTACTTAGATTTATCTTTGTCATGTATGCTATGGTTTATTTAACAGGTTTTCATTACATAGGTACTTCTGTCTTTTTATCATCACATCAATTACCTCATGCTACTAATAATTATCATTGACAGAAACTTGAAAGGAGTATTAGAGAATTTGTTGTTAATACGCCGCACGTGTCAGAGGATGGAGGAATTATGAATGGAGCTATGAAAACTACTGTGTTTCTACTTGATGCGAATACTGGAAGGCGAATACACTCATACGGGGCAAATGAATATGACGAATCAGAACACAGTGGTTTCTTGAATCTGAAGACAGATGAGCTGCCGCTTCACATCACAAGGACAGATTATATATTGTCATTTACTTCAGCAAAAGATATGTGGAATGTGACGGTTTCTGAAATTGGGGCTACATTTCTTTGTCAAGATATTGAGAATTCAATTAGTGGTTCTCATACGAATTCTGGACATGAACTTCCTTCTGAACCTCCTGTTCAATTTAATATGCCATTACCTTGCCAATCAAAAGCTATTGTGGCGCGATTACGCAGTGGTAATGTGTCAGAATATTTTTCTGGACCGGATAGGCGAGCGCTAGGTTATCATGAAGATGTGATGCTACCAACACCCTCTCCAGATCATATGATTCCTTCACAGCCCAAGGTTGATAAAAGTCTAGACTTTCATCACAAGAATGATGCTGGACCTCTGCTTTCTTTACCTGAACTGACTAATAAATTGGAAATCTCTGGTTCAGATGTGAAAAAATCCCATAGAGTATTCTCCTTAATTTCTTTCCTTCTCATTGTTGTGGGTGTTTTAATCTACGTCTCTGCTCTACTCCATGGGGAGTCGATTAAAAATCTAAATACAAATGATGTTTCTTCTATAAGGAAGAAAAATCGGAAATCATTAAAGAATGGAGGCAGTGTTGAAAAAAAGGATAAACGGACCTTGTCTGATCTTGAGGATGGCTATTCAACCATTGAAAGTGATAAGAAACTGTTTTTGAATTTCAACCAACTAACTGATGATTGCACAGATGGGCGTACAATTGGTAAATTATTTGTGATTAATAAAGAAATTGCCAAGGGAAGCAATGGCACCGTTGTCCTTGAAGGAATTTATGAAGGTCGTCCTGTTGCTGTGAAACGCCTAGTCAAGGCTCATCATGATGTAGCCTTTAAAGAAATTCAAAATCTTATTGCATCTGACCGACATCCAAATATTGTTAGATGGTACGGAGTGGAATATGATCAAGATTTTGTTTATCTTTCACTTGAACGTTGTACTTGCAGCTTAAATGATTTAATTCAGCTGTACTCCGATCATCACGAAAAGTCAGAATATACAGGGGCCCAAGCTTCTAGAGCTATGACAGAGTATAAAGTCCACTTGGATTCGGTGAAAGGTACTTTGCAGGATATTGAGTTATGGAAAGCAAACGGTTATCCTTCACCTATGCTCTTAAAATTGATGAGGTTAGTTTTCATGATGCAACTATAAAATATGTTACCATTCACATGACATGCCCCATAAATCATATGATTGTTCAAAATTCATAACTGATAAAATATCAGTATCAATTCATCATTAAGCACTGGTTTCTTCCTATAGCTCACACAGTGGGTTTGCATTCATTATTGTATGGCTCGCACAATGGGGCCAGGTCCCAACTATGATAATATTCTAATTCTGTTTATTTCACTTAGACTTGTTACTGAAGCAGACCATTACTTGAATGAAATTTTCATTTAGGCATGCTAGATGAACTGTAGCACACATTTTTTTTGGCAACAACACCGTAGCACACTTAAAGTGAATATTTTATTGCATATGGTGGAGCAATTCTCGGAACTCATTAACTACTTCCTCTCTAATTTGCGACATAGGGACATCTATCAAAAAATTGTGATAGTGGCACCATTATTTGTATTTTTCCTTGGTAATTACCTATAGTTTTTAAGTCCTATCTTGCCAGAATTTATGCTCAAATTACCATTTGGTATGGAAAATAGCTACTAAATGGTAGTTCAAATTCCGAGCATCTGAAGTGATGTAATTTTATGTTCATTCAGACCTATGTGATTTTCATTGTAGTCTAAATATTTTTGCACCTCTTATACATGTGGGCATACTTCAATACTGGTTTCAATGGATTTAGTTCAGCATTTTCTGGGTTAAGGGGTTGGGGGAGCTAGTCTATGTGGCTGGGTCAGGGGACACATAACTCGAGGGAAAAAAAGTGTAGCATTTTCTTAATATTTTGCTCTGCATCTGTAATACAGGAATGTCGTTTCTGGGCTCGCGCATTTGCATGAATTGGGCATCATTCATAGAGATTTGAAGCCTCAAAATGTTTTGATAGTCAAGGAAAGATCTTTAAGTGCAAAGCTTTCGGATATGGGCATTAGCAAGCGCCTTGTTGGGGATATGTCTTCCTTGGGTTATCATGCTACTGGTAAGTACTTGAATTACTTTTATGACACTATTAGCAATTGTGAGAGTTTACACTGCAAATTTATGCCACAGGCTAAATTGCAGCTGATATCTTCGCATTAAAAATTCGTCAAATATATATCGGCATGTACAATGTAACACTGTTATGGCCGACTTCCTAGAAAGAAACTTGTTTAGACTTCCTAAGTGACCTTACCTAGATGGCTGTGAATAGGCCAGCACATGCCGGATCTTCATTTGTCTGGCTTGGCATCTGAGAAGCTGCTAGAGAACATCTAGATTATTGCTATATTTAAAAAGACTCACACATAGAATCATCAGATCTTATTAAGTACCATATACGAAAGAATAATGCTGGTAACATCACATGTCATGGCCAATTCTAATTTTTGTACAAGTCAGAGAACGAAAAGACCCAACTATTTGTTAATTTTAAAATTACCCTTGACACATCAGCAGGTGCATATGCTGGTATGCATATCAGGTACACAAAGCAAATTTAAGTCTTATGGTCAAGTATGCTGCATGTGTTTGTCTTTAACTTCATCTCTCTTTTCTTCACCAAACTTTCTCACCTTAAATGCAACCTGTTGCTATAGCCATAGGTGAAAATGCTTCAAAACAAATATTAATAAAATAATTTTCATTAAATTGTAATATTTGTTATGCATTGCACAAGTGATATGTCCAGTAAGGTGTCTGGATATCTGAAGCATGCCAGTAGTTTACTGGAAAGTTTAAAAAAAAAATGAAAAATAAAACGTGGTAATTTAATTTTGATAGAAGTAATGACTAATTAATTCAGACAACGAACTCATAAGAAAAACAAAAACAATTTAACAAACAATTAACTGGATGTTACGGTTTCAAAGTATCATGAAAGTTATCAGTGGTGACCCCAGGATATCTAACTCCATGTGATGTTCATATACTTAAAACCATTCTTTACAGTGTCTATTATTTGTTTATTTTTCTGAATTTAGTACTTGTTGATGAATTATGGCAGGGTATGGAAGCTCAGGATGGCAAGCACCTGAACAGCTTCTCCATGGGCGCCAAACACGTGCAGTTGATTTATTTAGTTTAGGGTGTGTACTCTTTTTCTGCATCACCGGTGGTAGGCATCCATTTGGTGACCCTCTTGAACGTGATATTAATATTACAAAGAACAAAGTGGACCTCTTCTTAGTGGAGTATATCCCAGAAGCTGTTGATCTGTTTTCACGCTTATTTGACCCTCTTGCTGAACTTAGGTAAGAAATTGTGGTGCTTAACATTGAGCACATGCTTTAATTCTACTTCTTGCATTGAAACGAAAATGGTTGTTATGTTACTTGATTACTTCTTTCTGCTGTTATTCAGGTGGAATTTTAATGTCATAAATATGGAATGATTCCCTAGTTTTTGTTAGAGGGTCGGTATGTGTGCAACTTAGAAAACTTGAGGGAAAGAAAGGAATGGAATGAGATCTAAAAAATTATTTGGTTTGCTTAATCATTCATTACAATATATTTTAACATTATTCTTGCTACTAATTTCTTCAAAGCATAGACATTTTGAATAAGATGTTTTTTTCCCTTTTACATATATATTTGCAATGTTCTAAAAGGAGCTAGGTGAGAGGCGGGCGGCCGGGAGGGGCCTAGCGCCTAGGGGGCTTAGGCGGAATTTTTTATTGTAAGTTAATTTTAATATTTTATCTTATATTTATTCAAACAAAACAATAATATAAAGCAAAACAATCTATAATTAAGATAATAAAGGCATTTGCTTAAAGTTCAAACACATATCCATATTGTTAATGTCAAAGTTCAAACACAAACATGCAATTTTTCACAGTTAAAACATATTTTTAACGTATTAGTTTTATTCATAAACAAGATTGCTATTAAATAATTAATAAAATTTAAAATTTCAAGAATTTAATTCAATATTAAAACTTAAGAAACTAAATATAATTTTAAGAATTATATTGAATTAAATTAAATATTTCAAATGTATCATCATTTATATAATTTAAAGTTGGTACAAGTTCAAAAAATTACAACTATAATAAAATTATTCATTTTGACTTGATATTGTTCCCTTGTTGTGATTTGATATGCTGCAATTTGTATTATGAATATGGTAAATCATTAGAAAAATAAATATATTAAGATTTGGTTTGGATAGTTATTAAATTTTTTTTTAAAAAACTCTTCGCTTAGACTCTGCCAAGGCCCTTCCTAATTTTCTGAAGGGATTTTTTTGCCGCCTTGGACCTAGGTGAGGTGTCAGGGGGTCTAGCGCCTAGGCGAGGCGCCAAGGGGGTGCCTAGCACCTGGGCGGGGCGCCAAGGGGGGGCCTAGCGCTTAGGCGGGGATTTTTAGAACATTATATATTTGTTTTCCTTTTCCTTTCTCCGCATTTTCCAAGCTCCAAACATGCCCTTAATAAATAATTATGTGATAATTAGATTTTTGAGGCACCAATCACGTTTTTTAATTAACAGAATGCAGAAAATAAATAATGTATATCAGGAAGGGCATATATAAACCATTAAATTTGTTTGATTCAAAATTTTATTTCCAATGGCAAGAACATAAACTCCGATGTGACATAAAGGAATGGAATGTTGAATTGTTTATTTCTGTATTTAGTACAACAATCTTGTTAGGAGATTATTAGATTTTTCGCTTGGCAGTTTCCAGATGAAGCTGAATTATTGAAATGCTAATTTGTTATCAGGCCAAAGGCATTGGACGTCTTGCATCATCCTTTGTTTTGGAATTCTGAGATGCGACTGGCATTTCTCCGTGACACTAGTGACAGGGTAGAATTGGAAGATAGGGAAATAAACTCTGATTTCTTGAAATCATTAGAAAGTGTAGCACCAGTGGCCTTAGGTGGAAAATGGGATGTAAAGATGGAGCCTGCATTTATCTCTAATATCGGACATTACAGGCGTTACAAGTTTGACAGTGTTCGAGATCTGCTTAGGGTGATGCGGAACAAGTTAAATCACTATAGGGAACTGCCAAAGGACATTCAGGTTTGTTTTCTTGGCAAAACAACTAGTTGTTGAATTCTCGTGTTTTCTATTTGTTGTCTTAATAGTTTGGTTCAGAAATGGAGTTCATTGCAGTATAATTTCTGTTTTATTTGCATCCTATGACTAGTTGAATTGAACCCAAGGTAGATGCCTCCTAATTCTAAATTCATTGCTTCAGTCTACCAAGTTAAATTTTTATGCTACTCCCAGCTCTTCTGTGAACAGTTTTCAGATGGCCAAAAAAATTAGTAGTAAATATATTGGTTGTTCACGTACGTACGTACCTTCCTGGGGGGTGATATTTCTGTTTATTATTAATTACATTTATGTTGGGTTATTACAGGAACTTTTGGGAGCAGTACCTGAAGGGTTTGATGACTATTTTGGAAGTCGATTCCCCAAACTCTTGATTCAAGTGTATAATGTGGTGTACAAGTACTGCAATGATGACGAGTGGGTTCGCAAGTACTCCAACAGTAATATACTACTATAAACCAAGCTATGATGTCTGTTTTACTGAGGGTGATGGATGATATTTATCATGATTGCTGATCTATCAACCGGGCTGTGTACATATATGTGAATGTAGATGTAACATATTGAATGTATGAAACACATCTTAATTTATTTATCTAACGAATTATTGTATATATATATATATATATATATATATATTCTGATTATACTTTGTTTTCAGTTTTTCGAGTTTCTGAAATATCTACACATTATTATTTGAAATAATAAGAGTTTCAATGAACAATTAACAAAACTAAACTCCCTTCTTGCAATTCCGAGGGGGCCTATAGCTATAATCCCTTCTTGGAACTTGAAAAGGGTAAGAAGACGGAAAGGAAATATGCCAATATTAAAGATTTTTGGAGATTAATCAACAGATTTCAGTATTAATTAATATTATACAAGATATTAGAAAATATAAATAAAAAAGGTTATAATTTTCCTTATTACTAATGAATATTATTAATCATCTAATATAGGTACTCTAATAATAATTATTAGGTTGATTCAAAAATGTCTCTATTTTCCTTTTTCTTCTTTTCCCCGAGTTAAAACATATAGATACAGTAAATATATGCTGTACAGTACTTCAGTAAATGTTTAGGCATATGAAGATCTCAATTATCCTTGTTTTGAGCCAACAAAAGTTGGAGAAAACAAAAAATAAAAAGCCGCAACTATGCCGGATAGTTGATCATATTGAATTTCAAAAATGATGAGCATGTTCTGGGCAGAGGAAGATGATGATCACAAGAAAAGAAAAGAAATAGAATTAAGCAACACTCCTCCTATCCTGTCCTTGACTCTAGAGCTGCATACACCTAGTTTTTGCCTCATCAAGAGGGACCTGTGAGATTGAGAGAGCTCAAACACAATTCCTAAACACTTATCACCTACCTTTCCAAAAACATGAAATCAGAAAATTCACTCACTGAAATTGCATCTCCAGTGTTTGATGGAACAAATTATCAGGTGTGGGCTGTTAGAATGGAAGCCTATCTTGATGTCATTGATATGTGGGAAGCTCTGAACAAGTATATGAAGTTCCACCCTTACCAAAAAATTCAACTCTTGCACAAATCAAAAATTAAAAAGAGAGGAAGCAAAGAAAATCAAAAGCAAGAGCAACCTTGTTTGTTGCAGTCTCATCCACCATATTTATCAGAATTATGACACTTAAAACAGCCAAAGAAATTTGGGATTTTTTGAAGCAAGAATACGAAGGAAATGAAAGGGTCAAAGGGATGCAAGTGCTCAATTTGATCCGAGAATTTGAGATGCAAAAGATGAAAGAATCAAAAACAATCAAGGAATATTCTGACAGACTTCTAAGTATTGTCAACAAAGTCAGACTCCTTGGTACTTATTTTTTTTTATTCTAGAATTGTTCAAAAGATCCTAGTCACAGTTCCTGAAAAGTTTGAGACTACAATTTCATCTTTGGAAAACTCAAAAGATCCGTCAAGTATTACCTTGGCAGAATTGTTGAATGCATTGCAAGCACAAGAACAAAGGAGACTTATGAGGAAAGATGAATATGTGGAGGGTGCTTTTCAAGCGAAATTACATATCAACAATGGTATAAAAACAACAACAAAAAAGGCAGAACAAAAGCAACAAGCCTGGAAATTCTACAAGCAACAACAAAAATTGCCAACGCAACAACACTCAAGTCTTTCCACCTTGCCCTCATTGCAAAAAAAACCAATCATCCACAAAACAAGTGTTGGTGGGGGCCAGATGTAAGATGTCACAAATATGGACAGTTAGAGAATATGGAAAGGATATCCAAGACTCAACAACAAGGAGAGACCAAGGCTGCTGAGGATCAACCTCAAGAGGAGTAGTTGTTTGCGGTATCATGCTTTGCCACTAACAGTTTCACGGAAAGCTGGCTTATATATAGTTGTTGAACAAACCACATGACTTATGATCGAGAGCTCTTCAGAGAGCTTGACAAGACCGCTGTTTTTAAAGTCAGAAATGGAAATGGAACACACATTGCAGTGAAAGGCAAAGGAACAGTAGCAATTGAAGGTCACACAGGTCTGAAATTAATTTATGATGTTTTATATGTTTCTGAAATTAATCAAAATCTTTTAAGTGTTACTCAATTGTTGGAAAAAGGCTATAAGGTGATGTTTGAAAATAAAAACTGTGTGATTAAAGATACAAAAGACATAAAAGTGTTCAAAGTTCAAATGAAAGGCAAACATTTTGCTATGGAATTGGTGAAAGAGGAGCAGGCTGCTGCTGTACATAAAGAAGATAGCAATACAGTGCTTTGGCACAAGAGAATGGGTCATTTCCATCATGCCGCTATACTCTTCATAAAGAAGAACAATCTGATGAAAGGCTTGCCTGAATTAGAGGAGAAGCCTCCTAAATGTGCTGCCTGTCAATATGGGAAGCAAACCAAGCTTTCTTTTCAACAAAACAAGATCTTGAGGGTTACACAGAGGCTACAATTAATATACACGGATGTGGGAGGACTAATGAAAACACCATCATTGAATAACAATAAGTATTATATTGCTTTCATTGATGATTACTCAAGAATGTGCTGGATATATTTTATGAAATTTAAATTTGAAGTTGATGACATCTTTGGAAAGTTTAAAGCTTGCGTTAAAACTTAAAATTGATTCAAAATGCAGGTGATCAGGTCTGATAATGGAACTGAATATACTTCCGAAAAATTTAACAAGTTTTGTGAAGATGCATGCATTGAACATTAGTTGATAACACCTTACACTCCTCAACAAAATGGAGTTGTGGCTAGGAAAAATCGAACAATTATAGAGATGACAAGGTGTTTGCTTCATGACAAAGGGTTGCCAAAGAAATGTTGGGCCAAGGATGCTAACACAAAGGTTTTTCTGCTAAACAGATTGCCAACAAAAACTTTGCAAAAGAGGACTCCATTTGAAGCATGGCATGACTACAAACCAAAGTTGATTAACCTGAAGGCATTTGGTTGCCTATGTTTCTCTTACATCCCTCAAGTTAAGAGAGACAAATTGGACAAAAAAGCAGAATCTGGATTTTTGTAGGCTAAATTTAAAAGGCCTACAAGATCTACTTACCACAAAAAAACAAAGTAATTGTCAGTAGGGATGTTCAATTCCTTGAGTTAGATAATTGGAGTTGGGAGAATGATAAAAAACTTGAGGTTCAAGAGGAGAATGATGATGTGGATGATGAACCTGTTACAAGAATTATATCACTCTCTGACATTTATCAAAGGTGCAATATTGCTGTAATGGAGCTTGCAGGGTATAAAGTAGCTGCAACTGATCAAAGTGGATAGTTTCAATGAAAGATGAGCTAAAGATGATTGAAAAGAACCAGACATGGGAGTTGGTGGATAAACATAAACACAAGAAAACTACAGGAGTCAAGTGGATTTACAAGACCAAGGTCATTCCTGATGGTTCTGTTAACAAGTACAAGGCAAGACTTGTTGTTAAGGGTTATGCCCAGACGTTTGGGGTAGATTTTTCTGAAACTTTTGCCCCGGTTTCCAGGTTGGATACCATAAGGATGTTGTTGGCTCTTTCTGCACAAGAGGGTTAGTTTTATACCAAATGGATGTCAAATCAGCTTTTTTGAATGGATACTTGGATGAAGAAATTTTTGTGGAGCAACCTGAAGGGTTCATTTTTAAAGGACAAGAGGAAAAGGTATATGGACTGAAAAAGGTCATGTATGGTTTAAAACAGGCACCAAGGTCTTGGTATAGCAGAATTGATGCACACTTGGTAAACTTAGACTTTAAAAAAAGTCTGAGTGAATTTATTTTATATATCAAGAATGTTGATGATGAAATACATCTCTGTATGTTGATGATCTACTCGTTACAGGAAATAACAAGGAGTTGATTGACAAGTTTGAAAAAGAAATGAAAGATGTTTTTGAAATGACAGACCTTGGGAGGATGACATTCTTCCTTGGTATGTAGGTATATCAAAAGCAAAATGAAATATTTCTATGCCAACATAAATATGCAAAGAAAGTCCTCAAGAAGTTCAAAATGGAAGAGTGCAAGCCAACTGAAATTCCAATGAATCAAAAGGAGAAGTTTTGCAAGGATAATGGAGCTGAAAAGGTAGATGAAAGGTTGTACATGCGTCTAATAAGCTGCCTAATGTATTTAACTGCAACCAGGCCAAATATCATCATGCATGCAGTGAGTTTGATATCAAGGTATATGCAATGTGCTAGTGAAATTCATTATGGAGTAAGGTTCAAACAAGTTAAGAACTTTAGTTTTCATAGTTATTCTGATAGTGATTGGGTTGGATAGGTTGATGATATGAAAAACACATCAGGTTACTGTTTTAACTTTGGTTCTGGAATTTTTTCATGGTGTTCTAAGAAGCAAGTAGGGGTGTTCATTTTTTTCGATTTTTTCGGTTTTTCGGTTTTCCGAACCGGACCGAACCGGTCGGTTCGGTATAAAAAAGAGCCGGTCCGGTTCGGTACAAAAAAACCGATATATACCGTTTTTCTGCATCGGTTTGATTCATGTTTTTTATGGTTCTAAAAAAAATAAATCCTGACCTAAGTATCTTCTGTTTAATTTTTTTTTATTAATAATTTAATAATAATAATAATAATAAAATAATGATTATAATAATAAAAATAAAAATAATAATAAAATAATGATTATAATAATAAAAATAATAATAATAAAAATAAAAATAATAAAATAATAATAAAATAATAATTATATTAATTTTCAAGAAAAAACTAAGTCTGAACCTGTATACTACTAGCTTTGATATCTTGGTCCAATCGGTACCGGTATCGGTATTAAGATTTGGGCGGTTTCGGTACGGTTCGGTACCGGTCCGGTAAAAACCGGTTGAACACCCCTAGACGCAAGAACTCATAGCTCAATTCACAGCAGAAGCAAAATATGTAGCTGTTGTTGCTGCTGCGAATCAAGCTGTTTGGATTAGAAAACTCATGACAGATTTGCATATGGAACAACAAGAAGGCGCACAAATATTTGTGGACAACTAAGTTGCAATTTCAATTGCTAATAATCAGTGTTCCATGACAAAACAAAACACTTCAAGATAAAACTTTTCTAAGAGGTACAAAGGGAAGGAGAAGTGCAGCTAATCCATTGTAAAACAGAAAATCAAAGTGCTGACATCCTAATGAAGCACTTCCAAATATTAGATATGAATTCTTAAGGCAGAATCTAGGTGTATGCAACTCTAGAGTTAAGGAGGAGTGTTAACTGGAATGACTCATGAAGCTGAATAAGTTTCATTTGTTGCTATTCTTTAGTATTATGACCATTTCTTCATCCTATTTTTAGGCACTTGGTTATTACGCTATTTTTTAGGAGTGTTGTTATGCTATTTTTTAGGAGTGTTGACTGGAATGACTCATGAAGCTGAAACAGTTTCATTTGTTGCTATTCTTTAGTATTATGATCATTTCTTCATCCTAATTTTAGGCATTTGGTTGTTATGCTATTTTTTAGGTACTTAACTGTTATGCTTATCATGTAGTTTCATTTGTTGCTATTCTTTAAGATTATGACCATTTATTCATCCTATTTTTAGGCACTTGGTTGTTATGCTATTTTTAGGTACTTAATTGTTATGCTTATGATGTAGCAGATTTTCTGTAATTCAGTTTTCATTATGCTGTATAAATAAATAGTATGTTGCTCAATAAAATGTGTCCCTAAATTAGCTTTCCCTCATTATCTGTAGTCCTTGTTTTCTGAATATCCAACAAACACTTTAATTGAAAAGAAAGGCACATCAGAGCAGAGCTTTCTATATGGTGAAAAATAACTATTATTTACTTCAATATACATGTCAGCAAGCCTAGCAAATTCAATCCCAGATTACAAATATGTGTGATGCTTCGTATAGATACACTTTTCGCACCTATATCTGTGTAGATAATGGCTAGTTATGGTTAACATTTTAACAAGACCAGCAGTTGCAGGTACAAACAACAGCACAAAACCAGATATTAGGGTATAATATAAAACTAGTTAGTATCAACGTTACACAGATTGAGTTGCACCTTCAAGACTAATACTTCTGTTTGAAGCCATGTCTCTAAGGCTTTTGTTGGACCTGTTTACTGATGCATCTTCATCGGCCCTTCTATTTGAAGTTCCTTCCTTTTGTTTTGGCTTGGATTTAGACTTGGATACCTCTTCCTTTTTATCAGCAAAAGAAAGGAAGGTCAGAAGACGCGCTGACTGTGAGCTTCCACCAGTTGACTCGGACTCCTCAGGGTAATGCCGAATGAACTGGCGTATTATCAGTATGAAATATACAAAGAGAGCAAGTAAACATGCTAATCCACATATGGCAAAGAGTCCGGAGAAGCTTTTTAGAGGAAGCCTGTCTACTTCGAGCTTTGTGCCTTGTGAAGTACAAGCGCTGCTCATCAGCCATTTGTCGTGGATCCTTTGGAGGTCCCCATTCTCAGACAGCTTCAGAATGGCAGTTGACAGATCAACTGCTAGAGGGGAGTCCCGTGGAAAAGCCTGTAGTGACGAAGAATAATATAGTTAACCATCAATGATGAAGAAATCGATAAATTTTTCCGTGAGGTTTGTTTCAGAGGGAAGGGATAGGAAGGGAATGTTTTTCCTCCAATTTCGGTGGAAATAAGATCATTTGAAATCTCATAGCGAGAATCTCATTCTGTACCAGTGATAGCTTCAATGCCTGCCATCCAAACATGGCCTTACTTGTTGCATAGCTTGGATCTTTAAATTTTCCTTCTTTTATTCAGATACTAATGGAGTGATTTATAGATCGAATAATTTTATTCAATTGTAAGTTTCACAAAAATCTTTCAAATAGTCAATCTCTCCCACACTGCGTTAAAATAATGAAATTTTCTTTTGTAAAACAAAATAGCACAAGAACTTGTGCAGGGATGCATATGCATGAACTCGGACACATACGAATCACTGAATGTACACAGGAAAACAGAGAATGAGGTAATTTAAGACTAGTCCCTCCATTCCAGAAAATTAATACCATTTTGAATTTTGAAGTATCACACAATTTTGAAAACTACTGATTTTGTAATTAGTAGTACATTTTATATAGTTTACAATAATTATGATTGTATTGACTAAAATCAAATGTACTCATAGCAATTTGATATCGAAAATACTGAAATTGACTTTAAATAAGTAACACATGACTCTGTTTTTTGGAACAGGGGTAGTATATTTCTTGTATGCTTGTTTACAAGGGTAAACATAAGCAAACCAAAAGGAGAGGCCAGCTGATCTAGCTTTATTATGGGATTATTATAAATGATCATCATGTTGAAAAAGAAGGGCATTTCAAAATCTGTGAAATAAAAATAAAATATGCTGCCATCAATATTTTTTTTTTAGCATCATCCATTTAAAATCTGCAACAGTGCTCAATAAATTTGAATTTTGACTAAACCATAAAAAAATGTATAAAAGGAAAAGAAAAATCAAGCGTCGTCAAAGAATTACTTACAAATCCCCAGGCAGTTTTGGTGAACTCTTGACCTACAATACTGAATTCACAACGGGTTGAGAGGAAGAGTTCTACATATGCACGTTCGTCAATCACTGCAGCAACACCACCGTTCTTGGGACCATGTCTTAAGGCTTCTACATAGTGATCCGGTGTGATGAGAGGAATAAGTCTCGATTCATGAATGCCAAGTTCATTAATTAGATAATTTCGGGAAAAAGAACCCTGTTGGTAACCAATAGGGTCATCACTCGTTACTAAAGTTTGTATCCCTTTAATTGGTGAAGAAAGCTTCTGCACTGTAAGGATTGAGGTGAGACTTGCAGTATAGCTGGAATTGATTATTAGAACCACAAAAAGCCATAGGATAAGTACAAGGCGTCCAAGAGTACTGATTGTATTTTCTCCTGCATTAACCAGTAAATCAGGTATTTAACAGGTTTCTTTTTGCTGGCAAGTTGACAAAATGTTAAATCAATGTCATATCACTTACTATGCGAGTAAAACATGGTCGAAAAGCTAAACCTGCAAAGTGAAAGCACAAGAATCAAGATAAGCAAGCTAGGGACACAAAACAATTCCAGCGCAATCTTCTAGTGGTGGTTTTTAGAATTTTGTCATCCACCTATATCTATGGCTTTGAAAGGTTATTACTCAAATGCCTAACATAATCTTTTTTACAGATTAAGGAAATGCTACTGATGGAAGGAACATCCTCTAGTAGCAGTAGTGCACCATTATAGATGGTTTGCACCTCAAAGAGTAATAAAAGTTTCCTAGTTTTCCTCATATTATAGAAAGAAGTATTTCGTAGGCACATACCACAGAATTGTCACAGCTTGTTTTCTTGGAGGGCCACGAAAATCATCGTTAATCCTATGCTCCAAAATCCAAACAACTGCTCCAACAACCAGGAAAGATATTCCAGTGACACCCCACATCTTACCAGTAAATGGCCTTAGAAAAGCCCAAGTACTGGAATTTGACTTCTTAACTGGTACCACAACAACTAGCCCAGACTCCATATATGGCTGTGTGAAATCAGCCATTCTCGTTCGTGCGGTGGTGATTGCAATGTCACCTACAGCCGCATCATAAACCTGTGTGGGAAGATGATCAAAAAATTGAGAAAACCACAACCTTTTCATGTTACGATATAAACTTGACATTTTATACTCACACCAGTTCTGATCAAGCGCACAAGCTCAGTGCTGTTTGGGTTCTTATGACCATCCCCAAAGGGGACTAATTTGTAAGGGACAGCATATGGCAACAAGTTCAGGGCAGCAACGAAAACATCAATGCAGTACCCTTTGAACATATTTGTTCCCCCCCTTTCTTCTGCAACAAATTCACGGTAGCTAATTCGATTTGTGACTGCAATCCGTAATTGCCTTCCACTTTGCGGAAAGACCCACCCACGGGGTTTCTGTGTTGTTTGACCAGGCCAGATTACACCGTAAAGTTGTTGAGACGATGTTGATCGGTTTGGTGGTTTCATATAGAGTGTGTCAGGAGGCACAACTGATAGACCCGAGTAATCTGACCAATATCCAATTCTCCTAACTCCTGTTCCGATCACATTAATAACCTCAAAGGCGGGCCGGATAAGGTTTTTATCCTGTGTGAACTTGATTGGTCCTGTTATGCCTGTCATATTGACCTGTAAAATGCTTTCATGCAATAAGTTCCCTCCATTAAAGATGGTCATAGCATCAAGTTGCAAACCACTCCCTCCACGTAACCCTTTTAACCTCGAATCACTAGAAAATGAAATATTTCCACCTCGATTGAAAAATGCATCAATAGCATGAGCAAGCAGCCAAACAGTGTCGTATGCATATAGACCATACGTACTCAACCCAACAGGGCCTCTCATGATGTCCTTACTTGTCAAGTTGCTCCATCTAGAGACAAAGTTTCTTTTCAGTTCTGAATCTGGTGTGTATATTCGCAATGTGATGACACCTTGAATACTATTTGATGCCTCTGATGAGAGGGGGACTCTGGAATCCAAGAGAGTAGATAGCCAATTTGTAGAAAACCACACATATCCACTGTCCATCATCCCAAGATATTGTGCCATGGCAAGTATATCTAGACCCCGCTCAGCATAAGTGTGAACAACAAGAATCCGAGACTCCATCAAAGCCACGTTGACCAAGGCATCTCTGATGTCAGCTCGGGTTGCTTGAGCCTCTAAAGGTACTTTGTAAGAGATCTCACAGCGTCTTGTGGCTAGTTCATCTGCCAATGCAACTATTCCATTCCTCCCATGATCATCATCAATATATATAGCAATGACTTTTCTCCATTCATAGTACTCAATCATATCTGCTATTGCAGCCATCTGGAACAGATCACTTTGTGTTGTTCTAATGAAATATGGGTACTGAAGTGAAGAGAGGGTGGGATCTGTTGCTGAGAAAGACAGTAGAGGAACTTGAAGCTCATTCGCGACATGAGAAATTACATGAGCTACGACAGAAGATTGCGGGCCAATTATGGCAATGGTTTCACCCTCCATGAATTTTAAAGCTGTTTATCAGTAATGACTAAATTACAATCTGATTAATATTCCAATAAAAGTTATCTCAATGAAGAAAAAATATAAAGTTGTTTATATAGTATTGCTAGAGAATAAAAAGGGTTTACCCTCAATGATGCCCAAAAACCTTGAAGAGTTGGTGTCATGCATTGTGAGTTTCAGCATGGTTCCTCCAAGAATATCTGGACTGGAATTCACATCTTCTACTGCAGCTTCTAAAGCAAATTTTGCAACTTTGCCGATTATAGAGTCAAAAGCAAAAATAGATCCAATTTCTACAACCTCAGGTCTTTTCGTAACATTTGTACCAACTCCACTAGAATGATATCCATTGTAGAGTACAATCAACACAACCACCCAAGCTAGACTCATGACAGATTTTCTGATCATAAATCTGTAAAGAATACTAAACAGCTTATCCATGAAGAACTCCTTAATTCTCTAATCTTAATATTTATGAAAGCAAATGCAAACATGACTCTGATATATATTAAAATAAACAAATAAAAAAACGATTTAAGAGTAATTTGAAGACTCCAGCCTTTCACAACATGTGGTTGGTAAACTGGAAAAAGAAAAAAAGAGAGAGAAATAAATCAATCATCAAAACCCTAATTAACATAAGCTAGTATGTTCAGCTCTGCAACCAAAACCCATCATGGGTATAGGGCAATACATTTAAACTCAAACTGATACTTGAAAAAAGCTTCAAAATAAGAGCAACCCATAATAATATCAGCAGATGAGAGTTGAATCGAGCTCATTATATATGGAATTATGGAGAACAGAAGAATTAGATTAAAATGGAAGTGAAAGATTAAAAAAAGAAGCAATCTTTGGGAAAGTTCAGGAATAAATAAATAAATGTGAGAAGAGAGAGAACTTACAGAAAATAGAATCCTTATTAGCTTTTCACTGTAACCCAAAGAAGAACAAAAGGAAATCTGAAAGAGGTCCAAACTTCTTCTAGCCACTCAGAAAACGTTTATAAAATAATAATGGAACGACACAACTCATGTTAAATGAGCACTTTATTGGACCTACCACAAAAATTCTCAACCATATGGACCCCTATGGACTACGGTGTAGAGAACATACTTGATGCTTGTTAATTTACAGATATTGTTTCTGCAACTCATGCGCGTATATAAACTTGTAAGTACATGTATTATAATCAATATTTACAGATATTGTATGTACATGTATGAGTCCGATCTTAAGCTCACCCTTATCTAACTCACTCGAGTTCACTCTCTTTAGCGATTTTAATTCGTGACGATTTATTCGATAATATAAATCGTAAATACATATTTTTAACGACGGACAACATATAAGCGTCATTAAAAGTATAGACGACGGTTGTATGACTAAACCGTCGCCTCTCGCTAAAAAAGCGGTTTTCGGATGAAGTTGGATAAAATGTGAGCTTAAGATCCGGACCGGTACATGTATATAAACTTGTATGTACATACTATACATTAATAGAGAAACTCATTATGATTTCTAACTGGATGTAGATATATTCCCATCATATTTTGCATGGTTAATATTGGGAGTGAACTGGTTCATCCTTGCCAATTAGTTCAAGTAGCACAAATTTATTTTTCTTCGAGTTCTATAAGAATTTTGTTTTAACCTTGTTTGTAATATTACATATATTTGGTTATTATTTAATTTGAATAAAAATCTTACTTATCTTTCTTATTGCATAATTTTATACATTTAGAGTATTATTAAATTATCAATAATTTATTTGAAATGTATGCTATATTTTTTTTTTTCATTTCAAAGTGTTTATGTAATAGCATCCGAACCACAACCGCACGGCAACCACAAACAACCTCTTGCGGTCCACATTCATAACCTGCGACCGACATAAATTCTTAATTGGACATGTACAACCTTTTGTGCTTCATAGATTATAAATTCTTATCCGGACGTGTACAACCTTTTTTGGTTCATAGATTCATATGTTCAAATGAAAAAGAGTGACAGAGAATTTCTAATTTTATTTATTTATATACTCTAAATTTTAAGATATTATTTTTTTAATTGAAACAATTATTAAATTATTAAATATTTAATATATTTGAGATAATAAAATTATGATGATAGATTTAATAATATAGTATTATTTCATATTAATATAAATAAATATACTCTTATCTTTAAGAAAATATTGTAAATAATATTTTTTTTAAATTGAGGGAATAAAAAGCAAGTCCCTGAAATTATATGTTAAAATTCTTTAATCAGTCCCGGTTGTGTACCATTCAAAACCTTATCTCTTCAAAATGTTTTGGCTGCCTTATTATTAGAAATACAATTTGATTTTTGAGATCAATTATAGACATATTAAAATTAAAATTTATATAATATATTAATTATAATTATATAGTATATAATAAAAACTATTAATTTGAATTTTGGTTTGAATTTAGGGTTACTAATATTTACATTACTCGAATTTGAGGATTTTCAGTGTAAAGTATTAATAAGGATTTATGTATTATTTTTTCTATTGAATCTAAAATTTCTCATGTAATAATACAAGAATTATTATTGATTTTTTGGCATTTTTGAATTAATTACAATGACTTATGATTTTTATTAACTATTATTTTCATGTTTTTATTCTATATATATATATATATATATATATATATATATATATATATATATATATTCACGCGTCTTTAGTGAACAAGCTTGTTCTAGTGTAAGCTGTTATCCTGCAATCTGAATATTCAATAATTTTAGAATGGGGGTTTTACTTTTTTAAAATTCAAATCTACTTTCCTAAGTGATTTTTGTTTAAAATATTTACTTAAATATTTTAGTAAATCAAAGTAAAAAGATGGGGATAAAGAAATACCAAACAAAGAACACATCGATATACGTTCACTATATATATTTAGTTTTTTGAGAAATTTAGATTTGAGTGAGAAGTGTGGGCAGAGTTTGGCTTTGGTTAGATTGAAGAGAAATTAATGAAGTATGCCAGTATTTATAGGCCAAAAATATTGAGTGAAGTTACTCTACTATCGTAGAGTAAAGAAACGAATTTTTTAATAGAGAACTGAAGATCGTTGAGTCAATTATCAGTTCGTAGATTAGTGAAGTGCTCAGTAGAGAACTATAAAATCGTTGAGTAAAGTATCACTCTACGTTTATTTACTGAAAGTCGGAACAACTAAACTCGTAGAGTAGAGCCATTCAATTCACTCTACATTTCTATACTGCAAATCAGAACAATCAAAATCGTAGAGTTAAGTTATTCTATGATCTGACGATTCACTACGTTTTTATATTGAAAATTAGAACGACAAAAAATATAGAGTTGAGTCATTCTACGATCTGAGTATTTACTTTACGTTTCTATACTAGAAGTCAGAACAACCAATTATCTAGTTGAGTCATTCTACTATATGAGGATGCACTCTACGTTTCTATACTGAAAGTCAGATTTTGGTAGAATGTCAGAACGACCAAAATCGTAGAGTCTTATTGTAGAGCATGTAATTACTTACTTGTATCACATTTCTAAATTAATACTTTGCCACAATGCACCAATTTTCTGCTCTTTTACATATATATATCACCAACTCGTTTCAAAATGCATTAAAAAAAATTCTACGACTATATTGCACTTCAAAATTATGTTTACTCGACCATTTTGTTGAGTTTGTGATGTTTGCGACTAGCCTGCAAACAAAATGAAGATTGACAAGACGAAATGTAAGAAAAACTAAATGAAGATTGACCAGTCGAAATGTAGGAAAAAAAACCACTTACAAAGAAAGGAAAAAAACAGAATAAAAAGAAAGTACATTTGTTGGCCTTACCTTTTCCTTTATTACCTTTTTCATTATCGTTGCCTTTGTTATGTTGATTTTTTATTCGTAAACAAAATTAAAATTAAAATTACTAATAAAAAAAGAAAAAGAACAAATTGATATGTGTTTGTACCTAGTTTTGAAAAAATAGTCCTATAATGATTGGCTTCTCCACACTCTCCACAATAACGGGTTTGTTTAGCCTTACTTCTTAAGCTACCTCTCTACTCAATTGAAATCTCGAGGCTTACTTCGATCTACCTTTATTATCTGTTTGAGGAGAAGTAATAGAAGATGACGGCTGGAAATACATTTTTTTATGAGATCAATATAGATTGCAATCGGAGAAGAACAACTCGTGGTAGTTGAAGGAGAAGGGAGAAGATCCAAAATAGGGAGGAAATTGGTGTTTCAATTCGAAATTTGGGTCATCCTTTGCTCCATTTGGGACTAAAATGATGCCATGGGAGGAGAGTAATAAGATTTAGGGTTGCTGGATCGATTTGGAGGAGAAGAGAATAAGTTGTTGCGTTGTATACTTATACATACGGTCAGGATCAAGAGCATTTTTCTTAAATAGCATTCCGCCTTAAATAGCATTTTGACATCAAAACGACGTAGTTTTGGAGGAACGCGGTGGCATTTTTGTAAATACAATGCCACCGCGTATTTACAAAAATGCCACCGCGTCCCTCCAAAACTACGTCGTTTTGATGTCAGAATGCTATTTAAGGCGGAATGCTATTTAAGAAGAATGTTTTTGATCCTTACCGCATATATATATATATATATATATATATATATATATATATATATATATATATATATAGGTTCAAAATGACGTCGTTTTGAGTCATGTTTTTTTTATTTATAAAAATGTCTTAAAACGACATCATTTTAACAACGACCGTATATTTCCAGCTTGCATAACTGTAATCTGTACAACTCCATTTCCCATATATATATATATAATTAAAAATTAATAAAATAATAGAAATGATATGTAAATAAATAAAATTAAAATGCACCGAGTATATAAAAACACATACTTACATTTGTATAGAAAGAAAACAAAAAAAAGGGTTTTATCACTGACCATAGCTTAACTTATTTCGTTCCGACAAGTCTGTAAACTAATTTGGCTTAAAAATAATAATCGTCTTTTTGTATATATATCCAAATTACACATAAAACACTATATTTTATAAAAATTTCTGTTGAAATAAATATTATACATTTTTTTATAGTCACAAACAAAAAAAAATAAAAAATAAAAAAATTAGTGATTTTATATATATATATATATTGCACACACATGTCAGAATGAAAAAACAATACTCCAATAAAACAAATAGAAAAAGACGCAACTCATCTTTCAAAAAAAAATAGAGAGAAAAAGAAATAAAGACAAGTGGATGACATTGTGGTTGACGTATTTGAATTGGGTACCACTACACGTGTATATGAATGGAATCGGTTTGAATATTAATTTATTTAGATTGTTTCATAAAATTTATTAAATTTAAAATAAAATTTATTTGATTACAGAGTTGAATATGATGAGTTTGAGCAGTTAAAATTCTTGGTTTGAGTATTAATAAAAATTTATCATTTAAAAAAATTTGAGTATTTTATTAAAATTTATATGTATTTAAATTATTTATATTTTGAATTAAATTCAAATCAAAATTTTAATTTAATCATTTGGTTTATTTTAGATCTAGTTATCATAGAGTTAACTTCATAATTAATTCGTTAATTGACCAATACAATGGGTACAGGTAAAAAAAAAAAAAATCACTTTTGGACCTGCTTATCTAACATGACTAAAATTAACTTCATGGTGCCGTACATTTTGCGATCATACCAGTACCACTAGTTAGGGTACGCGGCCGCACGGACCCCAAACCAAAAGCTGCTCATTCATTGTTGTGTTGTTTTGTTCCCATCTCCATTTGATATATTTTTTCACACCTTCATTTTTTTTTTCTTATTAATTATCCTCATAACAACACAAAGCTCCATTACCACCACAATTTCTTCTTCATCTCCCAAGTCCCAATCTTTAGACTAGTTCTTCAATTCCTCAATTCTTATTCTTCACTTCTTCTTCATAGGATCTGGAACATATGAGAGTGGAAGATACAGGACAAATTCAAATAATCCTGTTTTGAATTCTGAAGTTTGCATCTCTCATACAATTAATTAATTATACCTCATCTGACTCTCCCTCTGTTCTTGATTCTATCACCAAAAATCCTTTCTCCTAAAATCCAGGACGGACAATTTATGCTACTTTCACACAATTAAAATCATATCCCAAATCAACCTTTTTTCCTTTTCGATCTCTGAATTCCTACTTAGTTGCAGTTAATAGTAGTATTGATAGATTTATATATGGGAATTGGCGCCATGGGTTTTGAGAAAGATGAAGCAAGCTCATCTTCATACACCATCCAATTACGCAGAGAAAATTCCCCACTTATCTCTAAAACCCACCTTCTTTCTTCTCAATCCAAGACCTTTGCCAACATCTTCATCGCCATAGTCGGCGCCGGAGTCCTTGGTCTTCCCTACACTTTCAAGAGGACCGGCTGGATCGCAGGCGCCCTCATGCTCTTCTCTGTAGCCATCCTCACCTACTACTGCATGATGCTACTGGTCAACACGCGCCGCCGCCTCGAATCCCTCAACGGCTTCTCCAAAATCAACTCGTTCGGCGATCTTGGCTTCGCCGTCTGCGGCCCCATCGGCCGTCTGGCCGTCGACGCCATGATTGTCCTATCCCAAGCTGGGTTTTGCGTCAGCTACCTCATCTTCGTAGCAACCACCTTAGCAAATATTTTCAATTTCTCAATTAACAATCCCAGCCCCAAAATCTTGGGGTTTTCAGCTAGATCAGTTTACATATGGGGTTGTTTTCCTTTCCAATTGGGTTTGAACGCAATTCCAACACTGACCCATTTAGCCCCTCTGAGCATTTTCGCTGATGTGGTTGATCTCGGAGCTATGGGTGTGGTATTGGTTGAAGATGTAATGATTTACTTGCAGAAAAACCCTGTTTTGCAAGCATTTGGGGGATTCTCTGTTTTGTTCTATGGTTTAGGCGTGGCAGTTTATGCATTTGAAGGGATTGGTATGATATTACCATTAGAATCAGAAATGAGAGACAAATCGAAGTTTGGTAAAACCTTGGCTTTGTCAATGGCATTCATTTCCCTGATGTTTGGAGCATTTGGAGTTCTGGGTTACTTTGCATTTGGTGAAGACACCAAAGATATAATCACCACCAATTTAGGGGCAGGATGGTTGAGCAGTTTGGTTCAGCTGGGGCTTGCTATAAACCTCTTTTTCACATTTCCATTGATGATGAATCCAGTTTATGAGGCGGTGGAGAGGAGAATCTGTGAAGGGAGGTACACCTTGTGGCTGAGATGGGCGGTGGTTCTGGTGGTGAGCTTGGTGGCGCTTATGGTGCCTAATTTTGCAGATTTCTTGTCACTTGTGGGGAGCAGTGTTTGTGTGGTGTTGGGGTTTGTGTTGCCTGCTTTGTTTCACTGGATGGTGCATAAAGAAGACTTGGGTTGGCAAGGATGGATGTTGGATGGGGCAATTGTGGTTATAGGTCTGCTTATTGCACTCTTCGGAACTTGGTCTTCCTTACTAGAGATATTTGCAGCCAAGGCTTGACCAATAAATGTGTCCTACTTTATATTTATTAATTATGTTTGCCAAAATGTATTGTGTGGTCAATATTTTATTTGTTTATATCACAAAATTACAGTTGATATCATATTTCTTTCGGCTATTGGGTTACAAAATGCGTACAAGATTGCCTATTACTCCCTCAGTCCCGTTTTAGAATCGTGTACAAGAATTAAAAAAATAATTAAAAAATATTAAATATAGTATCAATTGTCTATATGTTATAAAATTCTAGCGAAGTGTATAAAATATACTCTTATAATTGCTCTAATAAGAATTTAGAAACAAGCAAGAGAGGATAAAATAAGAGATAAGTAGAGAGAGAAATTCGGAGAGTTTCTTCTTATTAATTCTTTTCAAGAATTTCTTGCAGAGAAATTTTTCTACTTCTTTCCTTCTGCATTACCTCCTTTATATAGGAAAGGAGATGAGGAGGAGAATAATAAGGGAGGGGACAAGATGAGCAAATAAAGGGGAAAAGGAAGTTAAGGGAAAAGAGGAGAGAAAAAGAACGGATGAAAAACCCTCATCATGAGGGAATCATCTTTTTCTAACACTTCCCCTGATTCCCTATGATAGAAGATTATGTCTTATTAAAAACCTTGTTAAGAAAACCCAGTGGGAAAAACTTAACGAAGGGAAAAAGAGTACATATCTTTTACATAAATATCTATTAATTATTTGCCTCGTTAAAACCTTGTCGGGAAAAAACCCATTGGGATAAAAGCACCGTGACTAAGGAAAAAAGTGCGATCTTCCCCTCAAAAGGATTTCATTACTCCTTGATGAAATGTTATCATAAGTCTTTCGATCGACACATTCCGATCCTTTTTGAAGTTTTGCAAGCGTTGCATTTGGTAGCGACTTTGTGAATAAGTCATTAGATTATCACATGATCGGTTTGTTGCATCTATATCACCCTTCTTTTGTAGCTTTCATGTGTGAAGAAGAATTTAGGTGAAATGTGCTTTGTTTCTATCTCCTTGATGTATCCTCCTCGAAGTTGAAGCAATAAATGCGGCGTTATCTTCATACGAATTGTAGGAATGTCTTTGATTGATGGTAATCCACATGACTTTTGAATATCTTTGAATAATTGATCTCAACCAAACACACTCTCTAACTGCTTCATGTATAGCGAGAATTTACGAGTGATTTGAAGATGTAGTGCCATGGTTTTGCTTTGTGGATTTCCAGGATATAGCTGTATCACAATATGTAAATACATAACCTGGTTTGTGATCTTCCATTGTGTGGATCGATAAATATCCTGCATCAGCATATCCAACCAATTGCGACTTTGAATTTCTTGGATAAAATAACCCAAGATCTATACTTCCACGGAGGTATCTAAATATGTGTTTGATCCCATCCCAATGTCTCTTAGTAGGAGAAGAACTGTATCTTGCTAACAAGTTGACAAAAAAAAGTAATATCGGTAGTGTCACGAGTTTACATGCAAGATACATAAGAGCACCTATTATTGCAACTTAAATATGGAACTTGGTCCAAGAACTTCTTCCCCACTTTCAGAGGTAAAATGGATCTTTATCAACTTCTAAAGATCGAACAACCATCGGGGTAGTCAAAGGATGAGCTTTATCCATATGAAAACGATTTAGAATTTTTTCAGCATATGTGGATTGATGAACAAAAATTCCAGACGCTAAATGCTCCACTTGTATTCCCAAATGCAATTTTGTCTTTCCAAGATCTTTCATTTCAAATTCATCTTTTAAATAAGTAGCGATTCTTGTGAGTTCTTGAGAGTACCTACAAGATTCAAATCATCCACATATCTGAGAATAATGGAAAATCCACTTTGTGATTTCTTAATAAAAACACATGGACATACTTGATCATTTATATATCCATCTTTTATTAAATAATCACTAAGTCGATTATACCACATCTGACGGTATTTGAACCCATACTGATGGCGTTGTAATTTTATTGAATATATGTGGCGTGGCCTTTGTGATTGACCATTTTCAATCCTTGAGGATTCTCATATAAATCTCACTTGTCAAGTGAGCCATATAGGTATCTTGATTACAACATCCATTAGGCGTGTTTCCAAATCTTCCACGGTTGACATACCTATCGAAAGCGAAAAGTGACTCCATCCATTCTTTGGAGTATGTCTCCGATAATCAATACCGGGTTTTGTGAAAACCCTTGAGCTACAAAGTCGGGCTTTGTATCTCACAATTTCATTTTTCTCATTTCGCTTTCGTACAAATACCCATTTATTTCCAACCGGGGATTACACTCGGTGTGTTTGGACTCTTGGTCCAAAACTTCTCTTTTCAATAGAGATTGTAGCTCGGTTTGAATAACATCTTTCCATTTTGGCCAATCTTTTCTTTTCCGACATTCTTCCACGTTTTGTGGTTCGGGATCCGTGTCGAGAATCAAAGTAATATCGATCTTTATAGAAAAGCAAATATATCGTCAATCATGACTTTGCTTGATCCCATATTTTCTCATCATGTACATAATTTATTGAGATCTCTTGGTGTTCATCTCTTATCCCTTCACCGAGATTTTGAACCTCTTACTCGGGCTATTCCCACTCTTGGAATATGTCTTTACTTGAGGAATGGGTATTCCTTCGATTCCTTATTTGCTTTTAATTTTAGTAGTATGCATTGTCTTTTTGCACCAATCCGGTCTTCCACGCTTACAGCGTGGTTTAGATTCTTCTATTACCTTATTAAATCGATTCTCCGAGAATTGATTTTTTTCAATAGGTATTTCTATCTTTCTTTGGAGTATTCACTTTGCGGTGTATGTGACTTTATCACTTTTCTAGCATCATTAAATGCATCGGCATTTGATTTGCAATATTTTGTAAATGAATAATTCTTTGAACTTCAATTTCACATTGTCTGTCATTTGAGGATCAAGTGAATTTAAATCGATGCATTCCATGATATTTGAGAGGGTTTTTTATTTAAAATTTTTCCTCCACCTAATGTTGGAAATCTGATTCATTAAAATGACAATCTACATAACGTCAAAGATAAAAACATCTCGATTTAAAGGTTCAAGATATCGATAATAGAAGGAGAATCAAAACCAACATAAATACTATTCTTCGTTGGGCTCCCATCTTATTCTTTGTGTAGGTGCAATTGGAACATATCTTGCACTTCCAAAAACTTCGAAAGTGTGATATGTTAGGTATTTGTCCAAGAACTAAGCTGTAGAGGAGAAAATTTATTAAGAGCCGTTGGTCTTACTCTCGAATGATGGCTGCAGACGTGAAGAATCGTACATGACCCCAAATGAGGTAGGTAAGTTAGCCCTTAACATTAATGGTAGTGCAATTAGTTGAAGTCTTTTAATTAAAGATTCATTTAAACCATTTTGTGTATGAACATGAGGAACATAATGCTCAATGGAGATTCCAATAGTCATACAAAAATCATTAAAAGTCATTGATGAAAATTAAATTTGCGTTATCGAAGTCGAATTGACTTGATTGGATGATCCGAGGCGAGCAAGTAACTTGATCATTTGAAGCAAGAAGTTTTGAGAAGGCAAAATTTCGAGAAGAGAGAAGACAAACATGAGACCATCTAGTTGAAGCATCTATTAAAACCATGAAATATCGAAATGGGCGGAACAATGGGTGAATAGGTCCACATATGTCTCCTTGAATTCTCTCTGGGAATTTTGGGGCTTCTTTATAAACTTTTCTTTGGTGATGGTCGAGCAATTAATTTTCTCGAGAACACATGACCAAGGAAATTCACTACTTAGGAAAAACTCTTTTATCTTTGAGAGGATGACCAGGTAGAATTTTCAATATCTGACGCATCATAGAAGTACTGGATGACCGAGTCTTTCATGCCAAAGCATAAGGGATTTGGGATCTATGATTTTTGGAATCATAACATTATGAGACTCAATTGCTCTAATTCTCATAGTATATAATCCAGAAGAAATTGAATGAATTTTTTCTAAGATATTCTTTTTCCCAGAAATAGTAGAAGTAATGAGAAGATATTCATTATCATTCTCATTGGTTGTTTCAATATGAAAACCATTTAGTCGAATATCTTTAAAACTAAGCAAATTTCTTCTTGATTTACTAGAATATAAAGCATCTTTGATAAAAATTTGTGTCTCATTTGGTAGCAAGAAACTAGCCTTTCCAAATCCCTCGATTAAATTTGATGTGCGAGAGATAGTTCCTATATTTCCCTCAGCTTTGATCAGTTGTGAAAAATATTTCTCATTTCGAAGGATTGTATGAGTTGTTGCACTGTCTGCTAAACATATATCCTCCATTTCCATAAAAAAAATGGTCTGACACATATAAAAACATAAATAAGAAAAGTTACATTTCAAATATAATTTTATTCATGAGAAATACATAACACATATAGAATGAAAACTAATAATATTATACATGCAAGGTGTTTTAATTAAAACAAGAAATTAAACGATATCCCAAAAGATACTCTCAGAAGGTTCAACAATATCATCAACTTTTTCTTCATTGTTGGTCATTGGTGGATCATCAACAATATTCAATTGATGATTAACAAAGTTTGTTTCTGCCTCCATTACTTTGTTCTTTTGAGACTCTTGGAATAGATTAGCCAGATGCCTCGGCGTACGACAGGTACGCGACCAATGCCCATTCATCCCACACCTAAAACAAACATCTGGTTTGTTCTTTTTCTGCGTTGCATTTTCTTTATTTTTACCCGACTCAGACACTTGCCACTTCTGGTGGCTTGAATTGTCGCGGTTCTGGAATTTGTTGTTACGATAGCCTCGTTTATTCTTTCTTCCCCAAGGCTTCTTATTATATGACCATCTTTTGTCACGTTTATTCTGCTGGAATGACGTGCTGTTAATATCTGGTAATGGGGTAGCACCCGTTGGCCGTACTTGATGGTTTTTCAACAACAATTCATTATTCTTTTACGCAATGAAGAAGGATGAGACAACAAGTCACCAAATTTTGTGAACTTACTGCATACATATTGTTGGGATAGAATCATGTTGGTGGATGATGAAAAGTTGAGATTGTTTTTCTAACATTTGGGATTGAAACCTGGATCTCCTTTTGAAAGCAAAAGTAGAGGTTATTCTATAAACATTAGAACTATATTACGTAATTGATTTGTAATCTTGTAGCCTTAAATTAAGCCACTCAAATTTGGCATTAGGGAGAACAACCAATTTTGGTGGTCAAATCTTTCCTTCATTGTGTCCATAAAGACAAAGGATCTTTGGTTGTCAAATACTCGATCTTTAATCCTTCATCAATATGATGATGAAGAAAAATTATGGCTTTTGCATTACGTGTAAAGTAGTCATGTATTTCTGATTCATGGTCTTTTCTAACTCATTTGCACTAAGATGCTGATTACGCATCAAGTGCCCAAGCCAAATAGTTGTCTCCGAAATTTTCAAAATAGAAAAATCTATTTTTGCCAAGTTCGCCATCTATTCTGGGTTAAAACACAATTTTATTATTTATTAAAACAATAAATAATTGCATGTATGAAATATGGAAAAAATAAACTACGTCACGATCTCAAGTGGTGATAAAATGCAAATATAAATATTTTTATATTTATATTATTAGCATATTATTTTAGTAAAAAGAATATGCAATCGTTAATGTATATATATACAATTATAAATATATATATATATATATATATATATAAAACTGCAAATGGATCTTCACCCGTCTTGCGATAGAGACCGCAAAGACAGGTTATTCTCAATGAATAATAAATGTGGAATAATAAATACGGAACCGGTCCTGTAAAACACATGTAGACGGGATATTCCAATGAATCGTAAATCTGAGAATAATAAAATGGAACCGGTCCCATGCGTATAAGCCAGACGGGATATTCCGCATAATATTAAATCGAAATATAAAAAGGATTTCACCAAGTCTGAGGGTATCTTGCATACATCTGAGTTATGTATAGGGTATCTGGCGTATCAAGTTATTCCAACCGATAGCATAATAATAAATTGCAAGAATTTAACTTTACTGAGTCTCGGTTGGTTAGAGTTTAAATCTTGATAACGTGTTATAAAATTCTAGCGAAGTGTATAAAATATACTCTTATAATTGCTCTAATAAGAATTTAGAAACAAGCAAGAGAGGATAAAATAAGAGATAAGTAGAGAGAGAGAAATTCCAGAGAGTTTCTTCTTATTAATTCTTTCAGAGAATTTCTTGCAGAGAAATTTTTCTACTTCTTTCCTTCTGCATTACCTCCCTTTATATAGGAAAGGAGATGAGGAGGAGAATAATAAGGGAGGGGACAAGATGAGCAAATAAAGGGGAAAAGGAAGTTAAGGGAAAAGAGGGAGAGAAAAAGAACGGATGAAAAACCCTCATCATGAGGGAATCATCTTTTTCTAACACTATAATACTTTTAAATTCTCATTTATTATCATACTCATCTTATATTCTCTATCATCTGTAACATTTTTTTATGAGAGATAATTTTGAAAATATTGTAATTAATTCTCCTAGATTTTCTAAAATGTCAAATAATTTGAGACAAATAAAATCACTTAAAATGTCATATATTATGGGAGGGAGAGAGTATTTAAAAGTATCGCCCTGTTGGAACTTCCCCAACTTCGAGTTCATCCTTGTACTCAAGGAAACATGTGTATCTTTAATTTGACAAGTCATTTATCCATTTCAACTTCATATTTCCTCAATCCCCATTATAAAAGGGGTTTAACTGCAAAATTGAGGCTCAAAGTTTAAGACTTTTGCACAAATTAAACTGGATGCTTTACAATAATTGTAGTATTGTCTAACCCTAAATTAATTCGTAATAATTTTGAATATGAAAAATAAACACTTGCTCTATATTTTGAAACGGAAGAGTAACATTTTAAAGAGGAAGAAGATTAAAGTTGCTAAATTTATATTACTGATACGTAAGAGTACGCTGTTTGCCAATACGCTCTCAATAGAACAAAACAATCGACTCCAAACACCAACTTTAACAAATAATAATCATGGTATTGTATATTTTTTACAAATCTGGGGGTAAAAGGGAAAAAAAATGAGTACTGGAAAACAACACCAAAATCCATATCTATATTTATCTAACAAAAAGGAAAAGGAGAAAAAATCCGATATCTAAAATTACAAGTAGACTAATTCCACTTCTCAGGGCCTGATCTACTGTCGCATGATTCAATATCAAATCAAAGAACATTATGACCATATACCTATACTCACAAACCTCACAACAGGAACACGAGAATATATGAATGAGATAATGATTTATCAGACTAAAAAGCTTTCCAACTATCAGAATCTCCCCTAGGAGTTTCACTCGCAACCGATGTCTTAAATGGATCACTTGACCCAAATGGATCTGTGTCATCAAAAGATGGGAAACCGTGGCTATCGTCAGAATCTCTAGTGCTGCTGATGGAATCAAACCTTGTGAAGGAGTCGCGAGGTGGAAACACTGGATTATAATCAGAATCAGCGGTGCTTCGGAAGGAGTCAAATCTTGCGAAAGACTCTTGCAGTGGGAAGGAACCATGATCATTATCATAGTCCGTAGAGCTGCGCATAGAATCGAACCTTGAGAACTCGCGGGGCGGAAAGAGTCCGCCATCATGCATACTAAAGGAATCAAATCTCGAGAGGTTGTCAAACGAGTGATCTTCTGATCCTGCATTAAACCTTTGTGGAGAGTTGCCAGAATTGTACATGGGGGTGCTTGGAACAGAATCTGCAAAACCAAATGGGATCTTCTTTTGAAACGTGTTATCTGCAAAAAGTGATGTACCATAACTAGACACAGGAGTGCTTGGAACAGAATCTGCAAAAGCAAATGGGCTCTTCTTCTGGAACATGTTATCTGCATGGGGTGTGGTTCCATAGCTGGACATGGGGGTGCTAGGAACAGAATCTGCAAAAGCATAGGTGCTTTTCTTCTGGAACATGTTATCTGTGTGTGTTGACTCTGTTCTTATAGGGCTTAGACCCCAGTTATCAGGACCAAATAATGAAGCTTCACTGTGCCCATCATTACCCGTATCCTACAAGAACAGTAGTTTGAACCAATGAGATGTGCAACTAAAATAACATGATGTCAGTCCAATATTACAAATGTCCAATACCAATTATACATACCAAAAAAATATAAATAAATAAATATTATGTGTGATGTGTACATGGATGCTCCCATTAGTGCTTTCCAATATATTATTGACAAAACAAGGAGAAAATGGATAAAATTCCCAATATGGAAGTTACATTCCAATATCAATAACTCCAAAATTTACTAGTCCAACAGAACCAAAATATATGAGACAACATAATGAGTAATGTACTTCCATGATATAAGAGAGGATTTAAGCCTACCTAATATATAAAGCCGGAGGCCCCTTTTGGCATTAACAAATTTCTGAAGCCTTTTTGGCTTCCGAAAATGCCCTTTCACTTTTAATGTATTTCCTATTTTGTCCTTTTTATATTACTCCCTCTGTCCCAAATTAAATGCCCAGTTTTGACTTTTTAAAGTCAAATTAACTATTTTTAGAATTAATAATTAAGCATAGATAAATATATTTTTAAAATTATAAAAGTTGGGGTTAGTAGTAAATTGTAACTCTTCACCTACATTTTGGTAAAAATGTTACAAAATTAGTTTTAAAAATGGTCAATTTGACTCTAAAAGTCAAAACTGGGCATTTAATTTGGGACGGAGGGAGTAATTTTTTTTGGCTTTCTATTTAGTCCTTCAAATTTTATAAATTTATATTTTATCCCACATAATTGACACTCATTGCAAGTGCCTCCGGGTACCTACAATTTCTCTGTTATTCATGTGCTGTTTCCATTCAGGAGTTTTACAATTCATATATATAGGAGATCTCACTTTGAAGTGTCTACTCATACACAGGGAATAATAGATACAACAAGATACATACATGCCGACACAGTAAATCATTAAAATAAATTAATCAACAAGACACTGAGAGGTAACGACGTCACATCACTAACAAAATCAATTTTGTAGAAGGTAAATCAAGTATCAATGTGATAGTCTAATTGAAAAAAAAATGTATCATGTGATACTTATTGATGAACCGTAAGAATCAATAAATACCATGTTTGTTAAATGATAATAAATGTATAACATGCAAAGGTAGATTTTTAGATATGTAACTACAATATTACAGGTACGTTTGGTACATGTTATTAAGATGAGAACTCATTCCTTGATCATGCATGTTAATTAGATCTCTCTTATTTTGCTTGGTTGTGATAATAGATACATTTTTGACATGTATTAAAATACTATCATAATTTCTAGAAGAGATCAAGTGTCTAGCAAGTGTCTACAACTGATAGCTGAGATGTTTCATACATGTTATTAAGATGAGAACTCATTCCTTATCATGCATGTTAATTAGATCTCTCTTATTTTGCTTGGTTGCGACAATATATACATTTTTTGACATTAAAATACTATCATAATTTATAGAAGAGATTAAGTGTCTAGCAAGGGCCTACAACTGATAGCTGAGCCAGAGAACCAAATGGGTTCAACTATCTATACCGTTTCAAATTGTAGATTAAAGTAAAAGACACTACCAAAGTTATTACATGATAGAGCACTAGAATGATTACGCTGAGAATAAACCTAAACAATGACATTACGTGCACAAAATTGCTGTCCTCAAATTTCTCACACAGGCTCCAGCCTAAGCATTAAAATGGCACCAAGCAATGACCAATAGCACATATATGAGTTAGTCCTGGTCCAGAACGCATGAAATATATGTCTAACTTTAGACATAAATGTTTATAATTAATATATATATATATATATATATATATATATATATATATATGTTATAAACATTTGAGATTTGACATGTCGATGCCTGATAGGCTGTGATACATGAATATAACAACACTGAGACGGTAACCTTTTAGATATTTCAAATCAATTCTAAAATATCAACAACAAAAATAACATAAAAATATCAAACTACAGTTGAGGATCATATACGTCTCAGCTAAAACTTGAAACACTTGAATCTCTCCAAACCAACAGTTACTAATATCCTTGGTCCTTGCTTCATATACTCGCAGTTCAAGCAATATAAGTTGCAAACTAGAGTAACAGTGTCATTGACGACTAGAACATCTCTAAACTTACCTATTAAAAGAATGAAAACAAAAAAAAGTCTCAAACTGAGATAAGGAACAACAAATTAACGTCTCTTTTTTGGATAGGTTATAAATTAACCTCTTCATAGTTCATATCTTCTAGTGACCACTAATCACATTGGCAGTGATATTCAAGAATTCACAAGTTGTACACAGCCCTAAGTTTCCATCTTCTAATATATTATTACAATGTCTTTCACACTATCTTAACAGGTTCTATCTCAAAGGGCTGCTCTCTCTGCTCGCTTCTTACTGTTTCATTTCTAATTTTCATATAAAGGAATCATGGTTTAGAAATATGATATTCTATATGTACCCTTGATTTATAGAATCAAAGAAACTATAATTAACGAATGTCCCCAAAACTCTTATATTGCCAACACCAATTAAAAGGTTAGTGGAATGATTAAAGCAACATTGTTAAAAACTTATGGGTGCCAGAAATGCTTCTTCTACTTTATACAAAATGCTAAAATTGATTTGTAACATGCATAAGGCAGCTGTCACATACCTTCACCGTATCGGTATTAAAGTCCCAGCCCACATCTGTATCATAGTGAGTGTCAAATGAACCCCAGGCTGATTCATCAAAACGTCTATCCTCAGACAGCATAGATTCAGCACCCCCATGCTCACTGCATTAGTAATCACAAAGAAGATATTTTCACTTTCTTATTTGGGGAAAAAACACCAAACGGCAACAGCCAGAGTAGGAATGGGAGCTTAAACACATTGACCATAAGCTTGAAAATGATACTACGGTTATGCTCATCAGGATAGTATGAAAATCTCAAAGCAGAAAGAAAAATAAATAAAACACAAATGAAATCAACCTCGCACGGGGTGAACCATCTGACTCAATACTCTTCTTAGATGGGGAGTCCTGGAACTTTTTAGATGGGCTTTGGATGACATTCCTACTAGCTGGACTAGCGGGTGGGCTTCTTGCTATAGCCTCTTCTTTATGGATTTTTTCCAACTCATGTTCAGGGTTCTTTTCTCCATCACCTGGTAGATTCTCTAACTTACCATCAACATTAGAGGATGGAACAGTTACACCTTCACCCGAGGAAGAAGTTTCTTTTTGAACCAATGAGGTTTTGGTTTTGGGAGGGGCTATAACATTTTGCACATCAAGAGTGAGCTCTTTGACAAAGATGAATCCTGGAAAAGCCAAGAACATTAGCATTACTGGGAAATTAAAGCTTACACGTGTCTGAAAATTTCATAGGGGGCCACAACAACTTCCATTTACAATACAGTTACTTGCAATAGAAAGGATTCAGTAGGCACATTTCAGAGACTTAAGCTGAACACCACTAAGAAACGAGCAGTAAGAATTTTAAAGCTCATTATATTGGATGCTTCGTACTTAAAAGATTCTAGGTCAGTAACTCAATCCTACAGGTAATAACTATTTATACCTTCATCTTCAAACCTATCCCACTCTTCATCCCAATCAGCTGCTCCTCCTTGGATGCCAGGTTGCCAACCTTTACAAGTTCATAACAAGAACAGACATAAGAATCAAAAAAAGGAAATTACGACAATGTAAGATAACTTCAGGGTAAGGCAAAAATGATTCTGTTTGCTAAGTGAAAACTTAAAGGCGGTCTCATTTTTTCTTAGTGACTTGTTATGAAACCATGCCAACTCTTCATATAGGCTATAGCTCCCATAATACCAATATGAAAACATTTTCACAGATGTAACCTTCCATTCACTTTCCTAGGGTAAAGGACTTGCTACAGAGAGAGAGAGAGTAAACCCATGTTATGAAACTTCAAAGCAATGCAAATATAAGCTTCTCCGTTCACTTACTAGGCTCAAAGAGAAGAAGAGTTCTTTGTAACCGATGTAGATTGAGAGAAAAATTATTGATGATCCAGTATTTCCTGATTGCCTCATTTCACAATATGTAGAATCTCATGTTGTATAGTTCAATCAAAATTCATATAAATGTTTATCAAATTAGCTATTGAACTACAATTTTGAAGTGAATATCAGGAATATAGCGGAGCGCTACAGGGATTAAGTGATCAATGAGACCAAAAACAAGAAAATTCTCTTCACATGCTATAGAATAGTCCAAACACTGATGCAAAAGCTACACTAAACCCCCCTTAATTCAGATAATTGAACCAATTCAGTCAATACAAAGTGGACTTCGTAGTGAGCTTGAAAAGAAAGAAGAGTAAAGAGAAAATAACCACAACTACAACTACAGATGCATATATTGTTTAGTTTCACCTAAGGATTAGGATAGATGGTAAAGGAAATACCAAATGGAAGCTCAACCAGTGTAGTTGGTTTGGCACGTAATCCATAAGTTTTGCAACGTTCATTCAAGGCTTTTACTTGCTCTTCAAGATCCAACTGGATGCGATCAGCGAGAACCTGGGCAACCAAGAAGATTGGACTTAAAAATTCCAAAGTGTTTGCCAAATCATATAATGGGTACAATATACCTGCATCTTATCAGCAGTACCCTCTTGCTCCAACTTGACAATTGCCCGATATAGCTCCATTTTTTTATCCTAAAATGATAAAGTTCAATTTCATATCATCTGAGAAAAGATGGGAGGGAAAAAATGTACAGAATTTTTTATTCACCATTCAACCAAAAGGAAGTACGCGATATACCTGAATATCTCGAAAAGTGGCCTCCTCAATAGTTAATTTAGAGGCTACATCTCCAGATTGCTTGTATTTATCTTCATACTTCTTTGCCAGAGCCTCAACCTAAGCACAGGTAGCTCCAGTGAGTACATGTAGAACACAAATTAGTTATTAATATGTAATACAGATTTGTAATTCAGAATATACTCAAAAAGATCAGTCACCTCACGTTTATCAGCAGAAACCCTTTCGGTGATCTCATTTAATCGGTTGTCACATCTACTTTTGTATAAAATCTGTCTCAAAATGGCAGAATATATTAGACTAACAAAATGGCATATTGATTCATTCAATATGAATCACCAAAAAGCGAAATTTCCCATAGAACTAAGGCAACAAAAAATTATATAATGTCCATAGTTGTCAAATCGTGAATCGTGTATGAAAGACCCTCATTGTGTTTCATCTTTCAAGTATCGTATTATGAATCGTATCATACGATACAAAAATGAAATGAAATGAAAAATGCTGTAATATATATTTAAACATATAAAACACAATTTATTGGACAATCAAGCATATTAGCTTGACTATATAAAATTAGTCAAGTAAATATTATTATAGACTAAGAAATAAAATTTACAGCTAGATAGTAGCCAAAATACTCTAAATTGATTTATTAGATATTATTTTAGTAATCTTTTAAGTAACAAGAGAAAACAAAAAATTCATATTCACCTTTTATCCATAAAACAAAAGAGAATAATTCAAATTAACAAATGAAGATTTATGTATCTGCTTATAGCAAGTGACATGAGAAAAATAGAGTAACATTCTAAAGAAGATATAAAAATTTTCATCAAGTGATGTAGAATATGTTTATACTAAAAAAACCTATTCATTTAAAATGGTAGAAGGCTTTTGTTTTTACTCGTTTGGTTCTACATAAAAACTTTTTGAAGTTGGTTGTTAACTTTAAAATGTATTGTGCATTGTATCGTTTCGTAAGAATCCCCTGCGATACGTATCGAATTGTCTATGTATCGTAACGTAAGATACGTATCACGTGTATTCTGATACCTATGATAATGTCCTTTATCCTTGAGTTGTTATACACATGCGTGTGCGTGCATGCGCAAATCAATTTTCCAAACTAATTTGTTGACGATGAGTTGTTGTTCATAGATAAAAATTAAAACAGAAACTTGAAAATGTGAATTTGATTGTACGGGCAGTTTATGCACGATATCCAAGGCCACGCTAGTGCCCAGTCAAGTAAGCAGGCTTGTACACTAGACTAGCCTCTTTACCTGACAAGTTTCCAAAAGAACCAAAACTGAAGCCAAGGCAACTGGATTTTTTTATGGACAATGTGATGCAAACATGAAGCCATAAGAAGCTCAAGAACGAGTAAACCAAAGATGAAACGACCTTTGTTATTTGGCCCAGCATAAACTAAGGCCCTTTCCAGTGCTTACTGTTTATTTTCAGGTCAGAATACCATCTAGTAATTTTTAGTACAGATGTCACGATATCTCAATTTATAAAATTAAGGTGTATTTTGAGTATATTATATTTTATGAACAAAGGTTCTAACAAGGGCTAATAAACTGGTTCATATTTGTCTATAATAACTATTTTAGCATTCAAAAAGGGAGTCAAAGTCCTAGAATTAGATCTGATAAGTCTACATATGTATATAGATGGATAATATTTAATGGGTTGGGTCATAAATGGATAATTTTAAATGGGTTGAATATGGATAAATTTAAATGGATATTTGAACCCATCAACCAGTATAAAATTCAAAAGTTAATTTTTTCAATTTTTCTCCATACAACATAAAAACTTTACCTCGTCTCCAGACAACCCTGTCATGTAAGTTTTTCACTAATTAATAATAGGAGAAAGATGAATTGTAAGCATCAATATGCTGTTGCTATGATAAATAAAGTAGCACATATAGCTATTACATATAAATATGTATCTATAATTTGTATATAGCGAGTCGCCGTTAATAGAACCAAAGTTGTAAAGCTATAAAAAGTTAACAGAAGAAGACAAAAAGCTCAAAGTCATTCTTTTATATATATATAAACCCAAATCATTCTTTATACTATCAAACTATATCTATATGTCTAGGAACCCAAAAAGACTTCCATGCTGTTGACCACTTTGTTAGTGTCACTGACGATATCGGAGGGGACGTAATAAAGAGCTGAAATTCCTACAATTTATTTCTCTCACCTTTAACCATCCCATCAGCTAGCCGATGGCAGGCTCTGTACATGATCCTGGACTATGCTTGTCATTTACCCATATAACCCACGATTTTACCCACCAACCCATTTATTTTTTGTATTATCCCTTTAACCCAACCCAATTAAGACTTGTTAAAATAAATGAATAGCTTAAGCTATTAAATCATGGGTTAGTGGACAAGTTGATGGGTCAACCACCCGTTTTGCCGGCTCTAGGCCTACTTATCAAGTTATCACTAAAGAAAACACAGAATACACACAGGTGTACAACGCACTGCCTTAACAATTAACATGATCTGCCATTTTATAGCACCTTAAAGCAATCTCGAGGCATAAGCCCAAGAAGGCCTATTAAAACACAGCGAAAGGATAAGAGTTAAAAATAATAAACAAAAAAATTATTGTAAGGCTAGATCCAACCAACTTACTACTATAATAGTAGACAACTTTAACATTGTTCAATGCTAAATTGCATCCAAAAGTTATAGATTTTAGTAATTTATTTCCCTAAAAGTGCTAGCAAGAGCACCAAAAAAATTAGTAAACTTCAAATGGAACGTAGATACTCACAAGTTCTTGCATCTTGGTACGATAAAACTCAATTTTCTCCTTAGAATCCAATATCTCCTTTTCCAGTTCAGATACCTGCACATGAAAAGAAAGAAGAGTAAGATAGATATAACTTTCCATGAGGCTTTCATGATCATCTAACAATAAAATACCATTTAATTGTGATGAACCCAAACCTTTTACCGTAATGAACACAAATTAATCATCGACAATGTGATCCCCCACTTGCAATAGAGTAACAATGAAATTTTATGTCTATTGACTAAAGTCTTCATATAAATAAGATCAAAATAAGATGGATAACCCCAAATTAAAGACAACAGTAGGAGATATTATACTATAGGATATTCAAATGATTTGTCTAAGGTAGAATTATGTTTATTTTTATCATCGGAGACGTACTCAATTGCATAAAATGAAAATCGCCGACGGGGTAATCCACGTACAAACAGCATATCAAAAAATTAACATAGAGGGTCGCCACCAAGAGCATATTCCAAGTATTTACATATGTTTTATCGGTTATCCCTTTTTATAAAATATTGTATTGAGCATAAATTTTAGATAGGTTCTTGTGTGTGAAGGATTAATATGGTGAAGACTTCTGTCCATAAAATCAGAAATGTTCTTCAGGCACCAAAAAATAATTGATAGCTGATCATTAAATTGGAAATATAATAATAACCTTTTTATCTGCCTCTGTTAACTCCTTAAACTTCGAGTTCAGTAAATTCTGCTCCTCTGTACTAAGTTGGTCCACAAGATGCTTCTCCAGTACTGGAACTCTGGGCTTTTGTTGACTGCGCTGCACACTTTCTTCATCTGGTTGTGGAATTGGAACAGGTCTTGGTGGCTTCCCTCCAGCAGCAGGAGTAACTGGCCGTGGACCAGACATACCTGGAGTTTGTTGCAAACCTAATCAAAGTTTGAAAGACAATGCCACAAATTAAGAAAATAGGACAAAATTAAAATAAGGGAATGAAATACGAACCTAATGTCAAACTATATTTACCTGGAATATGTCTCCAAGTTGCATTTGCATATGCAGCAGCATGTTGACCTGAGGCAGGAAACTGTGTCTCTTCAAATATATTACTTGGGAGCACTGGAGGAAGAGGACGACCTTCCCTATACCGTTCCATGAGATAGAGAGCGATACAAAATTCTCTCAAAGAAAGCATGCTATCATTATCTTGATCAGACAAGTCCCAAACCTGCTTTAAGACCTCTGGCAGAGCAAGAATAAGCATAATATGATTTAGGGACATGAAACTAGTCTATTCAGCATGAATACAATGTATGCAATACATTGAGTGAGACCAATGCTTAGACCTGAGTCTAGAAATAGTTTCTCAATCAGTGGGTGCTTGTGGATTTTTTTAATATTTCCTTCATGGGTACAAAATGACTTAATCACTTAACTTGGGCCAGCTACCAAGGCGTAAGCCTTGGCGGCTCGGCGTCCAAGGCAACGCCTTGTTCTTCTCTAACGCCAGGACGCCTAGACGACGCCATGACAGCTATGATATATATATATATATATATATATATATATATATATATATTTCTGTTTAGATAAAAGGTTAATATTTCAATAGTTTTGCTATTAAAGTACCTGTGTTCTGGGAAGGGACAAGTTTAGATTTTATGATTTAAAGATGTCAATCAAATAGGATTGTAGTTGACTCAACATCTTTTTTCCTACGAATGTTTAAGTACATACTCCGTATTAAACATAATTGGATAATCATCTAACGTGCTGTAAAGACTAAATGAGCTATCAAGCAGTGTTGGTATAATACTTAACTCCACTAGCTTCCAGTCAATGCATACGTAGATCCATGACGAAATAAAATGAAATGATCACCTCTCCGCAAAACCAAGCTACCCCCATACGCTAAAGACCACTACTAACTATCATTCCATCTATCTTCACGGAATATGGACAAGGTGACAGCAATTGAAACTTTAAAAAGTTATTGTAGCAAATATTGTAGTGGGTCATGTAGCAAAGCTATTATTCATGCATAGTTATATTAATAGTGACTTTTTAGTACTTTTTGAGTTTGTTAGCTACATAAATATGCTTGGATGAGAATAGAGACGATGGAAAATTCATACATACAGCTTGGAGGAAGATCTTTCATATCTTTCAACAACTAATCCTCGAGAGGGGCACCATCAAGCGAGATCAAGATAAGCAGTGATTTCAAATCAAGAGGTTTATCGTACTTTGGCACTTTGGCATGGTTAGGATTTAATTATTTAAAGGTCCAATGTAGTGTTGTTTTATAAATAGTTGTATTGACAGCTTTGTAAGGAACTTGATAAATTAATGAAGACATTGCCTTTAGTTTCTTAACTTCTTCTCAAAACTTTAGGGTTTTGCATATTTAGCCATCTTTACAAGGTTTTTCCTTTGTTTCCCTTAAGTTATGTTATAATAATATCCCGCCCTCTCGTGTTTCCGCCTGCGCAACAAAAGAAGGTCCAGCAAACATAATTCAAAAGCTTCTTTCCCTTCTTTTTTTCCTGTTTGACAAGAAGGCCCAACAAACAGAATACAAAGCACAAGTTCTGTTCTGTTCTTTTGTTTTTCTGTTTGATAAGTTAATCCACCATAAGCATTACAAGGGGTGATCCACGCTTAACATACAAAAGCATAGAGAAAATAAAAGGTACACCTATTCTCCAAGAAAACCAACCCTACCATACAAAAATGAATCTCCAAAAAGAGATACCTACACCAGGCTCCTAAAGAAAACTCTCCCAAAAAGTCCACAAACTGCACCACCTAGCCTGAAAAGGCCTCATGAAGCCAAAAGTGAAGGAGGTTAAGGAAAAGAAACTGAATATGAACAAGAGATATTTCCATGCTTTTGAAATAACAGGTGTTCCTGTCTTTCGAAAGTGCCTACCAAATACTACTGTGGCACCAAGTACGGCCTCCTCCTGAGCTCCTTCCTAACCTTCAACCCGCTCTAAGCCACACAATGAAAAAACAACAATTTACATTGTTATTGGTAAAGCCTGGTCCGACTTTGATTCAGAGATGATTGTAAAGCATGTAGTATTCCCATAAGATCGGGTTGGTTGTGGTAATACCAACAAAGGGGAAGAGCACGTGGTAGCGGGTATTGTAAAGGTGGTGATCAACTTTGATAATGGAGGGATTTGGTATGGACAGAGGAGAGAAGGGTGAGGATAACAAGGGGAGAGAGAGGACAATTTTTTTACTTAATGGTAGTTTCCAAATGGGCAGATTGTTTCAAAATGGCTACATAATTGATTTTAATATGATTCACTAATGCCACACAAGTAAGGATTAAATGTATACCCTTAGTTGCAAGTTACATGCACTTTAGACGAAAAATCTTTCTATTTTCTTTGTGCGGGCATAAAAATTTAGATTAAGTGACAATAAACGTCAATTCGAAACATGGAGGTCCAAAGTGAAAATAGAAGCAAGTTATAAATGACAAAAGTCTATTTTACTACTGCAAAAGAAGGATAAAAGAATAGTTTTAATTAACAAGTCTTACCTCGGGGCAACTTCCAACTAAAAAATAGATTGCGTGCCTGTTCTCCGGTGATTTTTCCATCTCTGTCAGTGTCTACTTCCACAAATACTTTGTTGTACTTCTGAACAGCAGACTGAGTCATCTTTGGCCATTGTAAATGGGGCTGGCCAGAAGCAGAATTTCCAGCTCCACCAGGATACATGTTGGAACTTTGCACTGGAACTAGCTGATTTTGTTTAACAGCTGACTGAAGTTGCTGGTGCTGACTGCCCGTAGGTTGCTGAGTGCTTTGCAAAGGCCCAAGTGGGCTTGGCTCAACTGTAGTTTGAGGCCCAACAGAGGCAGGAACAATGGCTGAGGAGACAGGTACACCACTGGCGGAAGAAGCAGGGACCGTGGACTTTTGCTTTACAGAGGTTTCAGAAAAGACATCTCCAAAGATTGGGTCTGATGCAAAGCCATTTCCTGAAACTGCCAATGCTTTAGAATCTTTAGCTCCCGCCTGGTTAGCCACAAAAGTTGCATCATTTGGTTTGGGTGCAGCAGGCTGTGTTATGGAAGTTGTTGCCTCCAGTCTAGGTTGTACTGAGGTTGTTAATCCTGATGTTGCCGGCCCAAATCCATCCTGAGTTGTGGAAGGAACTTGAGAAGTTATTCCTGCTGGCGAAACACCTGTCCCTCCTCCAAGCCAATCAGAGGAAATACTTGAACTTGAAGGAGGACCAGAAGCTGACATAGTATCTCCCCCGTGCATTCCTCGACTTGCAACACCATGATGTGGATGAAATGCGTTGATGGGAGGTGAGGGACGTGGTGGTCTCAACTGGTTTGGCTGAGGTGGTAAACCTTGTGGCCCTCTAATGCCAGTAGTTTGAGATTGCATTGGAACAGTTCCACTAAACTGTGGATTGGGTGCACCCGCCCTTGTATTTGGCAGAGGCATAGGTAAAGCAGCAAGATTTATCTGGGGGGCAGGGATTTTAGCTGAAGCGGGTCCATATAATGCCGCCCTCACAATATCCGGAGTCAGGTCTCGCTTACTTTGTGCCACAGTGACAAGTTTAAGAGCATTATAAAACTCCGTTCGACCAAGAAAACCAGTTAGATTTTGATCTGCATAAGTCCATATCTGCAAAGAACAACAAGAACGACTTCATAGTAAGGACTTTCAGAACAAATTGAAAATGATGATTTGAGAAATAAGTTTCAAAATACTTAGTTCTTTAAATGAGTAAAAATTACATAAACAACTTTTTAAAAAACTTGTAACAAGAGAAGTAGGCACATTACATGTGCATGTCTGTATTAGAAAAAGATAATTGTTGGTTAAATCTTTGGCACATGAGATGCAACTAGATTGCTAAACACTGCATACAACTATTAGGACAGAGATGGAGGACTTGTCAGCAGAGGGGATTTTTTTTTAATAAAACTGTCACCAACCCAATTGACTTAGATTCAAGATAACATCAGCAGTACTTAAGTGGATCAATTAGCCTCGCACTATTTGAAAGGATTGGACTGTGTTATTCAAAGAGCTTTATCCTATGATTACTGACCTTACTATAATCAAGCAATCGAATAATTCCCAAAAATAAGTACTAATTAAACACCTCCTCCCATTTATATATAATCCCCACGATAGACCATGGGACATAAAACCTTTAGTTAGTTCCTCCAATCAAACATATCCAAGCTGAATAAATTATGGTCCTTGCTAATCTAGAAAGACACCTACTTTTGGCAATAAATCATCAACCCTAAGGAAATATAAAGACAAATGATCTATCAATTTTCTTCCAACTATACACCCTTGGCTAAATTCAGCCACCTTGAAGAAATGTCTAGACATATCCTCAAAAAAATCAACCAGGTATAGCTGAATTCCCTCGCCATTAAAAGGATTAGTACTTCAAAACACGTTCTCTTTGGCTTGTCATCCTTTAATTGTACCACTAAAAAGTATATACTACACTATAATACACATCAGCATACAAAATCAATATGAGAAAATATGTCAAATTTTGCTGTGAAAATTTAAAGTCACATACAAGTCAGCTGAAGGAAGTTTTGGGAATTTGAGGATACACACATAGTTTTTGTGTCTCTGTGTGGAAGTTGCATTCAACTTCGGAACACTGAAAAATCAAACTGAATGACCATAATCGTATTAGGGATATAGAAAATGAAAAGAAGATTTACCTGAGCAAGAACTTGTTTAGGCAAATTGGTGGCTTCAAAGAAGGAAACGGCTTCAGCGCCGGTGATCCGGCCGTCCTGATCCAAATCCGCTTTTCTGAAATACAACTCGAATTGATCCATATTCGGCCCCTGGTTCTGCCCCGCCATTTTCACTACCTACCGGTAAACAGAGCTAAGGACAAATCGACGAGTTATCCAAGTCCATATCCAAGATCGATATAAAAACTCAACATCAATTATAAAAGATCTAGGTGCTCGAACGCCATTCAATCATTGTTGAAGAGGATATACAGAAGATATGAGGCGTTGAGTTGGGATTTCTGTGTATTGTGTGTCAGAGAGAGAGGGTTTGATTCGTGGGATCTAGAGATTGGCGGGTCGATTTGGGAGAAATATGGATAATATGATTACTGAGTCGCGTCCGAGTTTTAAGAGGGTTCTTCGACATCGGCCGTGTTAATTCTTTCTATCTTTTTGTCTGGATCGCTGAGTTGGTGATGCCAGCGTCATCAGAGGTTACAATTTTTTAACTATTTAATTAATAATTACCGACCAGTTCTAAATTTATTTTATTTTTGGTCATCTAAGGTTTTTAAATACTCTCTTCATTTTAAAATTAGATATATAATTTAATTTTAAAATTAAATAACGTTATATTAAATTTTAAATTAAAATAAATTTATTTAATTTCAATTGATATAATTATTATAAATTATATAGTATATAACAAATCATAAAATTTATTCATTTTAAACTTTTATGAATCATACTAATTTTAAAATTAATATGTCGTTAATTAACCTCAAAAAATAAATTGTATCTCTAATTTTAAAATGATAGAATATATGAAATAGTTTTACAAAAGATTCTTTTTCTTAATTATTTTTTTTTGTCAAATGGAGTGCTTTTTCTTATTAATAACAACATAGTCTCGCACAATATTTTTATATTTTTCATTTTAATTTATATTTATATCACTACTGCAAAATAAATACTCTCTTATTTTATATGTGACATGAACTAAAAATACACTTTTAATATTTATAAATTTTGTCCACTTATATACACTAGCGCTTAAACCCTTGCAAGACACAGATTTAGTGGACATAAAATGAGTTACCTTAAATTTTTATTATTGTATAATTATATATAGTAAAATCAAAATATGCTTGTTCAAGCACTTTTTTTTTAAGTATAATAAGTGACTAATATATGTCAAATTATTTATCATTTGTATTTTTTATTGTACGTGTATATAAATACGTGCACTTGTTATTCAATAGATCAATTTTTGAAGTTCTTTTTATATATTTAAAATTGTTGCAATTCATTTATTATTTATAAATATATTCCTATTTTTATTACTTATTACATCCCTTGCATATATTTACTTATCCAAACTTTGTTTAAAAATAATTTACACTTAAAATAAGTTATGTTCATTTTTTAATATACCAAACACTTTTGACTTATTTTATTGTAACTATTTTTTAAAATTAATTACAAGCATAATTAAAATCACTAATCACACTTATTAAACTATCCAAAACACAATATAAGAATCTTTCAATATTAAGAAAAGAGAATAAATTATACTATACATATTCAATTTTAAATATTAAAAAAGACAATAAATTATATATGAATGATGTGTAAAATTAGAATTCTACATCTTCTAATAATAATATGTCAGGTAGGGAATTTTGGAAGAAAAAAATTAAGGGATTTAAAATTCAATATAATTCGTAAAATAGTTTACCAATAATAAATACACGTACAATCTATTAATGTGACGTGTGACGCCTCCAAATTATCTAACACCCATTTTGAGTCGTCAAATACATGGTAAACAACTACAACTGTAAGACCCCAACTTTTATAAATAAAGATGAATTTTCTATAAATATTATTTTTGAATATTATGGAGTAGATTTGATATAATGTTACAGTTGTGGGTAATATTTATAAATTTTACAAAGTAAGCAAGTTGTTATAAAATATTCGTTTGGTAGGAGAATATTCTTTTGTTTGGGGAATATTAAATGCATTTAACACAATCATTAGTGGACCCCTAATGCATTTATTATTTGGATTGAGAAAACGACAAAAATATTTTATAAAAATAACGACGATGGTGTTACTGAATTAAAACTGCTGAACTACCCAGTAGTAAAAAGTACGATGTACTGCGTGGTTGCGTAAGTAGCACACGGTGATTGATTATTGATGCTTATGTGAGAAGTCACTCACCTATACTCAATTATTACTACAATAATTCTTTGCATCATATCTCTTATATTATTGATTCAATTATTGTCACAAAGATCATCATCATATAATATGTTATATTATTGACAAAAAGCACCTTTTGACCAATTTGTGGTTATAGTGATTTAACGAATTAGCCATGTGTCTTTTAAAATATTCAATTAATAAATTAAACTTTTAAAATTAACAATCATTCCATTCCAGTCAAAAATTGAATGATTTATATTAGCTTTTAAAAATAAAATAAAATGATGTGTAATTACGTAAACAAATTTTAAAAAAATAAATCTTGACGTGGCAAAAAAAAATACATAATATTCATTTTAAAGTTTTAAAAATAACAAAAATATAATAAAATAAAATGCATTTTTTTTAAAAATATCATTTTAAATAAAATAGATTTTTTAAAAACATAATTTTTTTTTAAAATAGAATTTTTTAAAAAACGGAACTTTAATAAAAAGCGCTTTTTAAAAAAAAAAATTTTAAAATGATTTTTTAAAAAAACAAATTTTTAAAAAAGCATTTTTACAAATTTTTTAAAAATGCATTTTTTAAAAAACAATTTTTTTAAAAACAGATTTACAAATTTTTAAAAATGCATTTTTTTTTTAAAGCAGATTTTAAAAATTGCTTTTTAAAATTTTTAATAATAAAAAATTATGTTTTTTAAAACTGCTTTTTTTTCAAATGATTTTTTATAAAAAAATTTTAAAAACAAATTTTAAAAAACAAATTTTTTTAAAGTATGATTTTTAAAAAACATAATTTTTTTTAAAAACATAATTTTTAAAAACAATTGAATTTTTAAAAAACGTATTTTTTTAAAACATAATTTTTTTAAAAAATACTTTTTAAAAAATAATTTAAAAAATGCATTTTTTAAATTTGTTTTTAAAAAAATCTGCTTTTTAAAAATTTGTAAAATCTGCTTTTTAAAAAATTGTTTTTTAAAAAAATTGTTTTTTGAAAAAGTTTGTAAAATCTGCTTTTAAAAAATTGTTTTTTTTAAAAATCATTTTCAAAAAAATCTATTTTTTTAAAAATCATTTTTTTAAAAAGTATTTTTTTAAAAAATTATGTTTTTAAAAAAAATCATTTTTTTTAAAAATGTGTTTTTCAAAAAAGTACGCTTTTTAAAAATTTGTACTTTAAAATTTAAATCTGCTTTTTTAAAAAAAATTTGTTTTTTAAAAAAAATATTTGTTTTAGTTAAAAAAACTGCTTTTAAAAAATTTGTAAAATTTGTTTTTAAAAAAAAATTGTTTTTAAAAAATCATTTTTTTAATTATTTTTTTAAAAAAATCATTTTAAATTTTTTTAAAAAAAATTTTTTACAAAAGTTCCGCTTTTTAAAAAAAAATTATATTTTTAAAAAATTATGTTTTTTAAAAATTATGTTTTTAAAAAAATCATTTTTATTAAAAATAATATTTAAAAAAAAAATCATTTTATTTTATTATATTTTTGTTAATTTTAAAACTTTAAAATGAATATTATGTATTTTTTTTGCCACGTCAAGATTTATTTTTTAAAATGCATTGCCACGTAATTACCACATCATTTTTATTTTTTTAAAAGCCAACATTAACGTCCATTCAATTTTTTGACTGGAATGGGTTGATTGTTAATTTTTAAAAGTTCAATGGCTAATTGAATATTTTAAAAGCACAATGGCTAATTCGTTAAATCACTATAACCACAAAGAACTAAAAGGTGCTTTTTGCTTATATTATTAAATCAATAATTGAGACGACAAGTTATAAATGATTAATAATTGTTGAAAGATTAAATATGTGTTGATTAAAAATAAAATGATTTGTGGTCATATTTATTCAATCCTTGATGTATATAAAAGTCTATTATGAGACGTTTGTGGTAAGTTTGGTTATTTTATGGGGGCCATATATGTCATCATCTAAGAGTCTCTTCGTCGATAGTAATTACCTTCATCAATAGTAATTACCTTCGTCGATAATGAATTACCTTTTTACCGACGTCCAAACCACTTGCTGCTTCATATTACAAAGCGTCGAACCAATTGTCGTTTCACATTACAAAGCGCCAAACCAGCTTTTCTTTTCATCATCACGAGTCGTCGCTGCCACTTGCCTTTTTCACATTTCAAGTCTTGTTTAGAAATCTTCTATAAATAGAGGCCTAGTCTTTCATATTTTTACTGAATTAATTCAAGCTATAGAGAGAGAAGTAGTAGAGAGAATAAGAGAGAAGAAGAAGAGTATTCTCATTCTTACCTACACTACGATAGATTCAATCTACTACTAATGTAAGGGGTGTTATTCTTTCTTATTCATGAAGAAACTGTTGTTATTCCATTCGCTTATTATTCTATTGGAATAACTCAGTATACGCTGCTTACCTATACTTGGTGACATTCTTCTATAATTACATTTGGAATATCCCATGCATGTGTGTTTTACACTTCGGACCAGTTCTGTCTTTATTATTATTCATTGAACATCCTGCTTGTGTTTTTACACCCCACACAGTTCCGTCTTTATTATTATTATGTTGGAACATCCTCGTCGTGTGTTTTACACCCGGACACTGGTTCCGTCTTTATTATTATTCTTGGAACATCCCAGCTTGCAAAAAATTTTGCACGACTGGTTCCGTTATTATTATTCTGTTGGAATAACTTTTATCACTTGCAAAGCAAAATGACGTATGGTGATTTCTTTTGTTATTCCATTCTTTATTATACTCAATTGGTTAAAGTTTTGACTTATACTCCATGAAATTAGTAGAATATCCTTGATAATTGCGCTTCATCTAGTATCTTTTCATGAAAATATTCTTCTGAGCATTCTTGAATTTTACTCTACAAAGCAGTATCATGTTGACAATTTGGACGTTATTGGTTCTTGAACAAATTAATTCTTGAACTTGTTTTTATTGAATTCTTATATCATTGTCATCATCCTCATATTTATATTTTTTTGAAAGTCATTTGTGGCACAGTAGTGCATAAATGGACTTGGTATGATTATGACCAGGATTATTGATTATGTAATCATGACCGTAATGTTACAAATGATGTGGTAAAAGTCCTCATTGTTGGCGTAGTGCATTGATGGACGATTGTTGACATGATCATGACCATTAATGAATACACGAATGTCCTTGGTCAGTAGTGTCATGGATAATTTGTGGTCGTGATACTAAAGAATATCATTGGTCAGTAGTAGTGAAGGGTGATTCGATGATGTGGATTATTTATTAAAATGAGTCCCAAATGATAAAAGTCATGAAAAACCTTTTAAATCATAAAAGATAGTAGATTTTATTCTCTACTGACTCTTTTAATGGATTGCTTGTTCACCTAGCGATTAAACTTGATGTTTTATATATTTTATCGCTTAACACGGTTGAAGGCTAACGATAATTTATTCAACATTATCTTAGTCATAATATTTCTTCTTTGAAATTAGTTGAGCTCACCCTTTCTTTCACTATTATCTTCGAGAAATGAGAACATAGCGAGGACTAGTCGGGGAAGGGAGTAGCGGTCCGCAGGATAAGATTAGTAGTCCTCACTATTCCGCAGAAATAGTGTCTTAATAATTAAATGAGGACTTCTTTTGAATTTGTATAATCTCTAGAGACAATAATTGTATTCAAACTCACAGCTTATGTTTTGTCGTATTGTACAATTTATAGTTGTATTAGTAAGTTGTATTTGAATTTGTACCATGTATCCGGCGACCCAAGATGGGTGATGTATACCTAATTTTGGGGCGTCACAACAGGTTAAAGCTTAGGGATATGATCCTGCTAAGATGTGAGAATATTACTAGGAGGGGAGAGACAGAATTCCTTCGCTAGTATGACCTACCCTAAGTTTATGTGGTATTTAATTGGTCATCGTAATTTAGGGATAATATGTTACATGTCAATTAACCTTTGTTTTGTGGCGATGTCTGAAAATGACATCCGAGAATGTTGAGAATAAAGAATGGAGCACAGCGACACCGCCGATTCACCACATATCAATAATCGTGGATAATGTGCATCGAAGGCGATAATCCTCATGCAAACAACAACACCGACCAAATGATGAATGATCAAATGTTCGGGGGCTTTATGCAATTTATGCAACAAAGAAGCGAGAGCGGCTCTCATCCAAAATACAAAGTGGAAACACTTGAAACTCTCGGGCGGTCACCGCTAAACAGATTCAAGGAGCTGACCACCGGAGAGTTTAAGGGAGAGCAAAACCACTTATGGCGGAAGCATGGATAAAGCGTATCACCAAGATATTTGATGTCTTGGGATGCTCCGAGAGCAAAAGGTTCCATTCTTTGCCTTTATATGTTGCGCGAAAGCGATTAATGGTGGGAATCCATAAAACGTACTCAACATGTCGTACTGAAGATGTCTTGGGAGAAGTTCCAAGAGCTGTTCAACGACAAATACTTTCCCAAAAGTATTCGTCACATGAAGGAGGTGGAGTTTATCAAGTTGGAACAAAACAATATGGCCGTGTCGCAAAGACGATGGAGGCAAAATTTGCGAGTTATCCGGTTTCGTCCCCACTTGGTGGATAATGAAAAGAGAATGACACGGATGTTTTAAGAGGTTTGAAGCGGGAGATACGTTAACATCTTATTTCTCATAAACCGTGTTTATATTCGGATGTTGTAAATAGGGCTCGATTAGTGGAAGGAGCGATATAACGAGTCAACGCAACTAAAAGAGAAGCGGTAGAAAAAATGATAATACCAATGAGGCGATCATCGAGCGGTGACAACAAGCGTGGAGGGAATCAACAGGCGAAATGGTAACCACTTGATGGTAATCGGGGCCAAAATAATAAGAATGGACATTTCAAGAAGAGGAGATTCAACAATGATGGAAAGATGTCGGCACCAACACACAACACCGTCGTTAAGGAAGGAGAATCGACCACCTATCATATGTTTCAAATATGGAGGGAGGGCACATCACCATCCACAACTGGCTGATGATCATCAAAAAAACATGTTATAATTGTGGAAGAGAAGGTCACTTAGCCCGATTTTGTCGCTCATCAAGACAAATTCAATTAGGATAGAGGCACCAAAGGCCATCCCGTAAAAGTCAAAACCTAGGTGGTGTGAGAGAGCGTTTGTTGTGACCTCCCAGTAGAAAGCAAGGAACCCGAATGAGGTCATCACGGGTAAAACTTATCATAAACTCTAACGAAATCTATACTTTATTTGATACCGCCTACCCATTCTTTTTATTTCTCCTACTTGCGCTCATCAATTAAATTTGACTCGGAGAAATTAGACTTTGACTTATCTGTGAAAACTCCGTTGGGAGAAACCTTCATTACATCCAATTGCTTATAAGTCTTGTTTAGTTCAAATCGGTACCTTCACATTACCCGTAGATCTTATTTCATTGAAAATACTTGCATTTGACGTGATTCTAGGGATTGATTGGTTAACTACTCATCATGCAAAAATTGATTGTTTCCGTAAGGTTGTTAGCTTTCATATTCCTAATCAAACTATTATGCGAATTGAATTTACCAAACCATTAAAATCAATCACGGTCATCTCAAGCCATAAAGCTATTCGTTTATTGAAAAATCGGATGTCAAGTTTTCTTAGCTCATGTCACGATTTAAACAAAAATACGCCGGTTTTGAACGATATTTCTATTGTTAATAAATTTCCGACGTATTCCAAGAACTTCCTAGCCTACCCTCGAAATGTGAAATTGAATTTTGTATCGACCTTGAACCCAGACAAAACCCATTTCCAAAGCCCCATATCGAATGGCTCTATTGAACTTCGAGAATTAAAGACCCAACCGCAGGAATTGTTAGACATTGGCTTTATTCGTCCAAGTACTTCTCCTTGGGGTGCTCTCGTTCTATTCGTGAAGAAGAAAGATGGGAGTATGCGACTTTGTATTTATTATCGGGAGTTGAATCATGTCACCATCAAAAATAGGTATCCATTACCACGTATTGATGACCTGTTTGACCATTCAAGGAGCCAAATTCTTTTCAAAGATTGATCTTCGTTCGTGATATCACCAATTGAAGATTAGAACCGATGACATTCCAAAGACGGCTTTCGTAACTCCAGACGAGCATTATGAATTCTAGTCATGTCCTTTGGATTGACTAATACTCCCTTTGCGCTTCATGGATATGATGAACCGAGTATTCAAGAAATATTTGGATCACTTTGTGGTTCGTCTTTATTGATGACATCCTTATTTATTCCAAAAGCCGTGAAGATCATGAAAGAACACTTGAGGTCGACACTCCAAAAGCTTCGTGAATACAAGATTTATGCCAAGTTGAAAAAATGCGAATTACGGCGAGGAAGTAGCATTCCTTGGGCACGTAGTATCAAGTCATAGAATATCCGTTGACCCAACAAAGATTGAAGTAATTCAAAGTTTGGAGCAACTTAAATCGGTGGCCGAAGTCGTAGCTTTCTCGGTTTAAATTGGTTATTATCTCGGAGAGATTCGTCGAAGGATTTTCTCGAATCGCTACTCCATCGACTCAAATGACTCGGAAAGATACAAAGTTCGGTTGGAAGCGAAGAATGTGAGAAGAGTTTTCAAGAACTCAAGAGGAGACTCATTTCGCACCTATTCGGCTAATACCATCCGCTCGGAGGATTTTGTCATCTCACAATGATGCTTGGGCAAAGGGTTGGGATGTGTTCTCATGCAACATGGAAAAGTCATAGCTTATGCCTCAAGACAACTCAAAGAATATGAGAGAAATTATCCTACTCATGATCTAGAGTTGGCGGTTTGTTGACTTCATTTAAAGATTTGGAGGCATTACTTGTATGGGGAGAAGGTGGAGATCTTTACTGAATCATAAAAGCCTCAAATATTTCTTTACTCAAAAGGAACTCAACATGCGACAACGACGTTGGCTTGAACTGTTGAAAGATTATGATCATACCATCCAATACCATCCCGGAAAATGAGCGTAGTAGTGACGCGTTGAGTGAAGATCATATGCAAAGTACGAGTCGATATATTGTCAACGCATGAGGCCCATTTTGTGTGACTTACGGAGGATGGAGATAGAGTTAAAGACTCGAGGACCCATGTGATGATGGCGAATATATGAGTAGAACCGACTTTTAATCGATAAAGTTAAAGTCGCTTTCGAAGTTACGGACACTGAGGCGATCGTATGAGGAAGAAAGTGCAAAGGTCTTATCTTAGGAAGCAAGAATCGATGAAGAAGGAATACTTGAGTCAACTCCAAACCTTGTGTTCCTAACGACCCTGATTTAAAGTATAAAATCATGATGGAAGCGCACAACACACCTTTTGCAATCCATCTTGGGAGTACCAAAATGTATCATGATATTCGTCATACATTTTGGTGGAGCAATATGAAGAGAGATATAGCGTTGTTTATCTCAAGGTGTCTAACTTGTCAACGAGTTAAAGCGGAGCATCAAGTACCAAAAGGTCCATTGCAACCACTTGAAATTCCAGAATGGAAGTGAGAGCACATTACCATGGATTTCATTACCGATCTTTCTAAGGTTTCTCAAGGCATAGATGCGATTTGGGTCATTGTTGATAGATTGACCAAGTCTGCTCATTTCTTCTGATATCTGAGAAACTTATACACTTGAACATCTTGCTCAGATGTATATAAACGAGATTGTAAGATCGCATGGTATCTTTGGTATCCATAGTTTCTGATCGAGACCCAAGATTCACTTCACGATTTTGGGTTAGTTTGCAAAAAGCTATGGGCACAAACTTACGATTTAGCTCGGCATATCATCCTCAGACGGACGGACAGTCGGAGAGGACTATTCAAACTCTTGAAGATCTATTAAGACTCTGTGTCCTTGATTTCAAGGGAAGTTGGGACAAGTTCTTACCATTGGTGGAGTTTTCCTACTGACAACAATTTATCAAGCAAGTATTGGCATGGCTCCATTCAGCGCGTTGTATGGAAGAAAGTGTCGTTCTCCAAGATATCTTTGGGATGAGAATTGGGTGAAGCAACGTTGTTGGGGCCGGAGTTGAATACGTATGACTATGAAAAAGATTCAAACGATCCGACAACGTATAAAAACCTCACAAGATTGACAAAAGAGTTATGTTGATCTTCATCTAAAGGACATGGAATTCGATATAGGAGATCATGTGTTGTTGTGTGTTGCTCCATGGAAAGGAGTTACGAGATTTGGAAAGAGAGAAAAACTCAATCCTCGATTCATCGACCCATTTTTAATCCTCGATCGAGTAGGAACTGTGGCCTATAGACTCGCTTTACCGCCAAGTATGTCTCGTGTTCATAACGTTTTTCACATATTCATATTACGTAAATATGTGAAAGACCCGAACCACATTATTGAGTTAGAACCGGACGAAATAGCGGAAGATTTGATGTATGAAGAGGTTCCTGTTCAAATCTTGGATAAGAAGGAACATATTCTACATTCTAAGGTTATACCTCAAGTTAAAGTTTTGTGGAGAAACCACGATGTTGAGGAAATGACTTGGGAGTTAGAATCATAAATGAAATCAAGGTATCCTTACCTCTTCGACATACCAGGTACGTACCCTAATTTCGAGGGTGAAATTTCATAAGAAGGGGAGGTTGTAAGACCCCAACTTTTATAAATAAAGATGAATTTTCTATAAATATTATTTTTGAATATTATGGAGTAGATTTGATATAATGTTATAGTTGTGGGTAATATTTATAAATTTTGCAAAGTAAGCAAGTTGTTATAAAATATTCGTTTGGTCGGAGAATATTCTTTTTGTCGGGGAATATTCGTACCGACGACACAATCATTGGTGGACCCCACAACGATTTATTGTCGGATTGAGAAAACGACAAAAATATTTTATGAAAATAACGACGGAGGTGTTACTGAATAAAAGCTGTTGAAGTATCTTTAGGTAGTAAAAGTACTGATGTCTGGCGCGTGGTTGCGTAAGTAGCACACAAGATTTGATTATTGATGCTTATGTGAGAAGTCACTCACCTATACTCAATTATTACTACGATAATTCTTTGCATCATAGCTCTTATATTATTGATTTAATTATTGTCATAGTATCATCTGTGTAATATGTTATATTATTAAATCAATAATTGAGACGACAAGTTATAAATGATTAATAATTGTTGAAAGATTAAATATGTGTTGATTAAAAATAAAATGATTTGTGGTAATATTTATTCAATCCTTGATGTATATAAAGAGTCTATTATGAGGCGTTTGTGGTAAGTTTGGTTATTTTATAGGGGGGCATATGTCATCATCTAAGAGTCTCTTCACGTCGAATAAGAATTACCTTCGTCCGTCGATAGTAATTACCTTCGTCAATAGTAATTACCTTCATCAATAGTAATTACCTTCGTCGATAGTAACTACCTTTACCAGACGTCAAACCACTTGCCGTTTCATATTACAGGCGTCGAACCAATTGTCGTTTCACATTACAGGCATCAAACTAGTTTTCTTTTCACATCACGAGTCGTCAAGCCACTTGCCTTTTCACATTTTAAGTGCTAAGCTAGAAATCTTCTATAAATAGAGGCCTAGTACTTCATTATTTTTTACGAATTAATTCAAGCTATAGAAAGAGAAAGTATAGAGAGAATAAGAGAGAAAGAAGAATAGTATTCTGTTACTACACTACTACAGTATTCAATCTACTACTAATGTAAGAGGTGTTATACTTTCTTATTCATGAAGAGAATCATTGTTATTCCATTGCTTATTATTACATTGGAATAACTTTTATATCGCTGTTTACCTATACTTGGTGACATTCTTCTATAATTACATTTGGAACATCCCATGCTGTGTGTTTTTACTTTGGACCCTTAAAATCTTTATTATTATTACATTTGAACATCCTGTATGTGTGTTTTACACCTGACTGGTTCCGTCTTTATTATTATTATGTTGGAACATCCATGCATGTGTTTTACACCTGACTGGTTCCGCTTTTTTATTATTCTGTTGGAACATCCCGCTCGGTGCAAATTTTGCACGACTGGTTCCGTTATTATTATTCTGTTGGAATAACTTTATCATGCTGAATCTCCGTATGCATGGTGATTTCTTTTGTTATTCCATTCTTTATTATACTCAGTTGGTTAAAGTTTTGACTTCTATACTCCATGAAATTAGTAGAATATCCATGATAATTGCGCTTCATCTAGTATTTTTTTCATGAAAATATTCTTCTGAGCATTCTTGAATTTTACTCTACAAAGCAGTATCATGTTGACAATTTGGACGTTATTGGTTCTTGGACAAATTAATTCTTGAACTTGTTTTATTGAATTCTTATATCATTGTCATCATCCTCATATTTATATTTTTTGAAAGTCATCTGTGGCCTGTAGTGCATAGATGGACTTGGTATGATTATGACCAGGGATTATTCGGTGTAATCATGGCCGTAATGTTACAAATGATGTGGTAAAAGTCCTCATTGGCCCGTAATGCATTGATGGACGATTGTTGGCATGATCATGACCATTAATGAATACACGAATGTCCTTGGTCAGAAGTCATGGATAATTTGTGGTCGTGATACTAAAGAATATCTTTAGTAGTAGTCACGGGGGTGATTCGATGATGTGGATTATTTATAAAGTCGAGTCCCAAATGATAAAAGTCATGAAAAACCTTTTAAATCATAAAAGATAGTAGATTTTATTCTCTACTTTACTCTTTTAATGGATTGCTTGTTCCGCTGCAGTTAAACTTGATGTTGTTATATTTTATCTATTTAACACGGTTGAAGGCTAACGATAATTTATTCTGCATTATCTTAGTCATAATATTTCTTACTGGGCTAGTTGAGCTCACTCTTTCTTTCACTATTCTCTTCAGGAAATGAGAACATAGCGAGGGGACTAGTCGGGGAGCGGAGTGACGGTCGAGAGGATAGCATTAGTAGTCCTCACTATTCTGTGAAATAGTGTGTTAATAATTGTAATGAAGACTCTTTTTGAATTTGTATAATCTCTAGTAGACAATAATTGTATTCAAACTCACAGTTATGTTTTGTCGTATTGTACACAACAGTTGTATTAGTAAGTTGTATTTGAATTTTATACCATGTATCTGACGACCCAAGATGGGTGATGTATACCTAATTTTGGGGGCGTCACAGTTGGTATTAAAGCTTAGGGATATGATCCCTGGCTAAGATGTGAGAATAATACTAGGAGGGGAGAGACGGAGAATTCCTTCGCTATTATGACCTACCTAAGTTTATGTGGTATTTAATTGGTCGGTCAGAATTTAGGGATAATATGTTACATGTCAATTAACTTTTGTTTTGTGGCAGTATCTAAAAATGACATCCGAGAATGTTGAGAATAGCAATGGAGCACATCATAACCCTTTGCCTGAAGCATCGCTGTAGATAACAAATCCATCCGAACCAGATGGTATTGTCAAAACAGGTGCCGAAATGAGTCTCCTCTTGAGATCTTGGAAACTCTTCTCGCATTCCTCACTCCATACGAATTTTGTATCTTTATGAGTCACCGAGTTAGCAGATGGCGATTCTAGAAAATCCTTCCACAAATCTTTGATAATAACCAATTAAGCCCAAAAAGCTACGTCTTGGTCCACCGTCTTTGGTTGCTCCCAACTTTGTATTGCTTGAATCTTCACGGGTCAACAGACACTCCATGTTTTGACACCATGTGCCCAAGGAATGCTACTTCCTCAAGCCCGAACTCGCATTTCTTGACTTGGCATATAGCTTGTTATCACGAAGCCTTTGCGATTACCGAAACGAATGGCGCTTTCATGATCTTCACGGCTTTTGGAATAGATGAGGATGTCATCAATAAAGACAACAACGAATCGATCCAAATATTCCTTGAATACTCGGTTCATCATATCCATGAAAGCGGCGGGAGCATTAGTCAATCCAAAAGACATGACTAGAATTCATAATGCCCGTGTCGAGTTACGAAAGCGATCTTTGGAATATCCTCGATTCTAACCTTCACCGATGATATCCGAGCGAAGATCGATCTTTGAAAAGAATTGTGCTCCTTGCTGTCGTCAAACAGTCATCAATACGAGGTAGCGGATACCTATTCTTGATAGTGACATGGTTTAATTCCGATAATCGATACAAAAGTCGCATACTCCCATCTTTTCTTCTTTACAAATAAAATAGGAGCACCCCAGGAGATGTACTTGGGGCCAATGAAACCGATGTCAAACAACTCCACGTAGTTGGACCTTTAACTCCTGAAGTTTAATAGGAGCCATTCGATATGGGGTTTTAGAAATGGGCTTTGTACTGGGTTTAAGGTCAATAAAGAATTCAACTTCACGTTACTGGGGTAGGCCAGGAAGTTCTTTAGAAATACGTCGGAAAAAGTCAATAACAACAGGAATATTATTCAAATCTGACGTGTCTTTATTCAAATCCATAACATGAGCTAAGAAAGCTTGACATCCGTTTTTCAATAAACGAATAGCTTTATGACTTGATATGATAGTGATTGATTTTAATGGTTTAGTTGCTTGAATTCGCACAACAGGTTGATTAGGAATATGAAAACTAACAACTTTACGAAAATAATCAATTTTGGCATGATGAGTAGTTAACCAATCAATCCCTAAAATCACATCAAAAGCAAGTATCTTTAAAGAGATAATGTCAACTGGTAATGTGATGGTGCCAACTTGGATCAAACAAGATTTATAAATAGTGGATGTGATGAAAGTTTCTCCTAACGAAGTTTTCACAGATAGGTCAAAGTCTAATTTCTCCGGAGTTAAGTTTAAACGTTGAGCACAAGCAGAAGATATAAATGAATGGGTAGCACTGGTATCAAGTAATGTTTAAACTTCGCATGAATTTATGATTAGCTTACCCGTGATCACCTCGTTTGGATTCCTCGCATGTTGACCAGTCACAACAAACGCTCTTCCATGAACCGTTGACTTTGACTTTTCTGGGACAGCCTTTTGAGTCACCATCCTCATTGGACTTGGTTTATTCTGCTTATGTCTGCAATCTCGAGCGATATGTCCTTCCTTTCCACAATTATAACATACCTTAAACTGTTGTGGGCGGTTTGAATGATATGTCCTTCTTTTCCAAGACTTATAGCATATGATAATGGTGGTCATTCTCTCCCTTAGAATCGATTCTTCTTTGGTCTTTGACGTCTTCACATTGTCATTGTTGAATCTCCTCTTTTAAAATCTCCCCAAGTCGCTTCTTCTATTTTCATGGCCACGATTACCACCGGAGTGGTTACCGCTTTTGTCTCAATGTTTTCTGTAAGACCCCAAATTATTAATAAATGAAATTTATTTTCCTCTATTTATTATTTTGAAATAGTAAGGATTGATTTGATTAATGTGGATAGTTATGGGTAAAATACGCAAATATTTCAAAATAAGCAAGTGGTTATAAAATATTTATTGTTGTCGGGGAATATTCGTTTGGTCGTGGAATATTCTTCATTGTCGAGGAATATTAAATGCACGGCAGTTTTTGAGGGCCCCATAACCCATAAGCGATTGGATGAGGAAAACGACAAATATAAGTTGTTTAAAAATAACGGCGTAGTTGTTACCATTAATACTGTTAAAATACCCGGTGGTTAAAACACAATAATACGTTGTTGTTGCGATGAAGACACCAGTATTGCACCAATTATTGATTCTTACGTCGGAAGGCACTTACTCAATAATTGTTATAGTAGTTCTTGTTCAAATTATTTTATTTTATTGATTCAATAATTCTTTGCGTTGATATTTTATATTCTTTGTTGTTTCAATAATTGTCACTATATCAAGATTTTCCATTATCGAAACAATAATTCATATTATCTGAATAATATTATTAGATAACATTATTGGCAATGTCTAGAAAGTTCTGTCTAAGGAGAGGTTTGGTCACCCAATTGCGCGCCAGTAAGGAGAAATTCTTATTGGAAAGCCTCCTCTTTCCTGGGAACTGTCTGGTTGTCAATATTGTGATTCTGTAATATTATTTGTGAATAATTAATTATTGATTCATATGATGAGGAAAATATTGATTTTATGTGGATATAGATTGAGAAATTTTTTAATGTGACAATTGTTAAAAATTGAAATTTTATCTTTTTCTGATAAAATAATTTATTTAAATATATTATTATATTTTAATAATATAATAATAATGATATTTTAACAATGAATGTGGGATATATGAGTATATGTGGAGGAGGAGTATTTTTGTTACCAAAAATGTTTAAAACATGTTAAACATGTCGGTGGACCCCGTTTATTGACTGAAATTTGATTATAGCCTGTAAAATCGTCCGTTTATGGATTTCGGTCAATTTTTGTTTGGAATTTGGAAAAACTTGCTTCTAAAAAGTTGTAGAGAATTAAATTTCCTATAAAAAGTCGTGAGATTCGAATTTTCTGACAAAAGGGCTATTTATTATGAAATATTGAAGTTCCGAAACTCCGAAATAATTGATTTTTGGAAGTTTAAAATATTTTAATTATGGAAAACGTTTTTGGTGAGTTAAGTGGGTCTAGCATGTATTATTGATTGCTTGAAATCGAGATCTCCAAAAGTGGGCGTATGGAATTTTAACAAATAATAATATTATTTTAATAAATTTTCTCTAACTTTGGTGTTCTAAGCATTTTCCTAAATAGGGTGCTTAGGTTAGAATTGAAAATTACACCGTAAACTGAAGTTTTCTCTATTTTTTTTTATATATTGGCGTATTCTTGTGCGGATTTTGATACTTTGAGTATTGTTATACGGTGCAAAGTTCCTTTCAAAGACTATACCCAGATATTACAATAGGAAGTCTTAATCTTTCGAGGTAAGGGATATTATTATTTTTTCAGTAATGATATTATTTCTTCAATATCATTATCTTTGAAATATTGATATGAAGTTTTATCAAATTTGGAACTTTTGGTGTCGAGTTCTTATTCACGATATCTGACTATTCACGATATCGACCTTATTCACGAATCTAAGACTATTCATCGAAAAATGAAAATTTTCCTTTTAAGTCTAAAATATCTATTGTGGATACTAGCTTTGATTGTATCCATGTTTTGATCATTCTTGAATTTTACACCACTATGATTATTTTTGAGGTATTTTTGGACATGGATAAAACAAAGTACTGAATCCTTAATCCTTAATCCTTGTCATTTTGTTTCAATTGGATTCGTTTTTTAAAAATATTTTTCATCATCCTCGGTCTTAAATGATGATATTATTGAATATCTTTGGCACAATGTAATGCAAAGATGAATGATTTCGATGAATATCTTTGGCCCGTAGTCAAAGATGAGCAGTGTTTAGATGAACATGACCAATCGATGAATATCTTTGGCCTATAAAGTGCAAAGATGAATATTTGATTCCAGATATATATTGATTGATGTTACAGGGATGAAAGATTGACGATGAACTTTTAAATTCATACATAGAAGATAGTAGTTTGCATTCTCTACTTCACTCTTCTAATGAATTATTATTTCCGCTGCGAATATTGATTTAAAACTTGTTGTCTATTGTATTCTATTAGATTTTTTTCTCTGTTGAAGACTAATGATAATTTGTTGTATATTATCTTAGTCATAATATTCTTTACTGGGCTAGTTGAGCTCACCCTTTTCTTTTTTGTTCCATTTTTCTTCTCAGGAGGCGAAAATATAAGCGAGACGTGCAGTGGGGGGTATGGAATGAAGGTTCTAGAGAGAGTTGTTTAGTAGTCCTCACCATTTTTCTAAAATAATGTATCCATAAATGTGATGAGGATTTATTTGAGTATAGATTTCGTCTAGAAGATAATATTTATATTCAAACTCACAGTTTTACTGTTGTAATAATAAAGTTGTAGTTATTTCTGTACCATGTATTGACAACTCGTAATGGGTGATGTATACCTATTTTGGGGGCGTCCACAGTTTAGTATCGAGCTTAGGGATATGATCTACAGGCGAGATAGGGGAATAGAACTAGGAGGGAGAGAGAGTAAAAATCCTTCGCTTAGTGTGTCCTACTAAAGCTTATTTGTTAGTTAAGTCAAGACAGTAGGGATATTATGTGATATATTGATTTCCTTAATTAACCCTTGTTTTATGGCGGTATTTGAGAATGTCGATTGAGAATATTAACAAAGGAAATGAGACCGGTAGAGGCCTTTGTACTCACCAACGAGGAGAAACGCAACAGTGGAAATGTTCCTCCCATGAACAACACCACCGAAAGCGAGATGATGAACGAGGGGATGTTTAGAAGCTTTTTGCGAGCTTCATGCAAAATCGACGAGGAGACTCGTGTTCAAAATACTGAGGAGGAAATGATAGCAATTCACGGGTTGTCACAACCAAGCGAGCTTCAAAGAGTTGGGACCACCGAATTTAAGGGAAAGCGGATCCGATCATGGCGGAAACATGGGTCAAGCAAATTACCAAGATATTCGATGTCTTGGGATGCGGAGAAACAGAAGGTTTCATTCGCCACCTTTATGTTTTGTGGCGAGGCGAGACTCTTGGTGGGAGTCTCAGAAGAGTACCCATCCAAACCGCACTCGGCGTGTCTTGGGAGACGTTTGAAACTATTTAATGACAAATACTTTCCGAAAGTGTTAAATCATATAAAGGAAGTGGAGTTCATCGATTAGAACGAGAACAACATAGCGGCGGTGTCTCGAAGACGAGGCAAAGTTTACTGAGTTATCCGTGTTTGCACCTCATTTGGTGGAGAATGAGGAACGTATGACACGGATGTTTACGAGAGGTTTGAAACCCGGATACGACAATATCTCATTTCTCATAAATTTTTCTCTATTCGGATGTTGTAAATGAGGCTCAATTATTAGAAATGAGATAACGAAAGTACGGTCAACCGGGGACCACAATCGAGGATCATACCGAGATAGCGGTCAACAAAACAACGATAACCAAATGGAGAAAGAAAAAGCGGACAAAAATGGTAACCACTCGGTGGTAATTATGACCATGAAAATAGAAGAAGCGAGTCGGGAGGAGATTTTAAAAGAGGAGATTTAACAATGACCATGTGAAGACGCGGTCTTAAGCGATGCTTGGTTCCAGGAGGAGAAAGACCACGGGTCATATCTTTATAAATGCGGAAAGAGGACATATCACCAAACTGCCCACAACAGTTCAAGGTATGCTATAATTGTGGAAAAGAAGGACATATCACTCAAGATTGTATGGTAGCGAAACCTAGTTCAGCGGGGACGGTGACTCAAAAGACTGTCCCAGAAAAGTCAAAGTCAACGGTTCCTGAAAGAGCGTTTGTTGTGACTGGTCAAAATGCGAGGAACCCAAACGAGGTGATCACGGGTAAGCTATTTATAAATTCTTGCAAAGTTTATACCTTACTTGATCTGGGGTCTTTACCCATTCATTTATCTCTCCTAACTTGTGCTCAACGTTTAAACTTGACTCGGAGAAATTAGATTTTGACCTATCTATGGAAACTCCGTTAGGAGAAACTTTCATCACATCCACTGTTTATAAATCTTGTCTAATCCAAGTTGGCACCATTACATTACCAGTTGACCTTATCTCTTTAAAGATACTTGCTTTTGATGTGATTTTAGGGATTGATTGGTTAACTACTCATCATGCCAAAATTGATTGTTTTTGTAAGGTTGTTAGTTTTCATATTCCTAATCAACTTTGTTATGCAATTCAAGCAACTAAACCATTAAAATCAATCATCATCATATCTAATCATAAAGCTATTCGTTTATTGAAAAACGGATGTCAAGCTTTCTTAGCCCATGTTATGGATTTGAATAAAGACACGTCAAATTTGAATAATATTCTGTTGTTATTAACTTTCCCGACGTATTTCAAAGAACTTCCCTGGTCTACCCCGAACGTGAAGTTGAATTCTTTATTGAACTTGAACACGCATAAAGCCCATTTCTAAAACCCCATATCGAATGGCTCTATTGAACTTCAGAGTTAAAGGTCCAACTACGAGAATTGTTGGACATCCGGTTTCATTCGTCTGAGTACATCTCCTCGGGGTGCTCTGCTTTATTCGTAAAGAAGAAAGACGCGGAGTATGCGACTTTATATTGACTATGGAAATTGAACCATGTCACCATCAAGAATAGGTATCCTCTACCTCGTATTGATGACTTGTTTGACCAATTCTGAGAGCACAATTCTTTTTTCAAAATCGATCTTAGATTTCGGATATGTTCAAATTTGAAAATTAGAATCGAGGATATTCCAAAGACGCTTTAGAAACTCCTGGCGGGCATTATGAATTCATAGTCATGTCTTTTGGATTGACTAATGCTCCTCAAGGCGCTTTCATGGATATGATGAACCGAGTATTCAAGGAATATTTGGATCGGTTTGTTGTTGTCTTTATTGATGACATCCTCATATATTCCAAAAGTCGTGAAGATCATGAGCACCATTTTAAATTTCGTACTACAAAGGCTTCGTGAAAACAAGCTATATGCTAAGTTAAAGAAATGCGAGTTCGCGGCGAGGAAGTAGCATTTCTTGGGCACGTGGTGTCAAAACATGAAGTATCTGTTGACCCGTGAAGATTGAAGCAATACAAAGTTGGGAAGCAATAGAAGACGGTGATCAAAATCTGAAGCTTTTAGGTTTAATTTGGTTATTATCGGAGATTCGTGGAAGGATTTTCTCGAATCGCTATCAGCTAACTCATCTGACTCAAAATGATACAAAATTCATATGGAGTGAGGAATGCGAGAAGAGTTTCCAAGAGCTTAAGAGGAGACTGATTTCGGCACCTGTTCTAACAATACTATCTGCATACGGATGGATTTGTTATCTCACAAATGATGCTTGAACGCAAAGGGTTAGGATGTGTTCTCATACAACATGGGAAAGTCATAGCTTTATGCCTCGCGACAACTTAAAGAATATGAGAGGAATTATCCTACTTATGATCTAGAGTTGGCAGCAATCGTTTTCGCACTAAAGATCTGGAGGCACTATCTTTATGGGGAGAAAGTGGAGATATATTCAGACCATAAAAGCCTTAAATATTTCTTCACTCAAAAAGAACTTAACATGCGGCTGTAAGACCCCAACTTATTATAAATAAAATTGAATTTTCCTTTATTCATTATTCTAAATTAATAAGGGTTAATTTGATATAATTCTTTGGTTATGGGTGAAATGTGCAAAGTTTACAAAATAAGCAAGTGGTTATAAAATATTCATTATTGTCGGGGAATATTCGTTTGGTCGTGAAATATTCTTTTTGTTTTAGAATCTCCGATCTGCACGTCTGTTGATCGATCGTTAATTGGGCCCCATAACTTGAAAAAGCGGTTGGATGAAGGAAAACGACAAAAGATTGAGTTTTATAAATAACGACGTAAATTATTACCGAATTAACAATGTTGGGTTACACGGTGGTTAAAATCTGATGTCTGGCGTGGTTGCATAAAGAAGACACTACGGTATTGCATGATATTATTGAATTATTGATCCTTACGTAGAAGGCCTACTCAATAATTATTACAGTAATTCTTTAATATTATATTTTATTGATTCAATAATTCTTTGCGTTGATATTTTGTATTCTTTGTTGTTTCAATAATTGTCATTACACAAGATTTTCCATTATCAAATCAATAATTCATATTATTTGAATAATATTATCGAGATAACATTATTGGCAATGCCTAGAAAGTTACATCTAAGGAGAGGTTTGGTCACCTAATTGCGCGCCAGTAAGGAGAAATCCTTATTGGAAAGCCTCCTCTTTCCTAGGAACGACCTGGTTGTCAGTACTGTGATTCTGTAATATTATTTTTAAAATAATTAATTATTGATTATTATGATAAAGAAAATATTTATTTTATGTGGATATAGATGGAGAAAATTTTTAATGTGACAATTGTTGAAAATTAATATTTTATCTTTTTCTGATAAAATAATTCATTTAAATATATTATTTTAATAATATATTAACGGTGATATTTTTATAATGAATGTGGGATATATGAGTATATGAGGAGGTAGAATATTTTTGTGGTATTAAATGTTTAACACATGTTTTGTGTGTCGGTGGACACAATTTTTGACCGAAAATTTATTATAGACTATAAAATCGCCCGTTTATGGAATTTGGTCAATTTCTGTTTGGAATTTAGAAAAACTTTCTTCTGTAAAGTTGTAGAGAATGGAATTTCCCATAGAAAGTCGCGAGTTTTGAATTTTTCTGATAACCGAGCTATTTTCTACGAATTGTTGAAGTTTCGGAAAATAAAATGATTTTTATTAAATTGCGGGACCCACTTTTGGTTGGTGGATTAAACATGTGGGCTGCTGATTTTTATTCAAAGATGGCTGGTATTGAGTCTTGTGCAGCATGCGTAGAAGAAAAGTTTGAAAATAAATAATATTATTATATTAGTTTAGTCCTTTCATGCGTTAACATTTTCCTATAAATAGAGGGCTAAGTTAGAATTGAAAATCACACCGAAACTAAGTTTTCTCTCTTTCTCTCTAAATTATCGAGCGTATTCTTGTGAGTATACTTTGAGTGTTCTTTATCTGGTCTGCGGGTTTCACATCGACTATATCTAAATTTCGATCGAAATGCGGTTATTTTGAGGTAAGTGGGTATTATTTTCTTCTTAAATGATATTTTTTTCTTCAATATCATTATGCCAAGTATTGGTGAACTTTTTATCAAATTTGGAACTTGTTGTGTTTCGGGTTACTTATTCACAAATACTGCCCTTTATTCAATTCTAAAAATAAAAAATTTTCTTTTTGTCAAAATATCTATTCGGATACTAGCTTTGATTGTATCCATGTTTTGATCATTCTTGAATTTTACACCAATATGATTATTTTCAAGTATTTTTGGATATGGGTAAAAACAAAGTACGAATCCTTAATCCTTAATCCTTGTCATTTTGTTTCAATTGATTCGCTTTTTTAAAAAATGTTTTTCATTATCCTCACCCTAAATGGTGATATAAATGAATATCTTTGGCTTGTAGTGCAAAGATGAGCGATTAATCGATGAATATCTTTGGCACCCAGTAGTGCAAAGATGAACAGTGTTGAGATGAACATGACCAACCGGTGATCTGAAATGAATATATTTGGCACATTGAGTGCAAAGATGATTAAAGATGTATATTGATTGTTATTACAGGGATAAACTATTGATGATGGACTTTTAAACCTTAGAAGACAATAGAATTCTTTCTCTACGTGACTCTTCTAATGGATTGTTGTTTCCGCTGCATTTGTTGCTCTAAAACTTGTTGTCTATTGTATTCTATTAGATTTTTCCCTGTTGAAGACTAACGATAATTTGTTGTATATTATCTTAGTCATAATATTCTTTACTGGGCTAGTTGAGCTCACCCTTTTCCTTTTTGTTCCATTTTTCTTCTCAGGAGGTGAGAACATAAAGCGAGGATCGAGTCGGAGTATGGAGTGATGGTTCTAGGAATATGTTTTAGTTGTCCTCACTATTTTACAGAAAATAGTGTATGAATAATTAACGAGGACTTATTTGGGTGTGTATATTATGCAGAAGACAATATTTGAATTCAAACTCACAGTTGTATTGTCAGTATTCTACACCGACATCCGTATTGTCAAAGTTGTAGTTTGCTTTCTATACCATGTATTTTGGCGACTCGAGAATGGGTGTTGTATACCTATTTTGGGCGCGTCATGATTAATATCGAGCTTAGGATATGATCTCCATGGAGATCGGGGAATAGAATTAGGAGCGGAGGACGAGTAAATCCTTCGCTAGTGTGTCCTACCTAAGCTTATTTGTTAGTCGGTCATAATATAGGATATTATGTGGTATGTTAATTTGTTTAATTAACCCTTGTTTTATGGCAAGATGTTAAGAATGGGCTCGAGAACGTTAACAATGGAGTTTATGAGACCGTGGAGACGCCTTGCATGACTCACCAACGAGGAGAGAATCGTGCAACAGTGGCAATGTTCCTCCCGTGAACAACGCCAATCGAGCAAATGATGAACGACGGGATGTTTAGAAGCTTTTTGCAGCTCATGCAAAATCGCATTTGAGGAGACTCGTGTACAAAATACGGGAGAAAATGATAAGAACGTCTGCGGTTTGTCACGGCCAAACAATTCAAAGAGTTGGGACCACCAGATTTCCATGGAAAGCGGATCCGATCAAAGCGTAAAGCGTGGGTCAAGCAAATTACCAAGATATTCGATGTCTTGGGGTGCATGGAGGAAACGAAGGTTCCATTCGCCACCTTTATGTTTTGTGGTGAAGCGATTCTTCGGTGGGAATCGTGAAGCGTACTCAGCCCAGATGCACTGCACTAACATGTCTTGGGAAAGATTTGAATCTGACAATGACAAGTACTTTCCGAAAGTATTCGTCATATGAAGGAGGTAGAGTTTATTAGACTCGAATGAGAACAACACGACGGTGTCTCGATGACGAGGCAAAGTTCGCGAGTTATCGAGTTTACACCTCATTTGGTGGAGAATGAGGAACGAATGACGCGATATGTTTAGAGGTCTAAAACCGGAGATTCGTCAATACCTTATCTCTCATAAATTTTCTCTCAGATTCGGATGTTGTCAGCGGGGCTCGATTATTAGAAATAGAGATAGTGAGTATACTCAACCGAGGGACCACAATCGTAGTAGTCATCGAACGATGATAACCAAATGAGGAGGAAAGAATACACGGACAAAGGCGGTAACCACTCGGTGATAATCGTGGACATGATAATAGGAGATGTGACTCAAGTGGAAATTTCGAGAAAGAAGATTCAACAATGACGGGAAGATATTAACTGGCGACCAAAGACCAACAACAAATGCTGGGGAGGAGAACGACCGCCAGTTAGATGTTACAAATGCGGGAAGGAGGGACATATCATTAAAACCGTGTCACAACAATCCAAGGTATGTTACAACCGTGGAAAGGAAGGCCACATCGCCGAGAGATTGTCTTATCATCGAAACCAAGTTTAGCGAGGAGTGGTGATTCCAAAGGTCATCCGGATAAGTCGAAATCAGCGGTTCCTGGAAGAGCGTTTGTCATGACTGGACAAAACGTGAGGAACCCAAACGAGGTGATCACGGGTAAGCTAATCTTGAATTCTTGCGAAGTTTATACCTTACTAGATATCGGTTCTACCCATTCTTTTATCTCTCCTGCTTGTGCTCAACGTTTAAACTTGACTCCGGAGAAATTAGATTTTGATTTATCTGTTGAAACTCCGTTGGGTGAAACCTTCGTTACATCTACGCTTTATAAATCTTGCATGATCCAAGTTGGCACTATCACATTACTGTTGATCTTATCTCTTTAAAGATACTTGCTTTTGATGTGATTTTAGGAATTGATTAGTTAACCACTCATCATGCCAAAATTGATTGTTTTCGTAAGGTTGTTAGTTTTCATATTCCTAACCAACTTTGTCATAATACAATTCAAACCACTAAACCACTAAATTCATCCATTGTCATATCAAGCCACAAAGCTATTCGTTTATTGAAAAGCGGATGTCAAGCTTTCTTAGCCCATGTTATGGATTTGAATAAAGACAAGTCGATTTGAATAATATTTACGTGGTTGAGAAATTCCTTGATGTATTTCTGAAGAGCTTCCTGGTCTACCCCCGAGCGTGATGTTGAATTCTTTATTGACCTTGAACCGCACAAAGCCAATTTCTAAAACCCCATATCGAATGGCTCTATTGAACTTGAGAGTTAAAAGTCCAACTACGAGAGTTATTAGATATCGGTTTCATTCATCCTAAGACGTCTCCTTGGGGTGCTCTGTTTTATTAAGTAAAGAAGAAAGAAGAGCGGAGTATCGCGACTTTGTATTGACTATCGAATTGAACCATATCACCATCAAGAATAGGTATCCGCTACCTCGCATTGATGACTGTTCGACCGATTCTGAGGAGCGCAATTCTTTTCAAAGATCGATCTTCGCTTACGGATATCATCACCAAGATTAAAAGCGAGGATATTCCAAAGACGGCATTCGGGACTCGATCACGGGCATTATGAATTCTTGGTCATGTCTTTTGGATTGACTAATGCTCCTCTACTTTCATGGATATGATGAACCGTGTATTTAAGAAATATTTGGATCGGTTCGTTGTTGTCTTTATTGATGACATCCTCATCTATTCCAAAAGCCGTGAAGATCATGAGCACCATTTGAAAATTTGGTACTACAAAGACTTCGTGAACACAAGCTTTATGCCAAAATCAAGAAATCGCGAGTTCGGCTTGAGAAGTAGCATTCCTTGGGAACGTGGTGTCAAAACAAGGAGTATCTGTTGACCCGAAGCGAAAGATTGAAGCAATACAAAGTTGGAGCAACCGAAGTCGGTGATCAAGTCTGCAGTTTTACGGGCTTAAATTGGTTATTATCGAGATTTGTGGAAGGATTTTTCAAATCGCTACTCCGTTAACTCAAATGACTCGGAAGGATGCAAAATTCTTATGGAAGCGAGGAATGCGAGAAGAGCTTTCCAAGAGCTCGAGAGAGACTCATTTCGGCACTGTTTCGACAATACCATCTGGTTCGGATGGATTTGTTATCTCTGACGATGCTTACGGCAAGGGGTTAGGATGTGTTCTCATGCAACATGGGAAAGTCATAGCCTATGCCTCACGACAACTCAAAGAATATGAGAGGAATTATCCTACTCATGATCCGGAGTTAGCGGCGATCGTGTTCATACAAGATATGGACACACTACTTATGCGGGGAGAAAGTAGAGATTTATCTGGATCATAAAAGCCTCAAATATTTCTTCACCCAAAAAGAACTCAACATGCGGCAACGACGTTGGTGGAGTGATAAAAGATTACGATCACACTATTCAATATCATCCTGGAAAAGCGAACGTAGTAGGCGACGCGTTGAGTAGAAGATCATATCAAGCACGAAAGTCAATATTGTCAACGCAGAGGCCCATTTTATCGACTTACAAAGGATGAAGATAGAATTAAAGACTCCGGGTCCCACATGATGATGGCGAATATCTGAGTAGAACCAGAAACTTTAATTGATAAAGTTAAAGTTTGCTTTCAAGCTACTGGACACAGAATGATACAAATGAAGAAGAAAGTGCAAGAAGGTCTTATTCGAAAGCAAGAATCGATGAGGAAGGAATACTTGAGTCAATTTTAGACTTTGCGTTCTAACGATTACGACTGAAGCATAAAATCATGATGGAGGCACACAACACCCCGCTTGCGATCCATCACAGGAGTACCAAAATGTATCATGATATTCGACATACATTTTGGTGGAACAATATGAAGAGAGAGATTGCGGAGTTTATCTCAAGATGTTTAACTTTGTCAACGTGTAAAGGCGAGCATCAAGTGCCAAAGGGTCCATTCGAACCACCACTGAGATTCCGAATGGAAATGGGAACACATTACTATGGATTTTGTTACGAGGTCTTTCCCAAAGTTTCTCAAGGCGTAGATGCAATTTGGGTTATTGTTGATAGATTAACCAAGTCCGCCCATTTCATACCGACACGTCTGCGAGACTTATCCCTTGAGCGTCTTGCTCGTAAGATGCGTGAATGAGATTATGCGATTGCATGGCATGCCAATATCCATAGTTTGGATCGTGACCCGAGATTCACTTCAAGATTTTGGGTTAGCTTGCGAGAAAGCTATGGGCGCGGATTCTGATTCTGATTCAAAGATACCATCCTCAAACGGACGACAATCGAGAGGACTATTCAAACCCTTGAAGATCTATTAAGACTCATGTCCTAGATTTCAAAGGAAGTTGGGATAAGTACTACCACCGTGGAATTCTCCTACAACAACAGTTATCAAGCAAGTATAGGCATGGCTCCATTTGAGGCGTTGTATGGGCCGAAAATGTCGCTCTCCAATATCTTTGGGGACGAGGTGGGAGAAGCAACATTGTTGGGACCGTAATTAAGACGCATGACTACTGAGAAAAGATCCAAATGATTCGACAACGTATTCAAACTTCACAAGATCGACAAAAAGAGTTATCTTTGATCTTCATAGAAAGGGCGTGGAGTTTAATATTGGAGATCATGTATTGTTACGTATTGCTCCATGGAAAGGAGTTACAAGATTTGGGAAAAGAGGAAAGCTCAATCCAAGGTTTGTTGGTCCATTTGAGATTCTTGACCAAATAGAAAACGTAGCCTATAGACTCGCGTTACCTCCAGTATGTCTCGTGTTCACAATGTATTCCACATATCTATGCTTCGTAAATATGTGAAAGACTGAACCACATTATTGCATTAGAACCGGACGAGATAGTGAAGATTTAACCTACGAGGAGATACTGTTGAGATTTTGGATAGGAAAGAGCATGTCTTACGCGACGAAGGTTATACCACAAGTTAAGGTTTTGTGGAGAAACCATGCAATTGAGGAGATGACATGGGAGTTGGAATCGGAGATGAAAGCGAGGTACCCTCACCTTTTCGATATACCAGTATGCGTCGTCAATTTCGAGGACGAAATTTCATAAGGAGGGAGGTTGTAAGACCCCAACTTATTATAAATAAAATTGAATTTTCCTTTATTCATTATTCTAAATTAATAAGGGTTAATTTGATATAATTCTTTGGTTATGGGTGAAATGTGCAAAGTTTACAAAATAAGCAAGTGGTTATAAAATATTCATTATTGTTAAAGAAATATTCGTTTGGTGGTGGAATATTCTTTTTGTAAAGGAATCTACGTTACGACGACAAGCCAGTATGCGATCGTTAGTAGGCCCATAACTGAAAAACGGTTGGATGAAGGAAAGCGACAAAGATTGAGTTTTATCGCATTACGATATTGCATTGCAAGATTATTGAATTATTGATCCTTACGTAAGAAGGCACTACTCAATAATTATTACGATGAATTCTTGTTCAATATTATATTTTATTGATTCAATAATTCTTTGCGTTGATATTTTGTATTCTTTGTTGTTTGATAATTGTCATTTACGAGATTTTCCATTATCAAATCAATAATTCATATTATTTGAATAATATTATCGAGATAACATTATTGGCAATGTCTAGAAAGTTACATCTAAGGGAGAGGTTTGGTCACCTAATTAATTGCTTGGCAGCAAGGAGAAAATCCTTATTGGAAAGCCCTCTCTTCACTGAACTACCACGGTTATCGATCTTGTGATTACGTAATATTATTTTTAAAATAATTAATTATTGATTATTATGATAAAGAAAATATTTATTTTATGTGGATATAGATGGAGAAAATTTTTAATGTGACAATTGTTGAAAATTAATATTTTATCTTTTTCTGATAAAATAATTCATTTAAATATATTATTTTAATAATATATTAACGGTGATATTTTTATAATGAATGTGGGATATATGAGTATATGAGGAGGTAGAGTATTTTGTGGCATTAAATGTTTCACATATGTTTTGTGTGTCGGTGGACACAATTCTTGACCGAAAATTGATTATAGACTGTAAAATCGTCCGTTTGTGAATTTTGGTCAATTTTTGTTTGGAATTTGGAAAAACTTTCTTCTGTAAAGTTGTAGAGAATGGAATTTCCCATGGAAAGTCGCGAGTTTTGAATTTTTCTGATAAACGAGCTATTTTCTACGAATTATTGAAGTTTCGGAAGATAAAATAATTTTTATTAAATAATGGGTGGGACCCACTCTTGTTTGAACATGTGGGCTGCTGGAAATTGGGTCAAGGTTGGCTGGTGGCTGATTTGGTTCAAAGGCATGCGTAGAAGATATAAATTATAATATTAATTTATTATTTTAGTCTCCTTTGGCGTTCTAACATTTTCCTATAAATAGAGGGCTAAGTTAGAATTGAAAATCACACCAGAAACAAAGTTTTCTCTCTTTCTCTCTAAATTATCGAGCGTATTCTTGTGAGTATACTTTGAGTGTTGCTATACGGTGCGGGTTTCTGTCAGCACTATACTGAAATTCAGTCAGAAGTACGGTTATTTTGAGGTAAGGGGTATTATTTTCTTCTTAAATGATATTTTTTCTTCAATATCATTATGCCGAAGTATTGGTGAACTTTTTTATCAAATTTGGAACTTGTTGTGTCGGGGTTACTATTCACGTATCTGACCTTATTCACGTATCGACCTTTATTCACGAATCTGACCTTATTTATTCAAAAAAAATAAAATAAAAATTCTTTTTGTCCAAAATATCTATTCTGGATACTAGCTTTGATTGTATCCATGTTTTGATCATTCTTGAATTTTACACCAATATGATTATTTTCGAAGTATTTTTGGATATGGGTAAAAACAAAGTACGAATCCTTAATCCTTAATCCTTGTCATTTTGTTTCACTGGATTCATTTCTTTAAAAATGTTTTTCATCATCCTCGATCCTAAATGGTGATATAAATGAATATCTTTGGCTTTTGTGGTGCAAAGATGAACGATTAATGATGAATATCTTTGGCTGTGGTCTGCAGATGAGCAGTGTTGAGATGAACATGACCAATTTGGTGATCTGAAATGAATATCTTTGGCTGTGTAGTGCAAAGATGATTAAAGATGTATATTGATTGTTATTACGGGGATAAACTATTGATGATGGACTTTTAAACCTTAGAAGACGGTAGAATTCTTTCTCTACGTGACTCTTCAATGGATTCTTTATTCCATTGCATTTGTTGCTCTAAAACTTGTTGTCTATTGTATTCTATTAGATTTTCCCTGTTGAAGACTAACGATAATTTGTTGTATATTATCTTAGTCATAATATTCTTTCTTGGGCTAGTTGAGCTCACCCTTTTCCTTTTTGTTCCATTTTTCTTCTCGGGAGGTGAGAACATGGCGAGGATCGAGTCGGGGTATGGAGTGATGGTTCTAGGAAGATGTTTTAATTTGTCCTCACTATTTACGTAAAATAGTGTATGAATAATTACTTGAGGACTTATTTGGGTGTGTATATTGTCTAGAAAGACAATATTTGTATTCAAACTCACAGCGGTTGTATTGTCGTATTCTACCGACATCTGTATTATCAAAGTTGTAGTTTGCTTTCTATACCATGTATTTTGGCGACTCGAGAAAATTATTGTATACCTATTTTGGGGCGTCACTTGGCGACGACGTTGGCTCGAGCTATTGAAAGACTACGACCACACTATTCAATACCATCCCGAAAAGCGAACTTGGTAGTTGACGCGTTGAGTAGAAGATCATATGTAGGAACAAGTGCGATGATGTCAAGTATCGCGTAGAGCCAACTTTAATAGAAAAAGTTAAGGTTCTTCGAGCCACCGGGCAGGCAGACCGATGCATATGAAGAAGAAAGTACAAGAAGGTCTATTCCAGGGCGAGAATTGATGAAGAAGGAATACTTGAGTCCACTCCGGACTTTGTGTTCTAACGATTCTAATTTGAAGTCTGAAGATCATGATGGAGGCACACAATACACCATTTTCAATCCATCCAGAAGTACTAAAATGTATCGTGATCTTGACATACATTTTGGTGGAACAATATGAAGAGAGAGATTGCAAAGTTTATCTCAACATGTTTAACTTGTCAACGTGTAAAGGCGGACATCAAGTGCCTAAGGGACCATTGCAACCACTTGAGATTCCGAAATGGAAGTGGGAACACATTACCATGGATTTCGTTCACGGGTCTTCCCACGGTTTCTCAAGGCATAAATGCTATTTGGGTTATTATTGATAGATTAACCAAGTCTGCGCACATTTCTTCTTGCCGATCTGGGAGACTTATTCTCTTGAACGTCTTGCTAGTATGTATGTAAATGAGATTGTGAGGTTGCATGGTATGCCAAGATATCTATAGTTTGAGATCGTGACCCAAGATTCACTTCAAGATTTTGGGTTAGCTTGCAAAAAGCTATGGAGTGCGGTTCTGATTGATTCGGCATACCATCCTCAAACGAGCAGACAATCGAGAGAGACTATTCAAACTCTTGAAGATCTATTAAGACTCGTGTCCTGAACTTCAAGGCGATTAGGATAAGTATTTACCATTGGTGGAATTCTCCTACAACAACAGTTATCGAGCAAGTATAGGTGTGGCTCCATTTAAAGCATTATATGGACGAAAGTGTCGCTTCTCAATATGTTGGGATGAGGTGGGTGAAGCAACATTGTTGGGACTCGAGTTAAATACGTATGACTACCGAAAAGATCCAAATGATTCGACAACGTATACAAAAGCGGCACAAGATCGACAAAAAAGAGTTATCACGGATCTTCATCGAAAGGACGTGGAATTTAGTATAGGGGATCATGTATTGTTGCGAGTTGCTCCATGGAATGGAGTTACAAGATTTGGGAAGAGAGGAAAGCTCAATCCACGATTTATTGGTCCATTTCAAATTCTTGACCGAGGAAGGAAATGTAGCCTATAGACTCGCGTTACCTCAAAGGTATGTCTCGTGTTCATAATGTGTTTCACATATCTCGTACTTCAGTAAATATGTGAAAGACCCAACCACGTTATTGAGTTAGAACCAGGACGAGATAGTGAAGACTTAACGTATGAGGAGGTACATGTCAAGATCTTGGATAGGAAGGAGCATGTCCTACGACGAAGGTCATACCACAAGTTAAAGTCTTGTGGAGGAACCATCTTATAGAAGAAATGACACGAGAATTGGAAACGAAAATGAAAGAGAGGTATCCTCATCTTTTCAAACACCAGTACGTGTGTCACTTTCGAGGACGAAATTTCATAAGGAGGGGAGGTTGTAAGACCCCAAATAATTAATAAATGAAATTTAATTTCCTCTAATTATTATTTTAAAATAGTAAGGGTTGATGTGATTAATGTGGATAGTTATGGGTAAAATACATGAAATATTTCAAAATAAGCAAGTGGTTATAAAATATTCATTGTTGTCGGGAAATATTCGTTTGGTCGTGGAATATTAAATCTTTGTCGGGAATATTAAATGCATTTACCACCAGCGACCCATGTGTGGGCCCCATAACGGAAAGCGATTGGAGGAAGAAAACGACAAATATAAGTTGTTTAAAAATAACGGCGTAGTTGTTACCGTTTACACTGTTGGAATACCCGGTGGTTAAAACACACGATGTCTGGCGTTGTTGCCGCACAAGAAGATACCGTATTGCACCAATTATTGACTCTTACATGAAGGCACTACTCAATAATGGTTACGATAATTCTTTATTCAGATATTTTATTTTATTGGTTCAATAATTGTTGCGTTGATATTTTATCTTTTGTTGTTTGATAATTATCATTACACAATATTTTTTCATTATCGAAGCAATAATTCATATTATCTGAATAATATTATTAGATAACATTATTGGCAATGATTAGAAAGTTACATCTAAGGAGAGGTTTGGTCACCTAATTAATGCCAAAGAAGAGAGAGAAATTCTTATTGAAAGCCCCTCTTTCTCTGGCAACTGCACAGTTGTCAATATTGTGATTACGTAATATTATTTGTGAATAATTAATTATTGATTCATATGATGAGGAAAATATTAATTTTATATGGATATAGATGGAGAAAATTTTAATGTGACAATTGTTAAAAATTAAAATTTTATCTTTTTACGATAAAATAATTCATTTAAATATATATATTATTATATTTTAATAATATAATAATGGTGATATTTTTACAACGAATGTGGGATATATGAGTATTCGAGGAGGAAGAGTATTTTTGTTGCAATAAATGTTTAAAACATGTTAAACATGTCGGTGGACCCCATTTATTATTTGAAAATTGATTATAGCCTACTAAAATCGCTTGGTTTTGTAGATTTCGGTCAATTTTGTTTGGAATTTGGAAAACTTTCTTACGCAAAGTTGTAGAGAATTGAATTTCCTATACAAACGCTTGAGATTCAATTTTCTGATAAAAGGGCTATTTATTATAAATTATTGAAGTTTCAAGTTAAAATAATTAATTTTGGAAGTTTAAAATATTTTAATTACAAAACGTTTTTTTTTAGTTTTGAAACTCATTTAACATGTGGTTAAGAGGCTGAATTCAGATGGTAGTGTGCGTAGAGATATTTAGAAAAATATAATATTAATTTATTAAATTTTACGCTTTTTTTATTACAAAGCATTTTCCTATAAATAGGGTCTTGGGTTAAATTGAAAATCATACCGGAAACTGAAGTTTTCTCTCTCTATATTATCGAGTGTATTCTTGTGAGTATTTTGAGTATACTTTGAGTATTGCTATACGGTGAAAGTTCAAGTAATAGCCTATATCTAGTATTCCAGCTAGAAGTACTGATCTTTCGAGGTAAGGGATATTTTTTTTTTTCGTAATGATATTATTTCTTCAATATCATTATCTTTGAAATATTGATCTGAAGTTTTTATCAAATTTGGAACTTTTAGTGTCGAGTTACTTATTTACGTATCTGAAGCCTATATCACGTATCTGATCTTATTCACGAATCACTGCCTTTATTAAATCGAAAAATAAAAATTTTCCTTTTAAGTCCAAAATATCTATTGTGGATACTAGTTTTGATTGTATCCATGTTTTGATCATTCTTGAATTTTACACCACTATGATTATTTTTGAGATATTTTTGGGCGTGGATAAAACAAAGTACTAATCCTTAATCCTTAATCCTTGTCATTTTGTTTCACCGGATTCGTTTCTTTAAAAAAAATATTTTCATCATCCTCGGTCTTAAATGATGATATTATTGAATATCTTTGGCTTTTAATGGTGCAAAGATGATTGATTTCGATGAATATCTTTGGCTTGTAGTGCAAAGATGAATGATTTCGATGAATATCTTTGGCCGTAGTCAAAGATGAGCAGTGTTTAGATGAACATGACCAATCGGTGAATGTCCTTGGCACATAGTGCGAGGATGAATATATGATTCGGATATATATTGATTGATATTACGAGGGATAAAAATATTGATGATGGATTTGTTAAATTCATAGATATTAGTAGATTTCATCCTCTACGTAACTCTTCTATGAATTAATATTTTTCATTGCAGTATTGATTTAAAACTTGTTGTCTATTGTATTCTATTAAATTTTTCCTGTTGAAGACTAACGATAATTTGTTGTATATTATCTTAGTCATAATATTCTTCTTTATTGGGCTAGTTGAGCTCACCCTTTTCCTTTTTGTTCCATTTTTCTTCTCGGGAGGCGAGAATGTAATGTAATACTGAGTCGGGGTATGGAATGATGGTTTTAGAGAGTTATTTAGTAGTCCTCACCATTTTTGTAAAATATATCAATAATTATGATGAGGATTTATTTGTATGTGGATATTGTTTAGATGGCAATATCTGTATTTAAACTCACAGTTTTACTGTTGTAATAATAAAGTTGAAGTTATTTCTGTACCGTGTATTGACAACTCAAAATGGGTGATGTATACCTATTTTGGGGGTGTCACAATATCTATTGTGGATACTAGCTTTGATTGTATCCATGTTTTGATCATTCTTGAATTTTACACCACTATAATTATTTTTGAGGTATTTTTGGACATGGATAAAACAAAGTACGAATCCTTAATCCTTAATCCTTGTCATTTTGTTTCAATGGATTCGTTTCTTTAGAAATATTTTTCATCATCCTCAGTCTTAAATGATGATATTATTGAATATCTTTGGCTGTAGTGGTGCAAAGATGAATGATTTCGATGAATATCTTTGGCGTAGTAAGTGCAAAGATGAATATTTGATTCGAGATATATATTGATTGATGTTACGAGGGATAAAAGATGAGGCGATGAACTTTTAAAGTCATACAAAAAAAGATAGTAGATTTCATCCTCTCTTGCTCTTACAATGAATTATTATTTTCATTGCGAATATTGATTTAAAACTTGTTGTCTATTGTATTCTATTAGATTTTTCCTGTTGGAGACTAACGTTAATTTGTTGTATATTATCTTAGTCATAATATTCTTTCTTGGGCTAGTTGAGCTCACCCTTTTCCCTTTTGTTCCATTTTTCTTCTCGGGAGGAGATAATGTAATGAAGATGCAGTCGGGGATGTAATGATGGTTACAGAGAGAGTTGTTTAGTAGTCCTCACCATTTTTGTAAATAATGTATCAATAATTATGATGAGGATTTATTTGTATGTGGATATTGTTTAGATGGCAAGTGCGGCAGGCTGGCTACGTTTCACAGACTCCCACCAGTAATTTGCCTCGCCACGGAACATAAAGGTGGCGAATGGAACCGTTTGTTCCTTCGTGCATCCCAAGACATCGAATATCTTGGTAATTTGCTTGACCCACGTTTCCGCCATGATCGGATCCGGCTTTCCCTTAAATTATGGTGGTCCCAACTCTTTGAATCGCTTGGCTTATGATGAGCCCATAGCGTTCTTATCATTTCCACCGTAATACATACCTGAGAGTCTCCTGTGCGATTTTGCATGAAACTAGCAAAAAAGCTCCTAAACATCCCGTCGTTATCGTCCTGCTTGCTGAGTGGTGTTGTTTACGGGAGGAATATTGCCTTCTGTTGCGTTCTCCTGGGTGGTGATTAAAGGTGTTTCCACGGTCTCATTAACTCCACCGTTAATATTCTCAGCTGCCATTCTTAAATACTGCCATAAAACAAGGGTTAATTAAACAATTTAACAAATCACATAATACCCCTATATTATGACCGACCAACAAATAAGCTTAGGTAGGACACACTAGCGAATGATTTACTCGTCTCTCCCCTCCTAGTTCTATTTCCCGATCTCCGCCATAGATCATATCCCTAAGCTCTGATACCAACTGTGATGCCCCCAAAACAGGTATACAACACCCAATATGAGTCGTCAAATACATGGTACAGAAACAACTACAACTTTATTAATACAACATAAAAAATGTGAGTTTAAATACAAATATTGTCATCTAGACAATATCCACACTCAAATAAGTCCTCATTTCAATTATTGATACATTATTTTACAAAATGGTGAGGACTACTAAAATAACTTCTAGAACCATCATTCCATACCCCGACTAGTACTTTTACATTCTCGCCTCCCCGAGAAGAAAAATGGAACAAAAATAAAAGGGGTGAGCTCAACTAGTCCAAGAAAGAACATTATGACTAAGATAATCTGAAACAAATTATCGTTAGTCTTCAACAGGGAAAAAATCTAATAGAATACAATAGACAACAAGTTTTAAATCAATATTCGCAGCGGAAATAATAATTCATTAGAAGAGTTAAGTAGAGAATGAAATCTACTATTTTCTATATATGAATATAAAAGTTCATGGTCTATCTTTTATCCCTGTAACATCAATCAATATATATCTGGAATCAAATATTCATCTTTGCACTACAGGCCAAAGATATTCATCAGTTGGTCATGTTCATCTAAACACCTGTTCATCTTTGTACTACAGGCCAAAGATATTCATTTATATCATCATTTAGGACTGAGGATGATGAAAAATATTTTTAAAAAAATGAATTCAGTGAAACAACAGAACAAATATTAAGGATTCGTACTTTAAATCATCCAAGTTCAAAAATACTTCATAAATAACTAGAGTGAAGTAAAATTCAAGAATGATCAAAACATTGATACAATCAAAGCTAGTATCCATAATAGATATTTTGGACGAAAAACGAAAATTTAATTTTTTCGTGAATAATATGTATTATTCGTGAATAATGTCGTATACGTGAATAGTGTCAGTATACATGAATAGTGACTCAACACAAAAAAGATAGAAATTTCACAAAAAGATCATCATGTTTCGTGAATAAGTACTACTCAAGAAAGAATAACTCGTGAATAAGAACTCATGAATAGTAACTCGTGAACTACTCATGAATAGTAACCCCGACATGAAAAAGTTCTAAATTTGATAAAAAGTTCCAACCAATATTTCGGCATAATGATATTAAAGAAATAATATCATTTTAAAAAAAAATAATATCACTTACCTCAGAAAGAATAGTACTTCTGACTGGAATACTGGATATAGTGCTGAAAGAACTTGCACCGTATAACAATACTCAAAGTACTAAAATACTCACAAAATACGCTCGATATTATAGAGAGAGAAATCTGTAGTTTCTGGTGTGATTTTTAATTTTAACCTAAGCACTCTATTTATAGGAAAATGCTTAGAACACCAAAGCAGAAAATTTAATATAATATTAATATATAAATAAAAAATTTTACGCCAACCTTAGACTTCTGAATTCAGCAACTTAGCATGTGATTATTGAGGCTTACAACATATAAAAAAACGTTTTTATTATTAAAAATAATTAAAACTTTCAAAAATCAATTATTTCGGAACTTCAATAATTCATAATAAATAGCCCTTTTATCAGAAAATTCAAATCTCGCGACTTTTTATAGGAAATTTAATTATCTACAATTTTGTAGAAGAAAGTTTTTCCAAATTCCAAACAGAAATTGACCGAAATCCATAAACGGACGATTTTACAGGCTATAATCAAATTTCAATCAAGAAATGGGCCCACAGATATGTTTAACATGTTTTAAATAACTTTTGTAACAAAAATACTCTTCCTCCTCATATACTCATATATCCCACATTCATTGTAAAAATATTATCGTTATTATATTATACTGATATAATAAAATATTATTTTATCAGAAAAGATAAAATATCAATTTTTTAACAATTGTCACTTTAAAAATTTTCTCCATCTAAAACCACATAAAATCAATATTTTCTTCATCATATAAATCAATAATTAATTATTCACAAATAATATTACAGAATCATAAGATCTTTGCAACCGGTAGCTCCCGAAAAGAGGGGCTTTCGATAAGAATTTCTCCTTCTTGACGCCAAGATTAGGTGACCAAACCTCTCCTGAGATGTAACTTTCTAGACATTGCCAATAATGTTTTCTAATAATATTATTTAGATAATATGAATTATTGCTTCGATAATGGAAAATACTTGTGTAGTGACAATTATTGAAACAATAGTAATATAAAATATCAATCAAAGAATTATTGAATCAATAAAATAAAATCTTGAACGATAATTCATCGTAACAATTATTGAGTAGTGCCTTTCACGTAAGAATCAATAATTGGTGCAATACTGCGTGTCTTCACGTGCAACAACGCCAGATTCATCGTGTTTTAACCAATAACGGGTATTCCAACGAAGTGTTAATTGATAATAACTACGCCAGTTATTTATAAACAACTTATACTTGTCGTTTTCTTCATCCAATCACTTTTCGTTATGGGGCCCATTAAAAGACTGCTATGTCGTCATATGAATATTCCCACAATGAAGAATATTCCACGACCAAACGAATATTCCCCGACAACAATTAATATTTTATAATCACCTGTTTATTTAAAATATTTACGCATTTTACCCATAACTAACCACATTAATCAAATCAACCCTTACTATTTCAAAATGATAAATAGAGGAAATTAAATTTTATTTATTAATAATTTGGGGTCTTACATGACGCCCCCAAAATTAGGTATACATCACCCATCTTGAGTCGCCGACATCGTGGTATGTAATTCAAATACAACTTAATAATACAATCGTAAGTGTACAATACGACAAAATATAAACTGTGAGTTTGAATACAAATATTGTCTACTAGAGATTATACAAACTCAAAAGGAGTCCTCATTACAATTATTATCACACTATTTCACAGAATAGTGAGGACTACTAATGCACCATCTAGGACCATCACTCTGTTCCCCGACTAGTCCCAACTACGTTCCCATTTCCTGAAGAGAACAGTGAAAGAAAGGGTGAGCTAAACTAGCCCAGTAAGAAATATAATTTATCGTTAGCCTTCAACAGTGTTAAACTGATAAAATATAATAACTATCAAGTTTAACTGTAGCGGAACAAGCAATTCATTAGAAGAGTCAAGTAGGAAATAAAATCTACTATCTTCTATGATTTAAAAGGTTTTTCATCACTTTTATCATTGGGACTCGACAATAAATAATCCACATCATCGAATCATCCTCGCACTACTGGCCAAGGATATTCTTTAAGTATCACGACCACGAATTATCCATGCACTACTGACTTAAGATAATCATATTTTCATCAACGGTCCCCGATCACGCCATAAAATAATTTATCTTTGCCTTCTACGACGAAAGAGAATCCATAGCCATAATCATACCAAAAACTCATCCATCAATGATACCTTATGGGCCAATGAAGACTTTTTCCACATCATTTGTAACATTACGGTTATGATTATACTGAATAATCCTCATCATAATCATACCAAGTCCATCTAGGCATTACTGAGCCACGTATGACTTTCAACAAAATATAAACATGAGGATGATGACAATGATATAAGAATTCAATAAAACAAGTTCAAGAATTAATTTATCCGAGGCCGATAACATTCAAATTGTCGACATGATCTTTGCTTTGTAGAGTAAAATTCAAGAATGTTCGAATAATATTTTCATGAAAAGATCTTTGGATGAAGCGCCTTGAAATATCAAGAATATTCCACTAATTTCATGGAGTATAGAAGTCAAAGTTTTAACCAACCGAGTATAATAAAGAATGAAATAACAAAAGAAATCACCATACATGCGATAGGCCGCATATGAAGTTATTCCAACAGAATAATAAAGGATGGAACCCGGTCCCGCGTAACGCACGACGTGATATTCCGACGAGAATAATAAATAATGGAACCAGTCCTGCGTAAACGCATGCATGAGGATATTAAAGCGAAATAATAAATAATGGAACCAGTCCCACGTAAACGCATTGCAGACAAGATATTTTGATGAAATAATAAATAATGGAACCAGTCTAGCGTAAACGCACGAGCATGGGATATTAAACGAATAATAATAAATAATGGAACCGGTCCGTAGAACGCATGAGCATGGATATTCCGGCTGAATAATAAAAGAATCCTAATATTAGAAGAATGTCACCATATATAGGGTAGCAGCATGATCAAAGTTATTCCAATGTAATAATAAATAATGAAATAACAAAAGTTCTCTTCACGAAAGTCTGACAAATAACATCCTTACCGTAAAAAGAAATCGAATATAAGAGTAGGGAAGTAGCGAATACTTTTCTATATGTTATCTTGTAATTCTCTCTCTAGAGTTTCAAAGAATTAAATAAGAAATAATGAAGGAATGAACTTCTATTTATAAAAGAATAGAATCGCGTAGTAAGAATTAACTTATGAACGGTCCAGATTGATTTACTTATTATATCTTCAACCAACTATTCAAAAATTAAAGACATCTCCTCATATAATAATATTGTACCCAAAATGATTTGAATGAAAAGAAATATATTTTTTACTGGTGATCAATAAGTACTTCGTGAATAGTAACTCGTGAATAAGTAACTCGACACGAAAAGTGTCCCGAATACTGATTGAACAATATATCATATTACGCAGATGATATTGTAACAATAATTGAATCAATAATACGAGAGATATGATGTAGCAATTCTTTGTAGCAATAATTGAGTATAATCGAAAGTGACTTCTCACGTAATCATCAATAATCAATCTTGTGTCTTCTTTAACCACGCCAGATATCGCATTTTTTTAACCGTGTGTTTGACAGCTTAACAGTAAAACTTCCGCCGTATTTTTTCATAAAGTATTTTTGTCGTTTTCTCTATCCGACAATAATTACATTATGGGGTCCACCAATTATTATACTGAGTCGTCTGGATATTCCCGAAACAAAAGAATATTCCCAACCAATCAGATATTATACAACCAACTTTAACTACTTTGAAAAATTTGTAAATATTACCCACAACTATAATATTACATCAAATCAACACCATAATATAAATAAAAATTTATTTCGAGAAAATTAAATTTTTATTCATAAAATCTGGGGTCTCGCAATTAACACCATTCATAATTTTTAATTTTTTTTCTTAATTTTTTACGTGACATGTTATTGAAAGGTATAAATTATAGTTTCACAAGTCATTAGTATATAATTTGTTATCTTTAAAAAAATTACTCCATTATTTCTTAAAAGATGACTAAAAGTATAATTATTTTTGTCAAGGTAAAATATATGAAGTAAAAAACCGTCCCGACCCGACCCGACCCGACCCATTACCAAAAAGGGTAAAGTGGGAAAGCACACCAACCCGACCTTGAAAAAGAAAGGAAAAGGCTTTTAAATAACCACTAAAGAAGAAAAGAAGGAAAATAATAGAAAAGGAGAAAAAGGTGGAGAGAGTCTTGTGTTAATGGCCACACAGACACTCCACCACCATTATAACAAACATCAACAGTGCGTCTCTCTCTCTCTCCCCTAAATTCGTACTTATCAAATCCATTTTCCATTTTACATTTTCTCTCTCTAACAAATTCAGAAGAAACGGTAAAGAATCTATATTGATTGGAACAAGAGATCATCATATCATCATATCATCATGTCGTGTTCTTCGTCGTCGGCTTCGGAGGAGGAGGACGAGGGCATCGATTCCTACCGGAAAGGTGGTTACCACGCGGTAAGAGTCGGCGATACGTTCGCCTCTGGCCGCTACATCGCTCAGAGAAAGCTCGGTTGGGGCCAGTTTTCCACTGTTTGGCTTGCTTATGATACCCAAACCTCGGTATGTTCCATTTTTTTGTTTATTCTTATCTTATTTTAGGTGTTTTTTTTTACCTTAATGCGTAGTCTATGTGATAAAGGCTCCATTTTTATGTATTGTATTGATTAGCGATGTAAAGATGTGAGGTTTCTGGTTGCACATCGGAGATCTTAGTTAGTATTTTTTAGTGGTAATCTAATCATCAATTTGTGCTCACATAGTAATATTGATTTAACAATGACTGCTGATCTTGGATCAGTTTCTATTAAATATTAAGGTTTTATTTACTGTTTTTGTTTCTTGTTTTTATATTTAGCTATTAATACTATACTCCTTTTTACCACAAAAAAGAGCCCCATTCGCAAAACTTACAACTTTAACTATGTAATGTTCAATGTTGTGTTGTTTAGTTGAATAGTTATGTCATGATATAATGAAATTGTGATGATACACTCGAGGACAGTGATTTATTCTACCATCAAAATTAGTGGGGCTTTTTTTTTGGAACAATTTTTTTATTTTTTATAAATGGTAGGTTTTTCGTGGAACAAAGCTTTTGTGGAATTGTTATGTTTGGCTGAATCTATTTGAATGATCGTAAAGATTCTCCACAAATTTTTTTTGAGATTTTTTCTTTGTATTAATGGCCAATATTTTAAAAGGTTATTGCATCAGAATGTGTGGTGTGAAATGCGGCTATTTTATATCAAGCCACCAAACATAATAAGCTCTTGTTAACCTCTTAGTTGAGAGAAATTATTGGGTGTGACAGTCATTGTGCGACACCCTCCCACATATATGTTTTAATAGTCTTGCTTATGCTCATTTATGTAGAGGGCGTCACTCAGTAACCTTTATTTTAAATGATTAATTTTTCTAGACATCAGGTTTTGAAGTTAAGGAACTTAGTCGCTAAGAACCTTTAGGTGAAGTTAAGGAACTTAGTCGATAAGAACCTTTAGGTCCTATCTGTGACCCTTTTTTTTGGGTTCTTTCTCTTATGATCTCTGAAACAACCCAGGTTAAATCCCTAGTCTGAAACAAATTTTGGATCAAATCTCAACTTCGAATCGAATCAACCCAAACAAGGCCTTAAACCATTAGTCCAATAGTATCTTCTTGGGTTATCTTGGCCGACCATATACTCACCCAATAGGTCATGACTGAAGGTATTATTGGTAGTAACTTAATTCTTTATATATTTACAAACTTTTTTCTATATCTTTCGATGTGGGACTTGAGTGTTACAAACTTCACCACTTAAATTTATGACGTACCTGTCAGAACCGATCATACACACGGTCCATAGATCTTTGCCTGTCTAACCATTGTGGATAATATTGGCTGACTTCGTGTCCCCACCTCCGGACCTCTCTCCATTGTGAGATAATACTACCAGCCTTTGTGTCCCCACCTCCGACAACTCAATCGAATTAGTCGACCCGAGTTTTTGAGAGTCGACTTTGATACCATATGAAACAACCTGAGTCAAATCCCGAGACCGGAACAAATTCGGGTCAAATTCCAAGTCTGAATCGAATCAAATCCATCCAAATAAGGCCTTAAACCACTAACCCAATAGTATCTTCTTTGGTTATCTTAGCTGACCACTGGCTCATTCAAAAGGTCATGACTGAAAATATTATTGTTAGTAACTTAATTCCTTAAATACTGACAAACTTTTTTTCATATCTTTCGATGTGGGACTAGAGTATTACAATCTCGGTTTTCCTTCAACTTCTTTTAAATCTGTTGAGAATGAGCATTGATCATCAATTATATTGTGCTTTTTTTTTCCTAAACAAAAACAACATCAAAATTTGAGTGAACCTCCTTTCGATTATGTTGTTATTGCCACCGATCACATTATCTATTTTTGGTTGAATTTCTTTGTTTTTCTATGATGGCTAGGCCCTGTCACTCAATACTTTTATGCCTTGTTCGGCTGTCCCAATCTCTTGGGTCAGTAACCTAAATTAGTAAATCCTAATTTGTCAACCTGTTTTATGTTGAACAATCTCGTGTTGAAATGTTCCTTAAAAATGGGACTCCTGTTTTGGTAGTAATAGTAATGCGTAATTATTGGTAAGCATTTCCATTCCTTAACTAAGATTGGATTTTTTTTTTATTTTTTAGATACCGGAATAAATGTTTATTCCCTTTTTTGTCTAACCTAAGTCTACATCCACCTAGCTCTTTTTTTTACTTCGTTAAATCTTAGTTTTAACAATGTCTTGCTGTTTTTTTTATTTTCACAGAAATTCGTAGCTCTAAAGATTCAGAAAAGTGCCCCAGAATTTGCTCAATCTGCCCTCCATGAAATTGAAGTCCTATCTGCTATAGCTGATGGTGACCCCTCAAGTAGTAAACATGTTATACGGTTAATAGACCATTTTAAGCACGTAGGCCCAAATGGACAGCATTTGTGCATGGTTCTTGAATTTCTTGGTGATAGTATGCTTCGGCTAATCAGATATAACCGTTATAAAGGCATTGAATTGAATAAAGTTAGGGAGATATGCAAATGCATATTAACTGGTTTGGATTTTTTGCATAGAGAGCTTGGTATTATACATACGGACTTGAAACCTGAAAATATCCTTCTCTGCTCCACCATCAATCCTGCCAAAGACCCAATTAGATCAGGGATGACCCCCATTCTTGAAAAGCCAGAAGGTAATCCGAATGGTGGTGTTACAATGAGTACTATTGAGAAAAAGCTAAAGCAGAGGGCTAGGAGAGCAGTGGCTAAGATATCTGGAAGACGAAGTTCAATGGGAGGTCTCGTGCCACCTCCAAAGCCCGATAGATGCCTGGATGAGATTGATATGAGGTGCAAAGTTGTGGATTTTGGAAATGCATGTTGGGAAAGTAAGAAGTTTGCTGAAGAAATTCAAACAAGACAATATAGAGCTCCTGAAGTTATATTGCAGTCTGGCTACTCTTTCTCTGCTGATATGTGGTCATTCGCTTGCACAGCCTTTGAGCTTGCTACTGGTGAGATGATGTTTGCACCCAAGGCTGCACAGAGTTTCAGTGAGGATGAGGTAGTACAGTTTTTCCTTCGCCCTACCTTAATTTAGTGCCATGTAACATTGAATTGTGCTGTGCTTTATATACTCGATGTGGTCGAATGCCCATACAAGGCACCTTAACTGCTGAGATTATTTTCAATTCAATGCATGTTGAAGACGGGATATGATCTGCTTTAGTAGCTAAAAATGGGAGAGAAAAACAATTCCCCTAAAATTTAATGCAGTAGCCAGTATACATGTCTAGTTATCTGTAAAATAAGCTCTTTTAAATTTTTGTTGTGGTTGAGTGCAGGACCACCTTGCTCGAATGATGGAACTCCTTGGAAAGATGCCTAGGAAGGTAAGCACATTGGACCCCCTTCTTTTCTGGTTCCTTGAGAGTTTTCTGTGATGCCCATGTTTCATATTTTGGTGAAACAGATAGCCGTAGGGGGACTTCGATCCAAAGACTACTTTGACAGACATGGGGATCTTAAGAGGATACGAAGGCTGAAATATTGGTCACTTGATAGATTCCTAGTCGATAAATTCAAGTTCACTGAACCTGATGCACTCGAGTTTGCAGACTTTCTCTGTCCCATCCTCAATTTTGCACCAGAGAAGCGACCAACGGCCGAGCAGTGTTTGCAACACCCGTGGCTCAATTTGACCCATAATGAGGTGAAGAGCGAATCCAGTGTAGGAAAGGTGAGAATGTTGCAATGAACAACCGACTTCAGATGAAGGTGGGTAAGTAAAGAAGGGGTACCTCTCTCCACCTGTACTCCAAAATTATTTTTTGATTTGTTTGGAGTCTTATTAATGTTTGATTTTTTGATCAACTAAAATGTAATATAGAACAATTACTACGAGGAAATGATAAAATTGACCATGCGGTTTGATACCAACTTTGATGCATGCTGCATTGTAGATATATCCAGTGAATTCATTTAATCTGTCATGAACAGAACGGAAGAAACCGTGTTTTCCTGTAATGTTCAAGGTGAAGGAAGCTTGACAATGGTGTCATCACAGTTACTATTGTATTTTTCTTGTCATTAAAGGGTGAAATTTTTAGATAGTTTATAATATTTATAATTGTATTGACAACAATTAAATTAATTCAGATTACTTTCAAATTTATAAATATTTCGAGTTGATTCATTTATATTTTTGGACCTGTCTTCGTTAAACCTTTCTTTATAGCTTGTTCTCAAGTTAGAGATTCGAACCATCAATTTCTATATCAATTAGAAGTAAATCATAACAGTGGACCAAGTTGTTCTTCTTCTTCCTTTTGTTAAACCCTAAAGAGAGTGAGATATTGTTTGGAAAGGCCATACCATGTGGGTCGTTTTTTGTTGGGTCTGACTTGGGCTTTGACTCTCCTGACTTGGGACTTGGCGCTCTATTTCCATATACAGTTACCACAGGTCCACAGTGATAAAGTCGCAAATGGGTTTCATAAATATAATTTTAATATCTTTGCTAAATAGACTTTAGGAGGTGTTTGATATAAAATGAATAAATCTGAATCTGAATTAAAAAAGTTGTTTGATAATTAAAATGTCTGAAACATCTCAATAACAAATTTATTATTTTATTCTAAAAAAATTCAAAATTGTTGTAAATTTATTTAGTATTAGTAGTTAATATTGTAAAAAGAAAAAATCATTCGACCGTCATTCAGCCAAAAAATGGGAATTAGTCATTCATTTCAAATCGTTGCAATGTACATTGATTCGATCATTTAAACAATTTTTTCCATTAATAAACGCATTGAATGATTTGATCGATTCGACCATTCGGTCTTAATCAAACAACCCCTAAGGTGGTGTTTGATGAAACATAGCAATTAAGATTTGAATGATTAGTATATCCTAATAAATTAGATCATACGAGTGAAATAACATATGAACTTAAAAAAAATTTAATAACTAAAAAGTATAAAACATCTGAATGACTTAAATTTAAAAATATTAATTTTAAAATTAAAAATATCTCAAATTGACTTTTAAAAAAGTAATAATAATATTAAAATTTGAAATGGAGGGAGTACAATATTTATATACTCCATATATTCAATTTTTTTATTAAGAGACAACTCTTAATGGTTTAGATTTATATCTTTCTCCTACCGATTAAGAGAACATAAGACGAATCAAATGTGAAGTTGTTAAGAGATAAACAAACACCATCTAACACCAGTAGAGCTTAGTGTATAAAAATAAAGGAAATTGTTAAATCCACAATAGAAAATGTTATTTCTACAACAAAAGTGTCGCTAAACGGTTTTCACCGTCGCTATATATCTACAACGATACTTTTATTGTGGAAATAACAAAAAGTGTTGTGCATTTAGCAATTCACAAAAATAAAATATTAGATAGTAAATAAAATGAAACAGTTGTAAAATTTGAAAAATCGTTCTAGAGAAAATTGTATAGATGTTTTTTTTATAATTTTTTTCTTAAGTAGAGTCGTTATATATATATATATAGGTAAAAATGGAAATACACAACCGTATAACTTTTAAAGTTACACGGTCTACGATCGTAGAGTGATTTCACTCTACGATCGTAGATTAGCCCACAGATAGTAGAGTGAATTCACTCTACTATTGTAGAGTAGTCCACGATAGTAGAGTGAATTCACAAATCGTAGAAACATTACTACTATGATCGTAGAGTGAAATCACTCTACGATCGTGAAACAAATGTAACTTTAAAAGTTACACTACGTGTACCTATATATATATATATATATATATATATCTGGCGAGGATCGAGAACAGATTGTTCCGTTAATCGGACCAGACTTTAGTGATGTATATGCATGCTAAAAAGGCTGGTCCAATAACGATAACATGCCCGTCCGTTCCTGAACCAGCCTCTCTCTCTCTCTCTCTCTCTCTCTATATATATATATATATATATATATATAGCAAAGCAATAATTATTGTAAATGCTTTCTTAACTTTGAATGTCATTTTCCTCTATGTTCCTTGAAAAATTCAAACTTTGTTTGGACAAACAAGTTATGAAAATGACAACATAACAGAACAAACATAGCAAATTGTCAAAATTAAGACAATCATTTTAGGGATAAAGAATAAAAAAAATGTCAAGCAGTTCCAAATATGTTTTTGATTTTCCAAATAGCAGAGGTAATCTTTCTGGCAGCAGATACTCAATGATACATTAATTAATGGATACCTTGAAGAAATGTCAATCCTCATAAAATTGATCAATGCTATAAAGGAAGTCTTTATTATCTTATAAATGAAAAAAATTATGTTGTCTTCACATTACTATATCAAACTCAGCAAAAGACCTTGAGTAATTTAAAATTTAAAGGAAGACCATAACTGCAACAACTTGAGCACCAATCTAAACTTCATGTTACAGCCAATCTCCAAAGAGCAAACAACTAACAAAATCACAAAGCAACAGTTCCTTCAAGTTGACACGAAGCCTGTCACTGCAGAAAAGATTCAACAAGCCGTCATTTACACAACATAAAGCCTGGTAGCTTATTATCTCTAGAGTAGCGCAGCATATTGAAATTAGGGGAAATCAAATCCAAAATGAAGATAAATAGTTAAGCTATACCTCTGATATAAGAAATATATAAATATTCAAAATTTAAATGGTACATGCGGGAGCAATGAAGATCAACCAAAAAATGTAATTTGCACAAGTATATATGTTAATATGCATCTGTCTGTAACATCTAATAACTCTTTAGCTGTGAAGTGTGAACTATGATGAAGGTCATTTGACACTTGCTTTTATTTCATCCAACCATAATGTCAAGATTATTTGAGAGTTGAGACTGATGATGTATGGTGAAAACACGAACCTAGTCCTACTTTCAACCTTTAAACAAGGAACAATTGCATATCCTTCCTTCTTCTCAGTTTTATTTTCAAGCACTAGGAAGATATAACAGCATATATAGAACAACAATGTCAAAAATGTATCTTATGTCGGAGTTCAGACAAATAATGATCAAGAATGAAGAGGAATTGGGTCGCTACAAGGTATAATAGTAAAAGTTCTAACAAAGCTTTATGCTAGATCAAGATCAATTTGTGATATTGCAACAATTTTACCCAACACATTGCTGACAAATCATCAGTTTAAGGTTTGATACAAAATAAAGACACAATCAGATTCAGATGTGAATAACTAACAGTAATATATAAAATTGCACAAGTTCAAATAAATACATGCTATTGAGAAGCAATAAGATAAACGAAGAAACACGACTATATCTATATACTACTCCCTCCGTCCCAGGATAAAAGTCCTTATTACTATTTTGGGTTGTCCCATATTAAATGTCCTCTTTCTTTTAATAACCAAATTTTTACACATTTTTTCCTATTATGCCCGTAGCATTAAATATCTCATACTTTTCTTATTCTAATTCTCTCTCCATATTTAATGACATTATTATGGGCAATTTTGTCATTTTATTCCTCTTCTTAATATGCGTGAAAAGTCCACCAAGACTTTTATCCTGGGACGGAGGGAGTATAAGAAAGTAGAAGTGAAAACTACCTCAGCCAAAGAAGTAAATTGTGATAGCCACCTGTAGTTGCAAATAAAGCAATGATCACTATGACTGCATGACTTTATTTTGTTCAACACAAACAGGTGCCTTGAATACCTTGCATTTCCATGTTGATGTCTTCTCAATTGGCATCACAGTACTGCTAGAAGACCCTACAGAAAACAAGGGCTTACTTCCTGCAGTATCTTTGCTCACATTCCGTTTGGTCAATGATAAGCTTCTATGTTTCAACTCTTCCTTGGGATTTACTTGATCCCTAATGTTACAAATGCTTAAAGGCAACTTTTTCTGCTTGATTCTTCCCCTCTTCCTACCAAAGCTAAATGGATCCTCCAATGCTTTCCCCATTTTACCCTTTGGGTGAGTTGTGACTGCTTCCCCATTTTCCATCTTCAATGGCTCAACTTTATTCAATTTCAATGTGTTTTCATCAACTCTAACCACATATTTTCCCTGGGTGGAACCTCCAGCATCCAGCTCACCCACTGTACCAATCCCATTGCTTGTAGAGGAGTGGTTTTCACCCTGCATTATACCTCCGTAATAAAACTTCAGCTTTTCTGAAGAAGACAAACTTTTCATTAGCCTTTTATGTTTATGACTCTTCAACTCAGAAGTTGAAGAGTTCTTCGTAATTCTTGGAGAGCTGTTTATCGCCCGGTGTAAGTTACGTGCTAATTCTTCATCTGTGTCAACCCTTTGTCTTTTATTGTACAACATCTGAACAGGAACATGCCTCTTCATCTCATTCTTTTTCAAATATTTTTCATCGCTATCTGTTTCCTCAGAAAAGATTTCAACCAAATCCAAAGACCTTTTGGCAGCAGCCATAGCCTTGGATGCTACCACAGCCTTCCCTTCTGCTGCAGCTCTTGCAGCCTTGGCAGCCTTAACTGCAGCTTCAGCTGCTGATCTTGCGGCCTCCACTATCTCCTCAGGAGAGTTATTCACATGAGATTTCAAATAATTATTAAGCTGGGAATCAAATTGACTCACAGTACCAGAAGTCCATGGCATATATGATTTGCCATCATTCTGTTTCTTCAATCCGGCCAAAAGCCGCTTTCGAGGAGGTAAAAGGACATCGGCATCCAAATGATTAATGTCACATATATTGGTTTCCATTGTTCTTTACAACAAGGAATAAATCAATTGATTCGACAACATTCACACTATAAAAGACAAGAAACAAATCACACCTTAAGAATGATATTCAAAACTATAGTCACCAATTAATCCAATTATATTCAGAACCCATCAAATAATTTGCCTACTTTATCTAAATAACCAAGCATCACCATCAATCACATCCCTGCCCAAAATTGAATTAGCATGAAGTAACAGAGTCTGAATTCAGTATCTAAACAATAACAGACAAAACACATGAAATAGTGAATTCCCCAACACTGTGTACATCGGAAACAAATAATTTGATTATAATTCACTACAATCTACATAATTACCAGCTTGATTCAAGAGAATTATGACAAATCCAATCAAGCTTGGGCGTGATTGTAATTATAATTCAATAAACTAAGGAAATAGATAACCAGCTATAATTTGATGAAATGAGGAAGATACAATACCTGATCATGTCATCTTATGGAAAGAGAAGGGAAGAGGATGAGAGTTAGAATTAGGGTTTTCAAGGAGAGAGAGGAAGAAATTAGGGTTTTTAAAGACAGGTATATATGGAAGAAAATGGTCTGCAAACTAGTTAGAAATAGGAAAGAGAAAAAAATAGTTGAAGATCATAATCTCTCCCTCCTTGTTTACGTGGATATATATTTTTTTATTTCGATATTTACAAATTTAAGTTTTTGATATCTACAAAATGAAAATTTAGAGGACACGTCCTATGCATAGCACCACACCTAAATATATTAAAGTGGCTAAATAATATTTTTTTTTGTCAAATAAAAAGAGTTTTATTTAATTTATAAAAATTAAAATTGACATAAAATTATTATAATTTGATTAATGCAATAGTTAATACTTGAAACAACTTAAAATTACTATTAAATATAGTATTATAATTTTAAAAATTAAAATAAATTCACATCACAATTTAAATTTTAGTATTTTTAAACAAATTAAGATCAAACTCAAATGTGACTTTTTTTAATGAACAAATGTTATATTTGTTTGCAATAATTATATTTGAATATGACTATTAATCCCTAGGCTATGTTTGCTTGTAAGGATTATAGTTTCGGGATTATTAATCCTAAGATTATAATTTTAATCCTAAGACTATTAAGACATTTTATAATTCCTAAACTAAAAGTCCCAAGTCTAAATCTGAAAACAAACATGATATTTGTGATTAATAGTCATATTCCAATTCTTGTAAACAAACATAGCACAAGTGTTCTTTATTTTTAAATTAGGACTTGCAAACAAACATAGCCATAACCATAGCAAAGAGAGAACTTAGCAAACAAAACTAATTAACATATTTGGAGTATTTAAATTATTTAATCACTTTAACTAATGTAGTTGCACATTTACCATTATGGCGCATAGATATTAACCGCATATAATTTTACATAAAATATATGTTATCTTGTACTACTATGTCTCTAAAAATACTCCACATCATAAAAGTCTTTATTACTATTACTTTATTTTGGATAGTCCCATATTAAATATCCATTTTTCTTTAATAACCAAACTTTTACACATATTTTCTTATTATACCCGTAACATTAAATATCTCATACTTTTCTTATTCTAATTATCTCTTCTCCATATTTAATGACATTATTATGAATAATTTTGTCATTTTATTTATTTTCTTAATATGCGTGAAAAGTCCACCAAGACTTTTATCCTGGGACGGATGGAGTATATTATTAGCTTATTAGTATGATATAACTATAAAATTAAACCTAAAGACATTGTGACATTTTTGTATTATTATCATTAAGAGATTTTTTTTTCCAATAATAAAGTTTTTTTATTGTTGTTGTGGGCTGAAAGAAAGGAAGAAAAAAAGAAAAAGAGAAAAGGAGAATTCAAAAACACTAACAAGTCCAAAGTGAAGAAGCAGTTATTATGGATCTAACGCTTAAACCCACATGGGTATTGGGTTGTTCCTTCTTTTTCTTTCAGTTTTCATTTGGTATGCTTCTGTTATGCAACTCACCTCCTCTAATTAAACTTAAATTAACGTCTAATCGTTTTTCATCCCTATAATCTTCATATTCAATTATATGTAGTGGAGGGTATTACTTGCGCAGTACATAAATAACTAACTACCTTATATAATGCCCGCCAAAATCAAATCCCTTCCAAACTTAATTGAGTTTCCAGCGATATGTACTCCAAAGGAATCCCCAAAGAAAACTTGCTCAAAATTGATTAAGCCTTTGGAAGAAAACCCACCTAAATATCGTCAATCTCTAGACAAAATCACATACACCAAACTGCTCCAATCCTCCATTACTTCTGGGTCTCTGATCAGTGGCAAGCTCGCACATGCCCACATGATAAAAACTGCTTTTGACCCATGCTTGTTTCTGCAAAATACTCTCGTTAACATGTATTTCAAGTGTGGTGAAATGGACACGGCGCAACAATTGTTTGATAAAATGCCTGAACGTAATGTTGTTTCTTGGAATTCTATGATTTCTGGGTACACTCGGATGGGTCTTTATTCTAAAGCTGTTGGCGTTTTTAGTGAAGCCAGAGATTTGAATTTAGAACTTAATAAATATACTTATGCTAGTATGTTGAGCATTTGTGCTCAAATTGGGAATTTGGAGATGGGGAAGATGATTCATGGGTTGATTATTGTAAGTGAGTTGGGGCCACAAGTCTTTTTGACCAATTCCCTTGTTGATATGTACTCAAAATGTGGAGGAATAGATCTAACTAGGCTTGTGTTTGATAAATCAAATGAGTTGGATGATGTTTCTTGGAATTCCTTGATTGCTGGTTATGCTGAAAGAGTTTTGATTAATGAAACGTTGCAAGTTTTGGTTAGCATGCATCGAGCGGGAGTTAGTTTAAGTAGCTATGTTTTGGGTAGCATTCTGAAGGCGTGCTGCTCAAACTTCAGTGGTTCTGTGGAATGTGGAAGAATGCTTCATGCGTGTGCCGTCAAACTCAGATGGGATTCAGATGTTGTTGTTGGGACAACATTACTTGACATGTATGCCAAAATTGGGGATTTGAGTGACGCAACTCTACTTTTCAAAGTTTTGCCCAACAAGAATGCTGTAATGTACAATGCCATGATTGCAGGGCTTTCTAGAACAGAAAGTACTAGTGATGACGCATTAGATCTATTCTCCATTATGCAAAGGCATGAGATAGAGCCCTCAAACTTTACTTTCTCAACAATAATCAAAGCTTGTATTGCACACCAAGAGTTTGAGTTCGGAAAACAGATTCATGCCCGTATTTGCAAGAACAACCTTCAGTCTGATGAGTACATTGGCAGTGCACTTGTTGAGTTCTACTCTTTGTTGGGATTGACTGAGGATGGCAGAAAATGTTTTAATTCAACAACTAAGCAAGATATTGTTACATGGACATCCATGATGGTAGGTCATGCCCAAAATGGGCAATTTGAAAGTGCATTGCCTCTATTTTGCGAACTCCTGCCGACTGGAGCAAAACCAGATGAGTTTACGTTATCCACCATGTTGAGTGCTTGTGCTAATTTGGCTGCAGCCAGATCTGGTGAGCAGATTCAAGGTTATGCAATAAAAAGTGGAATTGGGAATTTTACTGTAGTTGAAAATTCAGTGACTTACATGTATGCAAAGTCAGGAGACATAGATTCTGCAAATCTGAACTTCCAAGCAACAGCTAAACCCGACGCAGTGTCTTGGTCTGTGATGATATGTAGCACTGCACAACATGGAAGTGCAAAGGAGGCTTTGCGCCTCTTTGTATCATTTCTGGGAGTTCTTACTGCCTGTAGTCATGGGGGACTTATTGAGGAAGGATTCCAATATTTTGAAAGCATGAAGAGAGATCATTGCATGACTCCTAATGAAAAGCATTGCGCCTGTATTGTTGATCTTTTGGGTCGCTGTGGAAGACTAGCCGATGCTGAAAGTTTCATCATGGACTCAGAATTTGTTGATGCTCCTGTAATGTGGCGATCCCTTTTGAGTGCTTGTAGGCTTCATAAAGACACTATAGCTGGGAAGCGCATTGCAGAGCGAGTGATTGAACTGGAGCCTGAAGCAGCTGCGTCTTATGTACTTCTTTATAACATCTATATTGATGCTGGAATGGAAACACCGGCAACAGAAATTAGAAATTTAATGAAAGGACGAGGAGTTAAGAAAGAACCTGGTGTTAGTTGGATCGAGGTGGGGAACAGAGTGCATTCGTTTTTGGTTGGTGATAAATCTCACCCTAGAAGTGAAATAATATATGCAAGATTGGAAGAAATGCTAGAAAAGATTAAGAAAATAGGCTATACTAATGAGAGGCTCGTTTCTGATGCCTTCGAGCTAGAGGAGGGGAATAGCTCAGCAGTTAGCCACCACAGTGAAAAGTTAGCGGTGGCTCTTGGGATAATCAGTTTGCCTCCATCAGCTCCCATTAGGGTGATGAAGAACCTGAGAGTTTGCTCGGACTGCCATACAACAATGAAGCTTTTCTCAACGGTTGAAAAGCGAGAGATAATTCTAAGAGACTCTATTCGTTTCCATCGTTTCAGAGAAGGTTCTTGTACATGTGGGGACTACTGGTAGTGAGACTGTGAAAGTGAGTTTCTGTTCTATCTTCCAGCTGACCTGATTAACCATTTTCAAAAAATGTGGCTCAAGACACCAGATACTTAATTAGGACCATATTTCAGGAAGTCAAATTATGTTGATGAGGAGGACTAAGATTGAAGGGCTCAAACGGCCCTAGTCGATGAGAAAAGGCAAAGAAGAAGGTACTCTGTTCCACCATTCTACGGAGGAAAGAAGTTTTTTGCCTGTTATGGTTGTTCGTTCGAATGTGGAAGTAAGAAAAACCCATTGAGCTTTCTTCGAACTTGCATGTTATTTCGTTTGCACAAGTCCATTCTTTTTTCCTCAACCATGTTTCTAAAATTATATCAAAATATACTAATATACACAAGAAAAGTTCTCAAAATAGGCAATGTGGGACTTTGCCAAAACGAAAATTTTTGAAACACGACCAACAATCCCCACATGATTCAAAATTATTAAATAGAGAAAGAAAAGAAAAATTAAATGGAAGTAAGAAAGGCAATAGATTTTAGATACATAACATCGATACCTTGTGGGTTTGAATCGACATTTAGTCGAACAAACTCATGATTGTAGATTATAGGTAAACTATATTCTTGAACCCATTATCTATAATACAAACAGTTTAATTCGCATACATACCCAAAAATCTCGAATCCACACAATTTCGCGGTTGAACGCGTTTTAGGCCATGCGCCTTAATTCTTCAACACATTTCCACTATGCCAATGTGTTTGTGAGTTTGCAAAAATGGAAAAGAAAAATAAAATAAAATTGGAATACAAAAAATAAATGTAAAAAAGATAATTATTGGAATAATATTAATATAAACGTGAAAAAAAAGTGTACTCTAATAAAATTTATATTTCATTTTCTTTTGTTTTGCCTTCAAGATTTCAAACAATAAAAAAAATGACCAAATGATCCTTGTTCAAAACATCCATTCAGGCTATCTCAAGCTTGTATTATATTCAAACAAAGACCAATAAATATGCAAAAAGTTGATACAAATCATTCTATAGAAGTATTTAACTTAATACATCAAAACCCCAAACCTACTCAAGTCCTCTAGCACAACCATTCCTGAATAATACAAAATCCTATATCACAAACAGCCATTACACAAAACACGCATGAGCAATCTCATGTTAACCTTTGCCTATGCTATCCAAAATAACAGTCAATACCCAGTTCTGGGCATGAATTAATATATGTATATACTTCACTCCTATGTACACAACTCTATTCGACACCGGGTGTTGATGAAAGTACAAAACTTTCTACAATTTCTCCCAGGCGCCTTGAACAATGAGATTATGGTCACGATGAATGAATATCCTTAACTATTTCTTCAATCAGATCTCCGACAATCCAACATTCCATTTCTTTCCCCACAGCATCAACATCATCATTTATCAATCCTGACCATGGGGTCGACTGCAAATCTTGAGCCACCATGCCTTCGAGCGAGTAATAGGATTTGTCTGTCGGAGGGTAGACATATACACATATAATATCCCACACTTGATTCAGTAACTTCCTTCCATAGGGAGGTCTCAGCATGGTACCAATTGCCTTTTTCCTAAATTTGGACATCGTCACAGGTGGTCCAAGTATAGTTGATAGTGCTTCATTCAACAAGTCGAGTAGCACCTTGTGATCTATCTTCTTTTCTGCCTGATCCGTATACTCTTCATTATCCTTGGTTCTTTTCCTGTAAACCTCTTCCACTTCTTCAAAGATGTTGCGGGTAATAGGCTTCGCGAATGGGTCCCATCTAGATAAAGATTTATCAGATGAACCATCATATAAACCAGAAGCAACAAGCAAATCTCTTATGTAAGCTTCTGCTTGGTCCTCTAACTCCACCATTTCAGCTTCCAATGGCTGCTCTTCAATCATGATCTCCTCAGAATCAGTAGCATCAAGTTGATTGAGTTTCCTCCGAAGCTCTGTATGATCAAATACCAAATATCATCGTCAATTTCTCCAATAGATTTGAAGCTCTACTTTAGTGTCTATATTATTTTTTGGATTTCTTTTGTTCAGGATAGAGGTGATTCAGGAAAGCCAGACAGTGTCAAAAATTTGGATGGAGACACCAAAAGTGCCATATTTCAAATTCTACATAACCAACTCAGGTTACTATATTTCTTTTTGTTACTTGATCAGTAACATAGAGCATGTACTATATTTCTTTTTAAAAAAAGTACTATATTTCCTTTTTTTAAAAGTACTATATTTTTACCATTTAGGTTAGAGCTGATCTCTTTAAAGACATTTGGCAGAGCATTATCCTCTAATGGATGTAGCTCTGATGTTGCAGTTGAGCTGTGATATTCTCCCATCCTCCAGAACTCATCATAGCCACTGCTGCAGACAGATGCAGGGCTAGGCGGCACCTCAGTGGAGTTCTCCTAAATTCATAAGACAAGAAATTGTTAGAAACGGACGCGACAAATACTGAATCACTTCGACCAAAGAAAAAATTATGGAAAAAAAATGAAGCTTACATGTCGGTCACAAAAGTTCATTACAACTGTTGGTCCACTCATGATATCTTTCATAAAGTTAAGTTCATTGACATTGAGTTCCTCTGCAGATTGAATCTTTCTGCTAAAGAGCTTCCCTCTAAGGGTGAAACTGTATTTAAAACTGGAAACCTTTTCTTTAAAATTGAACTTTTCTTTCTTCTGTTTTTTCATCTTCACTGCTACATTCTCAATTACTTCATGCTTCCTCCTCATGTGAGCCCCAGTTAATATATGGCGGTCCTCTAGTAAAAGCTTTCCAAATGACGTTCCTGATACAGGAGCTGACAAAGATCTAATAAGATTCCTAGGGGACAGGTCCTTGTGGACCACTATGTCGTCATCAGGCCCACATCTGAAAGATCTGCTTTTCAATTCTTGTTCATTTTTCACACTATCCCACTGGCTCATCTTACTTCCAGAAATCAAGATATCCCTTGACTTCCCTAGTCTGTCTCTTTCGTTATTTAACATTGATGATCTTGAGCTGTTATGATCAACCATAGGAATATCTGGATTGGTTTCTCTCTTCAGAACATTCCTCAGCCTTTCTGATAAAAAATTTCTGGTATCTCTGCTAATGAACTCAGGGGAACATGTTCCATTATACTGAATTTCACTTCTATAAGATCTTGTGGATTCTGATCGGACCAAATTCACTCCAAGGTCCCTAGTAACACTTTCTCTAACCTGTTTGGCTATACGTTGAGCTATCTGTTTCGGGTCTGATGGCTTTTCACTATACGGGGTCTCAATTCCACCTCCACGAACCATAATACCCCTTTTACTAGTTTTTCCTTGCAACTCACGCTTCAGCCTTTCTTTTACCTCCTCAAGAAAATCTTCCATATTATCCCTCTGCTCTGTATTTCCTGAAGTTCTGTCCCAGGACTCTTCATAATTTCCAATACTATCAAGGCCAGGCCTCAGGATCACTATCTTTGTTGGAGCAGAAGGAATAGCTGGTTTCTGTTCAGGAATTGCCACAGGTGACCACTCAAAATCTCTGCTTGACCTTCTGCTCCTTGAAGAAACTGAGTCCCTTTTTTCAGCTGGGAAAAGATCTGTTTTATGCACTAGATTTTGTAAACCACCTGATTCAAGTGAATTTCCTTTTACAACATGAGTCTTAAGTTCGCTAGGCTTCTCACCGGTTCTCATTCTTCCAGAATTAGTATAGCGAACACTCTTTTCTTTGTTGAGGTTCTCTTGAGCCATCCACTGGCTAGGGATGGTCCCAAGTTCAACAACCTTAGCACATTCTTTAAACCTTGCTGCTTGCCATGCTTCAAATTCTTTTTTGAACTTCTGCAGTTCCTCCTCTTGAGGATGCTCTCGAGGCCTAGGTTTATTTAGCTTCAAGCTGTCATTCCAATCATCAGAATCTCTATCACTCTCATGGTGGAAGGAATCAAACATTTTCTGTCTAGAAGACTTTGAGGGAAATAGTTCCACATGGCCAACTGACCCACTTTTTGTCTGTTTTTCTTTTGAGAAGTTTTTTATGGGATTGTCCTTTTTCTCCACTTTCTGAGATACTGGTTTTGCATCTAATGGTAGCATATCCACTCCCATTAGACGAGCCACGACGCTTGGTGCATTGCCTTTGGTCTTTGTCCTTTTGGTTATTTCCTCACTGATCAACTTCTTCATCGGAGCTTCAGTTGGAAAACAGTTCTTCTCGGACCAGTCCGGAGCAGCTTGATATGTGTACTGTTAATTAAAAGTGATTATGTCAAAACAGACTACCACACACACGTGCAAGAGCATCATACAAACACACACAAACGGGGACACATTGAATATGCGAGATGATTGGAACAATCAAAATATTAGAAGCACCTGTTTCATAACATTATAAGAACATGGCAAGACTTGGGACTTTTAGGATTAAACCAATCAATTTGGTATAGGATGGCATGAAATAGAAAAGTTATATTTTGGGTAATTCGTAGGCACCTAAACTCAGATTTTGTAACCTTTTCAAGTAAAAATTGTGATCATAAAGAAAAGAATCCTAGTTCCTCTAAAATAGGTTCTTCAACCAGAAGAACGCCTATTAGTCTACAGAGACTTTATCTCTTCAAGATAATGAAGATTTACAAGGAAGAAATGGTGTTCAATTGTTCATCAACCTCCAATATGCCCAACAAATAAAACAAAGAAAACCTGCTACTGAAAAAGCAAACGAAGAAGACCAGCAACTGAAAAAACCCTACCCCTGGTAATAAAGCTTGAGGAACTCTATTATATAAAAGTCAGCTCCTGTCTTTCCAATTCATAAGCAATGCCAATGAGTAAATTCAAAGGGCTCAAGACTGTGAAGTATGATTCCACACAACAAGAGTTGAGAAACACCAGAAAATGCTATTAAGTTTAGAACAGGTTATGTTAGTGATAATATTACCAGTACATCGTCTCTTACAGCATCGTAGTTCTGGCAAATTTCAACTGGTAACTCCAAGCTGTTCCAAGGAGCCTCTACACCTGCTAAATAGTTGATTGTGCTTTTTAGTGGCTAGGAAAGATTGGAAATCAATACATCATACATAATTCAACTTAACTAAGCTTTTACTTAATAGAAATTAAAATTTATTGATTTGATCTCCCACATTTATCTAAATGAGATTTCATTCAAAATGCACACCGGTGGCAATGTATCATACAATCATGATCAGTTTTCAACTACAAGTTTTGACTGTCTATTAATCATATACAAAACAGAGGTATCTAGTTTGTCCTCCCAAATTAGGTTTGGACAGGAACCAAAAGAAAAAGAATTCTGATAATTAAAAAAAAAAGATCAGTATTAGTATTCTAATACTTAACTTATAACCATATTGACAAGAGAATAAAGAAAAGTATTTTTTTATTAATTCACCAAAGGATTTAGAAAAACTTACAATAGATTTGAAATTCATAACTCATAAGTAAGATACAGTCCACATACAAAAAGCATTATATAATAAAACGGTTTGATTTTCTATGGTCATGTAGTGAGCATGAACCGAATGATATATCATTCTTTCCCAATGCACCTAAAAATTAATGATACTTACCAGCTACATGTCTGTTTTGTGTTATAATTTTCCTAGCCATCCTCCCCTGATTTAAGTTAGTAAGGTGTAATAAATCTCCCATTTAAGCAGTGGGTCCACCCAGAGTTTGTAATACCGTTATCAATACATCTCTTTATTGCCCCCATGAAACCTGAAGCAACTGTATGTCATCCACAAGTAAAATGTGATTCAAACCCTGCAGAGCCACGAATCAGTTCACTTGTACATTTTCCTAAGTACATGAAAATCTGCAATATTGAGACAAGCAATGCTTATTGCGATGCAAATAGAAGAAGTATGCTATAAAAGTCTCCTCTCACAAAAGGAATCACTTTTAACTTTAAATTCAGTAAAGAGGGATACAAATAGACAGGATAAAAGCAACTAAAGAAAGATAAAAGTAGCATCAATCAGCTGCACCAGAGATAGTAAAAGCACATTATAGGTTAAAATGTTACAGGAAAAGGGGTAAGGAAACCTATTATTCAATATTTCCAACATTCAACACTACAAACCTGTAACATCATAATCCATACTTCAGTTTATTATTTATTTCTCTCTCCACATACAATTTAGTGTCCATGATAGTTCAGCAAATTATTCGATCAAAATGTCTCATACAACATATGTAAACAATGCATGTTCATGTGTGTGTAGACTGCACATAGAAAGAGAGAAAGAAAGAGAGAGCATGATGTACTTTTGAGTTTTAGTAACACAATAATAATTAAGTTGGTCCATTGAAGTCGATCACTGTGACAATTGTTGCACTCTATATTTTCTTCTCTAAAATATCATAATAACGTTCCGTAATTTGGGAATCAATATAAATTTGATCAAGAATTATATTTTTATAGAATAGCATGCCTCCATATAATTGAAATAAAAGGTCCCCTAGAAATGATGCACAGAAACGTCTAATTTCATAATAAATTAATAAATATGACATAACAAAACTAGCTAATAGCTATCATAATCAAACTCATAAACATTCAAACAAAAATTAAAGAGGAATGACAAGTGCAGCTCGATTAATCTTCGAAAAGAATTATGTATCCAAAAAGAAAAAATTTACAATATAAACCCCAGAAAAAGAAAAAAAAACATCCGGCAATGCTTTCAGGTCAATATGGTCAACTACTCAAGGATCATATACAGGACTTATATTTTATATATTCAACAACCAATATGGTCAAACAAGATGATTAAAGAAATTACACAATTAAGTTAAAATGCTTGTGATTACAGAATTTCACAATCTGGAACCAATCATAGTCTAATGATTAATAAATAAATCACAAAAAATAACAAAGTTAGATTCACAATAACAGGGATCTTAAAACAAATTGGTTCAGTCTAATCTCAAATTGAACAGCAAGTGAAAAAAACTACAACATTACATTGCAATATATGAAGAATCACAATTCACAACATACCCTTAAGGAAATCAAGTAAAGACCATGTCCAATTCTCGGATTCTGATGACGAAATCCTAACATCAACAGCGAATAGGCGAAGAACTGGAAGGGAGAGAGAAAATGAAACTGGAGCAGGAAAGTGGAAATTTCAAAGCTTGTGAGTCTGAGCCTTGGAAATTATAAATTATAATGATGAGAGAGAAAAAGGGTTTGCTTTTTAGGATGAGAGAGAAAGAAACTCCATTACTGGAATGATACAACCAGAAAGTGAAGGTTTTTTCCGATGCAGTTTAGCTGTGAAAAAAAGCAAAAGGGTGGTGTAGTTAATAATCCAGTAGAGGATGCACCACTGAATGTAGGTGGTCTTCACCAATTAGTTTCCCGTCTCTTCCTAATTAAGAGGAAGACACTACCGACCTTCCTTTTTGCGGTAAAATTTTACTTGGTCTTCGTTTATTCTTTCTTTTTTATAAATAAGAATTAATTATTTCAATATCTTTTTGAGTATGTAATTATAGTGCATATATCATTATTTAAAACGATTAATACTCTTTAATTTGTACATAATGTAAAAAAATACAATTATATATGCACAAAATATATTTTATAACGTAAAATATTGATATTTTTAATCAAAACTGTTGAGGTATGACAAACACGATTTATTATTTAAAAAAATACTATGAAAATTTATTAAATTACAAATTCACTCTTTGAACTCAGTTGATAATGTTAAAAATTAGAAAGATAAATTTACTTAAATTAAAATTTGTGCTACATAATTTTTCATTTTTGAGGTGGGGTGGGGTGGGGTGGGGTGAGGTGGGGTGGGGTGGGATAAAATGAGGGCCCTGCAACTATTGAATAATGCAGTTGATGATTATGAAATTATATTATAATTCTTAAAAAGTGGGACTTGAAAAAAAAGGGAAAATGATAACTATTTTCTTATGGAGGAAATTAAGTACTACAAATGTTAGTTAATAAGGTTGAGCCAGCCTATCATTGAACTTTGAAGTAAAATTAACTCTTTTAATGTAATTTAAAAAGTAGTTATAAAGTTCGCCAAAATCATATCCAATTTAGTGAAAGCAATGCTATGTTGTGCTCTGACAATCCTGACAGCTAGCCATAGTCCATAGATCCATAAAGAGGTGTCATCGATCAAGACTCATTATAACATTACAAGATAAATTTTTGACCATTGAAGTAGTTATAATTATGGATCTATGATAAATTAATTTTCTGATAAGTTGATAATGTGATTAATACATTATCAACTGCTCCATCCCATCTGTAAGACCCCAACTTATTATTAATAAAATTTAATTTTTTTTATTTGTTATTTTGAAATAGTAAAGGTTGATTTGATCAATGTGGATAATTATGGATAAAATACGCAAATATTTCAAAATAAGCAAGTTGTTATAAAATATTCATTATTGTTTTAATATTCGTATTTACGCCAAGCAAACCATAGCGACCATATATAACCTTATAACGAAAGCGATTGGATAAAAGAAAACGACAAATATAAGTTGTTTAAAAATAACAACAGTAGTTATTCACAATAATCTTGTTAAAATACTCGGTGGTTAAAACACAAGAAGACACGGTAGATTGCATCAATTATTGATTCTTACGTAAAGAAGGCACTTCTCAATAATTGTTACGATAATTACTTATTCAATTATTTTATTTTATTGATTCAATAATTGTTGTGTTGATATTTTATATTACCGTTGTTTGATAATTGTAACTACACGTATTTTTCATTATCGAAGCAATAATTCATATTATCTAATAATATTATTGGATAACATTATTGACAATGTCTAGAAAGTTCTGTCTAAGGAGAGGTTTGGTCACCTAATTGCGCGCCAGTAAGAAGAAATTCTTATTGAAAAGCCCCCTCTTTCCTGGGAACTGTCTGATTGTCAATATTGTGATTCTGTAATATTATTCGCGAATAATTAATTATTAATTTATATGATGAGGAAAATATTAATTTTATGTGGATATATATGGAGAAAATTTTTTAATGTGACAATTGTTGAAAATTAAAATTTTATCTTTTTCTGATAAAATAATTCATTTAAATATATTATCATATTTTTAATAATATAATAATGGTGATATTTTTACAATGAATGTGTGATATATGAGTATACGAGGAGAAACAGTATTTTTGTTGCAATAAATGTTTAAAACATGTTAAACATGTCGGTGGACCCCATTTCTTCGACCGAATTTGATTATAGCACAAAATCGTCTGTTTATGAATTTGGGTCAATTTCTATTTGGAATTTGGAAAACTTTCTTCCGCAAAGTTGTAGAGAATTGAATTTTCTATAAAAATTCAGAGATTCAAATTTTCCTGACAAAAGGGCTATTTATTGTGAATTATTGAAGTTACAAGCTCAAAATAATTAATTTTTGAAGTTTTAAATATTTTTAATAAGAAAACGCGTTTTTTTGAGTTAGGCAAGGTGAGTCACTCTTGGTGGTGATGGTTTGAATCGATTTTGGGTGCGTAGGAATTTAATAAATATATATATTAATATTTTATTAAATTCTATAACTTTGTGTTCTAAGCATTTTTCTATAAATAGGGTGCTTATGTTAGAATTGAAAATCACACCAGAAATTGAAGTTTTCTCTCTATATTATTGAGCATATTCTTGTGAGTATTTTGAGTATACTTTGAGTATTGCTATACTGTTCTGAGTTCAAGTTATAACTTATATCCATTATTCTAGTTAAAATCTTTGCGCTTTTTCAGGTAAGAGATATTATTTTTTTCCGTAATGATATTATTTCTTCAATATCATTATCTTTGAAATAATGATCTGAAGTTTTTATCAAATTTGAAACTTTTGGTGTCTGAGATTCTTATTCACGTATAAAGGCACTATCCACGATATCTGACACTATTCACTTAATATAGCACTATTCATCGAAAAATAAAAATTTTCCCTTTTCGCCTCTAAAATATCTATTGCGGATACTAGCTTTGATTGTATCCATGTTTTGATCATTCTTGAATTTTACACCACTATGATTATTTTTGAGGTATTTTTGGACATGGATAAAACAAAGTACTAATCCTTAATCCTTAATCCTTGTCATTTTGTTTCACCGGATTCGCTTTCTTTAAAAATATTTTCATCATCCTCGGTCTTAAATTATGATATTATTGAATATCTTTGGCACAGTAGTGCAAAGATGAATGATTTCGATGAATATCTTTGGCCCAGTAGTGCAAAGATGAGCAGTGTTTAGATGAACATGACTAATCGATGAATATCTTTGGCACGTGTAGTGCAAAGATGAATATTTGATTCCGTGATATATATTGATTGATGTTACGGGATGAAAGATGAGACGATGAACTTTTAAATTCATACATAGAAGATAGTAGTTTTGCATTCTCTACTTAACTCTTCTAATGAATTATTATTTCATTGCGAATATTGATTTAAAATTTGTTGTCTATTGTATTCTATTAGATTTTTTCCTGTTGAAGACTAATGATAATTTGTTGTATATTATCTTAGTCATAATATTCTTTATGGCTTAATGAGCTCACCCTTTTCTTTTTTTGTTCCATTTTTCTTCTCGGGGAGGCTAGTAATATATCGAGTACGAGTCGGGGTATGGAATGAAGGTTCTAGAGAGAGTTGTTTAGTAGTCCTCACCATTTTGTAAAATAATGTATCAATAAATGTGATGAGGATTTATTTGAGTATAGATATTGTCTGAAGATAATATTTGTATTCAAACTCACGCTTTCTTGTTGTAATAATAAAGTTGTAGTTATTTCGCATCTATGTATTGACAACTCAGAATGGGTGATGTATACCTATTTTGGGGGCGTCACACCATCACTGTTTGTCACCCACTCCCTACTGACACAGTTCCCCCATTACCAGTGACCTCAGTCGACTGCATGCAACCCACCTGCCCCATCCCATCACTGTTTGCCACCGTCGGCCGACTGAGTCCCATCCTCATTAATGCATGGCAGATCACAGTCAACCATCATCTCCTTTCATCATTACCGGTCAAAGACAAGTTTATATATTATTTGTCTAATGGGTCAGTCCAACGATTCGGCCGAACACATTCAAGACACAATAAATATAATCCAAGGAAGGAGCCCAACCGGTCCGGCCCAATACCTAAAGTATTATGGCCCAACATGATTAATACAGTGCTGATAAGCAGAAAGAAATCATCTTCCGCCTGCGTGTCAATACTGTAATAATCAATTGACCAAAATTCTCGTAACATAATTATGGGATATGGGCAAGTTATAAATTATTTTTATACTTAAAAATTACATTAACTAAAGTAAGATGAGAAAAAAAGAAAAAAATAAATTAAATATAGTATAATAAAAATTTATTCTAATTTATATATATAATTAAGAGACCAAAGTAGCTCGACTCTTTTAGCGACAATTCCACATTAATTTCACATACACGTTCATGTGTGTCCGAATATTAATATTATTAGTAGTATATTGTTAAAAAATGTTGTAGAACATAATCTTGACTTGGATAAACATATTTAATTAAATAGAAAGAGAGAATGACATTTGGGTAATTTAAATTAATTATTGTTTCACCATATTCATTCACTTAATTAATTGGGTTGATGTGGTCCGCGTACAAGACAGAGGCCGCTCCAAACCAAATCATCTTCTCATACACCCAGGTTGTACTTACTTTTATTCTACTCTTTTTCCTTTTAGTATCATGATTTGCGTTGAATTAATCTCTCTATTCTAAATAAGGCTTCTGAAACATGTTTATACATGCTGTCTGTGACTCCTATGCTATGCTGCTTTTATTCTACTATTTCTCATTTTATAAATTTATAACGGAGATAATATTTCTGATTTTTTTTTAAATAAGGATAGGACAAATATGTAAATTAATACATTGATTAGTTTTTGTGTTTTATTGTGATAACTTACAATAATTTTGCCTTATTTTATAAACATTATTATGATTATGATTAATTTATGATGATTAATTAATATTATAATTAATTCAAATTTTTTTTATTTAATTTTTTTTTTAAAAAAAGAATTAATGTTTTAACAATGGAGTCAGTTGCTAATATATACATATATATATAAAAGTTATAAGCAACGTATAATTAATAATGGTACGCACGTTGTAAGAAGTAAGAAGAGCACATGAGAAACAGTTGCTTTTGCGCACAATGACTTCCATTTGGCGCAAGAGAGACAGTTGATTTGGACTTGTTTATTTGTTTTCTTCTTATTCTGCGTGACTTTCAGCGCCATGCCCATAATCTCATTCTCCTCTACTGTCATGCTGGCCGATATTACTTTTTTTTAATGTTGTCATTATTTATTCATTCTCTTTATTTTTTATTTTTAAAATATATATAAAAGAAAGTGTTTTTTTTGTGCAAAGGAAATTCTATATCAGTTCCAAAAGAGTATAAAACAACTAATTGCTTTGATAGTTTCATAGATATAAAAACAAATAAAAGTGAGTATATAGTAACTTCTCAATCTCAACGAGTCAAGTTTTAATTTAATAATAACTCTGCTTTTCCGTGTTCAATTTTTTTCTTGTTTTACTACACGAAAACACTTTTATTTGTCTTTTTTGTTTGTTTTACAAAAAGAGAAATTGTTTTTAGATTGGATTATTTTTATGATAAGTTGATCAATTAACTAATACACACAGCACAGAAAGAGAGATCACCTCCCGAAAAGATAGTCAAAAAATAGAAAAACCATTTCTAGGTAGCTGTCATCTATCAATTCGCCTTGCTATGTATTGGAAAGCTTGCTATTTTCAATTCGGGAATGGTTGGGAGATGTGTCATACTATTTCGAAAAGTTTTTTTCGAGCGCTATACAATGACATCGAACATGCCCCTTTCTGAATTCGGAAAGATGGGTTCATGACTAGATAACATCTTCAAGTATAGTCTGTGGAACTGTCTTGTATAGTTTGCACTTGAGATTGTTGCGGTGGTTCTTTGTGAGTCTATCCTCCGTTAGATGATTGTTTTATATGTTGTGTTTGGCCAAATGATGTCTTTGCCCTTTCGGGATTGTCTCTGGGGTATAAGTTGTGATGTTGTCTTACCTCGGAGTTGTTTCCAGGGTTTAACTTTTGTTGTTTCTGTTTTTTTCAAAGTTGTCTCCGAGATTGATTTGATGTTCCACGAGGTTGTCTCTCTATCTCTATGGTTTGATGGTTTGATATTGTAGTCCTCCGAGATTGTATCCGGAGTAGAAAGACGATTTTATCCTTCTACATGATTAGTAACAAGAAATTAAATTTTTTAATGTTTATAATTGAAATATTGAGTTATTTAAATTTTAAGTTTAATTAAATTTATTTATTCCTTTCTCTAAAGTGCGTTAGTGTGTCGACACTTTCTCTCGGCAGAACCACAACGTACGCCGCTGGACTGCTGCATTAGTCGGTTCGTTGATCATATACAAGTAGTTGCACCACATTATACTTTAGGAATCTAATTAAAAGTGGGGTAAGCCTATGTCCTTCGGACTAAGCCATATTATGCCCAAATCAGCCGAACTTTGAACTATCTTATACTCTAATAAAAAGTAATAATTCCGCGTGCTCTCTCTCTCACTCTCTCTTGAATAATAAAAAGAATTTATATTTTTATAAAAAAAATTAATATTTTCACAAGACTCTTGTGTGAGCGAGACCTTTTGAAAATATCAAAATTTTCTTGTAGAAATAACAATTCCTCGTAAATGGGTCTTACACTCATCGAGAAGAACTTGTGAAAATATCAAATAATAATTATGAAAATAACAATTTCCAAAGAGAGAAAAAATGAAAAAAATAAATTAAGATTTGTATGTTTTTTTTACATCATGTGAGTTTATAAAATAAAATGAATGCAATTTTTTTATGTTTAAATTATTGTTTTACCTTTATATTAATTTTGCTTTTTGTCAAAATCTGTTCAATTTCATTAAAAGAATTTTAAAATTTTAATACGATCAAACCATATAAAATCAAATGGGTTGTCGATAAATTGGGTATTTTGGTCAATTTTCACCGAAAATTAATGTTGGGGTCGACATTAAGCAATTTAAAATTTTATGTATCCATTTATAAACCTAATTATTTTAGGGTTCTTTACACTACTATACAACAATTAAAAAATAATTACAAGATTAGTGCATTCATAAAATAATTATAAAAAGAATGCAACACAATAACCAAATATATTAAACCCTACCTTGCTCATCCGTCATTCTCTCTCCTCCCATTTATCCTCTTCTGCCGAGGCCTCTTGTGACTTTAGGTTTGTATGTATAATTGTTATATTCGTTCATGATTTCAATTCATTTCAGTAATTTCGCACAAATAATCCTTTAATTTTTCTGCCTACTGAAGACGTTGTAACGAGTCGAGTCGAGTCCTCAAGATATCATCATAATTAGATCTATTTGCATAATAGATTCAAAATTTAGCTTTGTATGGGATAATATGTCGAGAATCATTTGTTAATTTGGTCGGTATCTGAAATTTGGCGTGGATTTGAATTGCAAATGATCAAGGGAAGCTGTATTGGCATTGAAGGAGAAAGGCGGTTCAAGTCCTTATGCGATCCCCAAGTAAAATTTCTTAAGTCTCCAGTTGAAGAAATATGTTTCTTAGGGAAAATTGGTCAAAGTAAAGGCTTAGTTCAAGTTGTAACCATCGGGAACAGTTATTTGTGTAAGAAAACGAGATGACCTTCACATTTTTCTTCTCAATACTCCTTTCGTCTCAGGATAAAAAGAAGATGAATAAAATGACAAAATTATCCATAATAATGTCATTAAATATAGAGAGAGAATTAAAATAAGAAAAGTATGAGATATTTAATGCTACGGGCATAATAGGAAAAAATGCGTAAAAGTTTAGTTATTAAAAGAAAGTGGACATTTAACATGGGACAACCCAAAATAGTAATAAGGACTTTTATCCTGGAACGGAAGGAGTATTATTTATATTCTAAATGATACTTTTTCACAGTTCAAAATCATATAATCTCATTTCACAGTTTTCTGAATTTTGAAATAGAATAACATAACAGTTTAATTTAATTGGAAGCCTTAAATAAATCATAACAAATTTTAAAATCATACATTTAGGCATCCGAATAAATTTTAAGGCATACATAAACGTAACGATAATCTTAAAAAATAGTTCGAAAAATCACTTACCTCAATATTGCCAAAACACGAAATTAGAAGCGAACAAATCTTTTTTGTTTTTTCTTCTTCTCTGTTCTGCAGTACTTCAAAGCCAAATAATTTTTACATTCTTTTCTTTCTGTGTGTCTCTCTCTCCCTCGTTATTTAAATATATGTAATTCCTTTGCAAAATAAGTTACCACTTTTTAAAATTAAAAATTTATTACAACTTAAATGACTTATCATATCCTTATCTTTATATGTTTTAGATATGTACTAATAATTATTTTTTCATTATATATATATATATATATATATATATATATTATTATTTAAAATCCGGATATTACAATTAAAATTAATGAGATTTTTTAATGTGTTATAACGAAAAAGAGTAATTTTTTTATATTCTAGAGATAGTAATAAAAACTACTACTAATTATTATTATATAATCCTAAATGGGGTGATTTCTTATTGTCCTCCTAACCTCACCGCTTTAATAACCACGACTGCAGAAAAAAATTAAATATTTCAATTTTCTTTATTTTTTCGGTACTAAAATATTTCAGTTTTCAGCTGAATAAAAGTGATGTCAGTCTCAGTTCAGTTATAGGGATCACAAATTACGGAAATATACAGGCAGAACCTGAATCTGCAATCTAGTTTTGGTCAGCAAAAGCATATGACCCCAGGCCCCACCCCATGAGTTTTAAATTTAATGAACTTAAACTTCATCATTTTAGTGTTAAAGTTGTTTGTAAACTTAACCATGAAATTAATATTTTTACCAGGGGGAAGAGAGGAGTATAAAAGCGGCCCACAAAGCTAAAGAAAAGTTGATAAAGGGATTGATTGGGTTGTGTCTTGTTGTGGGGGCTTATTAGTAGTTGTAAAGGCGTCCGTCCAGTCCCAAATCAAATGATGTTGAGAACGTGTATCATGTGAGCCCAAGGGAAAAAGCCCTCTCATGAATATATCGTAATGACTAATGAGTGTGTTGCTGCATGTAATTTATTATTATTATTATTATTATTATTATTATTATTATTATTATTCCAATTATTGGACCACAGATTGGGGCCCAATGTCCACACAACCCTGAACTAGCCCATGTGGCTGTGCAATCATAATGATATCAACCATACTAGCTAATTTCATTTTCTTGGTGTACCAAAATAAATTAGGGTCCTTTACATAAGTATACAACAAATAGAAAGTAATTACAAAAAAAGTACATTAATCAAATAATTACAAAAAAAGTATAATTATGACCTATATTACAAAAATAGTACAATTCACATTAATAAAAAAACCTAAAATCAAGGACAAATAACTGTCATAATTAATAATTCAAATTCAAAATAATAATTCAAATTTAAATATTCAAATTCAAATCTTCATCTCCCTCACATACACTTTGAAATAATAGTCCACTGCTACACCGCCGGAAATCTCCGTTGTCCAAAACGTCAATGAGAATAAAAAAAAAAGATTCGCCTTACAAAAAGTTTAAAAATAAATAAATGTAACTATTAATATTCTGAAAAAAAAATTTATAACTATTTTGTTACTCATAAATAATAAAATGGTTATCTTTGTATGAATGGTTGGCTACCAACTCCAACACATTCAAACGAAATTTATAACTTAATAAAACTGAATTGGTAACCAAACTTGTATACAAGGTAACCAAATTTTTATACCAAGATAACCAATCTACCTTCACACCTGCAGTATGAATTAGGTACCTTGGTCTGAAAGTTTGGCAACCAACTGCATGAAGGTTTGGCAACCAACTCTATTACATGCAAAATAAATTGGAAACTTAATAAAACAGAATTGGTTACCTTGATATTAAAATTTGGCTACCAACTGCATTATGAAAAACTGCAGAAACAGAGCGATGGTAACGTCATAAACAGAGCGATGGTAACGTTCTTCCCTTCTCCTTAGTCTCCACCCTCATCCCCATAAATGTACATCCCAACAATGAATTATGTCTAAATGATCTACAAAAAGTAGATAAGGTTAGCTGAATTATAACTTTGGTACAAGCAATTTTCAAATTTCTTAAAGTATATATATCACCTTACTACTAATTAACATGTATTTACATTAATGGTGTACATTTTGATATATATATATATATATATATATATATATATATATATATATATAGTGCCTTGAGTATGTGTATATATATCAAATATTAGAACCAACAGGTTTCAATGATGACGAGCTCTTTCAAGAGAATCTCATAAATCCTCTCCGATTACCAAAATTCGATGAGGAGCCATGATCGCTTAACTGCATCACCCATGATCGCTACTCGCTTTCTTGTCGCTGCTTTCTTTTTTATTCATTATTATTATTAAAAGCTTGAATTTGTTAAATAACTTGAGGAGAGAGAGAAAAAGCTATAACTAATCCCTAAATTAAGGAATTCTAATTGTATTATAATTTCCTAAATTAAGGAATCCTAATTACACTAGAATATGTAAATAAATATGAAAGTGTATTAGTTATGTAAATATTATATGAGTGCACTATTGATGTAATTATTTTTAAAAATGTATTAGAATATGTAATTGTCCTAATAAATTACTCTCTCTCTCCATACTGGGTTTAAGGATAGTCCGACAAAAAAATATAATAATAAAAAGTATATGTCAATTTATGTGATCAAATAGAATAAATTAGGGTAGGGGTATTATAGCAATTATAATTCAGTTAAAAACTTTTGTGACATAACAAGTGAAACATCCTCAAGTCAAACAAGTCATCAATACTAACCGATTCATGATGATAATCTTATTTAACTCCCTATAATTTATGCACAACCTCATAGATCATCTTTCTTTTTCATAAACAAAACTATAGCATCCCACGACGAAACAAACTCCCCATAATCTATGCGCAACCTCATAGATCATCTGTCTTTTTCACAAACAAAACTAGAGCATCCCACAACGAAACACTCGATCGAATCACACCACAATCTAACAATCTAACAATTCTTGCAACTGCTCCTGCAATTTCAACTGTGTCATCATATACGACGCCTTAGAAATGGACTCCGCACCATGAACAAACCCGATAACTCAAATTACCGTTGCGATGGCAACCCTGACAGTTTAAATTTCTCAGGAAACACATCAAAAAATCATGAATAACTAGAACATCCTCAATACGGCACTCACCCATAGAAGTATCATTCACAAACGCCAAATATCTTCACATCTTTGTTGGATATTCTCATTATCTAAAAGTATATAATAAATATATTATATGTTATCCATGTAACATTATATATTATATTATATGGTATTGGAAGTTGGGAGCCAACGGTAATATTTGGAGTTGGGATACGATTCAAAAATATAGAACGCCATATCCCATAATTGGGATACGACCCATCAGAATTTGGGATACGAGCAAGCTATAAATAGATCAGGAATCCACCAAATTCAACACACTGAAAATTATTCAATCCTTCTCAATTCATTCAATCCTTCTCAAGTTAGGAAAATTATCATTTCCTTATTATAATTTTCTTTTTTTATTTATAGTTTAGCACTAGATTTGTTCCTACACAACAAATTCTAGTACAGATTAAAATCTGGACCCGTCTTATCTTGGGAGACTAATTCGCAGTAACTCTGTGTAGCAAAAGTAAGGGGAGAATATAGTCTTAAGGAAAGAGTGGTCAACCATTCGATTCAGGCAGAAATATTGTTGTTCTATATTTTACTACAAAAATAAATTTTTACAACAATCTTAAGACTACATTACCATGGAGGACAACAATTCAAAAAATAGCTTGAATCAAATTAACAAACTTGAAAAGTTTGATGGTTTATTCTTCAGACGTTGGAAAAGCAAAATGTATTTTTGCTTAACAGCATTAAAAATCTCTCATGTGCTAAATGAAGAGAAAATTGAAGAAAAAGAAAATGAGACACCGGCAGAAATGAATCGAATAAAATGGGAACAAGATGACTTTATGTGTAAAGGGTACATTTTAAATGCACTATCCAATTCGTTGTACGATGTGTATGAAGCCAAATTCATGGAAAAGACGGCAAGGGAATTATGGAAGGATCTCGATAACAAATACAAAATTGAGGACGCCGGAAATAAAAAATTTCTAGTAAGTTCATTATTTGATTATCAAATGATAGATAACAAATGTGTTATGCTGCAAGTACATGAACTTCAAATTATTATGAATCAAATTATGTCGGAAGGTCATAGCCTTGACGAAGGGTTTCAAGTATCGACAATCATTTCAAAATTATGGAAAGATTGTCGAAAAGAATTGAAACAAAAGAAAGATGCAATGACTATGCAAGAACTTATTAAATTTCTCCAAGTTGAAGAAAATTCTTGAAACTTGGATAAATTGGTAATAGAAAATAAAAGTGCTAAAGCTCTTGTCATAGAAAATGCATTTAAACCAAGGGGCAACAATAAAAGAAAGCATGGTGGTCAACATAACACTTCTGAAAATAAAAAACCGAAAGGTACTTGTTGGAAGTGTGGTAAGCCAGGACATTTCAAGAAACAGTGTACTTTGTACTTGAAACAAAGGCAACAAAAGAATGATCAAACAAATATGGTAGACAATGAGGATATTGCTGCTATGATCATGGAGACTAACATGGTTGAAAATGACATGGAATGGTGGATTGATTTTGGAGCAACCAAACATATTGCCAAGAATAAAGCAATATTTCAAGCCTATGAACCTATGAAGGATAGTCAAGAACTATTCATGGGAAATTCATCAACTGCAAAAGTGATGGGCAAAGGCAAGGTGGTTCTCAAGCTGTCATCCGGGAAGACAATTACTCTTAATGATGTTCTCCATGTTCCAGAAATTAGAAAAAACCTTGTATCTGTTAGTCTTTTAAACAAACATGGCATAAAAGTCTTGTTTGACGCTAATTGTATTATATTGTCTAAGGGTGGTATGTATGTCGGAAAAGGATATGAATCTAATGGCATGTACAAACTAAATGTTATTAATGAAAATTCATCTTTTGCTTATATGATTTCTACTTTTAATGTTTGGCATGCTAGATTAGGACATGTAAATTATAAAAGTATGCGTAACATGAGTAATCTTAGTTTAATTCCTAAGATTAATTTTTCTGATTTAGAAAAATGTGTTATATGTGTTAAATCTAAAATTGCCAAGAAGTCTTTTAAAAAAATAGAAAGAAATTCATAATTAATAGAATTAATTCATTCCGATATTTATGAATTTGAGGGTATATTAACTAGGGGAGGTAAAAGATAGCCTCTACCCCATATGATCATTATGTTAAGTTATTTTCAAATAAAGGAAATAGCATATCTCAATTAGAGTATGTGTAAGACCCCAACTTATTATTAATGAAATTTAATTTTCTCTATTTATTATTTTGAAATAGTAAAGGATGATTTGATTAATGTGGATAGTTATGCATAAAATACGCAAATATTTCAAAATAAGCAAGTGGTTATAAAATATTCATTGTTGTTTTGGGAATATTCGTTTGGTCGTGGAATATTCAGATGTTGTCGGAATATTCGCATGCGACGATGACCGATGTGTGTAGGCCCCATAACATAACTAAAAGCAATTGGATGAAGAAAACGACAAATATAAGTTGTTTAAAAAAAACAGAAGTAGTTATTCAAGTAATCATTGTTAAAATACTCGGTGATTAAAACACAAGAAGACACTGATTGCACCAATTATTGATTCTTACGTAAGAAGACACTACTCAATAATGGTTACGATAATTATCGTCAAAGATTTTATTTTATTGATTTAATAATTGCTGCGTTGATATTTTATATTCTTTGTTGTTTTCAATAATTGTCATTACACAAGATTTTTCATTATCGAAGCAATAATTCATATTATCTCGAATAATATTATTAGATAACATTATTGGCAATGTCTAGAAAGTTACATCAAGGATATGTTTGGTCACCTAATCATTGCTGCCAAGAAGAGAGAAATTCTTATTGAAAGCCCCTCTTTCCTGAGGAACCGCTGGTTGTCAATATTGTGATTCTGTAATATTCTTTGTGAATAATTAATTATCGATTCATATGATGAGGAAAATATTGATTTTATGTGGATATAGATGGAGAAAATTTTTAATGTGACAATTGTTGAAAATTGAAATTTTATCTTTTTCTGATAAAATAATTCATTTAAATATATTATTATATTTTAATAATATAATAATGATGATATTTTTACGATGAATGTGGGATATATGAGTCTATGTGGAGGAGGAGTATTTTTGTTATCAAAAATATTTAAAGCATATTTTATGTGTCGGTAGACCCCATTTCTTGACTGAAATTTGATTATAGCCTATAAAATCGCCCGTTTGTGAATTTCGGTTAATTTTTGTTTGAAATTTGAAAAAACTTTCTTCTGTAAAGTTGTAAAGAATTGAATTTCCTATAAAAAATTGTGAGTTTCGAATTTTCTGACAAAAGGACTATTTATTGTGAATTATTGAAGTTCCGAAGATCTGAAATAATTGATTTTTGGAAGTTTAAAATATTTTAAATAACAAAAACGTTTTTTTCATTATGGTGTGTTACACGTGTGTTGAATGAAATTCAATTCAGTTCTTGGAAGGTTATGCGTAGGAAAATTTAATTTATATATTAATATTAAATTAAATTTTAACGCTTTAATGTTCTAAGCATTTTTCTATAAATAGGGTGCTTAGGTTAAATTGAAAATCACACCGTAAACTCGATGTTTTCTCTCTATATTATCGAAGCGTATTCTTGTGAGTATTTTGAGTATTCTTTATCATGTCAAGTTCAAGTCATAGCTTTATATCCTGTTTCAAATTAAAAGTCTCGATCTTTCGAGGTAAGAGATATTATTTTTTTGTAATGATATTATTTCTTCAATATCATTATCTTTGAAATATTGATCCAAAGTTTTGTCAAATTTGAAACTTTTGGTGTCTGAGTTACTATTCACGATATCGACACTATCCACGTGATACGATATTTATTCACGAATCACGGCACTTTTCATCTAAAAATGAAAATTTTCCTTTTCGCCTAAAAATATCTATCAGGATACTAGCTTTGATTGTATCCATGTTTTGATCATTCTTGAATTTTACACAACTATGATTATTTTGAGGTATTTTTGGACATGGATAAAACAAAGTACTAATCTTTAATCCTTAATCCTTAATCCTTGTCATTTTGTTTCATTGGATTCGCTTTAACAAAAAATATTTTTCATCGTCGTCAAATCCTAAATGATGATATTATTGAATATCTTTGGCCCAGTAGTGCAAAGATGAATGATTTCGATGAATATCTTTGGCCGTAGTAGGCAAAGATGAAATAGGTGTTTAGATAAACACGACTTAATCGATGAATATCTTTGGCACCAGTAGTGCAAAGATAAATATTTGATTTCGGATATATATCGATTGATGTTACAGGGATAAAAGATAGACGATGAACTTTTAAATTCATATATAGAAGATAGTAGTTTGCATTCTCTACTTAACTCTTCTAATGAATTATTATTTTCACTGCTAATATTGATTTAAAACTTGTTGTCTATTGTATTCTATTAGATTTTTTCTGTCAAGACTAACGATAATTTGTTGTATATTATCTTAGTCATAATATTCTTTCTTCGGGCTAGTTGAGCTCACCCTTTTCCTTTTGTTCCATTTTTCTTCTCGTAAGCGAGAAATGTAATGAGTACTTTAATTGGGGTTATGGAATGAAGGTTCTAGAGAGAGTTGTTTAAGTAGTCCTCACCATTTTTGTAAAATAATGTATAAATAATTGTGATGAAGATTTATTTGGGTATAGATATTGTTTGAAGATAATATTTGTAATTAAACTAATGAGCTTTTATTGTTGTAATAATAAAGTTGTAGTTGTTTCTGTACCATGTATTGACAACTCAGAATGGGTGATGTATACCTATTTTGGGGGCGTCACAGTATGCAAGTGTAATTGGTAGTCTAATGTATGCAATGCAATGTACTAGACCTGATATAGCATTTGCAGTAGAAGTATTGAGTAGGTTTACTCATAATCCAGGTCAGGTTCATTGGGATGCATTATCAAGGATACTTAAATATCTTAAAGGCACAATGAACTATGCATTACGCTATACAGGATACCCAGCTATGGTAGAAGAGTACACGGATGCAAACTGGATAACAGATTCAGATGAAATAAAGTCTACAAGTAGATGGATATTCACTTTAGGAGGAGGGGCAATTTCTTGGAGTTCCAAGAAACAAACCTTGATAATACATTCAACTATGGAATCTGAGTTTGTTGCATTATCAATCTAACGTAAAAAGCTTCTAAATGGCTTAAGATTTATTATTTGAGATACCACTTTGGCCCAAACCAATGACAACTTTATCTCAATATATTGTGATAATGAGACAACATTATCACTATTCCCATAACAAGGTTTATAACGGAAAATCTAGACATATAAGTTTAAGACATAGTTATGTAAGGGAACAAATCAATAAAGGGGTTGTTACCTTTAACTATGTTAAGTCAAAGGAAAAATTGACAGATCCTTTTACAAAAGGCCTAGGCAAGGATGTAATATGTAAGACTTCCAGGGAGATGTTTAAAGCCTTTAAATGAAAGATAATCTATAAGTGGAACCCAACTAAATACTAGATTAACATCTGGTATATTCGTTCAATGGAAAAATACTTATAGTAATAACCAGTTATACACTAGACAAGTATGAAGAAGAAATTCTTCAAAACCCATCTCAAAGATAGTGTATGCTTGTATGGAGAACAAAGAGGGTAGGGTAAACCTTTAATGAATCTATGTCCAGTTTGGAGGATGCAGGTCATACAAGTGTATCTAATTAGATTCACCTACGTGAAGGAAGTGGGCCGCTTCTGCGAGACATAAGGCTTATCTCTAAGTCACTTACGAATCCCAAGAGGTAAACACAAGGCCATAAATGTGTTGGGGTTCCTTAAACTATAAGAGATATAGTATATGTCTATAGAGCAAGATATCACTTTAAGATTTTTTTAGTTCAAAGCTAACACTATGTAAAGGTTCAAGTCGAAAGACACCTATTACTTATGTATACTATATTTAATAAGAGAAAGAAAAAGTCAAAGAAAAAGGATTGGAGGAATATAAAAATAGGGGAGGATTCTTGGATATTTTCATTATCTAAAAGTATATAATAAATATATTATATGTTATCCATGTAACATTATATATTATATTATATTATATTATATTATATGGTATTGGAAGTTGGGAGCCAACGGTATTAACACGTATTGGAATTGGAAGTTGGGAGCCAACGGTAATATTTGGAGTTGGGATACGATTCAAAAATATAGAACGCCATATCCCATAATTGGGATACGACCAAATTAATTGGGATACGACCCATCAAAAATTGGGATACGAGCAAATTAACACATTGAAGTTCGCTGCATAGCAAAATTCAACAAAATATACTCTGGGGTTGAGCCATTGGAGAAAATACAGAATTCAATTAATCACAATGAGTTATCCATCACGTTTCAGGTCAACATGATTTACTTCTTGATATGTATACATAGACAAACATATACCGTTAGGGAACAAACTTTTGCAATCTTGAATTGAAATCAATGAAACAAAAATGAGAAAAGAGAAAAATTAGATTTTAAAAACTCGTTATCTTATGTCGAAAATCAAAAATATATTGGCATCAAGTAATGTAGTGTACAAATATGTACCTCCAGGTATATCTCGGCCAGATTTAGGAATGGGAATGGTAGCCAAGACTGGAATATTAGATTCAAGAACTCTCAGTACTGACGGGAAGAATGAAGAACTATACAGCTCCATCTTACCAACTTCATCAATGATGAAAAGATCAGTATCTTCCTTGACCTGAGAAGTTGTGCATCAGCTTCCCACCTCTAAAATTGAAAAGGCATGGTAATTTGTGTGTGAACTCAATGAATTTAAGGTATTCATCAATTAAAGCTTCTCGAATGGATGAGGCAGATGAACCGGGAGTAACTTAGAGTTTATACAGCTTTATTTTCAGTAATTCATCAATCCAAGGTGAGACAGTTTGACTTGGTGAGACATGTTAATACAACATAGGTCATGGGTGTTGGGGTGGAAAGACGGCTACTGTCCTCACCCTGTGTTATCTAAATGAAGAAAAAAGACTACCTCACATCCCTCACACATATCTCATACAGGTTGATTAAAAGTATCAGAACCTTGTCTTTGTATATTCACTATATAACTGGTTAAAATCTTAAGACGTACATGTACCAATATCTGAATATTGGAATATATGGATCTGAGACTTTAATTGAAGACAGAAGACCTCTAGTTCAATACAAACATGTCAAATGATATTTACAGTTCTCTAGATTTTACATGGACTATCTATTTATGTAATATAAACCAGTTTACATGCTCTAAAGTGTACATATAGAACCGATTCCCTTATCTGCCACATGAGTCATGGTGCATTTGGTGGGTGGATGTATCAATGGAAAGGAAGGAAATTGTTTTCTACCATCCTTGTTGTTTGGTCCAGCATGACGAAAAGAGAGGAAAATGATCTCGTCAATGTTCGAAAAAGCTAAAATCGGTATGAGGCGTTTTTCTCTGGGCTATGCGAGACGTAAGCCTTGAGACGGAGCGAGGCGGAAGCCTTGATTTAAAGACACAAGTCCCCAAAAAATTATGAAAAAATACTAATAAAATCATAAAATAATTCATCATTACAATTAAGGTCATAGAAGACATAAATAACCAACGTCATAGTAATGTATCATTACAAAACATCAAAACAACATAATATCATCAAGTACTTATATAGTGATCATCCATCACTATGTAAGTAATGTATCATTTGTATCTAGCGGCTTGAATAATGGATCAAATCCTAGATCATATTTCCATGCAGGATCTTTTTACCCATAATCTTAATTCATCTTTAATAATAAAAAAAGCAATTGTTATTGATCTAAAAAATTCAACTGTAAACAATAACAATTAAATGTAAGCATTGATACGAATTGTTATTATAATTGTTATTATAATATCATTACGAATTTGTTTAGTGGAATAAATTATAAATCATTAGGAATTACAATAACAATAAACACTAACAAAGTAACAATAACACTCAGTAAACAATAACAATTAAATGTAACAATTAAAACAATAATGTAACTCGGACCCTCGACGTAACTCAAATCCGCTACAAGAAATCGAGAAAGAAGGAGACGACCAGACGAACTCGGACCCTCGATCGACGCAAAGAAGGAGACGACCCAGGGAAGAGAGAGAAGAAACGAAAAAAATAGAGACCAAATAGTCACGATCGAGTCGCACGATGGTCGCAAGAAGGAGAAGGAGAAGGAGTAGAAGAAGAAGCGGTAGAAGAAGAAGAAGAGAGAAGGAAGATACCGGGATTTCACGAGCAATTGAGTCGCATACGATGGTCGCGAGAAAGAAGAAGCGATCGATGGTCGCGAGAATGGGCTTCGCCTCTTTGATAATGGTAAAGATGTTGTTAATCGATATTTAGGTCTTTTTTAAAGCCAAGTCGAGTCGCACGCCTCGTACGGCCTTGAGGCGCAACGCCTTGAGGCGCAACGCCTTGAGGCGCAAGCCTCGGCAGGAAAAGGCGCAAGGTTCTTCGATCCCAAACTAAGCGGCCGCCTCGAATATTTTCTCTCCTTCTCATTTAGGCGCCCGAGGCGTAGGCCTCGAGCGCTATTTCAAACATTGGATCTCGCTTACTTCACATTCAAACAAGGTTTTTCTGAAGGACAAAGAAAAAAGGTCCTTCCCTCTCCGCAAGGGAAAAAGCCTTCTTGAACCCTTCCCTTACCACTTACCTTCCTACCGTTTCTAATGTAAGACCAAAATGAGAAACCTAGTATCCCCGTCATGCAAACTTTAGTGTCAAAAATCGTGTACCTTAATAAAGATCGACAATTTGACCCACCTGCAACTCAGGCAACACCAAGGACTCGAATGATGCTACATCTACTCTGTACCTTCCGACAGTGGGCCATCTGATAGACTCTGGGCTGCCATGTCAAACATGTTTTAGGTTAATATCAGCGAATGTCAGTAAGATAATGTCAAAACCATCAGCTTAAGGCAAAAAAAATAAAGCTTCAAATATCCAAATGAAAAAAGACTGCCCACTGCTTTAGTTTATGATACTGAACTCATAACTGAAGGTAAGACTCCCATCTTGGTTAATTTATAATGCTATGCAAGGAGAAGAACAATACTTCTTTACACTAGTGCATACCAGCATAGGCGCTTGAGTTTATTTCCAAAGAGCTATTATGCAGGCCCTTCATTGATTTAAAAATTGCTCCAGAATTCTCAAGGTTTTTGTTTGATATAAGTTTCTTGACACTGGACAAAGTTATTTTTCTTATCACTAAACTTTTTAAGAATACTCTGCATCGGTTATTCCTTGTAGAATATTCAACTGTCCTTCATACTCCCAGTATGATATTTATTCTGCACTTCTTGAATGGAGCAATGTTTTTCTCATGTCACAAAGAAAACATTGAACTCTTTAAATAGCCAGAGAACTAAACAGTATGAGAACAGTTCGTAGGAAAAGTTATTATTTTTAATTATATTTTCTAGGACACGGTCGCTGGTTGATTTTAACAAAATTTGAAGAGAACTTTCCTCTACGCTTCTTGTTAAAGGCTTTATGCACCCGCCTACTTAAAGCCCCTGTAATTTGATGCCCTTATAAACAATGTTTATTCTTTATTTGATAAGTAATCATTATTAAGAAAAGAAAAGGGGAAAAAACACCATAGGGGAATAAGACCTACTCGTATTACTAATTCACTGTTTGATTTTTGTGATACTCAAATACTACTAGTTTATGGTACATAGTGCAATGCTATGTCCAATTTTATTGAGAAGCCAAAGCTGCAGGTTATTCATCTCCAACTACAACCAGTTTCTTACGTAGTTATTGTCCTTTGAAAGATAAATTTTTTATTTGTGGAAAAGGCACGTCTTACTTCTCAGATATACTCTACCTATAGAAGTACAATTTCAGCTTATGGTATAAAATCATCAGGTGCTCAAAACTCGAATAATTATCATCTGTACAGAAAAGCACAAAGCGAAGATTTAGTTATCGACTATCGTGGTCGCACCAACACATACACGTGTTTGTCTGTTAAGTATTCAACAAATTTGCTTTTACATCGCCATGTGCGGAATAGAAAGACATATCATGTTCTGCAGTCTTCAAATAATATAACTTCTTTTACTTTTACATCTTATTTTGACTAATTTTTTTCTTACTTAAAATAACAAAACATACATTAAAAAAGGGATAATAAAAAGAAATAGGTAGTTAAAGAAGAGGCTCAATGTAAACTTATATTATCTGGCCAATTGTACTACCTGTCATTACACAGGAGGATAGGTCGAGCACAAAAACCCTATAACAGTATAATGTATGCTACATAACTGGTGATCGAGTAAGTTAGCATTTTCAAATTGTTTATTCACCTCTAAAAGAAATCTAATTACATTCATGAACGTGCATAACCAATATTGAAACATGTAAATGACAAAAAACTAAAAATGTAAAACACTAGCAGCAATTCACTTAAAACAATGAGAGGGAGGAGTTACTTTGAATACTTGGTGGAAGCTAGTGGGGCTTTCCGACCATCCAAAGTAATCGCATCAAAGCCAACCCTCTCGGATCCTTCTCTAACCTCCCCTAATTCACCAATAGAAATTCCATCAAGTCAATAATTCCCCAAAATGATCAATTTTTCATAATAAATAAAACATGTATTGATGAATACATACATAAATATACATATATGTGCGTGTGTATGTGTATATACAGAGATAGGGAGAAAGAGAGAGTTGGTACCAGTGTAGAAACCATGGACCTTTAAGTTAGGGCTTGATTTCTTAAGGCTCTCCAATACTCTAATAACCAGAGTAGTTTTACCCACACCCTGAGAGGCAATTCCATCGGACCTCTAATTTCAGTTTCCCTTTCTAAATTAGATAGAATCAGTACAAGATTGTGATTGAGAGGGAGGAGAGAGAATAATTACCGGAGGACCGGTGACAAGGAAGCATTTCCCTAGAGCTGCCATTTTCGCAGGATGCTAGTATAGTCTTAAATTCTTAATTCACCGTAAATACAAAAAAAACACTCTTCAATTAAGATGAATAATACATGAGAGTGAGAAAGATTTGTAAAAGTACTAAATTTTATTTATAAAAATATCAGTTGTCTTGAAATTTTATTGAATTATTTATAAAATGCACTCCCTTTTAACCATTTTTTTAAATATCAATGCAAGCCTAAAGATTATTTTATCCAAAAGTAATTTTAATACAAATGACAAATAAATTTGAATTTGTTATAACATTGGATTCCCTCACCGTGACTTTCTCTCCCCCTTCCTGGCATCTTCCTTTTCCTTATTCTCCTGCTTATTCTCCTGCTTGCCTATATAAGGCAGTAATATACTGAATGAAAAAAAAGAATTTCTCTGAAGAAAAACTTCTCTCAGAAAAAAAAAATTCTGAATAATTTCTCTCTCATTCTCTCTTACTTATTCTCTCTAAATTTATGCAGCAATTATAAGAGTATATTTATACACTTTTACTAAAGTTTCATAACACGTTATCAAAGACGTGTTTCTACAACCAAATCGGTATTTGGTAAAATTAAATTCTTGCAATTTATTATTATATTACCTATTTGCTATATACCACCAATAATATAATTTTATTCTTATAATTACCATTAAATTTTGTTATTTACAATGGTACCATCTATCATTGTTAATCTTACAAGACTTGGTGGGAACCTTTTAATTTAATATTCTGTCGGAATATCCTGTCGGTGTGAATTTCACCTGACCTGGTTCCATCATTTATTATTCCGCATTTAATATTCTGTCGGAATATCCTGTCGGTGTGAATTTCACCTGACCTGGTTCCATCATTTATTATTCCGCATTTATTATTCTGTTAGAATAACCTGCCTACGCGGACTACCGTATGCATGGTGAAATTCTTATGTTATTTCATTATTTATTATTCTGTTTGAATAACCTGTCTATGTGGATTACCACATGCATGGTGAATGATCCTTTATATTCATTCTTTATTAAATTGTGAAAATGATCTGTCTACGTGGATTACCGCATGGCGGGTGAAGATCCATTTGCAGTTTTGTATATATATATTTTTATAATTGTATATATACATTAATGATTGCATATTCTTTTTACTAAAATAATATGCTAATAATATAAATAAAAGATTATTTATATTTGCATTTTATCACCACTTGAAGTTGTGGTATAGTTTATTTTTTCTATATCATACATGCAATTATTTATTGTTTTAATAAACAATAGAATTGTGTTTTAACCCAGAATAGATGACAAACTTTGAAAAAAAATAGATTTTTCTATTTTGAAAATATCTGGAGATAACTATTTGGCTTGGGCACTTGATGCATAATTGCACCTTAGTGCAAATGAGTTAGAAAAGACAATTGCGAAATATAGTTCTAATGTTTATAGAATAACATCTACTTTGATTTTATGTGGAGATCCAGTTTCTGAAACCCAAATGTTAGAAGAAGAAAAAAATGCTCTCAACTTTTTATCCCACCAACACGATTCTGTCACAATAATATAGACAGAGTAAGTTCATAAAATTCAGTGACTTATTGACTATCCTCTTTGTTGCAAAAAAGAATAATGAATTATTGTTGAAAAATTATCAAGTACGGCCAATGGGTGATACCCCATTGCCGGATATTAACAGCACGTCATTCCAGCAGAATAAACGTGACTATAGATGGCCATATAATAAGAAGCCTTGGGGGCGAAAGAATAAACGAGGCCATCATAACAACAAATTCTAGAACCGCGACAATTCAGGCCACCAGAAGTGGCAAGTGTTTGGGTCGGGTAAAAATAAAGAAAATGCAACACAAATAAAGAACAAATCAGATGTTTATTTTAGGTGTGGGATGAATTGGCATTGGTCGCGTACCTGTCGTACGCCGAGGCATCTGGTTAATTTATTCCAGGAGTCTCAAAAGAACAAAGTAATGGAGGCAAAAACAAACTTTGTTAATTATCAATTGGATATTGTTGATGATCCACCAATGACCAACAATGAGAAAAATGTTGTTGATATTACTGGACCTTCTGAAAGTATATTTTGGGATAACGTTTAATTTTTGTTTTAATTAAACACCCTGCATGTATAATATTATTAGTTTTCGTTCTATACGTGGTATGTGTTTTTCATTAATAATATTTCTTATTTATGTTTTTACATGTGTCAAACCATCTTTAATGAAGATCTCTTCTTGTCAGTTCTACTATTTCAGAAAAATAGAATATCCTAGAAAAACTTCATTAAATTTCTTCTGGATTATATACTATGAAAATTAGAGCAATTGAGTCGCATACTCTTATGATTTCAAAAATCATAGATCCCAAATCCTTTAAGCTTTGGCATGAAAGACTCGATCATCCAGGTACTTCTATGATGTGTCGTATTATTGACAATTCTTTTGGTCATCCTCTCAAAAATAAAAAGGTTTTTCCTAGTAGTGAATTTTCTTGTGATGCGTGTTCTCGAGAAAAAAATAATAATAATAATAATTGTTCGACCATCACCAATAAAAGTTTATAAAGAAGCCCCAAAATTCCTAGAGAGGATTCAAGGAGACATTTGTGGACCTATTTACCCATTGCCTGGCCCATTTAGATACTTCATGGTTTTAATAGATACTTCAACTAATTGCACGCTCATTAATATTAAGGGCTAACTTAACTACCTCAGTTTGGGGTCATGCAATTCTTTATGCTGAAGTCATCATTCGAGTAAGTCCAACGAATCTTCATAAATTTTCTCCTCTACAGTTAGTTCTTTGAAAGATACCCAACATATCACACTTTTGAGTTTTTGGAAGTGCAGTATATGTTCCAATTGCACCTCCACAAAGAACTAAAATGGGAGCCCAACGAAAAATAGGTATTTACGTTGGTTTTGATTCTCCTTCTGTATCAGATTGTTGAGCCTTTAACTGGATATGTTTTTACTACATGTTATGTAGATTGTTATTTTTGATAAATCTGTATTTCCACCATTAGGAAAAGGGAAAGTTTTAAATAAAAATCCTCTGACATATCATGGAATGCATCAGAATTAAATTCACTTGATCCTCGTACAGGACAATGTGAAATTAAAGTTCAAAGAATTATTTGTTTATAAAATATTGCAAATCAAATGCCAGATGCATTTAATGATGCTAGAAAAATGATAGTCATATACACCTGCAGTGAATACTCCAGCAGAGATAGAAATACCTATTGAAAAATCAATTCCTGAAGAATTGACAAATAAGGTAATAGAAGAATCTAAACCACACCAGAAACGTGGAAAGACAAGTTGGTGCAAAAGACAACATACTATGATAATCAAAAGCAAATAAGGGAATCCTGGAAGGAATACCCGCTCCGAAAAGACGTATTTCAAGAGTGGGAATAACCCCGTAAGAGGTACAAACCGCCCGTATAAAAGACATATTCCAAGAGTGGGAATAACCCCGTAAGAGGTACAAATCGCTCCGTAAGAAGAAGACATATTCCAAGAGTGAGAATAGCCCCGAAGAGGTTCAAAATCTCAAGAAGGGATAAGAGATAAACACCAAGAGATCTCAATAAATTATGTACATGATGAGAAAATATGAGATCGAAGCAAAGTCATGATTGACGATATATTTGCTTTCTTTATAGCATAAGATATTACTTTGATTCCTGACATGGATCCTGAACCACAAAACGTGGAAGAATGTCGGAAAAGAAAAGATTGGCCAAAATATAAAGATGTTATTCAAACTGAGCTACAATCTCTATTGAAAAGAGAAGTATTTAGACCATTAGTTCAAACACCGTTGGGTGTAATCCCAGTTGGAAATAAAATCCCTATTGAAAAGAGAAGTATATATTTGGACCAGTAGTTCAAACACCGCTGGGTGTAATCCCGGTTGGAAACAAATGGGTATTTGTACGAAAGCGAAATGAGAAAAATGAAATTGTGAGATATAAAGCTCGACTTGTAGCTCAAGGGTTTTCACAAAAATCTGATATTGATTATCAGGATACAGACTCTCCAGTACGTAATGGATGGAGTCACTTTTTGCTTTATGATAGGTATGACAACCGTGGAAGGTTTGAAAACACATCTGATGGATGTTGTAACACCTATACGGCTCACTTGAAGTGAGATTTATATGAGAATCCCTGAAGGATTGAAAATGGCTGAATCATAAAAGCCACGTCACATATATTCAATCGAGTTTCAACGCTCATTATATGGATTGAAATAGTCTGGTCATATATGGTATAATCGACTTAGTGATTATTTAATAAAAGATAGATATATAAATGATCATGTATGTCCATGTGTTTTTATTAAGATATCACAAAGTGGTTTTTCCATCATTGTTGTATATGTGGATGATTTGAATTTTGTAGGTACTCCTGAAGAACTCACAAGAACTGCTACTTATCTAAAAGATGAATTTGAAATGAAAGATCTTGGAAAGACAAAATTCTATTTGGGAATACAAGTGGAGCATTTAGCATCTGGAATTTTTGTTCATAAATCCACATATACTGAAAAGATTCTCTGTTGTTTTCATATGGATAAAGCTCATCCTTTGACTACCCCTGTAAGACCCCAACTTATTATAAATAAAATTGAATTTTCCTTTATTCATTATTCTAAATTAATAAGGGTTAATTTGATATAATTCTTTGGTTATGGGTGAAATGTGCAAAATTTACAAAATAAGCAAGTGGTTATAAAATATTCATTATTGTTGGGGAATATTCGTTTGGTCGTGGAATATTCTTTTTGTTCTGAATCTCCGTCTGACAACAATAAGCTCATCATTGGTGGGCCCCATAACGGAAAAAAATCGGTTGGATGAAGGAAAACGACAAAGATTGAGTTTTATAAATAACGACGTAAATTGTTACCAATTAATCTCGTGGGGTTACCGGTGGTTAAAATACGATAATATCGTGGTTGATAAGTAGCATTACCAGATTGCATAAAGATTATTGAATTATTGATCCTTACGTAAGAAGGCACTACTCAATAATTGTTACAGAGAATTCTTGCTCAATATATATTTTATTAATTCAATAATTGCTTTGCGTTGATATTTTGTATTCTTTGTTGTTTCAATAATTATCATTACACAAGATTTTTCCATTATCAAATCAATAATTCATATTATTTGAATAATATTATCGAGATAACATTATTGGCAATGTCTAGAAAGTTCTGTCTAAGGAGAGGTTTGGTCACCTAATCATGCTACCAAGAAAGGAGAAATCCTTATTGAAAGTTCTCTTTCCTGAGAACTACTGGTTGTCGATCTTGTGATTCTCAGAATATTATTTTAAAATAATTAATTATTGATTATTATGATAAAGAAAATATTTATTTTATGTGGATATAGATGGAGAAAATTTTTAATGTGACAATTGTTGAAAATTAATATTTTATCTTTTTACGATAAAATAATTCATTTAAATATATTATTTTAATAATATATTAATTGGTGATATTTTTATAATGAATGTGGGATATATGAGTATATGAGGAGGTAGAGTATTTTATAGCATTAAATGTTTAACATATGTTTTGTGTGTCGGTGGACACAATTCTTGACCGAAAATTGATTATAAACTGTAAAATCGTCCGTTTGTGGATTTTGGTCAATTTCTGTTTGGAATTTGGAAAAACTTTCTTCTGTAAAGGTGTAGAGAATGGAATTTCCCATGGAAAGTCGTGAGTTTTGAATTTTTCTGATAAACAAGCTATTTTCTACGAATTATTGAAGTTTCTAAGATAAAATAATTTTTATTAAATAATGGGTGGGACCCACTCTTGTTTGAACATGTGGGTCTTTGAAATTGGGTCAAGGTTGGTGGTGGCTGATTTGGTTCAAAGGCATGCGTAGAAGATATAAATTATAATATTAATTTATTATTTTAGTCTCTTCTTTTAGCGTTAACATTTTCCTATAAATAGAGGGCTAAGTTAGAATTGAAAATCACACCGTAAACAAAGTTTTCTCTCTTCTCTCTAAATTATCGAGCGTATTCTTGTGAGTATACTTTGAGTGTTGCTATATCGGTGCGGGTTTACATCGATCAAGATCTATAATTGAAATTCAAATGTAAGACGGTTATTTTGAGGTAAGAGGTATTATTTTCTTCTTAAATGATATTTTTCTTCAATATCATTATGCAAGTATTGGTGAACTTTTTATCAAATTTGGAACTTGTTGTGTCTGGGTTCCTATTCACGTATACTCTGACTATTCACGATACTAACACTTATTCACGAATACGACCTTTATTCAATTAAAAAAAAAAAAAATTCTTTTTGTCCAAAATATCTATTCGGATACTAGCTTTGATTGTATCCATATTTTGATCATTCTTGAATTTTACACCAATATGATTATTTTCAAGTATTTTTGGACACGGGTAAAACAAAAGTACGAATCCTTAATCCTTGTCATTTTGTTTCACCGGATTCGCTTTTTTAAAAATGTTTTTCATCATCCTCGGTCCTAAATGGTGATATAAATGAATATCTTTGGCCACAGAAGTGCAAAGATGAACGATTAATCGATGAATATCTTTGGCTCAGTAGTGCAAGATGAGCAGTGTTGAGATGAACACTGACCAACTCGGTGATACAAATGAATATCTTTGGCCTCAGTAGTGCAAAGATGATTAAAGATGTATATTGATTGTTATTACAGGGATAAACTATTGATGATGGACTTTTAAACCTTAGAAGACAGGTAGAATTCTTTCTCTACGTGACTCTTCTAAATGGATTGTTGTTTCACATGCATTTGTTGATCTAAAACTTGTTGTCTATTGTATTACATTAGATTTTTCCTCGTTGAAGACTAACGATAATTTGTTGTATATTATCTTAGTCATAATATTCTTTATCGGGCTAGTTGAGCTCACTCTTTTTTCTTTTTGTTCCATTTTTCTTCTCGTGAGGTGAGAACATGCAGGATCGAGTCTGGGTATGGAGTGATGGTTCTAGGAAGATGTTTTAGTTGCCCTCACTATTTACGTAAAATAGTGTATGAATAATTAATGAGGACTTATTTGGGTGTGTATATTGCCTGTAAGACAATATTTGAATTCAAACTCACAGTTGTATTGTCGTATTCTACACCGACATCCGTATTGTCAAAGTTGTAGTTTGCTTTCTATACCATGTATTTTGGCGACTCAGAATGGGTGTTGTATACCTATTTTGGGGGCGTCACAACCCCGATGGTTGTTCGATCTTTAGAAATTGATAAAGATCCATTTCGGCCTCTAGAAAGTAGGAAAGAAGTTCTTGGACCTGAAGTTCCATGCCTAAGTACAATGAAAGAAGTTCTTGGACCTGAAGTTCCATGCTTAAGTGAAATGGAAAAAGTTCTTGGACCTGAAGTTCCATACCTAAGTCTGATAGGTCTTCTTGATTCAAACCAGCATGTCTGTGACGATTTTGTTGTCAACTTGTTAAGAAGATACAATTCTTCTCCGACTAAGAGACATTGGGATGTGATCAAACACATTTTGAGATACCTCCGTGGAAGTATAGATCTTGGGTTATTTTATCCAAGAGATTCAATATCGCGATTGGTTGGATATCTTAGATGTAGGATATTTATCGATCCACACAATGGAAGATCACAAACAAAGGTTATGTATTTACATATCAGGACACCTGCTATATCCTCGAAATCCACAAAGCAAACCATGACAATACTACATCTTCAAATCACTCGTAAATTCTCGCTATACACGAAGCAAGAGAGAGTGTGTTTGGTTGAGATCAATTATTCAGCATATTCAAAAATCATGTGGATTACCATCAATCAAAGACATTCCTACAATTCTGTATGAGGATAACGTTGCATGTATTGTTCAACTTAGAGGAAAGTACATCAAGGGAGATTGAACAAAGCACATTTCACCTAAATTCTTCTTCACACATGAGCAACAAAAGAAGGGTGATATAGATGTGCATCAAATTCGATCATGTGATAATCTAGCCGACTTATTTAGAAAGTCGCTACCAAATGCAACGTTTGCAAAACTTCAGAAAAAGATTGGAATGTGTCGACTGAAAGACTTGTGACAACATTTCATCAAGAAGTAATGAATTCTTTTTGAGGGGAAGACTGTACTCTTTTTCCTTAGTCACGGTTTTTATCCCAATGGGTTTTTCCTGACAAGGTTTTAACGAGACAGTCAATTAAGATATTTATGTAAAAGATATGTACTCTTTTTCCCTTCGTTAAGTTTTTTTTCCACTGGTTTTCTTAACAAGGTTTTTAATGAAACATAATCTTCTATCGTAGGAAATCAGGGGAAGTGTTATAACATTGGATTCCCTCCTTAGGAGGGAACCGTGACTTTCTCTCCCCCTTCCTGGCATCTTCCTTTTTCTTACTCTCCTGCTTGCCTATATAAGGCAGTAATATACTGAATGAAAAAAAAGAACTTCTCTGAAGAAGAACTTCTCTCAGAAAGAATTTTCTCTGAATAATTTCTCTCTCATTCTCTCTTACTTATTCTCTCTAAATTTATGTAGCAATTATAAGAGTATATTTATACACTTTTGCTAAAGTTTCATAACAGAATTCACTTGTAAGTGGGGTAATCATATGTTTAATTTTAATTTTATACTGATCAGATTTTAGTGTAGTGATTAAGGTCTCAGTACAAAGCGTGCGAAATTGAGATGAAAAGGAGGGCGGTGAGCGTTTCGGGTCCGCTCAGGGCAAGGCAAGGAAAGTTGGTCCGAAAAAGCTAGCTAAGACAAGGCAAGCAAGGTCAAGTTCGACTTGTTTATGAGTTCATTTTTTTAATAAAGATTGATTAATTATTAATATTATAATAGTGATGATATATTTATAATGTGTTTTTCAAAAAAAAATATACTTCCTTTTACCCCATAAATCATCCTTCCATTGATTAAGGTTTGTTTTGGCAATTGTTAGCAATATTAATGCCTCAATTATTAGCCTACTCTACATAATAGTAGTAGGGAGTAGGGAGTAGTATTTATCATATACACGCCAAAGTATTCCCATAAAAAGAATTGACCCCTTTTGCCCCACTCTGCATCAAGACCGTATTTTCCCCGACTAAAAGATTCAAAATGCATGGTAATTTGTGTGATATCTTAGGTAAAAAACGTGACATGGTTATTTGTAAATAGAATTTTCTTTTACAATTAAAAATAGAGTGTGACAATCAATTTACTAACAGACTTGAGAAAATATTCAATGTATGTATTTCTCATTCAATTTTTTCTCTAATATTACAATACTTAATTTGAAATTGTATACTTTCAATCTTTTTTTGACATAAAAAATTGACAAAATATTAAATTTATTATTCAAACTAACCTTTGTCAACTAGTATTAAATAATTACACTTAAAATCTCTTGTACTACTATAATATTAATAGCTAATAGGAAGAACAAAAGATTTTGCGGTATATAAAGATAAAGAATTTACTATATTAAGAAAAAGTTCTCTCCACATTTTACGGCAACGAGTCTTTGGATTGGTCTCTCTCCACATTTTACATCCATTCCCTATTCAAAATACGGATTGGTCTTCTTCTATTTGGGTGCAAATACCGATTGGTCCCATCTTCCCTTTCACATACAAGGTCAAGCATCTTGCATAATATAAACATACAAGAGTCCCGTGCCTCGGGGTCAAAATTATTTATATTTTATTAGATAGATTTACACAATCATTAACATGTGAACATAAGAACCCAAAATACAATTATAGACTAGTGAAAATAACAAATCCAAAATACCAGTAAAATTATCAAATGATGGGAAATCAAACAAAGACTACCAAAATCTCCAATCAGATAGGTGCGAGTGTGCGACAATGAGAATCAACCAAACAGATGAAAATTTAAACTCAACAAAAACTTAAAACCTATCTAAATTATCATTGAGCTTAATAAGAAGGATAAATTACACAAGGATATAATAAGCTTCAGATACATACTACTGAAACTAACTTCATTTTTTATCAGGATAAAGGATAGACTAATCCCAAGGTTAACCATATTGTAGAAATGCTACACCTGACCCAAATTTCCCAACTAATCAACTCCAACCCAACCTCCCACAGCCCACAACAGTTGCTTCTTTTTCTTTTTACTCGTCATCATCATCCTGCAAAAAAAGAAAAAAATATTAATCCACCTGAATTATAATAAATTCAAGAATTTAAATTTTAGAATTAGAGAACTATACGGAATTTATACAAACCTCTCCACTCTCATCATCGTCTTCATCATCGTCGTGAACTTCTGATCTTGACTTGTCAGACTCTTCATCGTCAGCTGGTTCTTTTTCCTCGGCCTAAAATCCAAATCAATTAACAACTCTAAATATCTAATACAATAAAATCAACCTTTTCAGAAAATTAAATAAAATTACCTCTTTCTTTTTATTGTAGGCCTGAAGGGTTTTTTCATAATCAGCTTTCCTTTTCTCTGCCTTTGCTACAAAAGGAGCTTTCTCCTGATCTCGGGTAAAGAGATTAATAAAAACAATTAATTTAACACAAAAAATAAATTGAAATCAAACTCGAACAATTTCAATTTCAATTCTAATAAAAAAATACTCACAGCTTCGGACATCGATTTCCATTTGTCACCACCGGCTTTGCCCACCTGATAGATTCATACCGATAATTAACTACTTAATAAGCAGATCCAAACGTCAAAAAGTCGAAACCGATTCCAACGATCCAATCATTACGAAAAGAAACTTACAACAGAGACGGATTTGTTATTAGGATGCTTCTCTTTGTAGGTCTTCCTGAAATCCTCCCTTTATTCATCAAAAATTACGTAAACATCAAACACTAGGTCAGTAATTCAAACAAAGATCTGAAAAAGATTAAGCAAACAAATAACAGTTTTAGGTCATTAATTCGTACATGAAAACGAAGAAAGCACTCGCAGGCCTCTTCGGTTTGTTAGGATCCTTCTCAGCCTTGCCTTTCTTCGCAGGCTTTTTGCCGGCTCTATCGCCTCCGGTCGCACCTCTTTTCTTCACGGCCAGCCTAAAACAAACCAAAACAATACAACATCCATCAACACAACAAAATACAAAAAAATTACAGATCTTAACAATAATTCGCTAAATTGATATTAAAAAAATAATTCATAAAAACAAAAACTAACCTACTATCACCAGCCTTCGCTTCACTTTTCGATCTACCCCCTTTCATGACTCCTGCTGCTAAAAAAGAAGCAAACTCGGTGAGAATCGGTTCAAAATGGGCCAAAATGAACGTAACTCAAAGCCGCGAGAGACTTTTTCCTACCTTCAGAGATAAAAAAAAACGCGAAAAAGAATAATATAGAGAGAGATGCCCTTTGCTTTGTTTGGGCGTAGTGTAGTGTTTGCGTTGTTGTGTGTGGGGCTGAGGTGTATTTTGCGAAAGGGGGGATAAGAAGGGGCGAAACATTAAAAATTGAATTCACCCGATTAATTGAAGTCCGGGTTTTGGCGGGATTTCAAATCCCTTTTGCCACGTCATTTATCCGTGTGCCTCCTTTTCATTGGCTTTCTCTCTCCTCCTTGTGGTCGGTTTTCCTTGTGTTTTCTATGTGTTTCTTCCTTCGTCTCATCTCCGCCCTTGTTGAACTGGCTGGCTGAATAGTACCGACACGTGGCGGGATCTGAAGCTGTTTGGCTTGACGCACACGTGTATTGCTAATGTGCTGTAATGACAAAGTTAACCTTTTGTATTATGACGATTGGGATCCGGCGACTTGAAGAATTGAGCAAGCCACATTTTTGAGGTAATTTTGTAAATTTGTTGATATATTGGTCTTTTTTATATTCTTGAGCTAAATTTCTTTTAGAGCTACAGCCCTACAGGCCAGATTTTACCAAAGAGGACACTTGATGGCAATAATAGCCAAAATCTCCCATAACTTGTTGACCATGTCTTTCGCTTCAAAATATCTTTGCCATTAAATACCTAGTAGTAGTACTTTCTCAAACGACAATATTATTTGTTCCTTTTCATTATTACACAAATTCAATGTTTAAAGGTCTATTTAGCATCAATTTAATTTATAAATTAAAATTAAAATTAAAATTAAAATAAATTATGAAAATAAATTTATACGGCTCATAATAATTTAAAAGTTAAAATAAATATAATGATTATTAAAAATATATATTAATAAAAAGAGGGATAAAATAGAAGATGGGCAGAATACATATTATATTTGGTCAAACGAACTTATTTTAAAATGACTTATAAGTCCTTTTTAAATAAATCACAAATAGTTAATTATTATTTTTGACTTCGAGCTCAATTTATAAATCAAAAAATAAATAATTGTCAAACACTTTAATAGTGAAAAACAACTTATAATTGATTTGATCAACTTATAAGTTATTCTCAAACAGGGCCTAAGATTTTTTCAAAAGTAAGTGCGAGTTTGGAGATGGGATAAAAATAAATATGTTAAAATCATTACATAATCATATTGTGTGTTATTGTGTTTTGAGTTTTGAAATAAAAATTTAATTTAAAATGATATTTTTTTTAATGCTTATAATCATATTTGACAACTATTGTATGGATATTTTTTATATTTTAAAATGAGTTATGTTATACATTGTGAAAAAATTCAACTTAATTATGATTACAACTAAGGCTATAAATTGAATCAAACAGTTCAGATTTAATTCATGCTCGACTCAAAAAAATATAAGTGAAAATTCAAATTTGAGTACAAAAAATATTTTTAATATGAATACAAGTAAAATCTAAGCAAAGTTATACACGATTCGTTTATAATTTAAACTACTCGAACTTTCGATTATGGCTCGATACATAATCAGTTGATACATATTCGAGTAGATATTTGATACATTTTTTATTTTTATTTTTTGTAATTTTTGTATTTGGACTTGAATTCAAATTTCGCAAGTAATTTAATATAATTCAATTTGAGTCGTACCAAATTTGAGTAATGAATATTCGAACCGTGTCAAATACGAGTAGAGTTTTTCCAAATACAATTCGAATTAGACTTTTCTAGTCGAATTCAAGCAAATCTATATTTAATTTAGTTCGACTCGTTTACACCCATAATTACGACGTCCCCCTTTTAATTTATTATATTTTATCGCATACACTTTTCATGCAATTCAAATTTGTTAAATATTTGTTGACATATATATTATTTTCCTTTTAAAAATTCATTTAAGTATTTAATAATTTTTCTCTCAAATCTTTTCAAGTTTTGGAGAAATTTTTGAAAATAAATTTGTTTAGAATTTGTATCCTTCCCTTATCTTTCTTCGTTCTCTATATTAAAAATCTTTACAAACAATAGACTTATAATATATTTTCTAAAGTTTCTTCCTTCATTCTTCTTTTCTCCCAACTTTGAAACTCACAAACAGAGTATCAGCTTTAAGTTCAATTCACACATTTATAGTCATGTGATGATTTTGGGAATTTTTTTTTTGGGAATTATCTATTGATTATTAAAATAATTTCAATTAAAAAAGTTTTACTTGTATTTAAAATTAGTTTATAAATTTTTGTTGCCCCTACTCCTATACCCATATAAAAAAATTCCTGCAGGGGCAGCTGCCTATGCTGCCCCTTGTTAGATATGCTACTGATGATGAGTATAAGACAAATTTAACTGAAAATGGTTGATTTCTAACTAAAACTAATGTTAAGTTTGGATTGAAGAAAATATAATTGAGAGTGGAATGAGTCATTCTAATTAGAATAAATTATTTCATACTCTCCCTTACCAATTAATAAAATTCATAAATTTAGGAGGAATAAAAATGATTCAATTCATTTCAATCGCAATCAAACACGATTTTTTTAAATTTAATTCCCACCATCATTACTTCTTATAAGAGATTACTAATTGTTGGTCCATAGCCAAAATAAAAACATTACTATGACCATTTTCTAAAATTATGATAACTATTTGGTTTAAATGTGATAAATAGTTGCAAGTTGTGGACTGAAAATTATGATAACTATTTGGTTTAAACAAAATATGAGTATATCTAAACTTTTAATTTCTTTCTCAGAAAAATGATAAAGATAATAAAATTATGAATTTCACTTTTTACCCATCTCCATCTGGATGGGTTGAGCCCGATACAAGTCCAGATTTTCTTAACAGCTTTCCTTATTGTATTTATTTATTATTTGATGCAATATTGTGGGCTTGCGGAGACCTAATCCAACCCATCATACGACCCAAAAAATGGAGTAGTTAATTTTGTGAATGGGTTTTCCTGCAATGAAGTGAGAACGAAGACGACGTGTCAGCTAAACAAAAGATCAGGAATTGAAATCAACCGGAAAAGTTTACAAATTACAAATATACAGTAAAACCTCTATTTAAGAATATTCTATATAAGAATAACCTCTATAATATTATAAAAAATTTGGTCTCAATTTGAGCCAATTATAAATAAGAATAACCTCTAAATTATAATATGTTATATACTTTTTAAGTCCCGTATTAAGAAACTATACCTCTATATAGTAATAATTTCATATATATATATATATATGAGAGAGTGAGAGACAATATTAATTTTAAAAGAATACATTTTATATAAAAGACTACATTTTTTATAAAAAATTACATTTTTCTATAAAAGACATTTCCTAGAAAGGACTACATTTTTTTATAAAAGACTACATTTACTATAAAACACCACATCTATATAATAAAACAGAGCGGCTTCAACAAATAGCGACCTAGATTAAAGTTTCATCATCCAATGGATCAGATTTAATCTAATTACTCTAATGGCTTTGATTTCAAAAATACGCACAATTCAAAAATTGCAAAAAAAAAATGTTTTATACCTCTGCAAAAATCACTAGAAAAACACGCCTTATTCAAAAATCACTAAAAAAACTTCACGTCATCAGCTCTCTCTCTCTGTTCTTATTTAAATTTAAGCTTCACGTCATCTGAGCTTCCTTATTCAAATTTCAGAACTTCTATCTCTCTCTCTGTTCCTACACTCACAGAGAGCTCTATCTTTCTTAAGCTTCTATCTCTCTTATCTCTCATACCCAGCCAACTCGATCCCCCCCCCCCACCCAACAACTCGATCCCTCTCAACTCCCTTAATCCCTTATCTCTCATACCCAGTCCTAATTGGGTTCACTTGAAAAACGCAGAAGCAGGAGAAGAAGTCGAAGATCTAAGACCTTCTCCTCTTCGCCTCCTCTTCTTCCTCGGCACTTAGTCGTGTTGATCGACTTCCTACGGACGAGATTTCGATACTCCACCCACCAAATTTCAATCGTTATCGCACACCTTATCTTCGTTCTTCTTCGCTTCGCCCTTTCACATCTCTTCTTCTTTTCGCTGTAAATCTTCTCTCTCCTTCTTCATCTATTGTTTGTTATTACTTGATTTGTTCTTATTAATCTTTATAAATCGATTGTTCATTATTGCTTTGTTGGTATTTCTTTTTCAAACCCCTTTTTTGTTTGATTACTGTGATTTTTTGGTGATTTTGAAATATTAAACCCCTTTCATATATTTGTAATTATTGTGAATTTTTGGTGATTTCAAACCCCCTTTTTCAAATCTCCTTCACTGCTTTTGGTGAATTTTTTTTGGCATCCCAAAATATGTTGTTATTAGACTTGGGGAAAATGCAGTGTCTTCTACTGAATATAGTTGCATAAGTTATTTTGGAAATAAGTACTATGTTATTTTTGTGTTCTACTGCTCTTGTGTTTGGAATGTCTCAGAGTTGCAACTTTTTCCAGTTATCATCTCCTCCCTGTATATATGTGTATGCTAATTATTGTGAATTTTTTTGGGGTTTCCTGTTTATATATTGTTTAAGTACTTTAGTTTACTTAGATTAAAGTTAAGAGTTTGATGGAATTTGAGTGTACCAGGTCACTCATTCATTCAATTTTTTTTTAAATTGTTTTGATTCATCTATTTCTTTTTTTCTCATCTGAACTAATGTTCTAATACTTTAATCAAGGTTTATATACTCTGTCATCATATATTCTTATTTAGATGATTATGGAGGGTTGTTTTGTGTATTAAATATTTTAATTTATTATAGTTCTATATTAGTTTGGAAAAAAATTGGTTTGAATTGATGTGTGTTTGCATATTAATTGGTTTTAATATGTGTGTTTGGAAGTTACGGAGGGTTGTTTTGTGGCAAGTTTTGAATTTATATGTTAGTGGCAAGTTACGATAGTGGACTCTTCAACAACTATTCTTTGTGAACTAAGTAATTATGTCCATATTCATCCATATCATTGACTCATTTAAATAGTATGGGTGGTGGTGCATTGTCATTCACTCTTCTTACTGTATTTCTTAGTGGGAGTCTTACCTTATTGTTGTTGTAAGACAACACATACAGTAGAGAAATTGATATAGATGGGCAAGAGAGTTTTATATAATACTCCGTATAAAATAGATGCAAAAATATTATATTTCGAGATTAACAAATTAAGTTTAGAAATAACCACCTTATGATCCTAACTCCTCATTCCAAATATACTAAATGCCTAATTTAGAATGTAATATATTATTCTTATAATAATTGTGTAAAATCCCAATTTTTTGAATAAAGATGAATTTTCTATAAATATTATTTTTGAATATTATGGAGTGAAATTGATATAGTAGTTGTGGGTAATATTTATAAATTTTGCAAAGTACGCAAGTTGTTATATAATATTCAATTGGTCGGGGAATATTCGTTTTAACATGAAATATTAGTACAACGGCATAATCATTGGTGGACTCCACAACGGAATTATTGTCAGATTGAGAAAACGACAAAAATACTTTATGAAAATAACGGCGAAAGTTTTACCGTTAATCGTGTTGAAACACTTTCGGTTAAAAAAGAAATAATGTCTGGCGTGGTTGCATAGTAGCACACGGTATTGATTATTGATGCTTATGTGATAAGTCACTCAGTTTTGTTGGTATTATTAATGTAATAATACAGAAAATCTTTTTATATAAAACAAAATACTTTTATAAAGTTATTCTATAAATAGAATATATTATATTCTATTATGCATAGTGTTGCATAATGTCTCTGCATAGTATTTTGCATAGTAAAATCTTTTTATATATAAAATGAATACTTTTATAAAGCTATCTCTGCTTTATTTGACAATAATTAGAATATATTATATTTTATTATGCATAGTGTTTTTGCATAAGTCTTTGCAGATAGTGTTTGTATAGTAAAATCTTTTATAAAGTTATTCATTTTATTAGATTATAAATAGAATATATTATATTTTATTTAAAAGATTTTGCTTTAAATATGGATAGTCAGATTAAAGTAAATCAATCTGGACTGCTCATTAGTTAGTTACTATGCGATCATTTTCTATAAATAAAGCTCATTCCTTCATTATTTTCTTACGAATTCACCAAACTCTAGAGAGAAAAATTATTGAGAGAAAGAAGAAAAAGATTTCTACTACTTAACTACTCTTATATTCGGGTTCTTTTTACTAGTAAGGGTGCTATTCTTTCTTATTCATGAAGAGAACTGTTGTTATTCCATTGCTTATTATTCTCATTGGAATAACTTTTGTATCTGTGATGGCCTACCCTATACTTGGTGACATTCTTATATTATTCCGCCTTTTCTATTCTCGCTGTTGGAATATCTTGTTCATGCATGCGTTTTACGCCGGATATGATTCCGTCTTTATTATTATGTTGGAATATCCTCACATCAATGCGTTTCTTACTAGGACTGGTTTCGCGTCTTTATTATTATTCTATGGAATATCCTGCCTATCGTTTTTACGCCCGGACTGATTCCGCCCTTATTAGTATTACATTGGAATAACTTGTCTACGCAAAGTATCGCATGCGGGTGATTTCTATTGTTATTCCATTCTTTATTATTCTGTTGGAACATCCCGCTTGGGTCAAGTAATTTTGCCTCGACACGGTTCCGTTATTTAGTATTCTCGTTGGAATAACTTTTATCATGCGAGAATCGCATTTACGGGTGATTTCTTTTGTTATTCCATTCTTTATTATACTCGGTTGGTTAAAGTTTTGACTTTTATACTCCATGAAATTAGTAGAATATCCTTGATATTTAAGGCTTCATCCAAAGATCTTTTCATGGAAATATTCTTCCGATCATTCTTGAATTTTACTCTACAAAGCAAAGATCATGTTGACAATTTGGACATTAGTAGTTCTTGGACAAATTAATTCTTGAACTTGTTTTATTGAATTCTTATATCATTGTCATCATCCTCATGTTTATGTTATGTTGAAAGTCATCATGGCCTCAGTAGTGTATAGATGGACTTGGTATGATTATGACCAAGGATTATTGATTATCATCATAATAGTAATATTACAAATGATGTGATAAAAATCCTCATTGGCCGTGAAGTGCATTGATGGACGTTGTTGGCATAATCATGACCATTAATGAATACACAAATATTCTCGGCCCAGTGGTATGGATAATTGTGGTCGTGATATTAAAAGAATATCCCCGCCATAGTGCGCAGGGGTGATTCAATGATGTGGAATATTTATTAAGTCGAGTCTCAACGATAATGATGATGAAAAACCCTTTTAATCATAAAAGATAGTAGATTTTATTTTCTACTTGACTTTTTTAATGGATTGCTTGTTCACCGCAGCTTAAACTTGATGTCTATTATATTTTATCGGTTTAACATTGTTGGAGACTAATGATAATTTATTCTCGCATTATCTTAGTCATAATATTTCTTCTTGGGCTAGTTGAGCTCACCCTTCATTTCACCGTTTCTCTTGTGAAATGAGAATATAAATTAGATTTAGTCGGGGAACGGAGTGATGGTCCGAGAGGATAGCATTAGTAGTCCTCACTATTCTGGGAAATAGTGTGATAATAATTGTAATGAGGACTCCTTTTGAGTTTGTATAATCTCTAGTAGATAATATTTGTATTCAAACTCACAGTTTATGTTTTGTCGTATTGTACACGACATACTTGTATTAAGTAGTTGTATTTGAATTACATACCATGTATCTGGCGACCCAAGATGAGTGATGTATACCTAATTTTGGGGCGTCACAAATTGTGCATTCAATGGGATATTATTTAGTGCTTGAGCAGTCTTCCCTTCAGATGGGAGATTTTTGTCTTTAAAGATAGTCGTGGAATGATGAAGAGATCCCGCAATACCTCTTGATGCGGCCATGAAAAACTCATTTATTGAAAGATGTGTAACATTTTACTAAATTACATTTATTTTTGTGTTAATTTTCATATTATTTGGATCTATATCTGAACACTGGGGACCTTATGGCCACTTCAATATTTTTTAGAGAAAATATAAATTTTAAGGCACTGACCAGTAGAAACCTCGTGTGGCAATCCTGTTGAAATCTTTGGTTCTGCTTGACATGGCTCAATAAATTGTTTACGTGGATGATTCCCCATAAGACTAAGCGTGGTGTAAAACTGCAGACTTGCTTTCGGTGAAAGGTTTATGAAGGAATCCCACCTTCATATGACAACATTAAGAGGATGGTCATCCCTAATGCTCTCAAATTAGTTCTTTTATGACCAGTAATATGTTTGTTCCCCTTATCTTTCATATAGTTGTGGTTTGCTAAAAAAAATTATCTTTTAAAAATCATGGTTCTGAGGCTTGGATGTTGGATGGAACTATTATGATACTATCAAAGTGAGATTTAAATACCTAATTATTATGTTTTTATGACAAAAAGGCTTTTTCAGCTTCTTTGTATGTTTTACTTTTGAATAATAATGCAATAAATTACGCTCTTTCATCCGATTTGATCAATGATAGTATTTGTGATATCTTTATTTTTTGTGTTATGGCCAACACTTTCATACATGATATCTCCGAATGTTTTTCCTTTTGCTTTTTATTCTTGAACTTTTTGAGTTTGTGCCATTATACTTCAAAATGAGTAATCTTGTGTTGGTGACCATTGGTGATGTTGGTGACCATTGGTTGTGTAAAGATACTTGTAACTTCTTCATTGGAATAGTATTCTTCGACTAATGGGTTAAAACTTCCAACAATTATTTGATTCACTAACACCTTATGATGCTTCCAACGTGTTATTCGTTTGAAACAACTCCTCTCTCTCTCCTCTTTTATCTTCCTCTAACGTCCCAACAATTTAGTATCATAATTATTTTTTCTATATTCACTTGGCTTTGATTCCAAATTTCATATTGTTCTTGAATTAGTAGCCCTAATAAGTAGCTTCATGTTGTTTTGATTCCAACTTTCATGTTATGAAAAAAAAATCGTTTGTAAATAAATTGATGATGATCAATCTTACACCATTGTTTGGTAATACCAAACTAGTTGTAATGGTAACTTCCCTATTAAATTACTACACTATGTTAACTTCTTTACTAAGAATTATCAAAATTCATTTAAATCCATACCATTTCTTTGGTACCACAAATATTTACCGCAACTAAAGAATTTTGCTTTTGAATTTTATAATTTTCTTCTATTTCCCTCATCTCTCGATGAATAGATTAAGGCCGAAAAAGAATTCACCTATCCCGAATATTGGAAAATGAGAAGTCTTATTACTATTTCTTGGAAAGCTTGAAAGAGTATTGGTGATGATTTATACCAAAGGCTTTCATCAATATGAGGCATAATTCACGAGGAGGAGGTATTCACGTGTGTGCTTCTATGTAAGAATACTTCTCTTTGTCAATCTAACTTGCTTTAGAGGACGACTGACTTTTATCTTTACTAATAACTATCAGAATTTGGTTATGTTGTACTTGTATTTAATTGTGATGAATATCACTTGTAATCTATGACACAAGCTCGAATGTTATGGAATTTAATGCAATGTAATCAATAGTCATCAATGGGAGAAAGTGTCGTTGCTTATCCATCTTTTGTACTTTATGATATTTTTCCGTTTGCTCGTTCTCATTGTGTAGTGTGATTGAAACTTGATTCTACCCTCAACTGAAAAGAATAAATAAGAAAAGAAAGCATTTGATTGCTTAGATGGTTATAAACATATATGTGCAGAACCTATTCTAAATGGGTGTAGGAAATGTTATATGTAATTTACTTAAGACCAGATTAATGTCTAGGAAAAGTCAACACAAAGAGTAATACTTTTTATATGTTTTTATTAGATTATTTTATTTATTTTTTGAATTTCTTATGCATTCATTTACTAATTTAGTTTACACCACTCTATCTTTCTTGGAAAGGTCTAGACCCCATTTGGCAACGTAAGCCCTAAAAGTGGTTTTTTCTGAGATATATCGTGTGGTGGTTTTCCTTTGTAAGAGATTCCATTATGTTGCTTGGCCTTAAACTATTCATCGTCGCTGGATATTGAATACACTAAGTCTCTTTTTATAACTGAATTCCTCAGTCAATATGATGTTCACTGCAGGAGCTTGAGAAGAAGAGGAAGGAAAGGGCTCAGGATCTATGAGAAGAAGAAGCAATTGACGAAATTGAGGGTGAAAGCTAAGAAGCTTACTGAGGAGAAGCTTGGTTCCCAACTCGACATAATTGCTTCAGTCAAGTACTAGGATAGAAATATAGATTTTCCGAGCAGAAAATTTTGTTGGGAGTATCATGTTTCAGCTCAATTTGATTCTTTTAGTCACTATTTCTAGATTGAGAGGTTTGTCATCTTGTGTGGTTATTTTGAACAGAAAAAGTTGTTCTATACATGGTGCACCTTTTTTTCTAAGTTAACTGACTATTGTTTTGTTACTGATTTTGTGCATCTTTAATAACCGTCTATTACTCCCTCTTGTGACTAAAGATACAAATTTTTATCTTCAAAAAGGAGATAAAAAATAAAGCAAAGAAGAAATATGTCATTTAGTAAGATTTATTAGTATAAATGAAAATATGTCATTTAGTAAGATTTATTAGTATAAAAACATAAAAGTATTTATCATTTTATATAAGTTTATTAAAGATAAATTTTAAAGATATTTATTATATGTCACAGTATATGTCATTTTAGTACTTATCATTTTAGTATGTGTTACAGTGAATTGTTTATAAAAACATAAAAGTACTTATTATTTTAGTATATGTCACAGTGAATTATATAAGGTTATTAAAAATAAATTTTTAAAAAAATTATTCTCTTCTATTATACAGTGCCTTCAGGCACGGGTTATCGCTAGTTTTTCTATAAAACACTACTTTGTATAAATATTTTTTGAATAATAATTATTAGGGAGTTCTTATTGATATTTTTGTTCAAGTAGATATTTTTGGGTGTTCGAAAAATATTTTATATTAATATCTTTATTTAATAATAACCTCTTAATTAAAATAGAAATAGTTTGGTCCAAGAGTATTTATATATATATGTGTATGTATGTATGTATGTATGTATATACCCCTCTTAGAGAGAGAGAGAGAGAGAGAAAAAAGAAGAATGGGAGAAACCCTTGACGAAGATGGAAAATCACTTGCAGCTCCAATCATCTTCATTATTGTTGTTGCTTTTCAGTTTATATCCGGATACTTGGACAACATGAAGAAGGTATTCCATTTTGCAATTCATACCTTTAAGTAATTCGTAGCCGAATTATGAGCAAAATTCGCTCTGAATTTGAAATTACATTATTCCTGGATATTACTCTTTAGAAATTGAATACACCTATGTACCGAATATTGAGTTTTTATTTTATTTTACGTGACCATTGTTTTTTATAGTTAAATCTGAATTTTGCAAATACTTTTGCATATGATACCATGATATGATTTGATCAGTTTTGCTGCTATTTTGTCTCTGCATGTCATCATTTCCTGAGGTAATTTCATTTATACACATTCAAGGTAAAATTGGATGTTATATCAGTTACAATGATGGTGTAGTACGATACTGGATGCCATAATGGATACTGGGGGCACTACTTTGGTTTGATAATTTCCTTTTATTCTTGGTACTTAATTGGAATAATTTTAATGGATTGTATGATTATCTAATAAGTTGAATCTGTAGATGGTTAATTTTTAAGTTAGTTGCATTTGTAAGTTGTAACTCATACTTTTATTTCCAGAAATTATCAATGAGTGCTACAGATGTTCAATTGCGTGCAGAGATTAAACAACTGTTGAAAGAGGCGAGCTCGTTTTCACAGTGAGTGATCTTTTGATTCCAATATTTTTTTAATTTTCCTTGCTCAAGATTTATTTTGGTGTAAGTTTAGCTCTGCTCTTGTTGGATGCATGTTTGTTTTTATGAATTCAGAGATTTCCAATTATCCGTGTGTGTTATCGCAACGAAATGTTGAGTACCCATTGCTGGCACATCCACAGTAGTCTTTTGCAAATTTTTATGTGTTAACAAATTATAGATTGAAATTTTGATACAATGTTTTGTCTTATTTCCTTTCTCTTTTAATACCAAAGCGAATCCAATTTAAATCAACAATAGTATGTGGATGTCAATTGGAAGATCACGATTAATAATGATTTAATCTGTTTTTGTTTGTTTTAGTTTAAGGGTTATAAAAACTGATCTCGTGAGCATATGACTAGTCACTTGAACTTGTTTGAAGTCAACTCAATTAACTATCTGGGTTCATAACAATGATCCTATATTGCTAAAGTAGTGTGATTATTTTTTAATCTATGTGTCATTTGGGGTTTTGATAGCCACCTATACTCTCATCATCTTTGTGCTTACCCTGCTTCAGGTGTGACTTGTGAGTGGGGCCTTTTTTCTTTTAATTCGTAACTAGTTGCATATAAGCAAGTCATTTAAGTTCTCATGGGAACATTCATTTTCAGAAAATCCCTATTTCCTTGAGTATTTGTGTACTCATCTCATCAACCAACATCTTACCATCATACTATTACAGTGTTAGAAACTATTACTATCTAAAAAGCTATTAAGTTTTTGAGAATATGTTTTGTAGTTATTATTATTACTGTTGGTTCTGGAGCATACGTTCAGGCATATTTTCACTTAAAATATTTTAGAAGTACCTCTGCATTTTACTCATGAAACTCCTTTAACTTAACACACCATCTATGTTGGTGAAGCTAATTGAAAAAGGTACCGAAGATACTAGTGAAAGTCTTTTTCTGACCTTTAAAACTTCACTAAACTCATTGGATATAGATGAGAACGTACAAATTGGTTTACACTTTCCTATTTGTTGTCTTGTTTCTGGTCTAACATTTCAGTGATCTAAATGCTTCTTATGATAATTGTGAAATAGTTCGACATATTTTATCTCAAACATTATAGAACATGTACAACTCTGTGACTCTTTGTTAATTGCAGACCTTCAACATTTGCACAAGCCGCCAAACTAAGGAGGATGGCAGCAGCAAAGGAGAAAGAACTTGCCAAAAGTATGGTACTTTATTGAACAAGTTTATATCTGAGGCTTTTTCCTGAAGCATATTTTCAAAACTTCGTGAGAATTTAGATAAAGACCTAATTTTGAGTTCCATCCTTTCCATATTTGGACGACTCAGAAATGATTTCCATGGCTAAAGTAATGCGAGAGATAAAGTCTTTGGGCTCTACTATGCTCTGTAATTTACTTGCTTAGGATTACCTTTCCTGTAGTATGTGTGATGACACCCAAATTGGGTAGGACCGGAGGGAGTATGAGGCAAGTTATATTACTCTGCTGTACCAACATAATTTTTCAACTTCAACATCTATAGCTTTGGTTAGAACTTCATCTCTTTGCTAGTTGTTAGGGTGTTGGCAACAAACAGTACTTGTTAACCCTCATGCATATTCCCTTTACTTTTTTGAATTAATATTTCAGATTGAATATTCTGTTTCTCCTCCTATGAAGTCCTCTTAAGGTATCTCCTTTAATCTCCCCTCACCATTTTCTCCCCACTCAACCTACTTAAATACAAACACCAATATTTTTAACCTCCAGAAAATGGCTAGAATCTCGGGACACTTTCTCAAGGAGGGATCATAATTCTAAGGCACCTTGGATCACTAAGTACAGCTGGGTATTACGGTGATTATTTAAAATGGCTTTCTTTTTGTGCCAAAAGAACCTGAGTCCTTCCTTATTTTTTTTTGTATAGTGTAAGTTTTAACGGTGATACATATTATCAGATGAAAATATAACTTCACGGTAATGCTAGGGGTGTCAATTTTTTTGTGACAAATGATTTGACATTGAATATTTTAATGATACTTATTGGGTTGGCATAGTTAATACAAGAGATTTATCTAACCAATGTAGTGATGACACATCATCTGAGACACTTTTTGAAACAAAAAATTTGAGACACCTAACATTATTTCATTGTAAAATATTGAGAGTGATGGTAGGTATAAATGTGTATGCTTTTTATGGTCGAGTCATCATATGTTGTGCTACATTAGCAAGCCCATTCCTTAATATCTCTTAATTGGACTAGCAAACTCTATGAATTTGTATAACACATAATATGGGTTAATTGATATTTTGGTCACAGTACTATGAGTCGATTTTCATTTTGGTTATTGATACTTTTTTTGTTACGTTCGCATTATCTGACTAACAAAAATATTTCAAACAAGTGATTTTATAATTTTCCGTCAAAAAATTAACGGTATTGCTTTTGAAGCTAACATATATGATGATGTGGATGGTAGGGTCCACTATTTATATTAATAAATAAATAAAATTATACAAGTGGATATTAGCAAAAGTTTTTATTATTCTTTAATGCTTACCTAGCAAAACAAATATAAAATATTCTTAAAAAACACAAAATAAAGCCAAAACATAATTATTAAAAATAAAAAAAAAAAGGATATGACAACACATCTGCATCTTCCCTGACTAACATCCCCATCACAGCTCCTCCATAACCACCTTCTTCATCTCAGCATAGCAGCGGAAATAGTGGTGCTCTGCACCTTATATCAACTGACCCAAGCAGTAGTACTCCCATCACAAACTTTCTTCTTCTGTCGTCACCGTAGATTTCCATCGCCGTTAAATGACAGTAAATCTCTCTTACATTTATTGTGAAATTCGCTGCAACAACGTCATCTGCAAGTACCACAACCACTGACACAGTCTCTAATTTGCGATCCAGCCGTTGCCGCCTTGGAATCCCGCCTCTCCGTACTGCCACCATGTACCAATTCAATCTTCCTCCATCACCCTAACCTTAATTTGCCCTCAGTTCAACAGGTAAGACCAATTTGATGTGCACCTCGTTGCTTTTTTATATCCGTAATATCATGTTGGTCTCTTAAAATATGATGATGGTTATACTAGTATTGAAGGGTTGATGCCGTGATGGGTGATGAGAGGGGTGAGAAGCGGGGGAAGAAGATACAGGGGCAACGGGATTGGGAGGAGAGAGAAGAGATTTTGTTTTGTTTTTTTATTTATTTATCCACATAAGTATTTTATTTTATTTTTTAATCTGAACGCGGGCCATATATTTAAATTACTCACATGACACCTATCTATTGTTTGTCAAATCAGCACTTCCGTCTATTTTTTTAACGGAAAATTATAAAATCACCAAACTAAAATGAAAATCGACCCCTAGTTCGGTGATCAAAATATCAATTTACCCCACATAATATTCATGTTGGCTTTTGTTTGCTTAATGCAATTTGGATGTGCTCAGTGTTGGTTAAAGCTCTTAACAAGTATTCATGACAAGCAGATCAAGTATTGCTCAGCAAGGAGATGAAGTTGACATATGATTCACATGTAAAAAAGCTCATGATGCTAAAGGTGATTTCCAAACCATTTTGTCATTTTGAAGGTTACATAATTCTTTGTTAAGGTTTGAGAAGTTGATCCATCTAGTTATGGTACAGGTCTTTATATATTCTGTGCTTATTATGTGGTTTTGGCGGTTTCCTGTTGCTGCCATATCTGAGCAACTTGTGCAGCCCTTTGGTAATACAAAACTGTCTCCCTTTTTGACTTAGACTGCTTCTATTCTTCATAGATACGTGTTACCACCACTTTTGCACTCTTCTCCAAATATATATTGCTCGCCATGTTGTGACTGTAATACTTCAATCTGTTTGACAACTGATGGACCTAATATAGTTGTCAGAGTAGGAAAACCACAATTATGATTTTTTAAATGAAAGAGAATAATTGAGAAAAGTACTGCACAGTTGTTATCTAATTGAATCAACCTTTTTTTTCCAGGGAGGGTTCTATCTTGGAGAGCTGGAGGTCCTTCAAATGACAATGTTATGGTAAATAGAACTATGATTTGTATTTTTACAATGATTCAGTTGGTCACCTCTTTGATTAGAGGACCAAACTCCGAATGGCAATGTTATGGTAAATAGAATTTGTACTTTTACAATGATTCAGTTAGTCACTTCATTCGTTAGAGGACCTTACTCAAGTGATGGGATACACTCCTCGACTCCTCGTAGTCATCTTTTCTTCCTCCTTAGCCCAAAGTTCCCAGTTGTACTCATTGGATGAGGGTGTATGTAAATTTGCAATGTGGTGATTATAATATTGTTAAGGGTACTATTTTGATGAGATAATCAACAAAGTGAAAATGTGCCACAGGAAGCTGGAAGGTATTATTTGTGCGAATCCAATGATCAATTTTTTGTTGCAATTGCAGGTCGGGATCATACCATGGTTGATAGTGTCTACCAGGGTTGGAAAATTTGTTTGTCGAAAAATACTCAAGCAAAAAACAGAAAAATCTTCAAGTGATGGAGGATTCAAGCCACCAAGGATTTGCAGAAATCTTTTTTTTTTGGCCTGCTGTAGCATTAGATATTCTTATTCTTGTATATATTGGTTTTCTGCAAATTCCAGTTTGATACTTCTTGCTGGTTTGGCAAAATTGCCTCTTTGTGAGAACTGTGTATTTATCAGCAAAAAGGCTGAAATTTTGGAAAGAAATATTGATATTTCTTAATATATATAAAAACCAATTAAATTTTCTTATCCATTGGCTTTGCCTTTAAGTTTATCATTCATCAACATTTGTTGTTGCTATTTCCTTCAACTATATATGAAACTCAACTGTCATATTAAGCCAACTATTTTTTTAATTAATACTAGCATTCTTTCTAGTTTGAGATATTTTCCAATATAATTATTAAAAAATTAACTTAAACATTAGGAATTAAATATTAGATTGTTTTTTTTATATAAAAAAAATGGTAAACCTTATTGTTTGCATATTGTAAGACATGATATATAATTTAGCTTATTTTTTTATTAAAATTATATTCCACAATATTGTTAATTGGTCAAAAAATTCCAGTTGCAATCAACTCACAAAGTTTTAACATTCAGAGCAAATAGAAAATTATTTAGCCAAAAAAAAATTCAAATATTATAAACTATATAAAAGAAGTGTCAATTACAAATATATATCAAAATTTAGAAATTTCCCAATTGATTTTTTTAAAATCAAATCGAGAGTTTCTTTTTAGTGAATAGAGGAAGTATCTAAGTACGTGAAGTCAAGAAATTAGAATTGCCACAGTAGGCTCTCAGGCCATGGTTCTAGCGGTAAACAAAAGGCAGGGAGATTCATCGCATCAATTTCTTCCTGGAGCAGAGCATCATCATCTTCATCATAAAAACTGGCACTCCCATGATTTATCCCATTAATCTCTTCCTTAATTGTCCCAAATCTCATGCCCATTCCACTAATTTGATTTTTATTTTTCTTTTGTCCCTTAAAATTAATCATCTTCAACAACTCAATTCTGCTAGTAACAGCGTCCATCTTCAAATCAACTTCCCTCAGTAGCACCTCATCCATGGACTTGTTCTTCTTCTTATATTCCCAATTGATCGACCTCTTCTTCACATCAATCTTTTTATTTTTTTCCCCATCGCGATCTTCATGATATTTTCGGTACGATTTGATTAGACGGTCCACTTCATTGGGATTTTCCGGCCAAGTCTCCCAGATTCCGTCTGGCTCAGAACAGAGCATGCAAACTTTGATGTCGCATAAAGTGGAGAGCTCTTTTGTCTTCTTTTTGATGCACTCTTTTCTACTGTTGTATGACTTTCTGCGAGCCTTTTCAATGGCCGCTCCACTCTTCTTCTTCTTCTTCTTCTTCTTCTTCTCCTCCTCCTGCATAATTGATATCACCATATTTAAAGAGGCGGAGAGAGAATGACAATAACAGACTGAATTTTAGTTAGGTCAATTACCAACTTAGGAATTAGGAATATATCTATATATAGACTCTAGCAGGGTAAGGATTTAGGAAAGATTTATGAGTTAATTACACACACATATATAGAGAGAGAGAGAGTCAGAGAGACTTCAGCAGGGTAAGGATTTAGGAAAGATTTATGAGTTAATTACACACACACACACACACACACACACACATATATATATATATATATATATATATATATATATTAAAATTAATTAATATATAGTTAAATCTCGTAAAATTATTTTTAAGCCTAGTGAGATTATATTATGTCATCACCTACTTGACACGAATATGTGGCTCATTTGATTACATTAAGTGACATTCCTTAACATATTTTATTACATATTAGGCTTTTAATATAGTACTTATGTAATTAATATACTTTGCGATTGTCGGATAATTCTATATATAAAAAAAAGTTTATTCAGTCAAAAAAATTGGACTAAACTATTCAACTCAAAATTGTCTGAATGGCTGATCGGTTTAGCCATTCAGACAATTATTTTTCAAAACAAACGCGTTTAATGGTAAATTTAATCGATCATTATTCAAATTAATTCAGACAGCAAGCAATAGGGTCAAACAACCGGATTTTGGCGGCTTAAAAAAAAAAAGAGTTTTGCTTTTGACGCGTGACATGGATGAAAAACCTTTATGCATGTTTTTTGGACTTAACCCAAACGGGCTAGGCTGGGCCAAAAAAACCCAAATTTATGTGGACTTCAAATATATGCCCGGATTTTAGCGGATGGGCCGGGTCGATTCACGAACTTTGGACCCGTTTATCAAGACTAACTGCAATCAAACAGCCGCTTAATGTTTTGTGAGTAAAAAAAAATAAAAATAGATGACCAGTAGCTAGAGCGGTCACAAATCCCGGTCCAATTGCTCATTGAAAAATAACTTATAAGTTAGTTTAACCATCCGGAACAAGGCCTAAGTGGGGCCAACATATACGCAAGTATTGGATTATTATTGTTTTCAAAGTTTCTGAGTAGGGCTTTCGTGTTTTATCACCTCTTTGAAACCAAAACTTTGCCTAGGGCTTACAATTTTCTCTCTTGAATTTAGATTTCTAGCTCATAGAGGATATTCTCGGTAGCCATGTACGGATCAAGGGGGTAAGTTGAGAATTACGATTTCTTTTTAGCTATTACTATTCTGCTTCTTGTTTATCGATGTTGAATTTGCTATGTTTCAATGGCGTAAACCCTAATTGATATTGCGATGAATTGCTTTATTTTCTTTTGATTTTTTCTTGTATAATCAATCCTATGTATATCTTTGACAATGTTTTGTATTTCTACAGTAAAAGTAATTCTGTGAATTTGGATATTAAGCGAAACAGAATAATATGGTAGGGGGTATATATATAAGGGTTTCATTCTAATATGCAAGTCACCTTTTTGTGTAAATTTTGAATTCAGTATTTTTTAAGCAATCTTGAACATGTAAACATATATTATAAACAGAGGTGTTTTTGATGCGAGGCAGACGCAATCCAAGGACATTTGATACAAACTTTTATCAAAATTAGGAATGTAATAACTTTAGTTTTAGTTTATTGTTGGTTGAAGGCACTTAGTTTGTAGGGCTGATTTATTAATTTATTTATTGCAATCTTCTTGAAGTGATTATAATCGAAGTTATGAGTCTTGCACTTGGTTACTCTATTTGTTTTTGGCTTGAAAAATGATATATCATGCTCTAGTTTTTGTTTTTGTATTATTTTTCTGTTATTAATTCATAAGTTTCCTGTCAACTATGTGGGTATATGATTTTTATATTCTTACTTGGGAATTTTTTTAAAAATTATGCATGCTGTTTATAAGGGTTGATAAAATATGGAAACATTGTTTGAAAAATAAACTTAGAATGAGAAAGATGGATCGTACGGAAACATGGGTTGGGTTTGGTTTATTAACAACGTTGAGTGGGGGATTTTTTTTTCTCTGTTGGGTATATAATTGAAGGGCAATGTTTGGGAGCGGGGGGGTTTCGGACGGGTACGAGATCGGCTCAAAGAGACCAAGAATGATGGAATCAACTCCCTACTTCGCAGTGAGCAGCAGTTCAAGTGGTTTCCAGCCTTACGGCTATGACAGTGGATTCCAGCTTTCTGGCATTCCTGTGGTTCGTCTGAGGGGAATTCCTTTCGACTGCACTGATATTGACATCTTCAAGTTCTTTGCTGGGCTTGACATTGTGGATGTATTTCTGGTGAATAAGAATGGGCGATTCTCCGGAGAGGCTTTTGTCGTCTTTGCTGGAGCAATGCAGGCTGACCTTGCTCTACAGAGAGATCGACAGAACATTGGGCGGAGATATGTGGAAGTTTTCCGGTGCAAAAAGCAGGAATATTATAATGCTGTGGCATCTGAGGTGAACTATGAAGGAGTCAATGATAATGACTTCCGTGGGAGCCCTCCTCCGGTTCGACCAAAGAGGTTCCAAGACAAGGATCAGATGGAGTACACTGAAGTATTGAAGTTGCGTGGTCTCCCATTTTCTACCAAGAAGTCTAATATTGCCCAGTTCTTTAAAGATTATAAGCTGGTAGAGGATAAAATACATATTGCTTGCCGCGCAGATGGGAAGGCTACTGGAGAAGCATATGTAGAGTTTGTCTCAGCTGAGGAAGCTAAGAAAGCCATGGCTAAAGACAAGATGACAATTGGTTCGCGATACGTGGAGCTCTTTCCTTCAACACCTGATGAAGCTAGAAGAGCCGCATCCAGATCAAGGCAGTGATGAAGAGTCTTGTGGGATTCAATCAAGCAGATTTTTGGTAATGAGATTTGTGATCTTCCTTTTCTTGGATATAAACTTCTCTCAATTAGTAGTGTATTTGAAAATTTGTAAACTAACAACTTGTGCCTTGGCCTGTGGGTTGATCCGGATTACTGTTGAGAAGGCACTATTTTGATCTAGGATTATTTTGAACTCTTTTCATTGTCACTGTTTCAGCCTGATAGTAATGATTTGTGATTACTTTTTAGTGACCTATAATTTGTCTGGTTGGAAGTGTGTTTTACTTTTATGTATGGTCTATAGATCATATACGGAGGGTTGAGATTGGTCCATTGTCAAGTACAGTAATAGCCTCCATAGATAATGCCTCTTTTCTCCCTTGCCAGCTCTCTTAAGCAGCTAATGCACTCATGGTTTCAGCTTATTTCTCAAGCTCATTTAACTGCACTCAAGTCTCCACATTGTGGGTCTTTGTGATGTATATCACTTTATTTTGTTTAGTTTCAAGTCTTTAACTAGATGGAAGGAGTTTCTAGTCATTTCCTAATGAATGAAGATGATATTCTTAATTAGTTGATTATTCTGCGGGAACATAATCTGCATGAAGAACAATGGAGGGGATGCAGATAAAAATAAGGCAAACGTAACAAAGAAAACTTGGTTGGATGAAGATTTACAATGCAACCGACTAGTGAACTACAAACATCAGAAGTAAGTACTAAGAATAAAACAATAAAATTAGAAGAAAAAAAATGTTTTTTTCCTTGTGCTGAAAGAGGCAACTGAACCAAGTGTCTTAAGGTTAATTATGTCTTGGTTTAATGTATTTTTGTGCTTATTGTGGGATTTTCTAAAAAATGTTTTGAAAGTGAGATGATAATATATATATATATATATACTAGCGATAACCCGTGCCTGAAGGCACTGTATAATAGAAGAGAATAATTTTTTTTAAAATTTATTTTTAATAACCTTATATAATTCACTGTGACATATACTAAAATGATAAGTACTTTTATGTTTTTATAAACAATTCACTGTAACACATACTAAAATGATAAGTACTAAAATGACATATACTGTGACATATAATAAATATCTTTAAAATTTATCTTTAATAAACTTATATAAAATGATAAATACTTTTATGTTTTTATACTAATAAATCTTACTAAATGATATATTTTCATTTATACTAATAAATCTTACTAAATGACATATTTCCTCTTTGCTTTATTTTTTATCTCCTTTTTGAAGACAAAAATTTGTATCTTTAGTCATAAGAGGGAGTAATAGACGGTTATTAAAGATGCACAAAATCAAGAACAAAACAATAGTCGATTAACTTAGAAAAAAGGTGCACCATGTATAGAACAACTTTTACGCTCAAAATAACCACACAAGATGATAAACCTCTCAATCTAGAAATAGTGACTAAAAGAATCAAATTGAAATTTGAAACATGATACTCCCAACAAATTTTTACGCTCGAAAAATCTATATTTCTATCCTAGTACTTGATCGAAGCAATTATGTCGAGTTGGGAACCAAGCTTCCTCCTCAAGAAGCTTCTTAGCTTTCACCCTCAATTTAAATCAATTGCTTCTTCTTCTCATGACTTACGTGAGCCCTTTCCTTCCTCTTCTTCTCAAGCTCCTGCAGTGAACATCATATTGACTGAGGAATTCAGTTATAAAAAGAGACTTAGTGTACTCAATATCCAGCGACGATGAATAGTTTAAGGCCAAACAACACAATGAAATCTCTTACAAAGGAAAACCACCACACGATATATCTCAGAAAAAACCACTTCCAGGGATTACGTTGCCAAATGGGGTCTGGACCTTTCTAAGAAAGGTAGAGTGGTGTAAACTAAATTAGTAAATGAATGCATAAGAAATTCAAAAAATAAATAAAATAATCTAATAAAAACATATAAAAAGTATTACTCTTTGTGTTGACTTTTCCTAGACATTAATCTGATCTTAAGTAAATTACATATAACATTTTCTACACCCATTTAGAATAGGTTCTGCACATATATATTTATAACCATCTAAACAATCAAATGCTTTCTTTTCTTATTTATTCTTTTCAGTTGAGGGTAGAATCAAGTTTCAATCACACTACACAATTAGAACCAGCAAACGAAAACAATATCATAAAGTACAAAAGATGGATGAGCAACAACACTTTCTCCCATTGATGACTATTGATTACATTGCATTAAATTTCATAACATTTGAGCTTGTGTCATAGAGTACAAGAGATATTCATCACAATTAAATACAAGTACAACATAACCAAATTCGATAGTTATTAGTAAAGATAAAAGTCGATTAGTCCTCTAAAAAGCAAGTTAGATTGACAAAGAGAAGTATCCTTACATGTAAGACGCGTCTTTGAATACCTCTCCTCGTGAATTATGCCTCATCTTGATGAAAGCCTTTGGTATAAATCATCGACCAATGTCCGCCTCAAGCTTTCCCCAAAATAGTAATAAGACTTCTCATTTTCCAATATTCGGGAGCCTGAATTCTCTTCTGGCCTTAATCTATTCATCAAGAGATGAGAGAAATAGAAGAAAATTATAAAATTCAAAAGCAAAATTCTTTAGTTGCAGTAAATATTTGTGGTACCAGCAAATGGTATGGATTCTAACAGAATTTTGATAATTGCTAGTAGGGAAGTTAACATAATGTAGTTGGCTAGTAGGGAAGTTACCATTACAGCTAGCTTGGTATTACCAAACAATGGTGTAAGATTGATCATCATCAATTTATTTACAATTGATTTTTTTTCATAACATGAGCTGGAATCAAGAACAACATGAGCTACTATTAGGGCTACTAATTCAAGAACAACATGAGCTGGAATCAAAGCCGAAGTGAATATAGAAAAAAATAATTATGATACTAAATTGTTGGACGTTAGAGGAAGAGATAAAGAGGGAGAGAAAGAGGAGTTGTTTCAAACGAATAACACAGTGGAAGCATCATAAGGTGTTAGTGAATCAAATAATTGTTGGAAGTTTAAACCCATTAGTCGAAGAATACTATTCCAATGAAGAAGTTACAAGTATGCTACACAATCAATGGTCACCAACATCAGCCAATGGTCACCAACACAGTACTACTCATTTTGAAGTATAATGGCACAAACTCAAAAAGTTCAAGAATAAAAAGCAAAAGGAAAAACATTCGGGAGATATCATGTATGAAAGTGTTGGCTATAACACAAAAAATAGCATATCACAAATACTATCATTGATCAAATCAGATGAAAAAACAGAATTTATTGCATTATTATTCAAAAGTAAAACATACAAGAAGCCTAGAAAAAGCCTTTTTTTTCATAAAAACATAATAATTAGGTATTTAAATCTCACTTTGATAGTATCATAATAGTTCCATCCAACATCCAAGCCTCAGAACCTTGATTTTCAAAAGATAATTTTTTTTTAGCAAACCACAACTATATGAAAGATGAGGGGAACAGACATATTACTGGTCATAAAAGAACTAATTTGAGAGCATCAGTGATGACCATCCTCTTAATGTTGTCATATGAAGGTGGGATTCCTTCATAAACCTTTCACCGAGCAAGTGCAGCTACACCACGCTTAGTTTTATGGGGAATCATCCTGTAAACAATTATTGAGCCATGTCAAACAGAACCAAAGATTTCAACAGGATTGCCACACGAGGTTTCTATAGTCAAGCGCGCAAAATTTATATTTTCTTTAAAAAAAATATTGAAGTGGCCATAAGGTCCCAAGTGTTCGTATATAGATCAAAATAATATGAAAATTAACACAAAAAATAAATGTAGTCTCCGTAAAATGTTACACATCTTTCAATAAATGAGTTTCTCATGGCCAGTACCAAGAGGTATTGCAGTATCTCTTCATCATTCCCTGACCTATCTTTAAAGGCAAAAATCTCCCATCTAAAGGGAAGAATGCTCAAGCACTAAATAATATCCCATTGAATGCACAATTATTATAAGAATAATATACTACATTCTAAATTAGGCATTTAGTATATTTGGAATGAGGAGTTAGGATCATAAGGTGGTTATTTCTAAACTTAATTTGTTAATCTCGAAATATAATATTTTTGCATCTATTTTATACGGAGTATTATATAAAACTCTCCTGCCCATCTATATCAATCTCTCTACTGTATGTGCTGTCTTACAACAACAATAAGGTAAGACTCCCACTAAAAAATACAGTAAGAAGAGTGAATGACAATGCACCACCACCCATACTATTTAAATGAGTCAATGATATGAATGAATATGGACATAATTACTTAGTTCACAAAAAATAGTTGTTGAAGAGTCCACTATCGTAACTTGCCACTAACATATAAATTCAAAACTTGCCACAAAACAACCCTCCGTAACTTGCAAACACACATATTGAAACCAATTAATATGCAAACACACATCAATTCAAACCTTTTTTTTCCAAACTAATATATAACTATAATAAATTAAAATATTAAATACACAAAACAACCCTCCATAATCATTTAAATAAGAATATATGATGACAGAGTATATAAACCTTGATTAAAGTATTAAAACATTAGTTCAGATGAGAAAAAAAGAAATAGATGAATCAAAATAATTTTAAAAAAAAGTTGAATGAATGAGTGACCTGGTATACTCAAATTCCATCAAACTCTTAACTTTAATATAAGTAAACTAAAATACTTAAACAATTATATAAACAGGAAACCCAAAAAAAATTCACAATAATTAGCATACATATATATACAGGAAGGAGATGATAACTGGAAAAAGTTGCAACTCTGAGACATTCCAAAAACAAGAGCAGTAGAACACAAAAATAACATAGTACTTCTTTCCAAAATAACTTATGCAACTATATTCAGTAGAAGACACTGCATTTTCCCCAAGTCTAATAACAACATATTTTGGGATGCCAAAAAAAAAATCACCAAAAGTAGTGAAGGAGATTTGAAAAAGGGGGTTTGAAATCACCAAAAATTCACAATAATCACCAATATATGAAAGGGGTTTAATATTTCAAAATCACCAAAAAATTACAGTAATCAAACAAAAAAGGGGTTTGAAAAAGAAATACCAACAAAGCAATAATGAACAATCGATTTATAAAAATTAATAAGAAAAAATCAAGTAATAACAAACAATAGATGAAGAAGGGAGAGAAGATTTACAGGCAAAAGAAGAAGAAGCGATGAAAGAAGGACAATGAAGCGATAACAAGATAAAGGTCACATTAACCCGATTGCAGAATTTGGTGGGTGGGTATCGAAATCTCGTCCATAGGAAGTCAATCAACACGACCTAAGGTGCCGAGGAAGAGGAGAGCGAAGAGGAGAAGGTCTTAGATCTTCGACTTCTTCTTCTGCTTCTGCGTTTTTCAAGTGAACCCAATTAGGGCTAGGTATGAGAGATAAGAGATTAGGAGAGTTGAGAGGGATTGAGTTGTTGGGTGGGGGGGATCGAGTTGGCTGGGTATGAGAGATAAGAGAGATAAAAGCTTAAGAGAGATAAAGCTCTCTGTGAGTGTAAGAACAGAGAGAGAGATAGAAGTTTTGAAATTTGAATAAGGAAGCTCAGATGATGTGAAGCTTAAATTTGAATAAGAGCATCTCCAGCAGATGGACTATCTGCTGGACTATATTTAGTCCATCTGACATCAGTAAATGTCCTTTAGTCTTCACTCCTTCTAGCAGATGGACTATCCTGTGGACTATCTCGTGGACTATAATATAAAAAGATTAAAATAATCAATGAATTCAAAAAAACTCCAACGGACATAATCCAACGACCATATTCTAACGGTCATATTCGAACGGCCATATTATAACGACTATATTTTAATAAACAAATAGCATCTATAAATATAAGTCACACCTAGTCTCTCATATTCACTCATCTTAACTTCATTCTTCCAGTCAAATAAGTTATTTTAAATATGTCTCGTCAATTCGAACCATCTATAAATATGTTGCACGTGGATGAAGAAGAAGATGAAGAAGAAGATGAAGAAGCATATGGACAATTTTTAGGCATGGCGGCTATTGAAGAAGAACAACAAAATGTCAATAGGCATACATCACGTCATCGTGGTTATTTTAGAAGCGGTGGCTTCATACGATCTTTGGATATGGCATGCATTTTTTGGATTACCAGGCTCTCATAATGATATTAACATTTTAGAGAGATCATCTATCTTCTCCGATCTTACTGAAGGTCGTGCTCCACCAGTGAACTACTCAATTAATGGAAATGAGTACACGATTGGATATTACCTTGCTGATGGTATATATCCCCCATGGGCAACATTTGTTAAAACCATTTTGCACCTCAGGGAAATAAAAGAAAACTATTTGCTAAGACTCAAGAGGCACTTAGAAAGGATGTTGAGCGAGCATTTGGGGTACTGCAAGCACGTTTTGCGATAGTTCGTGGTCCTGCAGGATTTTGGGATCAAACAACACTAAAAGAAATTATGACTGCATGCATAATATTACATAATATGATCGTTGAAGATGAACGAGATGAAAATCAAGAACCAACAACCTACGATACACATGACAAGATTCCAACTGTAGAAGTGTCTCATGAGCGTACCCCACAATTACTTTATTTCATTGAAGCAAATCATCGCATAAGGGATAAACAAGTTCATTCTAAACTGCAAGAAGATATTATTCAACACTTATGGACACTACATGGCGGAGCCTAATCCATTACATTCTACTACAATAATAAGCAAATTATGATTCTCTAATAATAAGCAAGTCAACTACTAGATGTAACTCTTTTCATGATTTCTTTCTTGCGTTGTTTGTAATATTCAGCTACTTCAGGCTCCATGTTAGCAGTGTCAATCATCATGATCCTTTCATCCTCTTGTGCTTTCAGTATATTCAACTTCTCTTGCTTTTGAAAATATATTCTGTCTATGTTCTCTTGTCTCTTTTGTTGGTTCAATTTCATCTGATGCTCGAACTTCTCAAACCTCAACTCCATAGGTGTACTAGTATCACAGATTCCTTTGCCCTTTTTAAATAATGCTTTCGAAGCCTTTCTTCCCATTGGCCTCTCTAATCTTGCAGAGATTATATCTTCAATACCATCGTCTTCACCCAAACCGACTTCTTCCTGCAAATATGGAGAAGATCTTCTTTGACTCGACTTTCTATTACTTATCCTGTTTTTTTTCCACTATTATCTCATTCTCCATTTGATTGCATCCTTTAATATTCTCCAACAATGCATAAATCCAAATGGTTGATTTTGCATACTTTTTTGAACATCTCTAATGCTTGACATATCTATTGAAAAATTATTTACAAAGTATTAAATATAAAATATAAGAATAAAACTTAATGAAATTTTACATGAAAAAAATTGAAATACCTTATCTTGTTCGCTTTACACCGCTTTGTTGCATTCTTTCAATTGAAGCATAATATCCACAAAATTTGTTCACCATGAGTTGAATTGTTGACCAACGTTTACATGCCGCAAGAAATTCATGCGTTCAGACTCAAAATTCTTGTATTCATGAAAGTATTCGTGAACTCTTTCCCAATATCTTCTATGTTTCTAATCGTTTCCTTGAATTGGATCCATGCTTACATTAAGCCATGCTGAAACAAGAAGGGTATCTTCATCAATAGTGTAATTTCCCTTTCACCCTGTTCTTTTATTGGACTCATTTTCAGGAGTCTGAATTGGTACATCAGTTTGAATTGAAAATTCATCCAACAAATTTGGATCATCAAGTGAGAAACCTTCAGATAATAATGAAGAATAATACATCGGAGGACTATGATTTTCCATCTAAAAAAAATTAAAGAGATATTATCAATAAAAACTAAAATTAAATATAATAAAAATACAATAATTAACAAAATACTTACAATTGCTAAATGTTGAACTAATTGATTGAGAAATTGTAAAATGTGTTGAATAATGGTACATATTTATAGACTTTCATTTTCTATCCGTTGATTTCATTTTATTATCGTTCTGAACTTCTTAGATCTATCCATTGGCATACTCTTCGTCTCCTTCATCTGTCTCATTCTCCTTCATCTTCAACCTCCATTCTTCAACCTCCCTTCTTCTCCTATCCGTTGAGCCTTCTATTTAAATATAATATAAATCATTGTCTATCAAATTTGGTTCGCAGATTTAGTCGGTTTGGCTTGCCGGAAAAAGGGGCGGACTAAATTTACTCCATCTCATTTGGAGCGCGCGATTTCCGTCCCCTGACTAAATATAGTCTCATTTAATCGAGCAGCGACTCGACATCTTGAAGTTCTTTAAACACGAGATAGACAGCTGATGATGTGAAGTTTTTTTTAGTGATTTTTGAATAAGGCGTGTTTTTCTAGTGATTTTTGCAGAGGTATAAGGCGTGTTTTTTTAGCAATTTTTGAATTGTGCATATTTTTAAAATCAAAGCCATAAGAGTAATTAGATTAAATCTGACCCATTGGATGATGAAACTTTAATCTAGGCCGTTGTTTGTTGAAGCCGCTCTGTTTTATTATATAGACTTGCTATAACCCGTGCTTGAAGGCACGGCGTAACGAAAAATATCAAGCTAGTCGGTAGAGTTTTCTTTAAAAATTAATACCACCACAACAATTAATACATACTCAATCATCAATACATATCCAACTACCAAAACATCGAGCTAGTCGATACTAATTTCAAGAAATTTTGGCAAAATTTCCTTTAAAAATAGATATTCAGGAAATTCTAAATGTAAAACCCCAACTTTTTGAATAAAGATGAATTTTCTATAAATATTATTTTTGAATATTATGGAGTGAAATTGATATAATGTTATAGTTGTGGATAATATTTATAAATTTTACAAAGTACGCAAGTTGTTATATAATATTCGATTGGTCGGGGAATATTCGTTTTAACAGGGAATATTCAGACAACTAAGACAATCATCGTTGGTGGACCCCACAATGGAATTATTGTCGGATTGAGAAAACGACAAAAATACTTTATAAAAATAACGGCGGAAGTTTTACCGTTAACTGTTGAAACACCCGGTGTTAAAAGTACAGTAATACGCGTAGTTGCATAGTAGCACACGGTATTAATTATTAATGTTTACGGGAGAAGTCACTCAGTTTTGTTTAATTATTGGCACAGTATTTGTTGTAAATTTTGACGTATTTTATGGACCCTCATTTACTCATTTTTTCAAAATAGTGTTATGAGTATAATATATATATATATATATATATATATATGAACTTTTGATTTTCTGGGGAGTGTTTGGTTGATTAATGTTGGTTGTTTTATATATGAATTGATTTGGTGGAATCAAGTTGGTGGTATTATTATGATTGTTATTATATATATATATATATATATATATATATATATATATATATATATATATTTTTTTTTGCAGGATGTCATGGGTGTAATGGGGTGGGAGAATTATTAAGGGGGTGTAAGGATTTTACTAAGTATAATATATATATATATATAGGCGTGTGCCGATTTTATATATATATATATATTATATAAATCGTTAATTTGTATGAATTGTCGTATAAAATGAGTTGTTAAATATATATATTATAAGTTTTGTTTTATTAGATTATAAATAGAATATATTATATTTTATTTAAAAGATTTTGCTTTAATTATGGATAGTCAGATTAAAGTAAATCAATCTGGACCGTTCATGGATTAGTTTCTTATGCATTCCATTTTTCTATAAATATAAGCTCATTCCTTCATTATTTTCTTACTTAATTCAATTTGAACCTTTAGAGAGAAATTATAAGAGAGTTATGAAAAGTATCCTAACTTCTTCCCTACTCTTATATTCAATTTATTTTACTGGTAAGGGGTGTTATTCTTTCTTATTCATTCAAGAGAACTATTGTTATTACATTGCTTATTATTCATTGGAATAACTCAGATTGTATCTGTGATCACCCTAAACTTGGTGACATTCTTCTATTATTCCGCTCTTTATATTACATTTGGAATATCCTCGTCATCATGCGTTTCTGTACGAACTCGATTCCGCCTTTATTATTACTCGTTGGAATATCCATGCTCATGCGCTTTTACGCCGGACTGGTTCCGCCTTTTTATTATTATTCTGTTAGAATATCCCGCTCATGCATGCGTTTTACTGTTGGACCCGATTCAAATCCTTATTAGTATTCTCATTGGAATAACTTTGCCTATCTGAAATCGCATGCATGGTGATTTCGTTGTTATTCCATTCTTTATTATTACATTTGGAACATCCTGCTTGGTCTGCGAATTTCGCCTTTGACACGTTCCGTTATTTAGTATTCTATTGGAATAACTTTTCTACATGCCTGTACCGCATGTACGTGGTGATTTCTTTTGTTATTTCATTCTTTATTATACTCGATTCGGTTAAAGTTTTGACTTATATACTCCATGAAATTAGTAGAATATCCTTGATATTTCAAGCTTCATCCAAAGATCTTTTCATGGAAATATTCTTCGATCATTCTTGAATTTTACTCTACAAAGCGATATCATGTTGACAATTTGGACATTAGTAGTTCTTGGACAAATTAATTCTTGAACTTGTTTTATTGAATTTTTATATCATTGTCATCATCCTCATGTTTATATTATGTTGAAAGTCATCATGGCTTCATAGTGCATAGATGGACTTGGTATGATTATGACCAAGGATTATTCGGTTGTAATCATGACCATAATGTTACAAATGATGTGGTAAAAATCCTCATTAGCAGCGTAGTGCATTGATGGATGATTGTTGGCATAATCATGACCATTAATGAATACACAAATATTCTTGGCCCGTAGTGCATGGATAATTATATGTGCATGATATTAAAGAATATCCTCGGCCGTAGTGCGAGGGGGTGATTCGATGATGTGGAATATTTATTCAATTTGAGTCTCGCCGATAACGATGATGAAAACCTTTTTAATCATAAAAGATAGTAGATTTTATTTTCTACTTGACTCTTTTAATGGATTGCTTGTTCATTGCAGATTAAACTTGATGTCTATTATGTTTTATCGCTTTAACATTGTTGGAGACTAATGATAATTTATTCTCGCATTATCTTAGTCATAATATTTCTTCTTGGGCTAGTTGAGCTCACCCTTTCTTTCACTTTTCTCTTTGAAATGAGAATATAGCCGGGACGAGTCGGGGAGCGGAGTGATGGTCCGATGATAGCATTAGTAGTCCTCACTATTCGTGAAATAATGTGATAATAATTGTAATGAGGACTCCTTTTGAGTTTGTATAATCTCTAGTAGATAATATTTGTATTCAAACTCACGGTTTATGTTTTGTCGTATTATACACGGCAGTTGTATTAAGTAAGTTGTATTTGAATTACATACCATGTATCGGCGACCCAAGATAGGTGATGTATACCTAATTTTTTGGGCGCGTCCACGATTAGTATCAAATCTTAGGGATATGATCCTGGCTAAGATGTGAGACTAGAACTAGGAGTGGAGAGCAGGAATTCCTTCGCTAGTATGACCTACTTAAATTTATTTTGTATTTAAATTGGTTGGTTAGAGTTTAGAGATATTATGTTACATGTCAATTAACCTTTGTTTTGTGGCAGTATCTGAAAATGACATCCAAAAATGTTGAGAATAGCATTGGAGCACAAGAGACCGTTGAGTCTCCACATATCAATAATCAGGAGAATGTGCATCAGGAAGGCGACAATCCTCATGCAAACAATAACACTGACCAAATGATGAATGATGGATTGTTCAGAAGCTTTATGCAATTTATGCAACAGCAGGCGAGAGCGGTTCCTGTCCAAAATGTAGGTGGAAACACTGGAAACTCTCGGTCGGTCACCGCTAAATAGTTCAAGGAGCTGGGACCACCGGAGTTTAAGGGAGAGCCATAACCACTTATGGCGGAAGCATGGATAAAATAGATCACCAAGATATTTGATGTCTTGGGATGCTCCGAGGAGCAAAAGGTTCCCTTTGCCGCCTTTATGTTGCGCGGAGAGGCAGATTACTGGTGGAAATCGGTAAAACGTACTCAACCTGTCGGTCTTGAAGATGTCTTGGGAGAAGTTCCAAGAGTTGTTCAACGACAAATACTTTCCCGAAAGTATTCGTCACATAAAGGAGGTGGAGTTTATCAAATTGGAGCAAAATAATATGGCCCGCCAGTCGCAATACGAGGCAAAATTTGCGGAGTTATCCCGGTTTGCATCCCACTTGGTGGATAATGAAGAGAGAATGGCGCGAATGTTTTTAAGAGGTTTGAAGCCGGAGATACGTCAACATCTTATTTCTCATAAACTGTGTTTGTATTCAAATGTTGTAAATAGGCCTCAGTTGGTGGAAGTAGCGATAACGAGTCAACGCAACAAAAAAAAGAGCGCGTAGGGAAAATGATAATACCGGTGAGAAGCGATCATCGAAGCGGTGACAACAAGCGTGGAGGGAATCAACGGGCGAAATGGTAACCACTTGGTGGTAATCGTAGGCCAAAACAATAAGAATGGACATTTCAAGAAGAGGAGATTCAACAATGATGGAAAGACGTCAACACCAACACCCGTTGTTAAGGAAGGAGAAAGACCACCTATCATATGCTTCAAATGTGGAGGGGAGGGACACATCAGTCCAAATTGCGCGATGCCGTCCAAAGCATGTTATAATTGTGGAAGAGAAGGTCACTTAGCCTAATTTTGTCGTTCATCGAAGACAAATTCAGCTAGGATGGAGGCACCAAAGGCTGTCCCAAAAAAGTCAAAGCCGGTAGTGCAAGGGAGAGCGTTTATTGTGACCTCCCAGAAAGCAAGGAACCCGAATGAGGTCATCACGGGTAAGCTTATCATAAACTCTAGCGAAGTCTACACTTTATTTGATACCGATTCTACCCATTCTTTTATTTCTCCTACTTGCGCTCAACAATTAAATTTGACTCCGGAGAAATTAGACTTTGACTTATCTGTGGAAACTCCGTTGGGAGAAACCTTCATTACATCCACGGTTTATAAGTCTTGCTTGGTTCAAGTTGGTACCCACACATTACTTATCGATCTTATTGCATTAAAAATATTTGCATTTGATGTAATTCTAGGGATTGATTGGTTAACTACTCATCATGCAAAAATTGATTGTTTTTCGTAAGGTTGTTAGCTTTCATATTCCTAATCGACCTATTATGCGAATTCAAGCAACCAAACCATTAAAATCAATCACTATCATCTCAAGCCATAAAGTTATTCGTTTATTGAAAAACGGATGTCAAACTTTCTTAGCTCATGTCACAGATCTAAATAAAAATACGTCGGTTTTGAATAATATTTCTATTGTTAATGAATTTCCTGACGTATTCCCTGAAGAACTTCATGGCCTACCCCGGCGTGAAATTGAATTTTGTATCGACCTTGAACCGGTATAAAAACCCATTTCTAAATCCCCATATCGAATGGCTCTATTGAACTTCGTGAGTTAAAAACTCAATTCACGCGAATTGTTAGACATTGGCTTTATTCGTCCTAAGACTTCTCCTTGGGGTGCTCCTGTTTCTATTCGTGAAGAAGAAAGATAGGAGTATGTGACTTTGTATTGATTATCTGGAGTTGAATCATGTCACCATCAAAAATAGGTACCCATTGCCACGTATTGATGACCTATTTGACCCGGTTTGCAGAGGAGCCAAATTCTTTTCAAAGATTGATCTTCGTTTGGATATCACCAATTAAAGATTAGGACCGATGACATTCCAAAGACGGCTTTAAACCCTTCAGACGGGCATTATGAATTCCTAGTCATGTCCTTTGGATTGACTAATGCTCCTGCTGGCCTCATGGATATGATGAACCGTGTATTCAAGGAATATTTGGATCACTTTGTGATCGTCTTTATTGATGACATCCTTATTTATTCCAAAAGCCGTGAAGATCATGAGGAACGCTTGAGGCTGATACTCCAAAAGCTTCGTGAATACAAGCTTTATGCCAAGTTGAAGAAATGCGAGTTACGGCTTGAGAAGTAGCATTCCTTGGGCACGTGATATCAAGTCATGGAATATCTGTTGACCCAAAGAAAGATTGAAGCTATTCAAAGTTTGGAGCAACCTTAAATCGATGATCAAAGACGTAGCTTTCTCGGCTTAGCTTGGCTGGTTATTATCGGAGATTCGTAGAAGGTTTTCTCTCGAATCGCTACTCCACTAACTCAAATAACTTGGAAAGATACAAAGTTCGGTTGGAGCGAGAATGTGAGAAGAGTTTTCAAGAACTCAAGAGGAAACTCATTTCAAAGACCGCCTTCGACAATACCATCCGTTTGGGAGGATTTGTCATCTCAAAGTGATGTTTGGGGAAAGGGTTAGGATGTGTTCTCATGCAACATGGGAAAGTCATAGCCTATGCCTCACGAAAACTCAAAGAATATGAGAGGAATTATCCTACTCATGACCTAGAGTTAGCAACTGTTGTCTTCGCACTTAAAATTTGGAGGCATTACTTGTATGGGGAGAAAGTGGAGATCTTTACGGATCATAAAAGTCTCAAATATTTCTTCACTCAAAAGAACTCAACATGCGACAACGATGTTGGCTTGAAACTGTTGAAAGATTATGATCATACCATCCAATACCATCCTGGAAAAGCGAACGTGGTAGTTGACGCATTGAGTAGAAGATCATATGCGAGTACGAGTGTAATATTGTCAACACAAAGGCCCATTTTGTATGACTTGCAAAGGATGGAGATAGAGATAAAGACTCCAGGGACCCACGTAATGATGGCGAATATACTAGTAGAACCGACTTTAATTGATAAAATTAAAGATGCTCAAGTTACAGATCCGGAGCTGATGCGTATGAGGAAGAAAGTGCAAGAAGGTGCGATACCGGAAGCAAGAATCGATGAAGAAGGAATACTTGAGTCAACTCCGGACTTTGTGTTCCTAACGACCACGATTTAAAGTATAAAATCATGATAGAGGCGCACAACACACCGTTTGCAATCCATCTCAGGGTACCAAAATGTATCATGATCTTCGATATATATTTTGGTGGGCAATATGAAGAGAGAGATAACGCATTTTATCTCAAGGTGTCTAACGTGTCAACGAGTCAAGCGAGCATCAAGTACCAAAAGGTCCATTGCAACCACTTGAAATTCCGGAATGGTAGTGGGAGCACATTACCATGGATTTCATTACTGGGCCTTCCTAAAGTTTCTCAAGGTATAGATGCGATTTGGGTCATTGTTGATAGATTGACCAAGTCTGCTCATTTCTTACCGTCGAGAAACTTATACACTTGAAGGTCTTGCTCAGATGTATATAAAACGAGATTGTAAGATCGCATGGTATGCCAAGATCCATAGTTTCCGATCGAGACCCAAGATTCACTTCACGATTTTGGGTTAGTTTGCAAAAAGCTATGGGCACAGATTTACGATTTAGCTTCGGCATATCATCCTCGGGGACCAGACGGACGGTCGGAGAGGACTATTCAAACTCTTGAAGATCTATTAAGACTCGTGTCCTTGATTTCAAGGAAGTTGGGACAAGTTTTTACCATTGGTGGAGTTTTCCTACAACAATAGTTATCAAGCAAGTATTGGCATGGCTCCATTCGAAGCGTTGTATGGAAGAAAGTGTCATTCTCTAGTATGTTGGGATGAGGTGGGTGAAGCAACGTTGTTGGGACCAGAGTTGGTACGTATGACTACGGAAAATATTCAAACGATCCGGCAACGTATAAAAAACTCACAAGATCGACAAAAGAGTTATGCTGATCTTCATCGAAAGGACGTGGATTCGATATAGGAGATCATGTGTTGTTACGTGTTGCTCCATGGAAAGGAGTTACGAGATTTGGAAAGAGAGGAAAGCTCAATCCTCGATTCATCGGTCTATTTTTAATCCTTGATCGAGTAGGAACTGTGGCCTATAGACTCGCTTTACCGTCAAGTATGTCTCGTGTTTATAACGTTTTTCAAATATCCATGTTACGTAAATATGTGGAAGACCCGAACCACATTATTGAGTTAGAACCGGACGAAATAGTGGAAGATTTGACGTATGTAGAGGTTCATGTTCAAATCTTCGATAATAAGGAACATATTCTACGCTCCAAGGTTATACCTCAAGTCAAAGTTTTGTGGAGAAACCACGATGTTGAGAAAATGACTTGGGAGTTAGAAATCAAAATGAAATCAAGGTATCCTTACCTCTTCAATATACCGTGTACGTACCACAATTTCGAGGGCAAAATTTCATAAGAAGGGAGATTGTAAAACCCAACTTTTGAATAAAGATGAATTTTCTATAAATATTATTTTTGAATATTATGGAGTGAAATTGATATAATGTTATAGTTGTGGGTAATATTTATAAATTTTGCAAAAGTCATGAGTTGTTATATAATATTCGATTGGTCTGGGAATATTCGTTTTAACGGGGAATATTCAGATAACTAAGACAATCATTGGTGGACCCCATGATGGAATTATTGTCGGATTGAAAAACGACAAAAATACTTTATAAAAATAACGGCGAAAGTTTTACCGTTAATCTGTTGAAACACCGGTGTTAAAAATACTGATGTCTGGCGTGGTTGCATAGTAGCACACGGTATTAATTATTAATGCTTACGTGAGAAGTCACTCAGTTTTGTTTAATTATTGCCACAGTATTTGTTGTAAATTTTGACGTATTTTATGGACCCTCATTTACTCATTTTTTTCAAAATAGTGTTATGAGTATAATATATATATATATATATATATATATATATGAACTTTTGACTTTCGGGGGGGTGGGGGGTGGAGTGTTTGGTTGATTAATGTTGGTTGTTTTATATATAAATTGATTTGGTGGAATCAAGTTGGTGGTATTATTATGATTGTTATTATATTATATATATATATATATATATATATATATATATATATTTCTTGCAGGATGTCATGGGTGTAATGGGGGTGGGAGAATTATTGGGCAGGTAAGGATTTTACTAAGTATAATATATATATATATAGGCATGTGCCGATTATATATATATATATTATATAAATCGTTAATTTGTATGAATTGTCGTATAAGGCAAGTTATTAAATATATATATTATAAGTTTTGTTTTATTAGATTATAAATAGAATATATTATATTTTATTTAAAAGATTTTGCTTTAATTATGGACCGTCAGATTAAAGTAAATCAATCTGACCGATTAAATGGATTAATTCTTATATGCATTCCATTTTTTTATAAATAGAAGCTCATTCCTTCATTATTTTCTTACGAATTCACTGAACCTTTAGAGAGAGAAATTATAAGAGAAGTTATAGAAAAGTATCCTGCTTCTTCCCTACTCTTATATTCAGTTTATTTTACGGTAAGGGGTGTTATTCTTTCTTATTCATGAAGAGAACTATTGTTATTACATTGCTTATTATTACATTGGAATAACTTTTGTACGCTGATACTACCCTAAACTTGGTGACATTCTTCTATTATTCCGCCTCTTTCTTATTACATTTGGAATATCCATGCATCATGCGTTTTGGCGGGACTGATTCCGTCTTTATTATTATACATTGGAATATCCTCATGCATGCGATTTACGCTAACTTTGATTCCGTTCTTATTAGTATTCTATTGGAATAACTTTTCATACATCAAGCAATCGCATGTCACGGTGATTTCATTGTTATTCCATTCTTTATTATTACATTGGAACATCCCATATCGGTCAATTTATTTCACGACACAGTTCCGTTATTTAGTATTCTATTGAATAACTCATCTGTCTGAGAAGTACCGCATGCATGGTGATTTCTTTTGTTATTTTATTCTTTATTATACTCGGTTGGTTAAAGTTTTGACTTCTATACTCCATGAAATTAGTAGAATATCCTTGATATTTGCGCTTTCATCCAAAGATCTTTTCATGGAAATATTCTTCCGATCATTCTTGAATTTTACTCTACAAAGCAGTATCATGTTGACAATTTGGACATTAGTAGTTCTTGGACAAATTAATTCTTGAACTTGTTTTATTGAATTCTTATATCATTGTCATCATCCTCATGTTTATATTATGTTGAAAGTCATCTGTGGCATGTAGTGCATAGATGGACTTGGTATGATTAAGACCAATGATTATTCGGTGTAATCATGACCGTAATGTTACAAATGATGTGGTAAAAATCCTCATTAGCCCGTAGTGCATTGATGGACAGTTGTTTTCATAATCATGACCATTAATGAATACACAAATATTCTTGGCCCGTAGTGCATGGATAATTGTGGTCGTGATACTAAAAAATATCCCTGGCCGTAGTGCAGGGGTGATTCGATGATGTGGAATATTTATTGGTAGAGTCTCGGCGATAATGAAGTGATGAAAAACTTTTTAATCATAAAAGATAGTAGATTTTATTTTCTACTTGACTCTTTTAATGGATTGCTGTTCATCATGAGCTTAAACTTGATGTCTATTATGTTTTATCGGTTTAACATTGTTGGAGACTAATGATAATTTATTCTCGCATTATCTTAGTCATAATATTTCTTCTTTGGGCTAGTTGAGCTCACCCTTTCTTTCACCGTTTCTCTTGAAATGAGAATATAGCGGGGACGAGTCGGGAACGGAGTGATGGTCCAGATGATAGCATTAGTAGTCCTCACTATTCTGTGAAATAGTGTGATAATAATTGTAATGAGGACTCCTTTTGAGTTTGTATAATCTCTAGTAGATAATATTTGTATTCAAACTCACAGTTTATGTTTTGTCGTATTATACACGACAATTGTATTAGTAAGTTGTATTTGAATTACATCTTATGTATGTCAGGCGGCAAGATGGGTGATGTATACCTAATTTTGGGGGCGTCACACTGAACCTGTCTACAAAAACTTACAATCATCAATACATATCCAAACGACCAAAAAAACCATCATTCCATACCCAAAAATTATCATCACCATGTATAATTAGTTAACTTTACAAAAGACGGAAAACAAAAAATACAAACGTGCGGAAAATAGAGAAACATGTTGCATAAGACCCATTACTTTATAGCTTACACCAAGTATTCTTTACAGCTTTCACCAAGTATCCTTCAATGTATATCTGAAAATATTTGAAATATAAAAATTATCGAAATATGTGAGTCAAAATAAAACAACTGTAAATTCAAAACATAAGAACTCTTACTTTACTCTGAATTATCTAGAAAACAAATGAGCACACACATTTGTATGTAGTGGGAGGAATGATTTAGATTGATATAAGTAAGAATTTAGAGAGATTGTAACAAATTATCAATTTATTTAAGAAAAGATATGGATAAATGTAGACTTACAATCAAATAAAGTATTCTTAGTACCATTTCAACAAACAGTTCATTTGCTTGATGATTTAACTCATAAATCTGTATTGGTGGCAATATAATGGTGTGTGAGTTTGATTTGCGAGTGTTTGATTGGTTACAATTATGTGTATTTTTTTGCATGTATTGTGTGTCTGCATGAGAAGTAGAGAAATATAGAGTCTTAGTTAGAGAGACTTTCAAACCTAGACAATTGTTTGGTTAGTGATGGGTTATCACTAAAAGGTTAACGTCAAACCACCGAAGAACAATGTCAACGTCTATCACTAAAAGGTCATCTTCTATCCATGTTACAAAGTTTGTCTTCATCTATTTTAGCAAGGTCTTGATATAGCAACTCTTTTTATTAAAAGAATCACTTTTATCCTGAATCACTTTAAATCACTTATTGTCTGTTCAACGTAAAGTTTAATTCATAAAAGTAAAGTTTGAAAATTAAAATCACCTTATGGTGACCAAACGCACTAAGCATTACTGTAGCAAATACTATAAACACATTTCACTAAACATACCCTAAACGCTTCCTTAACTGCAATGTAGATTATGGATACAAAATCTAGTGATGCCAATTGGAAAAAAGCCAATCATTTCCCCTTCAAAATCGAATTTTGTTTAGTGATGTTTTTTGCTTTGATGCCTCTTTTTCTTTTACCGAAATTCTTGAGTAGGATTGAAAGGTGTGCATATAGACCAACACAACTCAAATTTCTTTAAACTAAAGTAATATAAATATTAAAACTTCCTTTTAATTTTTCAGGTGAACCATGTAAACCTTGTGTCTTTGTGCGATTGTTTTCTTTTAATTTTTTCTTTGCTATTGTTTTTCGATGTGTTGTTATTCTCTAACACGGTTCTCTATTAGTTTTTGAAAAAAAAAAGCGACCTTTGACCATAACCAAATATATTTAAACCAATAATAATAGCAAAGTATAATCTAGAATTAGCAATTCATGACAAATTCGTCATTTAAGCTAAATCCCCTGTAATCATTCCACTACAAAATGAAATTTCATCTAATTACTTATCATAAAATATGTTAAGATGTGTTGCAATCAAATAGATTGTAGACTCAACTCTCAAGAGTTTTCCTTGTGTCATAAAGGTCAACAAAATAGCAGAGTTATTTCAGATTTTTCAGAATGCTAGAACTACCAAACTATGAAAAACATCCCTTTTACTACTTTAGACTTTATGATGTTCAGTTCAATCAATCTAAGAAAAAAAGATCTTAAGAAAGTAAAAAAAAAAAGGCAGGTAAAATAAATAATAAATGGTTCATGAAAACAAAGTACAAATTTCTCAGATTCAACTTTATTAGAGGAGACTATTCAAAAGATTATGTCTGGTATTGACGGCGTTGCCTCTGTCTCTTTCATTATTAAATTTTGCAAACTTAATCTTGTTTCACCCCTAAATCATGTGTTTGCCTAATTTTATTTTATTTGGTTATGTTAGTTTTCTCTACAAATTTCCAAGAGTAGTGAATTTTGGAGAGCTAAGCAGTTTATGTACATTGCTATATTAGGCTAGAAGTAGTAAACTTCAACCAGTTCATTTTTAAGCCTTTCACAAGAAATCAGGCAACTTTTGATTTAAGTGAACCTTCTATAAGACAGATGACTTTTGAGCCTATTTTGAAAGCAATTACCAAATTGAAATGATAAGAGATCATTAAGATCATATATATAAGTACAATTTTTGAAGATGACCATTCTATTACCTGAAAGCTACAACTTCCACAAATTCAGTGTCAATCTGCAACATTAAAAACAAAAGGGCTGCAAAAGCTCGTGAAAAGTTAAAATACACACTCTAATGATGCAAGACCGAATCTAAACATAGACAATAGAATTGTGATGTTCTTACATCGCTTCTCCTTAACTTCTCTTACATCTCCAAAGAAAGATTTCCTCCGATCAAAGAGATCAAAAGGAAAAAGAGTTGAAACTTCGTCCATATGAAGATTTTTGTACCATGTTACATGTATTACTTTACATGCACCCAAAATACCGGATTGAAGTTCAAAAATAGAGAAATCGAACCTCATAGAATGTAACCAGTTGGTATTTTCCATAAAGGCTAGTAAGTCTTTGAGGAAGTGTGTTTTCTTGTACTACAAGCACTGTAGAAGATGGTCTCAAAAATATTTTCTAAGAACAATAGAAATTTTGGGTGTATGTCCAACTTTAACATAACAAATTGACCTGGAAGATTTGATGAAAATCAAAGTATAAGGATGAACCAACTGAACCAAAGTGAATTTTAATTTCTTAACAAATCTGTCACCAAAATAGCTTTTAGATCGAGTTCAACTAATTCTAAGAGCAGAAAAAAAAATTACAAGAGACAAAAGTTATTGGAACCAGAATGTAGTGTGTGATACACCATGCACTTGTTTGAGTAATGCCACTATTAAGCGATTTAGTATATGTGCTTACTTAGACCAAGTATATGTTAAAAAAAGTTTATGTACCTCATTCATTTCATTAATCACAAAGCCCCCAACTCCAACTCGCATTTTCGAGAAGCATGCAAGGTCCTTGAGAATCCAAGAGTCATCATGACATATTTTCTTTCTGCATGATGGTAGTGAAATCCTTCCTACAAACAAATAACAGTTCAAATTAATAAATCGCTCAAACAATGAAACAAAATAGACAAATGGCACTCTTAAATTTGTTGTTTACCTTTACTGACTATAGAACAACTTAGATTTTTCTAGTGGAATCTTAAGTCAAACTCCTTCTTCCCCGCAATAGAATGACATAAGATTGTGAATGCCAATCAAAATGACTTGAAAAGCTAAATCACATGATTTTCCTCTTTATGCGAGAAAAAACTAAGCAATTGTACGTAACTTATCGGCAATCAAACAAATTTATGAGAAAATTACCTTTAACTTCCAAATCGACAAAGAGATTTAACGTAAAATAGAGGCAAAAGACACTATCGTGCATAAACACGAAATGCACGTGATTATAAAGTTAAATTGCGCTTTCAAGACTCCCCAAAACACTACATCAGATAACAAGACCGACTTAACTGTCATTCATTGTTCAAACTGCAATAAATCTTTTAAACATGAAGGTACCCAAAACACTACATCATTCATTGTTAACAAAGTAATACATACTTGCATCGTGCCTTCAAACTGTAATAAATCCTTCACTTGAAAAATGAAGAAGAATATAAACAAGATGCAGTAACTAAGCGTCACTATTTGGGCTCATTTTACTTGAAAAAAAATAATACCTCAATTATGACTTATATATATCATATATATTGGGTCGTCAACGACAACGGAGACACAATCAAATATTTAGCTCTAAAACCCCAAGAAAAATAAAAATCATAAATTAGTTCTCTATCCTTTATTTATAAACACAAACCCAGCAGAAATTCTCAAACATCAATACTCAATATTAAACCCTCTCTTCTTCAAATACCCACTTTGGCAGAGCTTTAATCTAAACCCACCAGAAATTCTCAAATGTTATTCTACATACCAAAAGACTATAAAATTAAGAATATTCCGAACAGAAAAACCTCAAAATTAAATCAAATTGTAAAATAGCTAAAGATGAAGCAGATGGAAAGATTGAGACCACTATATGAGTGATAATTGGGACCACAAAATATATTGCAAGAAACATATCTTAAAAAACAAAACCAACAAAAAACAACTTAGGAATGCATAAAAAGATATTACATTGAAGATTTTTTTACTCAATATAACTTAACATCAATAAAAGAATAGACAAAATAAGTAATAAATTTCATTTGAAAGAGCCTGAACACATAAAAGCACAATGACAGTGAAAAATGGATGAAAATAGCATACCTCAAGTCCTTGGAGAAAGAAAAAAAACGTATGTTTAAGACAAAGAATAAAATTTTATAGACTTGGACCATTAACACTGATTATTAACGGCAACACTAATCCTCAATGGGGGGAAAAACAAATAAACATGATCCTACTATAAATACAAAAGCAATAATAGGCAGCATGTCTAATTTATCTACTCATTAAAAAATATAAAAAACTTTCACAAAAGAGGACTGGTAGTTTTTTGAAGACCAAAATTTCGATAATTCATTATATGCCCTGGTAAGCTCGAGATAAGCACTTCTCCCAAACCTTGTAGCATGCGCATTCACTAAACTTTTGTAATATTTGTTATAACAATTTTTTACAAGCAAACAAATCCAAAGACCCATTATGTAATTTCCAATAAGGAGCTTGGCTTCATCTAGAACCATCAAATTCTTTAAGTTTACTTCATATCTGGGGTGAAGTCGTGTTCATTAAACATATATATTTCTCCAAACAAATTTTGATTCCAATAATTTTTATAGCAAACACATTAATCAATGCTAACTTCTGAAGAAACAAAATTCGGATGATACCACTGACAAAAATACTACAATAAACAACCAAACAAAAGGATGTTTACAAAACAATACACCAAACGAAAATAAATAAAACTTGTATAGACAGCCCTAAAGATCCGTATCACATAAAAGCGGCCAGCGCAATAGGGCATTAATCATTACATCCAAAAGCAATTTATATATCAGAACCAAATATTGTCTGTAGACATATATCAAAAGAAAACATTCAAAGAATATCATATTCATTTTAATAAAATGTGGGCATTGTTATTTACAAATGATTTTGTTAGGTACACAAGGCATCCTCACATGAATACTCAGTGGGTTTCACAACCAAGACATCTAACAATTTTCATAGACATGTATAAAGAAAAAAAAACAGGTAATGATTGCATATACAGACTATTAAGAAACATTGGAAATTTAAGATTACATACTTTCGTCACTGGAATCCTCTTCTCATCAAGCTTCTCCTTCTTGGCCTTTACACGCTGCGCCTCGGCCAAAAGAGTCATCCTCCTTGCAGTCTTTGCGTATGGGTTCAACTTCAACAGAGTGTTGAGATTCTTCAAAGGGTTCTTCTTCATAGGAGTTCAGTTCACTTCCTTCTTAATAGGCTTCACCACACTCTGCCTTCCTTCTATAATAATCATTCAACTTATCAAGACAGTTGTCTTTAAACTTAGCCAACAATTTGTTCTCTCATGTACTGTAGTCCATATTCCAATTATGAAATATTCAAAAAGTAATAATAAATGAAAAATATTCAAGTGAGCCAAGAAGCATCCAAACAATGACACATAACTAAACCACAATTATCCACTATCAAATTTCTAAAATAAAGAAATGGGCACATGATACCTCAAGACATAAATTGCAACACTAAATTACACTTGCATGAATTGTTATAAACATAAAACCAAACATTCAATTATTTTTTACACATTAAATAAACCAATTCCAATAAACACATACGCGTACACAATTCATAGAAGAAAATCAGAGAACCAACTCAATTAAAAATTTAAATTTTATGCTGACTATTACCTTGACGGAGACGGTGGGCGTGGGATGAACATGATCATCTGAAATTACGACGTAATCAGCCAAAACGACGACGTTGTTATAGATTTCCTCTGAGACACACTTCGTCCCCGTCGTAGATTAAGCTTCAAATGTATATGTCGTCACTCTTCACAACGGCGATAACCACCACCCCCTGCTCACGTTAGGTCGCTTCCCCATCCTTTCCCCCATACCAAGATAATCGACGTGGATTCGTGGACCAGTGGGCTAGTGGGTATCGAAATGGAAGTCTATCTGCGTGATGGGTTTTTCAAGTTTAATCGTACATTAGGGGCTGGGTATGAGAGATTTGAGAGATAAAAGATTTAGGGGAGTTGAGAACGATCGAGTTGGCTGGGTCTGAGAGATAAGAGTTCTGTGTCTAAAGAACAGAGATAAGAATTCTGTGTCTAAAGAACAGAAACAGAGAGCGTTTGAAATTTGAATAATGGAGAATGACGTGAAACTTGATGCGACATTTATGTATTTTTCTCTCCGCTCTATTTTATATTATATAGATTATAGATATACATAAAATTGAGTTAAATTTTTTTAAGTCAGATTAAATTCAATTTGGGATGGCTTATGTCATGCACTTGGCGTGACCTTTTAATTTTTTCTTATTCAATTCAATAACTTTGTAACTTTTTAGCTTGTCGTATTAAAATAATTTTTTTAATTTTAAAATTAGAGATACAATTTAATATTTGAGGTCAAATATGGACATATAAAACTTCAAAATTAATATAACATAAAAATTTAAAATAAAATAAATTTTATAATTAATAGTTTTTGTTACGTACTATACAATTATAATAATTATATTAATTAAAATTAAATAAATTCACATTAATTTAAAGTTTAATATGTTATCATTTGATCTTAAAATTTAAATTATTTCTCTAATTTTTTTGGAACAAAAGAATATTATTTTTTATTTAAATAAAAATGTCTGACAGAATTGTCAAATTAATATTTTATTTTTGAATCGAAAATTATTTTTTTCTTGAAGCAAGTGTGTGACAGTGTGATAAAAGTATATATGTAGATCTTCATAAATAAAATAAAAAAAAAGAAAGAAAAAGAAGTGTATATATTGAGAGAATAGATTTTTTTTTTAAAGTTAATCGTTGCAAATCTGTCTCTCCCCATCATGGCCGAGACCATGTCTTACCCACCGATAGAACCCACCACCTTCGACCTGATCGTCGTCGGCACCGGTCTCCCTGAATCCGTCATCGCCGCAGCGGCATCCACCGCCGGGAAGTCCGTCTTACACCTCGACCCAAACCCCTTCTACGGCGGCCACTTCTCCTCTCTGCCCCTCCACGACCTACTCTCTTTCCTCAAATCCAACTCCCAAAACCTCGACCCTAATCCTCACTTTCCGTCATCTGACGGCTCAGATGATTCCTCCTCCTCCTTCTCCATTATCAATCTCACCACTCGCAGTCCCTTATACTCCATCGTCGATTTCCCTTCTCTCTCCTCCGAACCTCTCGAAGAACAACACTCGAGAAAGTTCAATTTGGACTTGGCTGGTCCTAGGGTTTTGTTCTGCGCTGACTCCGCCGTTGACTTAATGCTGAAATCAAACGCCAATCAGTACATGGAGTTCAAAAACATCGACGGTAGCTTGATTTGCGATGAAAATGGAAATTTGAGGAATGTGCCTGATTCGAGGAGCGCGATATTTAAGGATAAAACCCTTTCTTGGAGTGAGAAGAATCAGTTGATGAGTTTTTTTAAGCTGGTGCAGGGGCATTTAGAAGCTGTTAATTTTGCTGAGGGTAATGAAAAAATTTCGGATGAGGATTTGGAGAGTCCATTTGCTGAGTTCTTGAACAAAAGGCGATTACCGCCTAAGATAAAATCGTACAACTTCAATTGCCTTTATCTCTCTATTGCTGCAAAAAATTATAGCTTTTGTTTTTCAATTTTTTAGTTATCTTACTATGAATAGCTTGCGAATATTTTTTATGTTTTCTTTAATGTTCGTTACAGTTTTACTTATTTAGGATATGTCCTTTTCCTGAATCCTTCTAATTCTAACGTATAGTATTTTGAACTCAACTCTAGCTTTTTTGTGCAAAGTTCTTAACTTTGGAAATTACGGTTTGTATTATTAGACTTTCAAATGGTAGAGCTAAACAAGTTAGCTAGCTTCTTGGGGTTGCTCTTATTAAATTATGCCATTTCTTTTGAAACTGGAAGGATTATTTTAAATAATGGTATTTTGATGAGATTCGTTGGGAATTTAGAATAAATCTCCTCCCTTTTGTTTAATTGTATTTTGAAAAACTAAAAGTTAAGTCTTTTGTGTAATTCTCAGGTAGAGAATGTTAGTGACCTCAATTATTGTCATTAAGTAACATATATCATTTTCCCTTACTTAGAATTAGGGAACATGGTGGTTTAAAGCCGTATTTGAGTATTTTGTCTATATAAAAACTTATTTCAGGATGCGCCAAGATTGAAATTTTGTTCTGTAGGGAATGTAAGATCCACGTAGTCAATAGGTTTCCATCTTTTAGTTGGTGGCTATCTATTAGAGGCATAACTTTCATCTGAGGCTTTGTCATGAAGTCTATAAGAGTTTGTGCACACATCTGCACTGAAGTTTCTGTTTGAGCTTGTTACTGTTCTTTCTTTCCTCTAAATTGTATATACTTTTGAATAGCATAGAATACTGCCAAGTATCTTGATATCTTTATTTTTTATAAGGATTCTCTTATAATAAAGCCCGTATTTATTCACTAGGGCTTCATACTGTCAAATGCTTGTTTGTTTCTAATTTTCACGAATCAGATCAAAAATTAAATTGTAATCATTTTCCATGTAGGATAATTCTTTATGCAATAGCCATGGCAGATTATGATCAAGACAATGCAGAAGTCTGTAAAGATCTTAAGACAAAAGATGGGATCAATCGTTTATCACTTTACCACTCGTCAATCGGCAGGTTATTTTCGATCTCTTCTTGTTTCATAGTTCAATAGTTATCCAGGAGTGACACTTCTTCACCTGTGCTGATTTATTTTGAAACTGGTCATTTAAAGTATTTGAAAAGTAAAAGGTGATCTCAAAAAGCAAACAGAGAAGGAGAGAAAAAGTGAGTGATTGAATGCTGTCAAAGTGGTTGATGATAATATTAAATTGAAAAAGTGGTTGATGTTCATATTAAATCTAAAAAATGTACCGAGGGTGAATACCATTTGTGTTATCGTAGAAATGTCAAAATGCTCCTTTGCTTTGTGGCGGCGTGATAATGCAAAAACAATTCTAAGTATAATTATACTATCTCTCTACTAAATCTTATTTGGTAGTTTTCTTGTGAGATAAGCTGTTATTATGTTTAAATGTTTTATGTCTGATGATCTTTATACAGTAAAACCTCTATTTAGTAATACTCTATATAGGAATAACCTCCATATAGTAATAGAAAATTTTGGTCCAAACTTGGGCCAATTATAAATAGGAATAAACTCCATATTGTAATAAATTATAATTTTTTAAGTCCCTTCTTAAGAAACTTGTGTCCATATAGTAATAATTATCTACATATTGCAAAAAATATATGCTATGTTTAAAGGTTTATAGAATTTATATTGAGAGAAAAATATTAAAGAAAATACAAGATTTTAAACTTTTGAGGTGACTTTGCATATTTTTAACACTAGATAGATATATGTACAATTTTTTGAAATTATGTCCATCTCTTTTATCAATGTTTATAGCTTCAATTTGACATACTCTATTAATTGGTTATTAATGTTGTGCATGCTTTATCTATACCACTTGCACTAAAGAAAACTAAGTCAAATAATAATTTTTATAACTACACCTCTATTTAGTTATAACCTCCCTATAGGAATAAAATTAATTTGGTCCAACACTATGACTAAATAGAGGTTTTACTGTATTTCTTTAAGTCTCCATAATCCTATCCTATATGGTTGTCAACCTTCAGGTTTCCCAATGCACTTGGGGCTTTGATTTACCCCATTTATGGCCAAGGAGAACTGCCACAAGCCTTCTGCCGTCGTGCTGCAGTCAAAGGTTGTCTTTATGTAAGTTCCCCTGCGCATTACGCTCTCTCTCTTGGGTGGGTCAGGGGAGTCTTTTGTGGAGTTCTACTGCATTTCTGTTGTTAGCTCTGTTGCCACGTGATATTCCGACAAACTTTTTGGTTTTACGATCATTTCTCATCAAATGTTGTAGACCCCTCCCCATATTCTTTCACTTTTATTGGAATATGAGTTTGATGTGAAAGTATTGCTGTAACTTTGCCAGCGTTTAATACTGATCTATGTTTTGACCTTCTTTCGTACAGGTTCTGCGAATGCCAGTAATTGCTCTCCTTGTAGACAAGGTTAATATATATATATATATATGTGTGTGTGTGTGTGTGTGTGTGTGTGTGTTTGTGTGAGTGTGTGTGTATCTGATACTTATTTATTTTCTGCAACTTGCATCGACGGAAATTATCGCTGCCTGTGAGGTATACAGGATCCCTAATTATCATCTTGAAAATTTTGCAGGATACTGAGAGTTACAAAGGTGTTAAGTTGGCTTCTGGACAGGAATTGTTCAGCCAAAAACTGGTCCTAGATCCATCATTCACAATTCCATCTCCAATTGCAAATTCTTCCCCAGATTATCTTGACAATAGTTCTCCTGTTTTTGGCCTGAGAGATGTTAAAGGAAAGGTGGCTAGAGGAATATGCATTACAAAGACTCCTCTAAAGCCAGATTTATCCAGTTGTTTGGTGTTTTTTCCTCCTAGATGTGAGACCATTGCCCTATATATCCCTTTAGCTTATTTGAAACTTAAGATAACTTCTCTATTGACTCTGTTTCTTTCTAGCTCTATACCCTGGGCAGGTGGCATCTCTCCGAGTTCTCCAGCTAGCTAGCAGTTTAGCTGTTTGTCCTTCTGGCATGTATGTTACTTTTTCCTCTTTCTCTCTCAGTCTCCCTCCGTTCTAAAGATACGTGAACTGGAGGTCTTACTTAATGTGCTAAATGAATAGGAGAGAATGCACATTTCTCATTTAGATTATTACTTTTACTAGTTAAGTAATTGTTTTGTTCAGGTTTGTGTTCTATATTTCAGCTTTGTGCGAGGATGCCATTGAAGGGAAAAAGTTACTCAAGGCAGCTGTAAACTCTCTTTTTTCAGTTCCTATTTCTGGAAGCCCTGAAAGTATTTCCACGGAGCAAAGTGAGAATTCAGAAGAAGTCAAGCCCACTTTACTTTGGGGTGTCCTGTATATACAGGAGCTGACTATGGTTTGCCCCTCTCTTTCTCTGTTTTTTCTATGGTGGTAGACTGGTTGTTTTCCTTGTGTAGGCACTTAATTATGAATCTTTCTTTATAATAGTATGTCCTTTTCCGGGTGTAGTTTCAGTTTGAAGGATATCATGATTATCTTTCTCTTACTTTTTTCCCTTTTTAGTGGAGTGGGGGGGGATGTATGTGTGTTTTATTTTTATTTTTTAAAATAATAATGCCTACTTTTTGGGTGGTTCCTTCCTTAAATAGTTCTCTTCCTTGATGGACGGGAAATTTTCCGAGAGCTCACATATATTGGGGAGATCTTTAACTTATACCTCATGCACTAATTGCATTTGACATTCTATTTTTTCTGGTGGTGGTTGCTATATATGTAGACCACCTGAAGATTGTGCAAGATCATTTGATGATCCTTTTAATATAATCCTGTGGTAGCAGAATTAACATGTCTTAGAGTCTTGTAGACTTATTTGAAGTCTGCAATATATATTTGAGACATTAGTTTAGCTTTCTTGATTTGATGCCGTTTTAATATCTCTGCCAAATAAATAATATCTATGACATTGTTGATTCAGGGTTCATTTGGATCTGTCAGTTCTACTCCTATGCCAGATATGAATCTGAACTACAATGATGCTTTAGATGCCACTGCAAAGGTACATCTCTTAGAAGTAATTATTTCCTTTCCTATAATTTTGACGGTTCCTTATTTGCTTATATTTCGATGTAGTCTCTTTCTCTTGCTTGTCGAGAGCTTAGAATTATTTCTATTCATATTATTTAGTGCTCACTGGTTTTGGTGCTTGTGGCACAGCTATTTCAGAAGATGTATCCTAATGAAGAATTCTTCCCAGAGACAACCTCGTCTGATAAGCCTGAGGATGATGGTGGGATTGATACAGAGTCCTTGTACTAGTTTTTCGACTGTTTACCACTTATTTGCCTTAGCAGGAGATGAAGCTACATGTATTTTTTCACCATCCACAATGTTTGGCTCAGGAACTGAAAGAAATATCATAGAGCCGCTTCCGCTCTGCTAGCCACCCTTGGGGCCAAAATTACATATCAAAGAAAAAGGATGGGGTCGTGGGCAGCAGTTTGTGCATGCGATCTTAATGGCAAGCTTGGTTATAATTTGGAACATGTTTAACAATTCCGGATGTGTTTTGGGAATGAACTCTTTGTTTATGTTTTTTTACTTAAACCATACATCAAGCAGATGAGAGTTAAGAACCTAGCTTCAAGTTCTTGTCACAATAGTTCGAATGTGGGATTACTGTAACCTATCACTTGTACTTTTTCAGGAAAAGAAGAAAACAAAATTATCTAGCCAACCTCGTGTAACTTCTCTTTGTATTTTATTTGTATCTTTTGTGACATTATATAAACTACAAAGCCAGTTTCCTTATTCATTTTATTGGTGTTTGAATCCTTACATTTGGGGATATTGCACTTTTGCTTTTCTTTTACGTTGAATTAACGCGAGTGACTGAGGTTTAGTATTATGCCAAGGATCAAGTTGACGTTCCCCTTGGTTGCACTGAACCTTGTTGTGCTTTTCCTGGCTTTATTTTGATTTATTATTCCCACAGGGAAAACCTAAAATGCAAAATTCAGTGGATTGTCGAATATATTGAAGAGCAGTTGATATATGGCTGGAAGCTTAGAATTTCATCCTAATATTTACTTGGGCCATGTTTGTTTGCAAGGATGAGATTATAATCTCAAAATTATTAATCTTAGGATTAAATAATCATAGTTGTTTTTTATGAGATTAAAAATAATCTCATGTTATGTTTTTTTTTTTTCAAGATTAATTAAAGTGTTGGATTAAAAAATATCGTTTGGACTATTATACTCTTACCAATAATAATATATTTTAAACTTATTTATACATAAAAAAAAAAATATTTACTGATTATATATACACCCCACCCTCACCCTCACCCTCACCCTCAAAAAAATTTATATTTTTATGTATACCTCCCACCCCCACCCTCACCCCCAAAAATAATATTTAGTGATTATGTATACACTCGAATCCCGCCCAACTCCACCCACCTCCCTAAAATAATATTTACTGATTATTATATATACACTCTCACCCCGCCCACCCACCCCAAAAAAATAATATTCATCCTACAGTATTTACTTACTGGTTTATGTTCTACTTCTTTCTTCAAGTTGGTTTGGCCCAGCTTTTGGCTGCGCACCTAATAAAAAAAAAAAAAAAGACTTGTTTGGCCGCCAGAATTCCATCCTCAACACAATCAGCAGTGTACTACAAATATATCTTTTAATGCAATATACAACATTTTAATTCTGTATACAAAGAGATGTATGATCTTATAGTTGATTCATAGCACTCTGTTAGTTACTTATGTTAAAGAATCTACATTATTAACTCGGTACAGATTACTGTTAACTCATGCTACATCACAACTGCCTAACCGCCTGTCAAAACCTGAGTTTGGGTTCATCTGTTGCTAAGTACATTCATCTGCACTATAGAACCTTAACAGTTGGTAAAAATCTATTAATCTATGCGATTACAATCTAACTAGGATGAAAACTGAGCTTGAATGTGAGCAAGCTGTACCATCAGATGTATTTTTTAGTCACCATCTGAGCGAGATGCTGCAGAGCCTTCAATGGAAGTCATTGTGGAAAACATCCAGCTCATGCTAATTCCAACAGTCTTAAATCTCCATGTGCAAAAGCAGGCATGTATTCTTTTGGGGGACCTGTTCATACTTAATCTCCTTCCAGTTTCTTGATCATTTCCAAACTTCTGCAGTTTTTTTTAACAAAGCAATGCACCTGAATCCTGGGATAATCATTTACTACAACCGCTAGGTCTTTCCTTCCTAAATTCACTTCACCGTAGCAATAACTTTTTACACTTGTATGCTCTCGAGCTGCTTCAACATCGGATTCAACTTTAGACTGCGTAACCATGCATGTAATAACATTTACTTGAAAATTTCCGTTGTGAAAAGTCCCAAGTCCTAACTTTGCAAGGACTTATCAGTTATCGCTTTCTAAATCTTTCACAAATTGGATACTGTTTCTGTGAGTTACCTCCTCTTGGTTTTCATTCTGTCACCTCTATTTAAGGGTATTGAACCAGTTATGCATACATACACCTTCTTGATTGATGAACACTGTCTAGTAGCCAATATGCATGCCTCATCATTTTAATAGATCCCCTTTCTTTGAGAGGCAGCACTAGCACAATAACATTGTGTCAATCTGCATAGTTACATTTCCCGAAGTAAATATAGTTTCCAATGACAAAAGCCTCATTTGGTAAAACCACTTTGTATGAGGCAGCCCGATGACAAGTTATAAAGGTCAGATAATATTAAGAAAGGAAGAAATTTCTTACCTTGACAGGGGTTGACAAGACGTGAAGAACCGCAAGTTAAAAAATACAATTTCTCCACGTGCACTGGATTCTTTGTTTTCTGGACAAAACTCGTAATCAATATTAGCCACACCCACCCGTCGTGTTATGTGGTTTATACCTCTACAGAGTTGTGGAAACTTAAAATCCATGTACAGGAGAGCTTCTCACCCAACCATAACTTGTTTGGTAAAATTCAGTTGTAACATACAAGTATTCTTGGATTCCATCAATCAAATCTGATACATCTTGATTTTGTCCTTTACCCATTGCCTGCTGGGACTTTAAGTCATCGGTTTGGGCACCAGTGATATCCTCAAGGCAATGAAAAGCATTACCATAAAATTGAAATGGTTTACTGGTTTTGATTACTGTTGCTAACACTGTTTCCAAGGTAATCCAAATATGATCAATGAAATCATCAAAACTTGCTTCCCAGAACCAGGTTTTCTAATGTCTGATTAATGTGTTGCTCAAAACTCGTGAACGCCATCTCTAAATATCCTGCTACTTCCTGGATTCTTCTTCACTCCAATGTCTACCATTTTCTGCCTTAAATTAAGAGCTTCTTCCCATTTTCCCTCTCCAGAGTAAAGGTTAGATAGAAGAACATATGAGGCATGAGCATTGGGATCAAGTTTCATCACCTTGATAGCACATTTCTCCGCAATTTCCAGGTTACCATAATTCCTACAAGCACTTAACAACGTTTTCCATGCTTTAACACTTGCATCCTTTTCCATAATTTGGTATGCCTCCTCAAGCCTGCCAGCACGACCAAATACATCAACTAAGCAAGCATAATGCTCAGATTCTGGCTTTATATTGAATTTTTGATGCATCAAATTGAAGAAAAATAAACTCTCTTCAATGAGACCTGCATGACTACAAGCTGATAAAACAGCCAAGAAGGTGATTCCATCGGGAACTAGGCTCATATTTTCCATATCTTTAAATAATCCAATTGCCTCGATGGTTTTTCCATGTTGTGAAAATCCAGAGACCAGGGCATTAAAAGCTACTTCATTTGGATTTTCTAGGTCTTCAAAAGCTATCAAGGAGTCCACCATGTTTCCACATGTAGCATACATATTTATGATGGAGCTCCCAACAAAAACATCTCTATTGAAACCATACTTTAAAGAGAATGTGTGAAACTGTTTGCCCAAATCAATAGCTGCAAGTTCTTCAGAAGCTGTAATGCACAAGGGAAGGCTAAAACTTGTCAAATTGACCCCATTTGCCAACATCTCTTTGCACAACCTCAAAGCTTCTAGTTCGAATCCATTCTGTTGATAATTTCCAATTATAGAACTCCATGAGATTTCATCTTTGTTCACAATGTCATCAAAAGCTTTAGAAGCATCATCAACAGCACCAATGTTAGAGTACATGTTGATTACTGCATTACCAATTGGAATCTCACAACTTAGACTTAATTTCAGAATCAACGCATGGATTTGAACACCTACAACTAGATCAGAAATTGTCTGGCAAGACTTTAAAAGAGCAATGAAAGTGACTCCATCAGGTTTTAAGGCAGTTGTTTGACATAGTTTCTGGAAAGCACTGATACAATAAGAAGTGGATCCCTCTTCCATCCGGGCATAACCCATTATCATTGAATTCCAAGCTACTATATCTACATCATCAATCCTTCTAAACAACTTTTCTGCCTCACCAATGTCGGTGTCTGCATAAAGTGTTAAAAGAACACTTGCAATGAAACAATCGTGTTGAAATCCATTTTTTATCATCTGGCTATGAACTTGGATTCCTGCCTTAAAATCCCTAATCGCTACACAAGCTCCCAAAGCACTAGACAACGCATGTTGATCAAGCTTCATTCCCTGCCTACACATATATTTAAACAAAGTAATAGCTTCCTCTCCACTGCCAGTTCTTGCACAAGCAGATATAATGGAACTCCAAACAAAATTATCTTTCACCTCCATCGAATTAAATAGTTTGCGGCCTGAACTTATGTCCCAACACTTTCCATATGAATCTACCAAAGCATTGCCAACCACTATACTAACTTCAAACCCAGCCTTTAAAGCAAACCCATGAATTTGCTGTACCTCTCTCAACAAACAGCAACACTTGAGCAAACTGGTAAACGTAAAATCATTTGGCTTCAACCCGTCGACCACCCGCATTTCTGAAAGTAACCGAAAAACTTCACCTGTATCACCAACCTCTGCATATCCAGAAATCATAACATTCCACGTAACAGAATCTCTTCTATACAACCCATCAAAAACCTCACACGCATCAATGAAATTACCCTCAGTTTTAAAGTAAAATCCCACAAGAGAACTCCCAGCAAATTCGTCCCTTTCAAGCCCAGAACGAACAATTAGACCATGAATTTGCTTACCCAATTCGACAAAACCATAACTTGTGCAAGCACGAACTGCAATTGATAATGTGTATTGATTTGGTCTCTCATTTGATTCAAGCATTTTCTTGAACAATTGGATTGCAGTTCCAGACGACCCAAAATGAACATAAGATGAAATCATGGATGTCCATGACACTACATTCCTGTGAGGCATTTGATCAAATAGTTTGCGAGCACTATGTAAATCTTCATTGTTCGAGTAAAAGTTCAACAGAGTGTTAGTCACGTAGATTTCTGAGATAGATTGTGAGGTTATGAGCTTTGCATGGACCTGTTTACACTCAGAAATTGAGCTCGAATTTGAATGCTTTTTCAGGAGTAGAGAAATGGGTTCGGTCTCGGCGGAAATGTGAAAAGAACGGCTAAAGAATCCGATCATCGTCCGGCGAAACATTCCGATCAGATAGTTGTATTTTCATACTACGGTTTAATTTTGACAGTTATAAACTTGGGTGGGTTAATAGGGCCCAAAGAGCCCAAACCATGCTGTCATGGGCTGTAGGGAGATATCTGGATTAGCATTTAATGTAATTATTTGTAAAATACTTTAATTCTAAACTTTTATGTCTGGTTTTATTTCATTTAATAAATAAATAAATAAATGAGAGTTTATTTCACTTCTAATTGATTTTGGGAAAGCAAAAAATCACATTTTTAAACTTACTTATTTTGTCCCGTTTACAAAACTAAAATATCTTTATTTTTTCTCTACGATAACTAGAATTATTTAAATGAAAAATAAAAGGAAAATTTAAAACCGTTAATTATTATAAGTGACATATCTTATAATAGATTAAATTAATTTATTAACATTTTTATTTTATAAAAAAAATAGATCGGGACATATTTTTCTTTTATTAACCGTTAATTATTATAGTGTATGATCGGGGCAGATTTGTTTTTTGAAAAAGTCTAGGGGACCGTTCTTTTTCGACCGGGGTAGTGACCGACCGGAAATTATTTTTTTTTTCTTTTGACTACAAAATAATTAATGTGATTTATGAGAACTTAAATTTTTATAAAATGCAGTGATTTAGGTGTCATTTAGATACACGTAAAAAATAGAGTTGTACTGTAAGACCCCATCTTTTTATAAATAAAATCGAATTTCCTCTAATTATTATTCTTGATTAATAAAGTGGTAATTTGATATAATGCTTTGGTTATGGGTGAAATGTGCAATTTTTGCAAAATAAACAAGTGGTTATTAAAATATTCATTTTTGTCGGGGAATATTCGTTTGGTCGTGGAATATTCTTTATTGTCAAGTTTTAGGAATATTCGTATGCGACCAGTATGACCATTTATGTGGCCCCATAACGGAAAAAACGATTGGATGAAAGAAAATGACAAAGATTGAGTTTTATAAATAATGGCAGAAATTGTTACTGCTTAACACTTGTTGGGTTATCTGGTGGTTAAAATACTGATAATATACGCGTAGTCGCAAGAAGAAGACACCAGATTACCGTAGATTGTTGAATTATTGATTCGTGCGTAAGAAGGCCTACTCAATAATTGTTACGATAATTATCGCTCATTATTTTATTTTATTGATTTAATAATTCTTTGCGTTGATATTTATATTATTATTGTTGTCGATGCATGATATTTTCTATTATCGGATCAATAATTCATATTATTTGAATAATATTATCGAGATAACATTATTGGCAATGTCTAAAAAGTTACATCTAAGGAGAGGTTTGGTCACCTAATTGCTTGGCCAAGAAGTGAGGAGGAATCCTTATTGGAAAGCCCCTCTTTCTGAAGAACTACCGTTGTCATAATTGTGATTCTGTAATATTATTTGTGAATAATTAATTATTAATTTATATGATAATGAAATATTTATTTGATATAAATGATGAATTTATTTATTTTATGTGGATATAATTGAAGGAATTAATGCTGAAGTGTTTTATCAGTATTTTGTCGGACTGGAAGTATTAAAAATCATCCGTTTGTGGATTTCGGATATTTTCGGTTGGGAATTTGGAAAAACTCAAAACTACAAAGTTGTAGAGAATTCGATTTCAGGCGGAATTGACATAAAATTCGTATTTTTTTGACAAACGATCTATTTTCTATGAATTGTTGAAGTTTCGAAAAATAAAATAATTTTTATTAAAATTGGATGGGACCCACTCTTTTATTAGACATGTGGGCTACCAAAATTTTTTCAATTAAAGCATGCTGGTGGCTGGTTTGAATTCAAAGAAGGAGACGTAAGAAGAAAAGAAAAATTAAATATTATTTTAATATTTTAGTCTCCTTTTTAGCGTTCTAAAGATTTTCCCTATAAATAGAGGACTAAGTTAGAATTGAAAACACACAAAACAAGTTTTCTCTTTTCGCTTCTCTATATTATCGAGTATTCGGTGAGTATACTTTGAGTGTTCTTTATCACGGTCATGAAGTTTCACAACACTATATACGAAATTCAATCAAGATACGGTTATTTTGAGGTAAGGATGTTATTTCTTTCATGAATGGTATTATTTTCTTCGATATCATTATGCCAAAATATTGATTGAACTTTTATCAAATTTGGAACTTTTTGTGTAAGTTACTTATTCATGATATCTTGCATTTATTCACGAATCAAAGATTATTCAATTTAAAAATAAAATTTTTCCTTTTTGTCCAAAATGTCTATTATGGTTACCAGCTTTGATTGTATCCATGTTTTGATCATTCTTGAATTTTACACTACTATGATTATTTTTGAGATATTTTTTTGGACATGGATAAAACAAAGTACAAATCCTTAATCCTTGTCATTTTGTTTCACTGGATTCGTTTCTTTAAAAATATTTTTCATCATCCTCAGTCTTAAATGATGATATTAATGAATATATTTGGCACATTGTAGTGCAAAGATGAATGATTTCGATGAATATCTTTGGCCAGTAGTGCAAAGATGAGCAGTGTTTAGATGAACATGACCAATGATGAATATCTTTGGCACAGTAGTGCAAAGATGAATGGTTGATTCGGATATATATTGATTGATGTTACAGGATAAAAGATGAGACGATGAACTTTTAAATTCATACATAGAAGATAGTAGTTTGCATTCTCTACTTAACTCTTCTAATGAATTATTATTTTCGCTGCGAATATTGATTTAAAACTTGTTGTCTATTGTATTCTATTAGATTTTTCTCTGTTGAAGACTAACGATAATTTGTTGTATATTATCTTAGTCATAATATTCTTTACTGGGCTAGTTGAGCTCACCCTTTTCCTTTTGGTTCCATTTTTCTTCTCGTAAATCGAGAATATAAGCGAGACGCAGCTCGGGTATGGAATGAAGGTTTTAGAGAGAGTTGTTTAGTAGTCCTCACCATTTTGTAAAATAATGTATCAATAAATGTGATGGGGATTTATTTGAGTATAGATATTGTCTGAAGATAATATTTGTATTCAAACTCACAGCTTTCTTGTTGTAATAATAAAGTTGTAGTTGTTTTCGTACTATGTATTGACAACTCGTAATGGGTGATGTATACCTATTTTGGGGGCGTCACAGTTGGTATCAGAGCTTAGGGATATGATCTCTGGCGGAGATCGGGGAATAGAACTAGGAGGAGAGAGACGAGTAAATCCTTCGCTAGTGTGTCATACCTAAGCTTATTTGTTGGTCAGGTCATAATATAGGGATATTATGTGACATGTTAATTTGTTTAATTAACCTTTATTTTATGGCAGTATTTAAGATGACAGCTGAGAACGTTAACAATAGAGTGTATGGGACTGTGGAGACACCTTTAGTCACAAAACAGGAGAACGTGCATCAAGAAGGCGATATTCCTCCTGTAAACAACACTACCGAGTAAACGATGAATGATGCGATGTTTAGAAGCTTTTTGTAGTTCATGCAAAATCAGACGAGGGAGACTCGTGTTCAAAATACAGGAGGAAATGATAGCAATTCACGGGTTGTCACAAAATGCAGCGATTCAAAGAGTTGGTACCACCGAATTTAAGGAAAGCCCAGATCCGATCATAAGCGAAACATGGGTCAAGCAAATTATCAAGATATTCGATGTCTTGGGATGCACGGAGGAAGAAGGTTCCATTCGCCACCTTTATGTTCCGTGGCGAGGAGACTACTCGGTGGGAGTCTCAGGAAGCGTACCCATCCAAATTACTTCGACATGTCTTGGGAGACGTTTCAGAAACTATTTAATGACAAATACTTTCCTGAAAGTGTTCGTCATATGAAGGAAGTGGAGTTCATCAGATTGGAACAAAACAACATGACGGTGTCTCAGTACGAGGCAAAGTTTGCAGAGTTATCCAGGTTTGCACCTCATTTGGTGGAGAATGAGGAACGTATGACGCGGATGTTTCTGAGAGGTTTGAAACTGGGCATACAACAATATCTCATTTCTCATAAATTTTCTCTCTATTCAGATGTTGTAAACAGGGCTCAATTATTAGAGCGAGATAGTGAGTATACTCAACCGAGGGACCACAACTAGGGTCATATTTCGGATGCGGTCATCATCGAAACGATGATAACCACGGCGAGGAGGAAGAATACGGACAAAGCGGTAACCACTCGGTGGTAATCGTGGACATGATAATAGGAGAGGTGAGTCAAGTAGAAATTTCGAAAAGAGGAGATTCAACAACGACGGAAGACATCAAAGAAGAAAGACCAAAGACCAACAACAAATTCTAGGGAGGAACGACCGCCAGCTTAGATATTACAAATGCGGAAAGGAGGGACATATCATTAAAACCGTCCACAACAATCCAAGGTATGTTACAACCGTGGAAAGGAAGGCCACATCGCTTTAGATTGTTCTATAAATAAACCAAGTTCAATGGAAGTGGTGATTCCAAGGGTCATCCGGATAAGTCGAAATCAACGATTCTGGAAGAAGCGTTTGTCGTGAATCGGCAAAATATGAGGAACCCAAACGAGGTGATCACGGGTAAGCTAATCTTGAATTCTTGCGAAGTTTATACCTTTTAGATACCGGTTCTACCCATTCTTTTATCTCTCCGCTTGTGCTCAACGTTTAAACTTGACTCGGAGAAATTAGATTTTGATTTCTCTGTTGAAACTCCGTTGGGTGAAACCTTCGTTACATCTACAGCTTTATAAATCTTGCATGATCCAAGTTGGCACTATCACATTACCTGCTGATCTTATCTCTTTAAAGATACTTGCTTTTGATGTGATTTTAAGAATTGATTGGTTAACCACCATCATGCCAAAATTGATTATTTTCGTAAGGTTGTTACTTTTCATATTCCTAACCAACTTTGTCATACGAATTCAAACCACTAAACCACTAAAATCGATCATTTGTCATATCAAGCCACAAAGCTATTCGTTTATTGAAAAACGGATGTCAAGCTTTCTTAGCCCATGTTATGGATTTGAATAAAGACAAGTCAGATTTGAATAATATTTCTGTGGTTAGAGAATTCTCGATGTATTTCCTGAAGAGCTTCTCGGTTTACCCCCAGAACGTGATGTTGAATTCTTTATTGACCTTGAACCGCACAAAGCCCATTTCTAAAACCCCATATCGAATGGCTCCTATTGAACTTCAGGAGTTAAAAGTCCAACTACAGGAGTTATTAGATATCGGTTTCATTCGTCCTAGTACGTCTCCTTGGGGTGCTCCTGTTTTATTCGTAAAGAAGAAAGACGGGAGTATGCGACTTTGTATTGACTATCAAGAATTGAACCATGTCACCATCAAGAATAGGTATCCGCTACCTCGCATTGATGACCTGTTCGACCAGTTACAAGGAGCGCAATTCTTTTCAAAGATCGATCTTCGTTCTGGATATCATCAGCTGAAGATTAAAACTGAGGATATTCCAAAGACGGCATTCAAGACTCGATACGGGCATTATGAATTCTTGGTCATGTCTTTTGGATTGACTAATGCTCCTGCTGCTTTCATGGATATGATGAACCGTGTGTATTTAAGGAATATTTGGATCGGTTCGTTGTTGTCTTTATTGATGACATCCTCATCTATTTCAAAAGCCGTGAAGATCATGAGCACCATTTGAAATTCGGTACTACAAAGACTTCGTGAACACAAGCTTTATGCCAAGTTTGAAGAAATGCGAGTTCGCTTGAGGAAGTAGCATTCCTTGGGCACGTGGTGTCAAAACAAGGAGTATCTCATGACCGGCCAAGATTGAAGCAATACAAAGTTGGAGCAACCAAGTCGGTGGCCAAAGTCTGTGACTTTTTTACGGGCTTAAATTTGGTTATTATCGGAGATTTGTGGAAGGATTTTTCAAATCGCTACTCTGTTAACTCAAATTAACTTCCTAAGGATGCAAAATTCTTATGGAGCGAGGAATGCGAGAAGAGCTTCCAAGAGCTTCAAGAGAGACTCATTTCTAAGACTGTTTTTCGACAATACCATCCGGTTCGGATGGATTTGTTATCTGACGATGCTTCCGCAAGGGGTTGGGATGTGTTCTCATGCAACATGGGAAAGTCATAGCCTTATGCCTCACGACAACTCAAAGAATATGAGAGGAATTATCCTACTCACGATCCGGAGTTAGCGTGATCGTGTTTCGCGTTGAAGATATGGACACACCTACTTGACGGGGAGAAAGTAGAGATTTATACGGATCATAAAAGCCTCAAATATTTCTTCACCCAAAAGAACTCAACATGCGACAACGACGTTGGTGGAGTCATTAAAAGATTACGATCACACTATTCAATATCATCCTCGAAAAAGCGAACGTAAGAATTTGACGCATTGAGTAGAAGATCATATGCAAGTCTGAGTGCAATATTGTCAACGCAAAGCGCCCATTTTATACGACTTACAAAGGATGAAGATAGAATTAAAGACTCTGGGTCCCACATGATGATGGCGAATATACTGAGTAGAACCGACTTTAATTGATAAAGTTAAAGGCTCGCTTGCGAGCTACTGGACCAATGATACAAAATGAAGAAGAAAGTGCAAGAAGGTGCTATTCCGTAAGCAAGAATCGATGAGGAAGGAATACTTGAGTCAATTTTAGACTTTGCGTTCCTAACGATTCGACTGAAGCATAAAATCATGATGGAGGCACACAACACCCCGTTTGCAATCCATCTCGGGAGTACCAAAATGTATCATGATATTCACATACATTTTGGTGGAACAATATGAAGAGAGAGATTGCGAGTTTATCTCAAGATGTTTAACTCGTCGGCGTGTAAAGGCGGAAGATCAAGAAGTGCCAAAGGGTCCATCAGAACCACTTGAGATTCCTAATGGAAATGGGAACACATTACTATGGATTTTGTTACAGTCTTCCCAAAGTTTCTCAAGGCGTAGATGCAATTTGGGTTATTGTTGATAGATTAACCAAGTCCGCCCATTTCTTACCGACACGCGAGACTTATCCCTCGAACGCCTTGCTTCGTATATGCGTGAATGAGATTATGACGATTGCATGGCATGCCAAGATCCATAGTTTCGGATCGTGACCCGAGATTCACTTCAAGATTTTGGGTTAGCTTGCGAAAGCTATGGACACGGATTCTGATTGATTCAAAGATACCATCCTCAAACGGACGGACAATCGTAGAGGACTATTCAAACCCTCAAGATCTATTAAGACTCGTGGTTCTAGATTTCACTACAAAAATAAGGTCATTCTTGACGCAAGACATGCCGCTTTCTTACCGTCGCCAGATGGGTCGTCATGCCTGACCTCTCCGTCACAATCCGTCTTCAAGTTGGTCATCATGGCGGCGACGGTCATTGCCGACGACATCGTTGTCAAGAATGACTTCATTCTTGAAGCATGACGTGGCCGCTAATGAATTCTGCCGCCAATGACCCACTTTTAAAAAATAATAATAAAATTGCAAAATTCCCTGCTCATTTACACATTGTACTGTTATAAACTAAGAAAAATAAATAATGACAATATACGATATAAATAACAATCATATCTTTTACTATCAACAATTAATATAATTAGATACCAAACTCAAATCAGACAACTCAAAAGCTAAATACATACATGAAAGTCAAAATATAAATATAAACAACTACTTGCCCAAGATCGTGAATCTACGTCCCATCATGGGGTCCCATCCTCCATAGTCTCATCAAGATCACTTCGGAGATCATCAAGATCAATTTCGGAGATCATCACCATCTCCTCCACGAGCATCACCTGTGTCGCCATCTCCACCTCCACGAGTCTCATCAACAAGACCCTACAAAATTAAAATATTAATAACGGAGTCCCCAAAATAGATCATATTTATATTATTTTAGTTTGTGTTCTCATGTTGTTGTTCGGTTTAAACAAGAGCGATAACTTGGTCTCCGTATGTCTAATCGAAAACCGCGTCGGTTAGTAACGCGTGTCTAATACCTACGTGGTGTTGTGTGTGTGTTTGCGTGGCGTTGAGACGGATGATGATGCGGTTTTGGGCTCTTTTTCGCTTTTTGGCTAAGTGTTGTTCGGTTTAGAAACCAGCGCGATAACTTTCGGTCTCCGTATGTCGGAATCGAAATACCGTCGTCAGTAACACGTGTCTAATACCTACGCGGTGTTGTGTGTGTGTGTTCGTAATGGCGGTCGGACCCAGACGATGCGGTTTTGGGCTCTTTTTCGGCTTTTGGCTAAGTGTTGTTGTTCGGGCCATGAACTAAGCGATAACTTTCGGTCTCCGTATGTCGAATCGAGTAATCTGTCGTCGACAGAATAACGTGTTCAATACCCACGCGCTGTCAGTCTTGTGTGTGTTTGCGTGATGCGTTGGACGACGATGCGGGTTTCGCTCTTTTTCACTTTTTGGCTAAGTGTTGTTCGGTTTATGAAATGTGACGATAACTTCGGTCTCCGTATGTCGGAATCGAGTACCGTCGAGTTATGCCCGTGCCTAATACCTACGCAGATCTTTGTATGTGTGTTTGCGTGGCGTTCGAATCAGACGATCTGGTTTCGAGCTCTTTTTCGGCTTTTGGCTAAGTGTTGTTCGATTTTGCAAACCAGCGATAATTCGGTCTCCGTATGTTGGAATCGAGTACCGTCTGTTGTAACGCTGCGGCCTAATACCCACGCTGTCTTTGTGTGTGTGTTTGTGTATGCGTTCGGATGGACGATCGCGGGTTTCGGCTCTTTTCGCTTTTTTGGCTAAGTGTTGTTGATTTTGCAAACTAAGCGATAACTTTCGGTCTCCGTATGTCGGAATCGAAAATTGCGTCAATTATAACGCGTGCCTTAACTCTGTGCGCTTTCAGTGTGTGTGTTGCGTGGCGTTCGGAGGGGACGATCACGGTTTTGGACTCTTTTCGGCTTTTTGGCTAAGTGTTGTTCGATTTATGAACTAGCGATAACTTTGGTCTCCGTATGTTTGAATCGAGTACCGTCGGTTATGTAACGCGTGTTCAATACCTACGCCGGTCTTTGTGTGTATGTTTGCGTGGCGTTCGGACCAGACGATGCGGGTTTCGGACTCTTTTTTTTCGGCTTTTTTGGCTAAGTGTTGTTCGGTTTATGGCCGGATTTATAACTTCGATCTCCGTATGTCGGAATCGAGTACCGTCAGTTGTAACGCATGCCTAATACCTACGTGGTCTTTGTGTGTGTGTTTTGCGTGGCGTTGGACCAGACGATACGGGTTTCGGCTCTTTTTCGCTTTTTGGCTAAGTTGTTGTTCGGTTTTGCAAACTAGCGATAACTTTCGGTCTCCGTATGTCGGAATCGAAATCTGTCAGTTATGAACGCGCGTTTAATACCTCACGCGGTCTTGTGTGTGTGTTTGTGTGGCGTTAGGATGGACGATCGCGGGTTTCGCCTCTTTTTTCGACTTTTTGGCTAAGTGTTGTTCGGCCATGAACTAGCGATAACTTTCGGTCTCCGTATGTTGGAATCCGAGTACCGCAAATCAGGTTATATACGTGCCTAATACCTCACGCGGTCTTTGTGTGTGTGTTTATCTAAGCAATACAATTACAAATTACATAAATTAAATAAGGAAATACAGAAATTTAATTATTTTTACCGTCGAATATGTGGTGGGAAGATGTTGGCCAAGACAATCGCACACACGCGCGGATGGCCTCCTCCAGACTTACACCCACGATCGTCAACGGCAATTTGTAGGATCGATAGAGCCGTGGACAACCTCTGAGCCACCGATATATCCGCTCAGCGTGATGGTGCGCCCGATCGCACAACACCGCCGACATGCACCCCTATGATGATCTGCCGAAAGAAGTCATCGGATAATGAAGGCGGCGCCCGATCCACTCGCATTCCACTACCTCTAGTGGGTGGGCGTCGTCGAGATCTCGCAGCGGGGACTAGGGTGTAAGGCGGGACATGGGAATGCCCACAACTCTACCCTTTCTTCTGGTCCCTCACAGCAGCTGCAGCCAGATCCTCTATCTCTCGTCTGCACACGTAGACTAAATCTCTTGGAGTGTCACCTGTCTGGGCCTCCGCCACTTTGCAAGATCTTGAACTGGTCACGACAAAAAAACACATTAGTGGATGATACCCAAAGTATAAAATGAAATAATATAAAAGAATATCCGAATTTTAAATACATATTAAATAAGAGCATTAAATAACTTACAAAGAATGCGTTTCACCTCGGTGTGAGATATAACCATCGTCACCTTTCTTTTTGGTGGGCGTGCCACCAAAACTCAAGCGGGAGGTGCATGCTTTAAACTCACCTCAAGTCTCTCCCAGACAGCAGTCGACGACCGAGACCCAGTCTTGTGTGGAGAGACTACATTGTTTCGAGCAAATGAAACAATTTGTCTTGACATCTTCTTGAAGGCCTCGTCAGTCCCAAATCTTTACATCCGGTCCCACACCGCAGCGGAGATATGAATCTGGCCGGACATCCTTAAGTGTCCATCCATCACCCATCTTCGTCTGGGCCTTTTTCTTCCAAATCGTAGACCCACTTGCGCTAATTTATCTCTAGGTATCTGCATGCGTAATCAATCATGCCATGGGCTTCCTGCCCGTCCTCAAAACGATAATATCTCTGCACATTACACATTAAGAAGTTTAGTAGACAACATAAATCAAAGAGATAACATAAATCAAAGAGGTAACAACATATTCAAATGTCTAATAAAACTAGCGTATGAATGATTGACATCCTACCTTAAATTCGGCAATAATCAATCGACGCGTATACGATCATCCACATCCGCCCACCTCATCCACGGGCTTGAGAATCTTCACAGACGATCCCAAACAACGTGTTCCTTGGCGTGGCGTCAAGGATACTACAATTGAAATTGCAAATTACAAAGAATATATTAGAACTAAATACTTATATTATAGTAATATTATATAGGATTATGAAATTACCTATGAGTCCCAACACGACATATAAGAGGCGCTGGGGATTTCCTAGCAAACCACGTCTTTAGTCCCTCATGAGGCTACGTCGATCACCTATGTATTGAAATACATCAATATTGGGGGTCGGCTGGTTCTAAATGGCTGAACTTTTTAAATCATATAGATTTTAATTGAGAATTTATCAAAAAATTCTGCCATTGTTTCTTTTGGAAATAACATACCTGTGTCATAAAGGTTTTATACAATGTATGTTATGAAAAGTCAGTAATTTTTTTAGCTTTTATATATGCTAAAACAGTTATATTTAGTATAATTTTTAGCATTTTATCATTTGCATTGATTAATTTAATTGTGGACTACACAAAGAAACTTAAAATTCATGAAGAAATTATTATAAAATTACATAATAGTAAACATAATAGATGTTTCCCAGTACATATGGAGATGAAAATGTACACATACAAATTAATATCATATTAAACCAAATACGCTTTAATGTAAGTTCAACCTTGAATGATTATATAGTTTCATATTAAATACCCAACTTGAACCTAAATAAATTAAAGAGAGATAGGAAAATTAGTTTCCAAAAATTGAATAAATATATATCATAGCCCCAAATATTATAAAGCACACTTACTAAATGTTGTTGTATATTGAAATCTTACATGTTTATGAGCCTACTAATGCAAACCCGACTTCATGCAAAGTGAAGGTAAAATTAAAAGTTGAAGCCACGAATCGGTGGCCGGAGGTATCGTCGGAGGACCTGGTCCGTAGGCTTCGATTATAGCAACAAAGGAGGGTTTGCAAATAAATGATGAGAGAAATGGATAAAATGTGAATCAATAAACCGAAATGGGCAAAATGGGTGACCTTTAGAGAATCAATAAACCGAATTTGAGATTCAATGGGGGAAATTAAGGAGCGAAAATGGTCAAAATTGATAGGAAAAGAAATATAGAAGAAAAATTTATAAAAGGAGTCGCTTGTCGAAGAGGTTTTTAATTGTCATTCTCGACGGCATACCCCGTCGATAATAACCCCGTCGCTATTAAGTCAATGTCGACGGCACAACCGTCGATGGTACAATCATCACCGTCGCTAATGAGGTTTTCCTCCACCGAATCTCTCGCGCCAAAAAAGGATCATTATCGACGGTTATCATAAAGCGACGACTGGTCGTCAATATTGACCTTATTCTCGACGGGGAATGTGCCGTCGGCATTAAGTCCGTCGCTAATGACCATTTTTTTTGTAGTGTTTCAAAGGAAGTTGGGATAAGTACTTGCCACTGGTGGAATTCTCTTACAACAAAAGTTATCAAGCAAGTATAGGCATGGCTCCATTTGAGGCGTTGTATGGATGAAAATGTCGCTTCTCGATTATCTTTGGGGCGAAAGTGGGAGAAGCAACATTGTTGGGACCGTAATTAGTACGCATGACTCACGTAAAAGATCCAAATGATTCGACAACGATTCAAACCTCACAAGATCGACAAAAGAGTTATGCTGATCTTCATAGAAAGGACGTGGAGTTTAATATTGGAGATCATGTATTATTACGTGTTGCTCCATGGAAAGGAGTTACAAGATTTGGAAAAAGAGAAAAGCTCAATCCAAGGTTTGTTGGTTCATTTGAGATTCTTGACCGAATAGGAAACGTGGCCTATAGACTCGCGTTACCTCCAAATATATCTCGTGTTCATAATGTTTTTCATATATCTATGCTTCGTAAATATGTGAAAGATTCGAACCACATTATTAAGTTAGAATCTGATTTAGATAAATTAAGATTTAACGTCGAAGAGTAATTTGTTAAGATCTTGGACAGGAAAGAACATGTCCTACACACCAAGATTATACCACAAGTTAAGGTTTTGTGGAGGAACCATGCTATTGAGGAAATAACGTAGGAGTTGGAGTCAGAAATGAAAATGAGGTATCCTCACCTTTTTGATACACCAGGTACGTACGTCAATTTCAATGACGAAATTTCACAAGGAGGGGAGGTTGTAAGACCCCAACTTTTTATAAATAAAATCGAATTTCCTCTAATTATTATTCTTGATTAATAAGGTGGTAATTTGATATAATGCTTTGGTTATGGGTGAAATGTGCAATTTTTGCAAAATAAACAAGTGATTATTAAAATATTCATTTTTGTCGGGGAATATTCGTTTGGTCGTGGAATATTCGTTCTTTGTCGGGAATATTCGTATTTACGACAGCAGACCATTTATGGGCCCCATAACAGTAAAACGATTGGATGAAAGAAAACTACAAAGATTGAGTTTTATAAATAATCGGTAAAATTATTACCGCTTAACACCGTTGGGTTACACGGTGGTTAAAATACGATGAATATCGTGGTTTACATTAATAAAGACACCAGTATTGCGATAAAGATTGCTGAATTATTGATTAAATGCGTAAGAAGACACTACTCAATAATTGTTACACGAATTATCGCTCATTATTTTATTTTATTGATTCAATAATTCTTTGCGTTGATATTTATATTATTATTGTTGTCATCAAGATAAATTTTTCCATTATCGGATCAATAATTCATATTATTTGAATAATATTATCGATAACATTATTGGCAATGTCTAGAAAGTTACGCTCTAAGGAGAGATTTGATCACCTAATTGGGCGCCAAGAAGAGAGAATCCTTATTGAAAGCCCCTCTTCCTAAGAACTACCGTTGTTATAATTGTGATTCTGTAATATTATTTGTGAATAATTAATTATTAATTTATATGATAATGAAATATTTATGTGATATAAATGATGGATTTATTTATTGTATGTGGATATAATTAAAGGAATTAATGCTGAAGTGTTTTATCGAGATTTTATGTTGGATTGGAAGTATTAAAATCATCCGTTTGTGGATTTCGGATATTTTCGGTTGGGAATTTGGAAAAACTCAAAACTACAAAGTTGTAGAGAATTCGATTTCGGGCGGAATGGACATAAAATTTGTATTTTTCTGACAAACGATCTATTTTCTATGAATTGTTGAAGTTTCGAAAATAAAACGATTTTTATTAAAATTGGGTGGGACCCACTCTTTTTTATTAGACATGTGTACGCCAAATTTTTTTTCAATTACAAGACATCTTTGGTGGTGGTTTGAATTCAAAGAAGAAGACGTAGGAAGAAAGAAAAATTAAATATTATTTTAATATTTTAGTCTCCTTTTTAGCGTTCTAGCATTTTCCTATAAATAGAGGCTAAGTTAGAATTAAAATTCACACAAAACAAGTTTTCTCTTTCTCTCTATATATTATCGAATATTCTTGTGAGTATACTTTGAGTGTTGCTTTATCACGGAAGTTTCATTACATCAATCTATACCCGAAATTCAATCAAATACGCATTTGCTATTTCGAGGTAAGGGATGTTATTTCTTTCATGAAATGGTATTATTTTCTTCGATATCATTATGCCAAAATATTGATTGAACTTTTATCAAATTTGGAACTTTTTTTGTGTCTGAGTTACTATTCACGATATCTGACACTATTCACGAATCATGACCATTATTCAATCGAAAAATAAAATTTTTTCTTTTTGTCCAAAATATCTATTATGGTTACCAGCTTTGATTGTATCCATGTTTTGATCATTCTTAAATTTTACACTACTATGATTATTTTTGAGGTATTTTTTTGGACATGGATAAAACAAAGTACAAATCCTTAATCCTTAATCCTTGTCATTTTGTTTCACTGGATTCGTTTCTTTAAAAATATTTTTCATCATCCTCGGTCTTAAATGATGATATTAATGAATATCTTTGGCCAGTAGCAGCAAAGAGATGAATGATTTCTAATGAATATCTTTGGCTGTAGTAGTGCAAAGATGAACATGTGTTTAGATGAACACTGACCCAATCGATGAATATCTTTGGCTCAGAAGGTGCAGAGATGAATGGTTGATTCCGGATATATATTGATTGATGTTACAAGGATAAAAGATAGACGATGAACTTTTAAATTCATACATGTAAGATAGTAGTTTGCATTCTCTACTTAACTCTTCTAATGAATTATTATTTCACTGCGAATATTGATTTAAAACTTGTTGGCTATTGTATTCTATTAGATTTTTCCTATCAAGACTAACGATAATTTGTTGTATATTATCTTAGTCATAATATTCTTTATTTGGGCTAGTTGAGCTCACCTTTTTTTCCTTTTTGTTCTATTTTTCTTCTCGTAAAGCGAGAATATAAATGAAGTCTGCAGCCTGGGTATGGAATGAAGGTTCTGTAGAGAGAGTTGTTTAGTAGTCCTCACCATTTTCGTAAAATAATGTATCAATAAATGTGATAAGGATTTATTTGAGTATAGATATTGTCTAAGAAATAATATTTGTATTCAAACTCACAGTTTCTTGTTGTAATAATAAAGTTCAGTAGTTATTTCATCATCATGTATTGACAATTCAGAATGGGTGATGTATACCTATTTTGGGGGCGTCACATGTACAAACTGTATAACCCTGTTTGTTATATGTATTCAAAAAGACACCTAAATCACTGTATTTTATAAAAATTTCAGTTCCAATAAATTATATTAATTATTTTATAGTCAAAAGCAAAAAATAAATAAATTTCGAGCGATTATCGCGGTCGGAAAAGACCAGTCCCCTAGAAGGACTCTTGTTTTTTTTTTTTCTTTCTAAAATCTCATCCCTTGGACAAATCCTATAAGAGGGTAAGCCGAACAAAAAATTGTTCTAATTTTTAATTGTAAATACAGGTGGTATTGGTGCCCTAAATTCGCACTAGAAAATTGTATTCGCACCACAATTATATATATTTGAAGAAATACATAATATTATATTGTATGCTATGTTAATTTTTTTTATAATATTTTTTTAAAAATTATTTGCTATTTTATTACCAATCAATTCTAATACTAATGTATAAATGCAACAAATGCGATCTTTTAAATTAGAAGTCAATTCTTAATTAACTCGGTCAATTATGGAATCGAGTATAATGTAATATTATTTCTTATTTTTTACTATTTTGCCCCTTACAATTATATATATTATTATTTTATCCTTTTTAATATATTTTTTTATTTATTCTTTTAAAATTTATAAAAAAATTAAGAATAGTACTTGATGTATGTAGGAGTGTTCAACCAGTAAAAACCGGTTCGAAGCAATTAGCATCAAATCCATCAAATTTTGATACTGATATCTGGGTTGGATTTGGTATACCGAACCCATGCAGATCAAGTTATTATCAAAAATTAATATAATAATAATAATAATTATTATTTTTATTATTTTATTATTATTTTTATGATTATAATAATTATTTATTATTATTATTAATAAATTAGTAATAATAAAAAAATTTAGAAAACCCATATATACCGGTTTGGTAAAATCAAATTATAAAAATGTCGGATCGAAACCGATAACAAAAAACTTTGTACCGAATCAACCGGTTCGCTACGCCCAAAAAACCAAAAAAACCGATAAATTTAAACACCCTAGATGTATGTCTAAAATTTATTAGTCCTTTTACGGGATATTTTTCTAGTAATTTTTTTTTTTTTTTATAGTACCAAAAAAAAAATTTATAACACGGGTGTATTGAGATGGGGAATGATTTGACTCACATACCCAAGTGAAGAGCAGGGGTGGGCTTGGCTAATGGCTACTGATATAGTGATATGTTTAGGGAAAATAAATGTAGTACTATAAAATTGATGGTCCTACCTATCACTCCCCTCCATTATATTCCAATCCACCACTAAAGTAACACCTCCTTCTCCCAATAGCCGTCCGATCAACGGAGCCCCTAGAAATTACAGAGCCAAGGAATTACAGGCGTCGTTCTGTCATGCTTCGCTCTTAACGATTCTCTCTTTGCTTTTCCCTTAGAATCACTTGAAAAAAAATGGATTTACAAATCAAGGTAGCTCAGGCCGTTCACGTGTTGAATCATGATGCTCAATCCTGCAACCGAGTTTCGGCAAATCAATGGCTGGTTCAGTTTCAGCAGACTGATGCTGCTTGGGAGGTCGCCACCTCTATTCTCACCTCCGACCACCATCTCCCTTTCGTCTCCGATTTCGAAGCTGAGTTCTTCGCCGCTCAGATTCTCAAGCGAAAGGTCTGTCATCGTTTTATTTATTCAGATTGAAATTAGTGTAAGGAAAACAACTATCTACCAAATCTTTTGAATGAAGTTCTTTTTATTTTTAAAAAAAATTTAAACTTGATGCTACTCCTGTTAATTTAACTTATCAAATTAGTTACATTCTACAAATTACTACTATTAAGCGCTAGTAAGTTGGTGAATGACAGCTTTAGCAATCAATTGATCTACTGTAAATAGATTGACAGTCAGAATATCTACCTGAAAAAGATAAGTGAAAGATTTTATGAGACTGTCCCTAAGTTTAGTAGCTGTATTTTAAATTGTATATCAAATAAAATTACTCATTTCAATCGTGTCTATGTTTTATTATGTTCTTGAAGTGACTAGAAGGGCATGAAAGGTGTCTCTTAGTCTTTTACTGGGTCACTAAATGTGGTCTCTGGTAAATTAGTAATCAGTCAAGGATAGTCTTTTATTCTTTCAAGTGAGTCACTAAAATATAGTTAGAGTGTAGTTCCAAGATTCTGTAGTTATTAGTTTAATTCTAGCATGTGGTAAGGTCTATCAGTGTAGTATGTTGAGTCTAATGTACCTAGATCGTAGGGTAGGTTTAATTGAATCTCTTAGCTGGTACTTGAGAGAGAAGAAGTCTGAATTTCAGTCTGAATTTCAGTTGGAATGAGAGAGAAGGAAAGACCTGACTGCCAGGAGTAAGTAAACTGTTGACTGAAACGTGGGTTTTCAACTCATAAACGGGATTACGGAGGGAATCAAGATTTATTGATTAGGCTTTGTTCCTTTTACTAAAAGTAGATTTTGTATCTTATTCTGAGGTCCTTAACAGACATCGTTTCACGAAAAATTCAATAATTATACTGGAAGGCTACAAAACTAATGGAATATAGCTGCATTTAGTATTCTTGTGGGTTTTCCTTTTGATTGATGGTGGGATACCATTGTATGAAGATTAGGAACTTTTAGCTGTTGTTAGTTTGTCTTGGTGAAAAAGGCTGATTAGTAGATTCTAATACACAATAAAGCCAAGGAAGTCTGATGCTGGAAGTTTATATTAGGGGCAGCTAACTATAGCTTGTACTGTTTCATACAAAAGAAACTAGATACAGAATTAATCTGTCATTTTTCTGTAGCATAGTGGCATAGGGATCATTCTTGTGTATTTCCTGAGAGGATTACGAAACTGCGAAAAGTTTGAACTATTAACTTCTGCATATGGTACACATAAAAAGGATTCAGCACAGTAAATGTTCACTAGGTTTGAAACAATACTTCCTTTAGTGTGATTTGATTGATATGAAATTGTATTAATTTATTATGTACCTTACACTAATTTAGTCCAAGTTTAATCTGCCACTTTACAGATCCAAAATGAAGGAAATTATTTGCAGTTGGGAGCAAAAGATGCCCTTCTTAATGGTCTTATGGTGGCTGCTAAAAAGTTTAGTTTGGGCCCTCCACAGGTGCTCTAACTCTCTCTATAGGTGGTTTTTCTGGTGCTTAAACTTGAATCAGATGCTATATGTAGTAGGGTCTGTCTAAAAACTTCAATTAGTGCTTAATCTTGTGCCATAGCATGTTGAATTGGGTGTTGCTTCTATGGTTATATATGAAATCAACTGTTTATATAAACATTCACATGTTTTCTTTTTGGAACTTTAGTGAATTTCTTCTTGCTGATTGTTTGTTCTATCTTTATGACAGCTCTTAACACAAATATGTCTTGCTCTATCTGCTCTAATACTACATGCCATGGAGCATAACAAACCTATTGAGAAGCTTTTCCACAGTCTCCAGAATCTGCAAAGCCAGGAGAATGGCAATATTGCTGTTTTGGAGATGCTCACTGTCTTGCCAGAAGTTGTTGAAGACCAAAGTAACAATTCTAAGATAATTTCAAATGGGCGATGTGTGTATGGTAGAGAGGTTCAGGACTTTCTTATCGTCTTCACTTTTTAATAAATTTAATTTGGCCTCTTATATTCTCATTCTCTGTAAACTAATATTTTTATCATTTTTGATCAGCTTTTGTCACATACTCCTATGGTTCTTGAGTTCCTACTGCAGCAGTCTGAGAAGTGTTTTGATGGTGGCATACAACTACATGAAAGGAACAGGAAGCTTTTGCGTTGCTTACTAAGTTGGGTGAGATAATCATATGTCAAGGTCTCTCATTTCATGAAAAAGTTCGGTAACTTAGTTACTTTGAAAGGAATGGACAACTTGTAGTTGGCGAATGTGTTTCTGAAGTCGGTGATTTGGTTGTGCTGTTATATTTCGCTTGATTATGTGATTGCTGTATTTGTACTAGTTTGCACATTTTATACTTATGGAAATTTAATTGTTGTAGTCTACATATATTATGATTTTATCTCTTGTAGTTTTGGGATGTTATATAGCTCTTTTATTATATTATTGCCTTCTTACACACAGGTTCAAGCTGGGTGCTTCTCAGAGATTCCACCTGGTTCGTTGCCAGCTCATCCGCTTCTTAATTTTATATTCAACTCTTTGCAGGTAAATTTTCTTTACAAATGTGATTAATATTTGATGTTTGTTTTGTTTGATTCCCTCAAAATACTCTATTTATATCCTCATTGCTTGTGTAGATTTCCTCGTCATTTGATCTGTCTATTGAAGTTCTTGTTGAACTTGTGACCCGCCACGAGGTATGCACATGCATGTGAAAGCAATGTTATTGATAGCAATGATTTGGAATTTTGTGCCTTGAGAGTCCATCTTATCCCATTTTCTTGTCGAGATAATTTGGTTCCATTTGGACGAGGTTTCAATAATAATTCATGCTACATGTTACTCTAAAAAAAATATAATATCTAGTGTTTTGACTGATGTTGACTAAATTACTATTGATTTGGTTCTGGCTAGCGACTGAGCAAACTCATCAACCAGAGAAACAAACTGTACTAGTATTCATATATGGGGTGTTTAAATTTATTGTGGCATATTCTTAAAATAAAGTTTAAGGTTGTGTAATGTTTGCAATAATTTACTAACAAGGAATTCATATAATTCATCATGTAAATATTTTAGGGGTTATTTACGTCAAGACCTAGAATAGTTCTTCTTGGATAGATGCGCAACATGGTTTGCTAGTAGATTGTCAAGAGTGAGCTGCGTGTATATTATGGTTGGGATTTTATATGATTTGAGGAAATGTGATTGATCAGATATGTTGGTTAGTTTTTTCACTTGTATTGTTTTTGGGTATTTTCACATATTGTAGTATTAGATTCTATAAATATCCCGCATAATCGATCTGAACATCGAAAGTTTACAGTAGGTGATGATTATTAAAGCCAGACTCATTTTTTTTATGAAAAAAAAATAAGCGAAGAAGAATCTCATGTTTTGTTGCCTGATGGCATTGTCCATCTTCATTTTAGATGAAAGAAGATGTAAGATATTTTATTAGAAGAGAACGAAGAATCATTCGGGAAGGTGGAAGAGAAATCCTCTGGCCAAAACGGAAATGAGAAAAAAAATAAAAAATCCTAATGCATCTAATCTCAGTGAGTAATTAAGATAATCTTTTCAGAAGCACCCTTGACTGATGCCCACAAGTCTGACAATAGATAAGGGAAAACATCAATACATTGATCACTGAAAATACAACCATGGTCTATTCCTTGCGAGGAAGAATGTTCTTGGCATGAAAATTAGTGCATCCTTGGGATAGTGTCACAAATCATTTTTCCAATTTTTTTATACCATTATTTTCTTGTGCATTCTATTTTGCCTTGCACCAGGGATTTCTAGAGACTCTTAAATGATATAAATGTACTGAGGAAGTTATATAAGTTACTTTTATTTTTTTGTAAGATGTGATTCCCAGGAATGTTTTGTCATGCCTAGGAGTATACGTCACACGCTAAACTAAATATTATTTGCCCCTATTAAGTCATCTTATGCATGGATATGGTGGACTCATTCTTTAGGTAGTTTTATCTTACTTTTTTTTGTCCTTGCTTTCGTAGGGTCTACCACAACTTCTGTTATGCAGAGTAGGATTTTTAAAACAAGTACTTCTTCTTCCAGCTCTTAATAATGGTGATGAGAAAGTAATTGGTGGTATTGCATGTTTGATGTCAGAGATTGGCCAGGCCGTAAGTATTTCAGTTCAACTTAAAGAAACTTTACATTCTTTCATAATTTCACATCCTTCTTTTGTCGAAGGTTATTATATTACATTCCAGGCGAGGGATATTTCTTGTCATAAACAAGTCTGTTGTCTTTCGTACACTAGGCGCCATCTCTAATTGTAGAAGCAAGTCCTGAAGCACTTGCACTGGCAGATTCACTCTTGAGGTTAGATTTAAATCTTAATACTTTTTTATCGCTAAAACTTCACTTGAAAAGATATTGTTAGATATAAGAAATGGTTATTCAACATGCTTCATCAAATGTCCACAAAAGTTTGGCGACTGGAATGCTCCTTTTAGTTTTGTTCTTTCCTCGACTTTAATGTTTCCCCCCTCATGATTCACCTATTTAATTATTTTTTAAATCATTTAGAAGTGGATTCTGTTTCATGGAATTTCTTTCTCTTAAGGATTATGAACAATAGAGAGGCACTGAGGCACATAATACTGGACTCAGTTTTCCTGTTCTAGACTCTTGCTGGTTTTCTTCTTCTTCATAATGAATTCCTTGTTCATTCTCAGTTTTTTCAGCTGGTTCCCTTGGCCAACTAAAATTTAAAAATCTGAGGTGCAACAACTGTACTAAGGCTCTTTCCTTAATCCCTACATTGGTGTATTTTGTGCTAGGCTCTTAGTGAGACCCACACACACCTTCTTATGCTTTGTCCTACAGTTTTGATCCTTGATGCAATCTATTGGGGAACTGTTGAGAGCATTGGGACCGTTAATCATTGGTAGTCAGAATACTACTACCTCTGTCACATGATAAATGCTCTCCATTGACTTCTATGATTAAATTGAACATTTTTAATATCGATAAATTGTGTTATTTTCTTAGATATATGCGAAGAGACTGTGACCATGATAAACAACATAATTTACTACTAATCTCAAGGTTTGCGATTTTTAAAATATAAATACATATGCTCAATTATTAATTTTTAAAATGGTGAATTTGACCATTAAAGTCAAATAGTCAATACTGGACATTTATCTTGGGACTGTTCTGTTCACTAATGTTAGGCTGTTCAATGTTGATTTATTATTTGTTTGGGTTTTTGTGGTTATGTTTAGCAATACTCCTGCTCCTCTTCTTGTATATCCTCTATTCCTCATTTAACAGAATTTTCTCTTACGAAAATAATTAAATAACTTTAAGGTGTGACTGTGACATGCTTTACCGGAGTACTTTCAGAATGTGTGCAAAAGTGCGTATGAGACTCTTTTCCAGTATTTAGAAATGCTACAGTCGCCTAACTGAAAAATGTAATTTATCCAAGTTCGCCTTTGGGAATGAATACATTCACTCTAATTACATTCACACCCTGAGTTTGCTCTTGTTGCAATAACTATGTCACAGTTTAGGAGTTATTTCTCTTGTTTAATGTTTTAACCAGATCTTGATTGCAATTTTGTCATCATTTTTTGGATATGATTATGTTTGTTCTGATTTAAAATTCTACAATACTGGCAGCTGTGTAGCATTTCCAAGTGAAGACTGGGACATCGCAGATTCAACTTTGCAGTTCTGGTATCCTCTATATTACTTTGCATTGTCAAATTAAAAGTGAAATTTTTAAAAATTGAGCTGCATTAGAAATTAGTGAACTAATTGAAACATGTTAAATCTCTAGCTGCATGGGTGATGGGGATCAATCCTTGAGCCGTCATCGACATGGATGATGGATTATTTATATAATTATGTTATTTTATTATTCCAGATTTTTTATTTAGAGTATTAGTATTTAGAAGTTCTTTATTGGGGTATGACTAGTTTTATGCTAGATGGCAGATGTATACATGCTGTCATGATCTGTGTAATTTAGCTAAACTAGTTTGTTTCGAATTCAAAGCTTTGTAACTTTGAAATTGCTTGGTATTACTTTTCTCCAGGTGTAGTCTTGCAAGAAGTATACTTGAGCTTGATCTAAATTGTGAAAATAGGAACCATGTTGAAGATGTGTTTTTCTCTGTATTCTCGGCATTACTTGATGCTCTTCTGTTGCGCGCACAGGTTCTTTTTGTCTAAGCTGATTAGGTGTAGATAATCTATCTCATTTTCTGTTTTGCTTTTTGTTCTGTTGAATATTACAAATTCAGAAATTCTTGTACATGTTTTTGATTAATCTCTGTACAGCTCTTCATTGCATGGATTCCAGGCAGTTCAAATGGACAGTCCATTTGGGTAGTCTATAGGAAAGAAAATGCATTTTATATAGTAGAGAGTTGCATTTCTATAATACTTGTATAACAATGGTCATCTGAAATGCAACTCTCTCTATATAAAATGCAAATTGCCCATTTGCAGCTGCCTTGAATCAGGATCCTCATTGCATAACCTGACGTTATGAGACTGATAAGTGCCTTCCCTAGATAACTAGAATATATGGCTTTGGCATATCATACTTGCACAAAGCCATTTCATTATATAGAGCGTAGTTACCAAAACATAAATTTTATGGTGACCTTGAGGCAAGTCTAAAATGATTAGATGTACCAAGTTCACTTAGTTGTACATGTCCTTGATGGTAACATATATATTTTTTTTCTAGTTCTTTCTTCAGACCAATTAAATATCTTCTTAGAGATCGTATTGGAGGCCTTTTTGGGGGGTCAATTCATGGCATATAATGACCTAATTTTGTCATGCTGTTTCATATGTAATTAGCTTCTATTGCCAGTCATCCTGCCAAGAACCAAATTGGTTTCTTGAGACCAATTGCTTTAAATATCAATCTCTTTACTTTGGTCATATTTTATACTGTATGGTCAAAAGCATAATAGCTTGATTTTTTATGGCGAAATCTCCATAATGGCATAACACATTTCTATCCAAAAATGAAATCCACAATGCATACCACTATCAAAAACTCATATTTGAAGCTTGGAAAAAAGATGAAAAAACTGTTAAAATACGTTTATTAGGTAATTCAGGTTTATTTTGTGGGGTATGTGAATAGCTTATTAAGGTTTAGAAAGGCAATGTTGTGTGGTTCCTTTTCTTGATAGTACATGAATCTTTTGCTAGTTGTATGAAAAGCCAAGGCAATGCTGATCCAATGTTTCAAAAATTGCATTATATGAATGATATTATCTATTTTGTGATCCTATGACCTATTCTATAATTTTGTATTTTGACCTGTTTTGTGTTCTTTATTTAATCTTGTTTTGTTGCTTGCTTTCAAATGACAAGTACTCTAATTAACTTAGACATTGTCTTTGTCAGGTGGATGATTCTACATTTAATGATGATGGAGGAACAGTAGAACTGCCTGATGGCCTTTTGCAGTTTAGGTTGAATCTAGTGGAAGTTTTGGTGGATATTTGTCAGCTTCTAAAATCTGGTCCAGTTATACAGAAGGTGCTTGCTTTAGGCAACCATGCAGTGTTAAAATTGCTGCATCACCCTCCCCCCTCCAGGAGTTTTATGCTTTTATGTTGGATATAAGAAGTCCTTTATGCGCAAGTATATCATAGACATCGACTTGTATCTAATCTATGCTGATCCAATAGAATTTATTCACGACTAAAGAAAAAGAAAAAACCTTAAATTGAGGTCGTTGGCTTGATGAATCTAGAGGGTTAGGTGTTTCTCTTGTATGCTTTCATTGCTTTGTTATTGTTCTTAGGGGTTTTCAACGGGGGCAGAAGGATATATTAATTTCAAGCGTGTTATTATTATTATTTTTGTGCGTAAAATTTCTGGTTTGGAAATTATGTCATGATGCGTTTTGCTTGAAATTCTTCTTTCAGACATTTCTTGGTGGTTTGGTGTCTTCAAATATGCAAATTTCGTGGAAGGAGGTGGAAACTAAATTGTTTATTCTTAATGCGGTTAGTGCAGTTAACTAGTGTATTCATATTATATGCATTTTCATAGATATTTTTTTAATCAATCTTTAAAAATTGTTTCACAAAGCTTGCTCCAAAGAAACAAGATATTTATGTATATATCCAACTATAGAAAACTAAAATGATTCAAGGGTTTTGGATATTTCACATGAGCATGTTTTAAGCATCTAATTATCAAGCTTTGATTTAAATTTAATATAATTCTGACTTGTTTAACATTTTCGTTCTCTTTGTGTTTTGCTTATTTACTTAACTTTGCACTTTTATTTACTAACTTGGATTTCATGGAATGATTTCATGTTTTATGGTGATATTTGTAGAATTGGTTTTCTCATAATTTACATCTTCTTTTTATTACTCCCTCCGTCCCAGGATAAAAGTCCTTATTACTATTTTGGGTTGTCCCATGTTAAATGTCCTCTTTCTTTTAATAACCAAACTTTTACACATTTTTTCTTATTATGCCCGTATCATTAAATATCTCATACTTTTCTTATTCTAATTCTCTCTCCATATTTAATGACATTATTATGGGCAATTTTGTCATTTTATTCCTCTTCTTAATATGCGTGAAAAGTCCACCAGGACTTTTATCCTGGGACGGAGGGAGTATAATACCCCAAAATATTTTTATTATAAAATTAATGTCTTTTAATAATAAATAATATTTTTCAGAAGTTAGTATCATATCCTGTAATATTTTTGACACAAAAATAGGATAGTATTTAATAAGATAATTAAATATTTATTGAAGCATATCTGTTAACAAATATGGGATAACTATTTGAAATTTAAAAGATATAACTACTTAGTTAATAAGTGCTTTTAAATTCGAAAAGGACTCTTTAGATGATAAGATACCTGTATTATATATATCAGAGAGAGATTGAGATAGAGAGAAAATATAAAGACGTATTATGCTATATATATATGCGGTGTACCATGATTGTCTTCAAGTTAGACCCTTGAAAAAAAATATATTCTGTACCTTCCTCTCAATAAGTTCATCATGAGTCATGACTAGAAAAGAATACACATTGTTGCATCGACGAGTACTTAGTGTTACCATTGTAGCCAATGAAGAACTCATCAAACTTGATTTGGCGTATGATCGGGTATGATACGCTGAGCTTGTCCATGCATATGATGCAAATAGAATACATGTCTGCCGAAGAATAACTTGATTTGTAAATTTACTTAAAATTCATTGCTGACATGTATGGGGCTGTCTACTTTTGGAGCAGTTAATCACTGATGCAGAAGATAAGTGTTTTGCAAATTGTATTTAGTTAAATTATTTGTGATATTATTCTGTCAGCTGAATAGGTTAAGATTCCAGTTTCACATTTATGAATGGTGTGATTTATCCTTCTTTATAAAGTTAATTTTGTACAATTTTCATGTTTCAGGTTGCTGAAGTAGTTTTGCAGGAGAGCCAAACTTTTGATCTTTCTGTGGTTATGCACTTGGTGACAATTTTGACTAGTAGCAAGTCTGATGAACTCAAGGGCTTTATGTGCATTGTATGCCATACATCTTTATTGGGTTCTTAATTACTCATTTCCCATTTCTTGTTAAATTGATGAGTTGCCAAAAATAATCTCTCATCCCCTTAGGTTTAGAAGGGACTGTTTGAATTTATCTTGTTTATTAATCCTATTTTCTAGGTTTACCTCTGAATACTTAATTTGCCTTCTAGGTATATAGATCACTTGCTGATGTTATTGGTTCCTATTCCAAGTGGATATCTGCTTTCCAAACTAATACCAGATCAATACTGTAAGAACCATCTTCTTTAACTTTTGCAGTCAATATTGTTATCATGTTCGGGCCAGCATAATGTTACATGAATATCTGCTTTATGTCTTTTCCAGATAAAGTCAAGGCCTTTATTTGATGGCACATATTTATTTAATATTTCTTTTCCTATAATTAGTAAAACCCTAACCTTTACTTTTGCCACCTAGTATGGGTCGATCCTGGTATTCAACTGATTTGCTACTTTCAGATTATTTTTTGCAGAAGGAATTTCAAAACCAATGTGTTCAAATGCTTGTGCGTCTGCCTTGCGCAAGTTTTGTGAAGAGGCAACTGTAGTGATGTATGAACATTCAAACTTGGAAATTTTAATCTGGGTAGGAGAGGTTTGTTACTTTTCTTGACCGTCTCTTATGGCATAAGTAGTATCAAATTAATCTATTTCAATTTCTAAATATAACACATTTATGATTGCCAAATATTAAATCCTCTACTCATTTATTTGGAAATGATTCAGCAGATATGTTTCTAGCTGAGATGCTCAACTAATCCCGTATAGATAGTCTTTTTCTTGTTTTAGCTTTCCTGTCATTATATTTCTCTATTAATATTTCTTGGATTTGTTAGGGATTAGAGAAGAGTCATTTACCTCAGGAAGACGATGAAGAAATTATTAGTGCCATCACTTTGATACTTGGTGCTGTTCCTAACAAGGAACTGAAGAACAATTTGTTGATTAGATTGCTTACTCCTAGCTATGAAGCTATTGGGAAACTTGTAAGGTTTCTTTTCGGACAGTGATTCTCGGAATGGATAAAGAAATATGCAAGAGAGTGACAGCTTGTAGATGTTTGTTATTAAGTAGATTTTTGTTCCTGAACTTGTTTAGCTGAAAGGTTTTGTTTAAACTATTTCAGATTGATGAAGATCGTGAGCTTTCTTTGACGAGGAATCCTGCTACAATTACTCAAGTAATCAACTCTGCAGCAAGAGGGTTTTACAGGTTTGTTCTTTTGCTAGAATGATGGCTGACTAGTATTATTTAAAGTCTGTTCAAAGTTTCTTCTGGTTTGGACACAAATTTTTCTTATTAAAACACAAGTAGTACCAACTACGAAGTTTTGTTTGATCAGGTTCGATGAGTTCTATGCCCTGAAATGGCTTTTTAGCTTACTTTGTTATCTGTACACTGACTACTGATTCCCAGCTAAAAATAATTAATATTTCTAAATCTTGTGTATGAAATTTGAACATTGTTATCTTATTCAATTTCATATGGTGATAACTGATATGCATACTTGGGTTGTATGTCAAATTTGACGGTGATTACGGAAGTTAGCTTCTTTTCTCGAAACAATCAAGCTAGTTTAATGTTTTATACTCCTTCCGTTCCGCAAAAAAGAGTCCCGTTTGTATAATTTGCAAACTTCAAGGATATATTTTTCTTCCATGTTTATCTCTAAATATACTGTGTTTAGTTTAGAAGTGGCGGCATGGCATGATAATGAAATTTTGTTGCTATACTTGAGGACACTGTCATTTTGTACTATCATTAAAAAAAGGACGCTTTTTTGGGAAAAAAATTTCCTTTTCCAAATGGGACTCTTTGTGGAACGAAGGGAGCATCTATTTTTGTTAAAGAATATTGTCCTTTTTTTAATTTCTGAAGTTTCATGTTTACTTTCATGGGCGTCTTGCTGCATAGCAATTATCTTCTTGTACAAGTAATCAAAATTGCTCTTCTCTAGGTAAATATCTGTTTATTTGGTTTCAGGATGGGAACTGTATTCAGGCAACTTGCATCGCGCTCTTCAGTTGGTCCTACTTTAGATGATTCTATCCTTACCATGCTGGTAGTGTTCTGGCGAATGATTGAGAAGCTCCTCCACTCGGAACACACTGAGAATGCAAATTTATCCATTGCAGCTTGCAGGGCTCTTTCACAAGCAATTCAGTCCTCAGGTATTATTGCTTCATTTTTGTTTACTTTCTCGTACTTTTACTGTTTGGTAGATGGAGTTCAGGTCAATGCAAGATTTTCTAGGTGACATGTTTTCAACCATTTGAATTTGTTGATTTGCAGGACATTATTTTGTGACATTGTTGCCAAAAGTATTAGATTGTCTATCAACAAAGTTTGTGTCATCCAGAAGTCATGAATGCTACATCAGAACAGGTTAGGTGTTGCCTTAAGACAAATTACTTTGTGATGTGAGTTATTGACAGTATTTGTAATTTCTCCAAATTGTTCACACTTGTAATCAAATTCACTCAGTATAGTGTTGCATATTCTTGTATACAACTATCAAATGTTTGTCGAAGCATGTACTGAAGTACATAAAAAGATTAGATGAGATAGCTAGTTTATTTTATAACTCGCAGGCTAGCTTTCTGTTGTTGCCTTCGTCCTTGAATTAATATTAAAATTATAGAAAAAATCATTTCATAGGAAATTCTATTGCTTTGGTAGGTGGAAGCAAAGTTTCTTGGAAAGACAGCTTATTAGGATGAGTTTGTAATGGTTTGGTCTTTAAAGGCCGAAGGTTTCAGTGGTATGGTACTGTAGATATGCAATGCGATTCAAGGGCCTCCTTAGTTTATTCAGCAATGACAGTGGGAGGCCAATATAGGGCTAGTCACCCAACCCATGTCATGTCACCTCGTGTTGTCACATACTATATTGATGGTTATGATTTCGAAATTCAGTTTTACAACTTATTTATAAAAAATAATAATTCTAAATGGTAATTTATGCAGTATAAACAATGACCAATGTGTTGACTTTCTTACTCTTTCCCCAGCTGCTGTGGCAATTGAAGAATTTGGTAGTAAAGAGGAATTTGGACCTCTATTCATCAGTACTTTTGAAAGATTTACATATGCGGCGTCAATAATGGCTCTTAATTCTTCATATGTATGTGACCAAGAGCCCGATCTAGTGGAGGCTTACACTAATTTTGCATCTATATTGCTTTGCAGCTCTCCAAAGGTCAAATCACCATCTCTCTCTCTCTCTCTCTTACACACAAAGTGGACAAGAATCTACTGTTATTTTTGTATTAACAAACTAGAATGACTTGTCCTGCTATGGAGATGTTTCAGGAAGTATTAGCTTCTTCTGGTGCCCTTCTTGAAGTATCCTTTCAGAAGGCAGCTATATGTTGTACGGCTATGCATCGTGGAGCAGCACTAGCAGCAATGTCATATATGTCCTGTGAGTATAGAACATTGCTCTTCATATTTCTTTTGTACATGTATTCAAGTACGGGTGTTAATTAGGATTTAATCATAATTAGCCTAAGTGATGCAATATTGGCTTTATTGATTTGCTGAGCCTTGCAGGTTTCTTGGAGGTTAGCCTAACTTCTCTATTGGAATCTCTAACTTGTATCTCTGAAGGATCATTTGAAGCCATGGCTATTCAGGTCATATCTCATAGTGGGGAGGGACTTGTATCAAATGTGGTGTACGCGTTACTTGGTGTTTCTGCAATGTCAAGGGTAAGCAGAATATCCTTAAATATCTTTGTTGATTGAATATAAGGACACTTTTGAACACTAAGGGGGAGTGTCTAGCTTTATCTTAAGAAATCAAATTTTGTATAAGCTTTAAATTTACGAGTGCTTTACGTAGTGATAATATCATTGCAATTGATAATATGTAACTTCGTTGTTGATAATATGGAACCAATGCATCATTACATGTTTACATTGTTGGTTGTGGGTTTTTAGTTTTGATAAGTCTATATGTAGTATTTGGAACATATCTAATGGTTAAAAGGGCTCTGTTTTCTTCTAAGATGCCTCAAGGTAATTTAATTGTCAATGACATATTGACATGTATTTTCTTACATCGCGATCCATATTCATCGTCGTACAGATTAAGATTAAATATGCTTAGGCAAACAAAGAATATTTTATTGTTTTCTTGCCTACCAGTTGAACCCAAAGGCACATCCATCTTCTTTAATTTTCCAAATCTCGGTCAAAATCAAAGCATTTTTCTGTCATTTTACCAAATTATTCATCAAGACACCACTTGTTTACCTTTTTCTTTCATAACGGCAGTTTGATAGTTCGAATTTTTTGTTCATTCACCAACAATATGTACATTAGATCTCAACTCATTTTTCCCATAATGTTCAGAACAGACATGCTGCATACGACTCAAAACAGTCATACCTCATGATAATTTAATAGTAACACATCAATAAGATATATAAATTTTTATTTTTATTTAAAGCTATACCTCGTGATAATTTAATAGTAGGATATTGACACATCAATAATATATATGAATTTAAATGTTATATCAAAGCTATTTTTAGTAACAAGTTAATCTAATATTACATGAGAATAACATAATTATGCTATTTTTTGAGTTTTAGTTATATAAATTTACCATTATACTACAATATATGTTTTCACGCAATGGAAATGTAACTAATAATGTATAATATGTGAATGGTATACATGTATTTACCATGGTTACTCTTTCCTTCCCATGCCAGTTACCTTAGCTAGTTTTCTTGGGTATTATTTTTGTTTTGATACAATGTTTGTTCAGCTATTGGTGTCTGACTAATGTCCAAAGTGAAACATAGACCTTGTGCAGTGACTGTGCTTCTTAGGCTTCAATATTAAGGAATAAAACAATCTAAATCACAAGCTATAGGGATCAAGATTAGATAATAAATTTGTTACTTTATCCATATGCTACATTAATGTCTTGCTTGTTCTTTACCCATACTGAAGTTATATATCCTTCTAATTGATAAGCACTCTTTCATACTCATAGGTGCACAAATCAGCAACAATCTTGCAACAATTAGCAGCAATATGCAGTTTAATTGAAAGAACGACATGCAAGACTATTCTTTGTTGGGAGTCCTTGCATGGATGGCTGCGCTCTGCGGTCAGTCTCTCGCTCTCTGCAGGCACACATATATTTAGGAATATTTACACATGCATGATTGACAAGACCTTGTTTCTCTGTAATATTCCAAAAGGCGCAAGTCAATTCGAACGCTTCTTTCCATGTGTGTCCATTTTTTACAAGCATATCTCGTAGTGCAGACATAATCGCTTAGTAGATTTTCTGTCGCCTTCCCCCCATCTGTTGATTCAACTTATGACTTACTCATATGCACCCACAGGGGGAGTTTAGACCACATCCATTTGAATTTTTGTTCTTTTTCAGCTTGAGATAATTTATCTACTCAATTTTATAGCAGGTGCAGAGTTTACCAGCCGAGTACCTAAGACATGGGGAAGCAGAATCCTTAGTTCCATTATGGCTGAAGGCCCTTTCTGCTGCCGCTTCAGATTATCTTGAGAGCAGAAACTGTAGTGGAAGAAAGAATGATTGTGCACATATGCAAGGGAAAGGAGGAAGAGTTCTGAAGCGGCTAGTTCGAGAATTTGCTGATAGTCATCGCAGTGTTTCAAATCTGGTTTGATTGATTATTATGGCAAGGCCAAGAGAAGTTGATATTAGTTGGAGGACTTGCTGATAGTCACCACAATACTTCTTCAATCGGGTTTGATTGGTTATTTATCGCAGCTGGTCTGGCTAAAGTTGCTGAACCGCCTGCAGCTTCATGAGCAATTAAAATCAAAGTTGGGGGTTATCAGCATCAGCACATGTATAACTTGCGTGTAAATTTATGGCATGTTTTGTAGCCTTTTCAGCAAAAAGGCAGTGCAGTTTTCTGGACGCATCTGTAGCTTGATCTTTCAGCAAAGGCAGTGCAGTATCCCAGATTTCTCAGACCCCCAAACTGTAACATATTTGGCTCTATTTTTGTCACGTGCAGGAACAGTTTGTTATTTTTTCAGGCAGAGGTTGGATAGGGTGCAAGACGGGCTACAGAACACAAAATATACAACAAATCTGAGATTAGACTGCTTACTTTTCTCAGCTCTGTACAGCAAGTAAGCATTTATCATGGTGATTCCTTCACTCATTTTGGCCTGTGGTAAGGTTTTACATCAGTTTCAGCTACTACAAGAAGCTTTTATAGGAAAAAAAGAGACTAGATAGAAATTGCTTGCCTACTTTATCTATTTTTGTGCCCTTCCGGAATAATGTACTCTACCTGAATTGGAAAAATAACTAAATGCTTGCATAAAAATTATGAAATTATTATTTACAAAAGAAAATTTACAAGCTTTCTGTGGTATGGTTTCTTTTAGCATAGGTTGGAAACAATAATTCCTAAAAATATCAAATTTCAAACAATTCTATTTTGAGATTGTTAGATAATTGCTTAAATTGATGAAAATAGTAGTAGTGGTAGTAGTAGTAGTAGTAGTTTATACTGTGGCTTACAATAAATGTTCATCGGCTTGCCAACTGCTTGGGAGTTGGGAATATAAAAAAATTGAGGTTTTCAATTAAAGGAAAAGAAAATTGATATATATTAAAAACATTTATGCTGATTTTTTTTATTGTGGATAAGTATTAGTAGTAATTTTTTATTTGAAAATGTGTAATAAATAGGATATTCTTATCATGTATTGATAAATTTTACTATTGTAATTCGATGTAAAATTAAACTAGAGAATTGTTTTTTAGATGCTTAAAAGAAAAATTTATCAAAGTTTAATACGTTCGTATTAAATGCTCAAATTTGAACAAAAGTCAGTTACGGTTGTCCTCTCAATCTACAATTATGTCTCCGTCTTAAAATTAAAAATACACTTTTGACTATTTTAAGTTAATTTACAAAATTTTAAAATTCAGAATTACTATTAATCTGTCTAAATTTTTAAAAGTAATATTGATAATTACTAGTATTTTTTTTTGTTATGTATGATATAATAGTTTTTTCTATTTACTTTTTTTCAATTTAAATTTTATCATTTTATAAATTAAATTAGAAAATCTAAATGAAAGAACAGAGTAAAGTATAAGAAGTTATATTGTTTTATTTTTGAGCATCTTTGAAACAAGATTAACGTACGAGATACGATGATAGTTTTATTTTATATATATATTTAATTATATATAACTTTCACTTAATGTTAATATTGTAATTTAAATATAGTGAAAAGAAAAATAATATGTGACGCCCCCAAAATTAGGTATACACGTCCACCCATCTTGGGTCGCTACTTACATTACACAAAAATTCAAATACAACTTAATAATAATACAACTGTGCAGCATACAATACGACAAAACATAAATCGTGAGTTTGAATACAAATATTGTATAATTTGAGATTATACAAACTCAAAAGGAGTCCTTATTACAATTATTATTACACTATTTCACGTAATAGTGAGGACTACTACTGCTATCATCCGTCCGTCACTCCGCTTCCTCGACTAGTCTCCGCTTACGCTCTCATTTCCTCGCTAGAACAATAAAAGTAAAAGGGTGAGCTCAACTAGCACAACAGAGAAAAATATTATGACTAAGATAATGCGTATATATATTATCGTTAGCCTTCAACAAAGTTAAACCGATACAATATAACAACCATCAAGTTTAACTGCAGCTTGAACAAGCAATCCATTAAAAGAGTCAAGAGAGAATAAAATCTACTATCTTTTATGATTTATAAGGTTTTTCATCACTTTTATCAATTTGACTCAAATTTTAATAAATAATCCACATCATCGAATCATCCCCGCACTATGGCCAAGGATATTCTTTAAGATCACGCACCACAATTATCCATGCACTACGGTCAAGAATATTTGTGTGTTTAATAACTGGCCATGATCATGCCAACAACTCGTTCATCAATGCACTACGGCCAATGAAGACTTTTACCACATCATTTGTAACATTACTACCATGATTACAATCAATAATCTCTCGGTCATAAATCATACCAAGTCCATCTACGCACTATAGGCCATGTATGACTTTCAACAAAATATAAACATGAGGATGATGACAATGATATAAGAATTCAATAAAACAAGTTTAAGAATTATTTTATCCAGAACTAATAACGTCCAAATTGTCAACATGATATCGCTTTGTATAGTAAAATTCAAAAATGCTCGTAAGAATATTTCCATGAAAAGATATCGGATGAAGCCAAAATATCGAAGGATATTCCACTAATTTCATGGAGATAAGTCAAAATTTTAACCAACCGAGTATAATAAGGAATGGAATAACAAAAGAAATCACCAGTATCGATAGATCAGACAAAGCGCATTATTCCAATGTAATAATAAATAATCTGAATCAAAGTTCCCAGAAAAAGCGCATGCATGTGATATTCCAAATGTAATAATAAAGATTTTAATCAGTCCCACAGAGAACGCATGAAGACAAGATGTTCCAATGTAATGATAAAGAATGGAACAATGTAAGAATTTCACCAAGTATAAGGTAGCCAGCAGATACAAAAGTTATTCCAATGTAATAATAAGAATGGAATAACAAAAGTTCTCTTCATAGATAAGAAAGAAATAATACTCCCTACCTTAAAAAAATTGGATATCAAATAAGGAGTAAGCAGATTTCTCTTCTTCTTTCTCTATAATTTCTCTCTATAATAATCGCTTCTAAAACTTTTGTGAATTGGTGAGAAATGAAGGAAGAATGAGCTTCTATTTATAGGAAAATATAGTTTCGATAATCGCACGCTTTGGGGCTCAAAAATTACAAAGACAATACCTCCAACTTTTCTTTCATTTTTAATTTAGTCCTGCAAGTATTATCAATCTTGCACCAACTCCCCTAATAGTAAATAATGTGAATCAATAGTTCAATCATGTGAATCAATAGTATAATCATGTGAAAAATACGAATTACAAAGATAAGACATCCATCTATACCTCAATTTTTAACTTAATCATGCAAGTATTATCAATCCTGCACCAACTCCCCTAATAGTAAATAATGTGATTCAATAGTACACATATGTGAATAAATAGTTATATAAGCATGTGAATTAGTAGCAATTAATTGCTCATTTATCCGATAAATTACTCGATTTATCAATATAACCCCTAGACATCAATTATCATCAGAATAAATGTCGATTTTTACTAATACAAACAATTCTAACATAATGAAACTATTTTTATCAAAAATATAAATTTTGAAGTTTGACTTTTTCCGAAAAAGTCAACTGTTGACTTTTTGACCAAATAGTGAATCCCGAAAAATTTTATGTTTATAGACTATTTTTACTAATTTCGTCGTTCCGGACTCAAATATCATGTCTGCGTCTCCAAATTCAACTCCGAACAACATTCATCATTAATATTATAACTCATAATATTTATCAACCAGTCGCTCTTGGAAAGAGGAGGCTTTCCAATAAGGATTTCTCCCTATCGCCGCAAATTAGGTGACCAAACCTCTCCTCGATGTAACTTCTAGACATTGTAAATATTGCGCTTTATAATATGAATAAATTTGTCGCCTCAAGTATTGATTTAATAAAAAAATATTTTATGCAGATGATACTGACCATAATTGAATCCATAATATGATAAATATGATGCAACAATTACTGTAGCAATAATTGAGTATAACTGAGTGACTTCTCACGTAAGCATCAATAATCAATACCGTGTGCTACTATGCAACCACGCCAGATATCAGCTTTTTTAACACCGGTGTTTCAACAAGCTTAATCTGTAAAACTTCCGCCGTTATTTTCATAAAATATTTTTGTCGTTTTCTCAATCTGACAATAATTCCGTTGTAGGGGTCCACCAATGATTGTGTCGTTGTACGAATATTCCCTGTTAAAACGAATATTCCCCGACCAATCGAATATTATATAACAACTTGCGTACTTTACAAAATTTATAAATATTACTAACAACTATAACATTATATCAAATCCACACCATAATATTCAAAAATATATTTCGAAAAAATTTAATCTTTATTCAAAAAGTTGGGGTCTTACATAATATATATCACGAATGTTTAGGTCGACTTTTTATAATTACGTCAATAAATATTAATAATAATTTTTTTGAAAAGATGCAGATATTTTTATAATTTTTACCAATCTATAATTTATGTATTGATAAATTTTATAATTATAATTTAATTTAAATTTATTATAATAGATATCAGAACTCAATTTTGAATGTAATGCCACTTTAATAAAAACTAAATTTTAATATTATCAGGGGAAAAATGGAATTTCAGATTATTATTTTTTGACATATTTTTTGGGGTTCAATTTTGACATGTCACTCTCACGCTACTTCACCATGAAACGAAGTATGGCCCACTTACCTACCCCGATTCGCCGGCGAGAGCGAAGTACGGATGTCGTCGTACTCGTGTGTCACCAATTTTTCTCAATCTCTGTCGGTATCATCGGCATCGTTCAGAAATCCCTTATGGGTTCCGGAAATTTCTCCAACCCAAGTGCACTACCCTCCAAGTATTACTGCTGGGTTGAATGTCGCCGGAGGTAACTCTTTTGTAACTGGTGCTTTCTCCCGAACACGAAGGGTTGGCTCCTTTAAATGCTTATCTGGTTTGTACCCTAACATTCATCTCTCCCTTCATTTCCGAGCTAATAGTTTTTCTCTATTTCAAATTTTTTTATTAATCTTATTAAGATGCATGAAAATTTAATGTAGGAAGAAAGGAAAATTTTGTTCCCCTTGTGTGGTTAGTTAAGTTTTGAGAAAATTAAAGTTGGAACAAGGAAAGGAGAGGAATTTTATAGCTTCTGAGGAACCCAATTAAAGGCGGTAATATAGGTGTTATGACCAGTTCTAATATCTTGTGTACAACTTGTTTAGCCTTTTTTCATACATACTTGTTCTTTTTTCTTTTGACAAACAAATTATACTGTGTTTTCTACTTGGTTAAAGGGTGCTAATATGGATGAGTGACATACCTAAAACTTAATGGGTTGTAGTAACTAAATGAATTAATAAAATTAATGAATGTCATTTATGTGCCAAGACTGAAGTAGATATAAATTTGTATTGTTTTAGTGATCTGGTTTAAGTAACCTTTCAATTCTTGATAGAGCATTTTATTTGGTTACATCATGTGACATTGAGTAGATGATTAATGTTTTTGTTCTGTCTAAATTATGGCAAGGATGTGCAGCATTAACTTCTGAGCTAAAGACTACTTTGGATAAAGTTGTTACATCACAGAAGGTCATTCTCTTCATGAAGGGAACTAAGGACTTCCCCCAGTGTGGATTTTCAAACAATGTAGTGTAAATATTGAAGTCTTTGAATGTACCTTTTGAAACGATAAACATTCTCGAAAATGAAATTTTGCGCCAGGGATTGAAAGAGTATTCCAGCTGGCCAACATTTCCTCAACTGTACATTGATGGGGAGTTCTTTGGGGGCTGCGACATTACTATGGGTAAGTGTATTATGTTTGAGATTTTGATAATTGCTTTGAAAATTGAAATGTTTTTCCACCGCTCACTATAGGTAGCTGATCATGAGGTTTCATCTTCTTTGTTTCATGTGTTGAATATCTTGGGGTGGAGAATGATTCTCTTTTTCAGGAGTTCCTATACTAATGTTAGTAATTTGATTCCAAAGAGGATGGTGTATGTGTTTTTTGGTTTATTTATGTGAAAAATTGAATCTCAACTAACTACTCCACCATCAAGATAAGAATGTTAAAAGGCACTAAGTGTACTATCACAAAAAATGAAAAATAAATATATATGTGGTGTTAGGAAAACCTCATATAATATATCTAGCTAGGAGAGTTTTGAGTTTCAAGAAGCCTCATCTCCTCATAGAATAGGTATCTTGAAGTTTAATATGGGGATTGTGTACACATATGCAAAAAAAATCAGTCATTTTTCATGTCTCTTAATTGAAGCTATTATCAACAATAAAAATGGAAGATGAGCAATTCAATTTTATAAAATACTTGGAAAAAAAACAATATTCCCATTGTCCCACTTTACTTTCTTCCTATGTAAATATGAAAAGCCGTAGGAAGAGAGGTGGGTAATACATTATCTTACGCGGGGTCGAGCCACTCTCCTTAAAGCATTAAACTCCTTCCTCTCCCCTAATCTTTTCGGAAGCAAAGTCCTACCCGCTACGCCCCTGGGATAACTTGAATTTGCCTTCTCTTTGTACTTGGAATTGCTTGTCAACAGTCTTAGAGCTAGGAAGAAGTAACTAGATCTCCATAGATTTGAGGTTATTTCAAAAGAGGCTAAACTCTCACCTCTCTCGAACCAGGTTCCGACCGAATAGAGTGCGGAGCCAACGAGTTCAGTCGAACAACGTAACGAGTCTAAGGGCGGGATCAAGCTTAAAAGAAATGGACGAGCGTAGGCTTAATAGTGGCAGACAAACTTGACAAGTTTAATTGATATTGTGCTAGAGTATAAGCTAGGACGGACCAACCAGGTCGCGGATGCCTTAAGTAGGAAGGCAGAGCTGGCGGCATTTAAGTGTGAGGCAATGACAGCCAAGCGCCCTTTCTTAAGGCAGTTCAGTCGCTTGTCCGATTCTATGCTTATGATTCAATTCTTCTTGGAAACCAAGTCATTAGAAAACAACACCTGTCTGCGGATTCTGTCGGCTTCGTGCAGATAGATGTTTGCCGGGGGAGATTGGAGCTTCTTGAGGTATGCCCTTCCGGTATGTTGTTCTCTTATCTCTTTTCGAGAAAGTTAGGGACTTTTGTATAATTAAATTGAAGATTTTAAATCTACCCATTTTATGAACCCCGTGCCAGTTGAATAGTACTCCAACATGAACGTTAAATGAGTTGAATTGATGTAAAATAAGTGAGTTAGCTTTGGAACATCCATATAGGGAAAGGGAAGCAAGTAAAGTGGGACAGAGAGTAAATCACTTGCTAAATTTTTGTCAGAAAAGTGTTAATCTAGTTAAATATTTTTATATATCTTCAGCTTCACCTGTGATCATAATCTCTCCATTTCATCCATACCATGTGATGCACAATTGAATTTTGATAAAGAACTGATACAAATTCTGTATTTACCGAAAAGAGGCCTAACTAATATAGCAAAAAAGAAGAAGAAATGAAATGAAAAGAAAAGGAGGCCTAACTCAGTATACAAAGAGTTTTCAGGGAGCAGGCGCCTCAAATCTAATCTAAACCTACAAATATAAATAATAAAACAAAATGACCCTGACAGTCTAATGCAGCCTGTTTGTCAAAATTATGGAGTGCAACAATTGATATTCAACTCCAATGTACTGTATATATGACTTTAGATCCTAAAAAGCTCTATTAAGTAATGTTGTGCTCCTGCCATAAACACCTAAAGATGCACAAAATAGCAGCTTCCCAAAATGTCATCATTTTTATCAGAAAAAATGTCATTGGTTTCTATTCCTCTTAGACAAGTACCAGCTGAGCAGCAAGTTCTTCACAGACCTGGGATATATAAGGTTTTTGTTGGGGTTGTTCTTCCTTTAGAAGGGGTTTTTGGGGATTTGTAGTGTACAGTTTCTGTTTAGGTTTTGGGGTTGCTATGCCCTTTTGTTTGTCTCCAGAATCCACCCTCTTTTGGTGGGTTTTTAGAAAGAAATACTTATCCCATAACAACAAAATAAAAAAAGAAAGAAAAAAGATCCCCTTATGGACCTAGTAATTATCCAATTAAATAAGAAAAAAGAATGAAAGTATCTCTCAATACAATTTGATTCTTTAGGCAAATGGAGATTGACTAGAAGCATGAAAAGCTGGGATTTAGATAGTTTGCATGAGGCAGAGAGACTTGACTTATCTGAGTAGAGAGAAAGAGATTTTACTCGAACCTTTTGAATTGTAGAAGTTAAAAGAGGGTTTCTTCTTCCCCCAACCCACCCATAATAAAATAAAATAAGGAGCACTGGAGAAGAATGTATTGTCATTGGATCTGTAACTGGGACCATAACGACGTCAGTTTTCTATTAGTATGTGGAATCTATCACTTGCCCCAACGCTTGTCATAAATCTGAAGAATAGGTGCAGCAACGCCTGACATAAATCTAAAGAAATAAGTGTACCAAGCATATGGTACTCACCTGTCCCAAAAAAGAGATCACGATGACAGAAATAGTTACTTTCTAGTGCAACCTGGCATTGAGGAAAGAACTTTCAGATGCGTCGTATTTTGTTAGTTTTGCTTCCAGTTGTCTAGGATTGCTCATGCTTGTTTGTCCACTTTTATAACGTATAGGTAGTAGTTAGGCTGAATGATCTGCTGTAGACTTATCTTTCTATTTCCATTCTTACATGTTGGATTCATTTCCAGCCTACCCAAATTAGATTGGGATAACAGGCGTTGTTGAGTAACTTGTCCCAAAAGAAGAAAAAGAAAAAAACTTTGTTGAGTTTATCAGCCATAGTCTTATGCCCACTACAATATGCAATTCTTGAAGTCATGACCATGTGAGATATTATGGGTGAATTCAGCTTTCTCAAATCATCACGACATTGAGCTCAACAATTTAGCCTTGACAATATGTTGCATGGTTGGATCAAGAAGCTTCACTTTACATTCCCTCTTTAAATATAAGGCATGAATTTAACATGCGTTTGTCTTCCAGAATTCTCGAAATCTGTGGTTGCAATTTGCCCCCAGAGTCATAGCTAACTTAACATAATAGGATGCTCGTGGCTCATGATTCAACTTACCTTCGTAATATGACTGAGGGGGAACCTAGGAGTTGGGAAAAGAAATAAAGAATGTGTACAGTCATTGGTTTGATGCTTAGAAAAAAAGTTGTGTAAGCTGCATATTTGTGCCGCTGCATATGACTTCCGATTGGCAAGTTTGTGTTATGCTCTTTCTTTGGGGTTTCGTTATGCATATTTTGTGAGTTATTTAAACCCCCAAAAAATATGTATATCTTAAGTTGGAATTTACATGACATCAAATCTGTGCTGCTGCACGGGCTGGTGATGGCTTTGATGTTATATGAAAGCTCACTCTTAAAATTTTCAAGCTTAAAGTTTCATTTTATTGGTAAGCCTTGAGAATCTCCTTAAAAGGGGTTTGGTTTATACCCTAGAAGCTCTTTTAAGTGGTTGAATATAAGAAAAATCACACAACTATACATAAAATGAAACATGGAATGGCAGCCTGCTAGCCTCTTTCTAGCATAATCAAATTGTGATTCCTCTTTTGTTCTTCTGTAGATGTTGAGTAATACCATGAAAAGTTGAAGTTTGTTGGTTGTAATGTGGTCATGTCAATCCAATAACGGTTTCTTTTTGAAGTATGGAATTTTAAGCTAAATTTTCTTTTGCAGAGGCATACAAAAGTGGGGAGTTAAAGGAACTGTTAGAGAAGGCACTATGCTCCTAATAATTTTGGTGAAGGCAATCCTAGTATAAGTTTGAATTTAGCACGATGTTACCTGAATCCGTGAAATGGGAATGGAAAACATCACTTTGCGTGATACAAAGTATAGTAGGCGCAAGCCCCCTCGAATTGCTATGAAATACATTTCTGAAACTTGGTATATCAAGAATGACTTTCTTAAATGTTACTTGTTATAGCTTAGTTGAAAGTGGTTGAGTTGTTTCCAAGTGGAGTATTAAGATACTAGCAACAGTCGGCACAATGGACGGTGGGATTTATCCCACATTTTGGACGGCCCAGATGATTTATCAGGATAAGCAGAAAATTCAAAATCATTTATATTTTGTTATATAGATGTACATTTTCAAGGAGGTGATGTTATGTGAGAACTTACTAAATGCTCATTAGTCTGTTTGGCTACAGTAATTGGTATTCCCTAGAACCTGTGGTATGTTTCTAATAAAAGGTTCTAGATTGACTCGTGTGATAATTATACTTGTTAATTTAGATATTTTAGAGGATAATTTTATATAGTTGACATTTGATTTAATTCTAGTCATTGTTTTGTATGGCCTATTGGCCTAAAGGTAATATTTATGAACAAAATTGTATACCAAAACAAAAATACACGTACTGAGTTTGCTCTTTCTTTGTATGCACGCAGCATTTAGCAGGTTATAACTATGTTTCACCTCATGATTTACATTCATTTTGTAAAAAAATACAAGTTTATACTATGATAACCGTCATGGTCCTCCAAGGATATGGGAATAAAAAATATACAAGCAATAATTCAATGAAATTAATAAAAACAAAAACTGTTTGGAATTCTTTGGCTTTCGTCATAATCCCACATCTCCCAAACATAGTCCTTGTAATTTTTGAAACACCTATTAGTCATTGATTTTATTCAAATGCAAACTAGCATTATTCTGGTAAGGACTGGAACCCCATCTTCACTGATTATGGCCTCCTCGGCTCGCATTTAGTGACAACCTCAGCAATCAGCGAGTGCAATAAGCTGATCAACTACACTTGGATCTGCTAGTGTGCTTGTGTCCCCAAGCTCATCTAACTGCCTTGAAGCAATTTTCCTCAGAATTCTCCTCATAATCTTTCCACTCCTGGTCTTCGGAAGGCCAGGTGCCCAGTGTATTTTGTCAGGAGCTGCAAATGCTCCAATCTGAAAGGCAGGTTACAGAACTTTAGTTAATGAGCTTATCCAATGCTAGAAAAGATAAGAGATAATGTTCTCTCTCTCTGTCTCTCTCTCTCTTTATTCCTTTACTATTTAGATTAATATAAATATGATTTATAGGTTAATGATCCAATTATGTTTCTTGACCCTGCTTTGCTGTGCAGTAGTAGGTACATCAACCTCTGGCTAAAATATCATATCAAGTAATGGTGTTGTAACTAGTTTATATCACCACACATTCTCATAAAAAATTCTATACGCTATAGTACATATCACATGTTACAATGGGGATTCAAACACTTGAGGAGGAATTACTATTCAGAAAATAGTTCACAGCACTTAAGCAGGGCAATTTTCACACTGTTGCAATTCATGTAGCAGCAAGTGCCATATTGGCATGTTGGGGGCAATGAAAGAAATAACACAACATTTCTACTCTAGGCATTACTCTCTTTATGTTCTCAACATTGAATTATCAAATGCTCCTCATTATCAAACTCTCACTCCTCGCTTCCTGTCTCTCACATATCCCACAAACACGAGATCCACACAACAAACTAAAGACGAGTTGCCTCCTAGGACCAACTTTCATGAGTCATGGATTACATCCAAATCCAAGATATGACTTTCTTTCCCTCCCTCACTAACCATCTCTTTTCAAGATCCAATTCACAAAATTGAAGCATTCCCCTTTTAAGGAGCCTGTTTTCATTAAGCTTAAAGACATTTGAATGGAAACAGCATCTTGCAGAGCCAAGGAAAATGCTCGGAAGGAAAGATTAAGCAAAATCGGCAGTTGTATGAGAAGGTAGTTCTTGTTTCAGACGTGGGATACTTTTGTGAAGTTATGGTGAGAAAGGGTTGTCACACTTGAGGTACTGGTGAAAATGAATGATCATGTAAAGATATTTGGGGTGGATGGGAGGAGATGCTTAACGTTGTTGGCAGAAGATGGGCTGGTGCGCAATTTCTGGGCCAGCTGTAGGATTGTTTCTCATGTATGCAAATGCCTTGTGCATGTTTACATATATTGTCTTGTCCATAATTAATTCTTATGCCTGAATTGCATATATGAGTATATGACTTTTACATTATATATGGTCAAAGGTCTCACATCACATCCAAATATTAAGTTTCGATATTTGCTCTAACACTAGCAAAGAGTATAAATATTACATAGTTCTATTACCTTCTTCATTTCAGGGAATTCATGTAGAACAAGTATAGAGTGCACGCATTGATTACACGAAAGAGAAGAATTAGGGGGGGGCTGGAACCAATCCTAACAATCACCAATATTTGCATGTTTTCAAGACCCCAAAGCACATTTCCCCTGATTTTCCAGTCAAAGCTTTTAGCATTGAACCAAGCAATGGCTCTAAGATACTAAAAATAGTGGATGAAATTCCTATATAAACAAGTAGTTTTAGATCGTTTCCATTTACAAGGATATATCATGTACATAGAAAATTTCTTGGTAAAATGGAGAAAAAACACCTTGGAAATTATACATACCTGCTTTCTTACAGCAAGTATAAGACTTTTCCGAAGTTCTTCACTGTATGGAACACCATCCACCAGAGTGACAAATGCATATATTCCCTGCCCTTTAACCTAACAGCAGATATATACAAATTATAGGGGAATTAAGTTTTTTCCAGAACAGAGACATTTGTTAATTTATAATGACCAAGAAGGCACCTCGTGTTCAACACCAACTACAGCAGCTTCAGTACATTGGGGATGAGAAACTATAGCAGATTCAACTTCTGCAGTGCCGATACGATGCCCACTGTGTGTGTTCCAGAATGAATAAAGAATTAAAGAAGCAAAATCTAGAAAAATCTTCAAAATTTACATCATGCCGGTCAATCGACTTGAGAATTTGCTAGTTTTTTCAGCTTATGTAAGGATATCATGGAGGATATATAAATCGGTCCATCTAATATAATAACTTGAGTAGAATATAAATTCTTAAAAATGCATTGTTGTCAACTGCAAAAAATCATATCTGCATGTAGGAACATAACTTCTGTGTTGGACTTCTTTATTGTGTGAAATTTAGACCTGTTATGGATAAGTAGAAGGTACCTGACATTGATAACATCATCAACTCTCCCAGTGAGCCAGTGGTACCCATCCTTGTCCCTGAAGCAAATATTTAATTCTTGTTAGAGCCACCCAACATGCACAGCTTCCAATAATTAGAAGTTTAAATGCACAGCACTTAAAGCAATTATTGATAAGAAAGGCAATGATAACATTTATTAATATATTACCGACTGCAGCCATCACCGCTAAAATAATAGCCAGGGAACGCTTTGAAGTATGTAGTTTCATATCTTTCGTGGTCTCCGTAAAGAGTTCGGAATGCGCCAGGCCAAGAGCCTTTAACGCATAAATATCCACTGCACTCACCTTCAATCTCATTACCCTTCTCATCAACTATGACAGGCTGCAGTCATATGAAAGAACAAGACAATGAAGTAGAAGTAGAAAATAAGAATGACGATGGTACTAGAATTCTATCATGTCCAAAGCAGTTTCAGAAAATAAGCCTGCATCAAGTACCTGAACCCCAAAAAATGGAAATGTAGCGGAACCAGGCTTTTGTGGCCATGAACCTGGTAAGGGAGCAATCTGCAAGGCAAGAATGGAAACAGTGGAACAATTGTTGCGATAGTCAAAACAATATAACAAAGGTGAAGAAATGAAATATCTACCATGAAGCCCCCGGTCTCTGTTTGCCACCAAGTGTCAGATATTGGGCACCTGGAGTCTCCAACTACATTGAAAAACCACCTGTTACGACAATGAATAAGTAAAATGAGTTCTAACTAATACGACTTAAAATACTGAGAAGCATAAACTGAGTAAGAACCTCCATGCACTTGGATTGATAGGCTCGCCAACACTTCCAAGGACACGTAAAGATTTGCGCGAATAACGGGTAACATGCTGCATTCTCAAACACTTTCAATTAGGATTGGCTGATATTTTTACTTATCTTTTCCAGATAATATGCGATAATATTATAAAACAAGAAATACATATAGCATTGCTTGAAAAATATTACCTACGTTCCATAATTTTCTTTGCTATAATTGTTAGGAGAAAAGGGAAAGGGGAAGGTGACCAACTTTACATTGTTTGGTGCGCGACAAAGGGAAGAAGATATAGAAGCTTTATTTAGAAATTTACTATATTTCCTAAAACTGGTTATAGTTTAGATGTGACTAATACAGTAAAATATTAAAAGGATACTCATGTAAGATGGTAGTTTAGCTATTTCTTTCACACGTTTAGCAAAGAAAGGGCCTTGTGGGTTAAATGGGAAGAGCGCCCCCACAAAAGTTAGTGACCCTTGTCTTTACTTTTATTCCAAACAAGAAAATAGGGGTGTTCGAAAATAAAAAAAAACCAGGACCCGTTCAGTACAAATCGGTTTTCGGTACCGATTCCGATTACCAAATTTACAAGTCCGGAATATACCGGACCGAACCCATTTTTTTTACTTTCTTGTTTGGCCTTGAAAAATTAGCTTAAAGTCTCCTCTATTTATAAAATAGAGGTAACCCAAGAAAAGGCATATTACCTAATATGGGACTTGATGAAATTTGAATTGATGATCTCCTCTATTTATAAAATAGAGATAAGACAAGAGAACACATTATACAATATGGGACTTATTGGTAATGTGACTTTAAAAAGTACTTTGTCCATTGAAGAATACTTTGTCTTTCTCCAGTCTATTTATTGGAGTATGATCTAACTTTTCAAATGTTTGCTTGTAGTATAAAAAGTCTCAAAATAGTTGTCATTTAGAGAGCAACACAAATGGAGTATTATAATCCAATGACTTTAGGTATTGAAGAGATACGATCCAAGCCAAGGGATCATTTAAAAAAACTACCAAGTTAAGGCGTTAATAGTTGATGGTCTCCAAGTCCCACATTGGTTAATTGGTAAAAGTCTAAGGAAATTTTACTTATAAAATGACTACCAAGTGTAGCTTAACTAATGCTTATCAAGTCTTGGGCTGCTCTAGGCCTTGGGCTTAAAAATAAAGCATTGGGCTTTTCTTGGCCTTGGGTCGAATTTTGGGCTTTTAAAAAAGTCAGGCCGGTATAAGATTTGGTAAAAACCGGTACCGATCCGGTACCGGACCGGCCAATCGGTCCGGAATACCGGTTCAACCGGCACCGGTTTTGGTATCCAATTTTGGATACTTTCGGTAACTGGTCCGAACACTCCTACAAGAAAACACCCATTTTCCTTCCACCAACCAAAGGCAAAAACCTTGTCCACCAGATTGATTTACTCCGATGGCAATTATGAAGACTATGCAACATCACCAACAGTAGTAAAACAAATGTCACTAAAAGTTGGCTGCCTCAAAGCCACAACATAGCTGAGTATCCCACCAAGTGAAGGGCAATATGAGAGAGCTATCTAAGATATTCTGTAGCTTACGAGGACATATTTTGGCTGAAATGTTGAGAAAAATGATAGAGAAATCAATCAGACACGGCTGTAGGAAGTGAAAAGTCAGCAATAAGCAATTATCTTGACCAACATTTGTGTAAAGATTCGAGCCTGAACAAAGCAATCAGGGCTCAATCCAGGGTCCCAAGAGCACTTGGTCCATCATGGTCCACCACAAACCCACCCAAAAGTCATATGAGAAGTTCAGCCCTAATATTTATTTCAGTCCATCCCTTATGTTTTGATGTGGACTGAGGTATTACAAAATCCCACTTAAATTTCTGACATCCTCATCAAGGCCACATAGTCCTCAGGATCACCCCTGAGCAATGCAGGATTCTAGAGGTGGCTTCAAAGAGTTACAGAGGTGGCTCCTGCTGCCCAACAGTGTAGCACTTAACCCCGTATACCACTTAAATTTCTGACATCCTCATCAAGGCCACATGGTCCTCAGGATCACCCCTCATGATCACCCCTGAGCAATGCAGAGGTGGCTTAAAATAGTTACAGAGGTGGCTCCCGCTGCCCAACAGTGTAGCACTTAACCCCGTATACCACTTAGTTCCCACACCAGGTGGCTTTGCTACTATCCGTAATTACTCAGCCGTTACTCGAGCCGAGTAGAGTCTAGATCAAGGCTCTATCCACTGTCCCAATAGCACTTAGGCCATTCTAGTCCACCCAAAAGTCATGACAAGCTATTGATACTCTTGTTGTTAAGATCTTATATACAGTTCAGTCCATCTCACCTGTTTCGATGAGGGACAGGGGCAGTAGTATTACAATTTGTTCATTGAGATTTGTTATTATCCTTAATAGATAAAATTGAAAAGCTGAAAAGATAAACGTGAGTAGCCAGCTATACACCTACTGCAGTAAGTTATAGTGTTGATAAGCAACAACCAGTTATATTAGTTGGTTGGAAATTTGGAATTCTCACATATGCAAGGTCAGGGAGATTCTTACCTCATTTCCTTCACGCATGAGAGACCGCACCAGTGTGGGAGCAGTATAGAATAATGTCACCTTGTACTTGTCAACAATTGCCCAAGAACGTCCAGGATCTGGATAATTGGGAGCCTGCAGGTAAAACATAGAGATGTTGCTAAAAGATATTGAAATTAATCTTTGCTCCTTTGACAGAAAAGAATTCCAATTATAAATTTACAATTGGAAGTTTTGCTAGATGGTACTGAAAAGCACATTGGTTTTAATATGATAAGAGAGCCATCAGATGATCCATATGCAGCCTATATAATTTTTTATTACAATGCATTTTCTTTCTTTCAAATCCAAGTTCTCAAGCTACTTGACAAACTCTGAATCAGTTACCCCTTCATAAACAATGACACTTGCTCCATTAAGCAGAGGTCCATAAGTAACATAGCTGTGCCCGGTAATCCAACCACAGTCAGCAGTACACCTAAAATATGTAAACAAATTGGTCAAAAATATGGATAATAACTTTTATCTACTCCAGATAAGGAGTACCAATATATTAACTTGTTTTTCAGAATTACCAGTATATGTCTGACTGCTTGTAGTCAAAGGCATACTTGAATGTCGTTGCAGTGTATATCATGTAGCCTCCTGTTGTATGTAGAACGCCCTATTAAAGATGCCCAAGAGGCTTTATTAACACTTGACAGCATAGCAGAAAGAGAGGTAGCTAACTATTCTGGGGAGCTTAAATACCTTGGGCTTTCCAGTGCTCCCACTGGTATATAGCAGAAAAAGTGGATCCTCTGCATCGACCCACTCCACATTGCACGTAGTTGGATACTTAGGCACTACATCCTGGAATGCAGAGATGGCAAAGGAACAAGAGTAAAGTCAATGAACTTATTACTCAATTACTCAACTACAAACTTCCATCATATACTTTTAAGGTATTGATTGATGCAAGCGTATACATAATTTAGTAACGATATAAGAAACTAGGATTTATATTGAAGATGCCTCAAAAGAAAAGGTTATTTGGATAACTGCATGTACAAAATTAATTATGCTGGGGATTAAAATTACAAACAGTTAGGGAGTTTGTGTGGAGGTGCTTCATTCTTTCTTACATGATATTTAAATTATGCCTGAGAACACAATGGAAATCATGTTGTTTCCCCACCTGCCACCAGATATCTCTTCCCACTTGCCATTTAGTAGCTTCCCTCTTCATGGCTGATTCGTTTTCATAGGTCAAACATGCATCTGCTTGTGAGGAAAGAAAATAACTTCATGTATTTTGGAAGTGTGAACTCAAAGAATACAACAAACTAAAAAACAGAGAGAAATGGTCTCAGTTTGTAGGATATTATTTATTTGTTAGCTTTTGCTAATTTATTTCTCGGAAACTTATTTATTTTGTCGCCCATCTCAGGATGTCAACCATTGTCCAATTTGAAAAGTCAAAAAACTTTTCTATGATATCAATTTGATGGCTGTTAGACATATCCCAGCACAGGCTAACAATATGAAGCGAAATCAGGAACATCTATTACCAATTGGCAATTACCACTTCCCCCTTAAGTAGATAAGATTTATATTTGTCAATGTGTATAGCTTGTCTGCTTAAGAAACTCATATATCCAAAGGGACACAAAAAGTTGGGGCATAAGGAGATTCATTTTTTTTCTAAATGCTCTCTCTCTCTCTCTCTGTATTCAAATTTGTTTCTCTTAATTTTTATAGTTTCAAGTAAGTAGGGGAATAACAATTCTAGCATTATACCGCCAATTATGAAGCCATAGAATTCCATATTGTTCATACTATGTGGAAACTGATTTTGACTCGTATTAGTATCATTTATGTCTTGAATTCCAAAAAAAAATTGATCGCGGTTTACATTGTCAAGTTCCTACCACTCTTTAAAGTAATATAGTTGTTGATCGTTAAACATATCCCATGGGGGAAGAGGGACAATTCTATACACAACAACCTCTTAAAACCCTAGTTAGATATATGTATCAATATGTCATACCATTGCAGATTATGTTATGGTGTTGACTGTTATATATTATCAAATGACTTTAGTAAGATAGAATTGTCACTTTACAGTTTTCGTTTGATTGTTCTTATTTTAAAGTTTATTCAGTTTCCTAACTAACTTCATTTTGGAAATTTGGTCTCAGATTAAGTTCAAAAATAAGCCATTTTGCCTTCCTGGGTTAAAATTATACATGTTCTCCTGTTTTTATTACATGAAAGTATATCTAAGTTCTCATGCTGCTACCTCTACAAAATGCTTATTTTTATAAGCTTTTTCTTTCCAAGAGAACAAATAGGGTACCCATCAAATATAGGCAGAAACAAACATGCACTTGAGCAATGAAGCAACAAAATAAAACGCACCTACAGAGATCCCATTCTGGGATGATTCTACAAGTGCGGCATCAACAATGTCTTTGAGATGTATGATTTTAGACCCTCGCATAACAGCATTGCATGTAATAACAACTTTTGGTCTGCAATCAATTATTCTTTGGGCAACAGATTCCGCAGAGAATCCGGCAAAAACAACCTGCAAAAGCATAACTTGTTGAAACTAAATCTATGTACGTTTAACAGGCAATGTGGACTACAAGAATCTAGTGAGAGTAGATGTGAAGTTTCTGAGTATTACTGAGTGGACTGCACCAATTCGAGCACATGCAAGCATTGCGATTGGCAATTCCATTAGCATTGGTAAGTAAATCAGGACAGCATCACCTTTTCTAACACCAATATCTTTTAAGTAATTAGCAAGCTGTAGGAAAGTACATATGAAACCCATCAACAATTCATTTAACGAAATCCAACTATAAGCCACAAATTCAACATAGAGATAGACAGACCTGGCACACTCTCTGGAGCAGCTGGGTGTATGTCAAACTGCCATCAGCACCAGGTTCGTTTCCTTCCCAGTATATTGCAATTTTGTCACCATTCCCAGACTCAATGTTTCTATCCAAGCAATTGTAACATATGTTGGTAAAACCACCCTTGAACCACTGATCAAAACAAAGACACCCAAGCCAAATTGATATACAAACAAAGGACTAATGAAATTCATGAAAAGGGGATATTGTATATTTTCTAAGAAAAAACCTCAATTTTGATATTTCCTTTTCTGACATCAAGATTCTCCGAGTAAACCTGCTGACCCCATTTCTTTTTCCAGTAAAACTCAGACGCAATATCAGACCAAAACCCAGCTGGGTCTTCAATTGACCTCTTATACATCTCCAAATACTGAATGCAATTAGAAATATAGAAAAACAAATACCCACAATCAGAAGGAGAAAATAGCAACAAAAATAAAAACTCAAAAAATAGATTTTTATTTCGAAAAAACAAAAATTACCTTTTGGAGAGAGGGGACGAGAGCCTGCCGTGAGAAATCGTCGCTAGGGAAAACGAGATCATCCTCCTCCGAAGCAAGAGCCTCGCCAAGAATGACGGCATTCAGCCTGGGAATGTTGCCGGCGCCAGAAGGGAATGTTGCCATGGACTCGACATGTCGCAGGTGATTCGACATAGGAATTTTCCTGGTAGAAACAGAAGAAATCCTCCAATTGCTAACGGTGGTACTAGGATTATGATGTTTACGGCTTTCACAGTCAAACCTAAATAGCAGCTGCCGCCACCGCCGCTTTCTAAAGGTCTTGACTCCCGGTTGATTGAACGAGATCGGAATTGGAGAAGAAGCTCCGTACGAAATACTATCGCCGCTAATATTATTAAAAATTTTATTATTTGTGTTTTGGGGATTATTGTAACTATAAATATTGTTATATCTATAACAGGAACAAACACAGAGGGCCATCCTTCCTTAATTTCTTGCTCAAACTATTCTTTTTATAGATAAATTATATATACACTAAAAATACCCCACCAATATTTTAGAAAAATTCAAACCAAAAACCAATAAAGATCGGAGCTTAGGGTGCCCATGCGGTTCTGCCTCCACCTCCGGCGGCGGATGAGAGAGGAAATGAAACGAAAATTTTTGACGGTGGTAAACGATGGATTATTATGGATAACTATAAAGGTTGTAGTTCTTTTCTTTTGCTCACTCTGTCCGTCGTCCGTCCGTCACCGACGCACAATCCACGTATTTACACTCCCATCCCGATTCCCAAAGTGGCTGTTGGAAATTTTGTTCCAAGCTCACTCAATGTAATTTGTAGGGTGGTTTGTTTCTATTTGCATTTATAATTACATTATATGATTTTTTTTAGATTAACAATTATATTTCTAATCACGTATACAGTGCGATTTCATATGGTAAGATTACGGAAAAAAATTAAATTAGTTGTACACTTCATATGTTATTAGATTAGTTATACACTTCACATATTTTTAATTACATTTATATATAAAATACAAATAATTTTAAAATTTTCAGTCATCCTAATAAATCATCTGGGTCGTCCAAAGTTTGAGATAAATTCCACCGTCCATACAGTGTCGAAGGCACGGGACTGTTGCTAGTTAATTATACATTTCACATGTTTTTAAGGATGAGTAATGATATAGACACAAATTATTTTATAAATTATTGATATAACATATTCTATCACAGCATATTAATCAATAAATTAATTTAATATAGTCTTCGATCCCACATTAAAAATTAAAATAAATAAAATATATCACATCAATAATTTATAAAATATTTATAAAATAATTTGTACCTCTATATTATTCTTTAAAGATTTTGATGGTATCATGAAATGATATAAGTTTTAGATAAGAACCTACATCGCACTAGAACGTCATTGTTGACGATGAGTCACTAGTCATGTCTTCGGCATCTTCTCTTTGCCATTATTATTAAGGTAACACTTCTCATATAGCCAACTTTCATAGTGTTTATATATTGGGAAAAAAGATTATTTCAAATTTTAATGAATTAATATAATAATATAAATCATCTTAAATATTTAACATTCTCAACAAATAATCTATAAGTACAAAAAAAAACACAAGACCTAATATTCTTCTACAAATTTAGTATACTAATATAATAATAAAATAGTTATTAGTATGAGAATTAATTAGTTAATTAAAACAGCTAGTGAAATAATTTATTAACAAGTTGTATTGTAGTTAATATTTTTAATAAATAAAATTTATTTATTAAGTTGAATATTATTTTAATAAAATAAAATATATCACTATATGTCTATAAATATATAATTATATATACTTATTTACAAATGAGGTGCTAATGCAGTTTTTTATATGCAATTTTAAGTTATAATTCGCATGCGAATTCGATTATGATTTTATGCTCTATTGTAAAATTAAGGTTGATTGGAAAAAGTATGGCTATCGTCATAAAAATAAAATAAAAAGTCTGATAAATTTTTTATTTTTTATTTTTTAATGTTTTTAGATGTAATTAGTTGATGATCCACTATATATAAACGAATGATAATAAACAATTATAATCAATCACGTCATTTTGTATTTACATTTAAGAAGCATTTTTAGTCACCAAAAAATTATTAGATTTAAAAAGGGGAAAAAAGACAAATATTCATCACTTTATTTTTGAGTTTTGTACGAAAAAATAATAAATAACTCAGATCAATATAGACAAAAAAATTACAAGCTTTATTCTTTATAATTAAAAAATTAAATTTTATATTAATTTGGTTGTGTTTGGGATAAGCAATTTTTTTTATATTCCTAGCTATTATACTCATTTTATTATAAACATAACAAAATTATATAAGACTAAAATAATATTATAAATGTAAACTTTAAACTTTTTTTTTTTTTACAAATTCTATAACAACATAATTTTTATATTTATAAATTTTCAAATTTCTTTGTATTCATTCTTTTCATTACCATTAAGAACTATGTTGAAGTTAATTCAAAAAATTAAAACATAGGAGTATAATACAAGAGACGAAAAGAAGGGGCATTTGTGTCATGTGTCCAGGCAGCCGGCCTCGTTCTGTCTCTTAGTATGTTGCTAGCTGACAAGTGACGAGGCTTCTTACAGTCAGTCAGTATAATCCTCCCCCCCTTGGCACCTGAACCGGACCTTGGTCTCATTCACACACTTTCCTTGCCCCTTCTTCACTTGGAATCTCTCCCCAAAACAAGCCAATACTACATTCATTCATTCATAAACCCCCTTCTTCTTCTTCGCTGTTTCATTCTGATCAGTAAAATCTCAGCAGATTGATTTACTCCATCAGTATATCCACATTGATCTGAATTAGACCAGAAGAAAGAGAAAAAGAGAGAAAGATTATAGTTTTAGTACGCGGGCATGGCGGTAAGTAGCGACCAAAACCAGGAGGGTTCCGACGAGCAGCAGAGACGATCGGAGATCTACACATACGAGGCCCCTTGGCACGTCTACGCCATGAATTGGAGCGTCCGCCGTGACAAAAAATACCGCCTCGCCATCGCCAGCCTACTGGAGCAGTACCAGAACCGGGTCGAAATAGTCCAGCTCGACGACGTCAACGGGGAGATCCGCTCCGACCCATCACTCTCCTTCGAGCACCCGTACCCACCCACCAAGGCCATCTTCGTCCCCGACAAGGAGTGCCAGAAACCCGACCTCCTCGCCACTTCCAGCGACTTCCTCCGCGTGTGGCGGATCTCTGACGACTCCGTCGAGCTGAAGAGCCTCCTCAACAACAACCGGAACAGCGAGTTCTGTGGGCCCCTCACCTCCTTCGATTGGAACGAAGCCGAGCCCAGGCGAATTGGGACATCGAGCATTGACACCACCTGCACAATTTGGGACATTGAGAGAGAAACTGTTGATACTCAGCTCATAGCCCATGATAAAGAGGTTTATGACATTGCCTGGGGCGGAGTTGGGGTTTTTGCCTCCGTTTCAGCCGACGGCTCGGTTAGGGTTTTCGATCTCCGGGACAAGGAACATTCGACCATTATATATGAGAGCTCCGAACCCGACACGCCATTGGTGCGATTGGGCTGGAACAAGCAGGACCCGAGGTACATGGCGACTATCATAATGGATAGTGCCAAAGTGGTGGTGCTGGATATCCGGTTTCCGACCCTACCCGTTGTGGAATTGCAGAGGCACCAGGCCAGTGTTAATGCTATTGCATGGGCGCCGCATAGTTCTTGCCATATTTGTACTGCAGGGGATGATTCCCAGGCTCTGATTTGGGACCTTTCTACAATGGGTCAGCCTGTGGAGGGCGGATTGGATCCTATTCTGGCCTATACTGCTGGTGCTGAGATTGAGCAGCTACAGTGGTCTTCTTCTCAGCCTGATTGGGTTGCCATTGCCTTCTCTACTAAGCTTCAGATTCTTAGAGTATGACCGATGACTTATTTGTAGTTTTGAGTTGAGGTAACAAGGAAGACTTGACTTGTTTGTGCATGTATCTTCTATTTGTTTCCTTATAGGTTGTTGGGATTCAGTGCTAATATTGATAGTTCTCTGTCTTAGAATTGCTCATAAAAATACTTAATTTATCATGAGGAATTGTTGTTTGTTTTCTGTTTACTCATGATAGTATATTTATATTCTGCTCAGTCTATTTGTTGCCTTTTTCAAGTTGGAGGGATTGTCTGGGAGGAAATATAGGATTGTGAGAGTTCTCTAGTAATAGTCTCTAGTTATCTAACTGTATCCTGAGTTCTGAACTACTCCACTGCTATATATTACCAATTACCCTTGTATATTACTTAGGTCCTTGAATTTCTCTCCGTGTAATAGTGGAAGCTTGCCAGCAAGGATAAAATGCTACAAGAATCCTATCTGCAATTTAGTTCCCCAACTAATGTAGGGGCGGATGCTTGGCAAAATGATAAACATTAAATTAAACTTCCATATTCATTACCTGTTTAGGAAATACTGATTAGAAAAATGAATGAAGAGGATTCTGGTTATTACCATTTCACATTCTGTTGGTAAACTTGGTATATTGTATGTTTCAAGTTAGTGAAATGTGTTAAATATTTTTATTGGCTAAAATCTAGATCATCTACTTATTCAGTAACTATATCCTACTCTTTGAACATGACTTTGTGGTGCTTAAACGAGGGGAAATGTGCAGTAATACGAGATCTTTATGAATATTAACTTTTTGACAATGTTTTTAATATTTGTGAGCCCTTTTAGTAGTCAAGAAAATAAAATAAAATTTCAAGCCTTTTCATTGTTTTTAAAATTTAGATTGGAATATCTCATTATGCCCCAAAAGAAGAATGATTAACTTTCTACAGAAAAGTTCAAAAACACGAGGGAATATCTCCTATGTTTTGCTTGTGTCAAAAGTCCTCTTTCACTGAAAATATGGGCATAGTCGCTCCTATCTAGACCAAGGATTAAACCTGGTGTGGGATTTAGGAATATTTTGCTTTCTTTCTGAAGGTACAAAAGGAAAGGAAAGGTGGTTACAGAGAACCATTATTTTTATCCTAAAAAGACGGTGAATAATTATTGATTCTGGTCATAGAATAGGATGAACAAAACACACCTAAGAGGGAAACTACTATTTATAAAATAACATGGCATTTAATTTCTTGAGAAGTGATTCTATTGTTAAACATGGACGTATGATCAGTAGTATACTGGTCATCTTACATCACCTGGCATCCAACTGTATTTTCATCACTGAAATAATCTCCAACGGGTGTTGTTGGTGCCTGAACTGGTGGTTGACATGTTATCCCTGCATAGTTGTAGATTTCCTGGCTGCAAGTATATGTTGGTGCAAGAGGAGGTGCTTTGTAAGGATATATTGCATAATATGGTAGGATAACAGGGCAAGGTTCCACCATGTAATAATATTGTGTTTCTGTCTCTGTCCTGACTTTGGTCGTATCATGCACAATACTTGGATGTATCATGCAATTTGCTTCTGACTGATGGGCAATAGCATTTTCAATTTTCCCCACTCCAGGGTTAGAAGAAGTATTTGTCATGCAGTCTGTGCCTATTTCTGATACTTTATTACCTCCTCCCTCTTTATTGGCTGCACTCTCTGTAAGTTTTCCAGTGCTAGTGACTCGTGTCTCCAATGGTTTTGTTTGCTCACGCCCAGATGTGGAATTTTCTTTCTCGCTTTTTACGGGCGGTGATTTAGTTTCCTTATTTTCTTGCCTTGTTACGGTCTGATTCTCGTTGCTCCATATTTCTGCTTGTTTTCCAGCTTTCAGTAGCTTCTTGATTAAAGTTTGTGGATCCACGTTCCCTAGGATTGTTACTTTTGGCTCCAACGGGTCAATTTCGGTTTTGAAAACCCCTGATGTATGCCAAGACCATTGGAAAGTTAGAATGATTAGATGAGTGTAATAATCCAAACAAATCTTCGAACCATTGCTCTATACCTTCTATACTTCGTAAAGCCTTCTTAACTTTCTTCTTGCAACCGTCACAGCAATGAACTGAAACCTTTAACTCGGTCTTCTGGAACAGAAGGCACACAATTTGTTTCAAACTACCGATTAAGAAAACTAGAGTACAGGAAATTAATGGAAAACCAAAGCAAGATTGAGAAAGGAAATTTATCAAGCCTGTCCACCTTTAAATCTCCTTCCTTTGCCATGCAGAGGAGCCCTGAAGCAGCAGGACAACTTCAAATGAGAGATCAGAGGGAGTAGAGAGCTTTGTTTACCACCACTAGTTGTTGGAGCATTTGGTTGTATTTATATACACCAAAAGATATTCAGTAGGTCCCAACCAAATAGAGTCAAATGTAAAACTGGGGAATTTGCCTATACTGTATTATATATATATACACTTATGCCTGCTTTTTTATTATGGTTTTGTTCCACCAAGAAAGCCTTGAAGGATAGCTTCAGATCAAAATATGCAACTTTCCACCTTTATTTGAACGATTATTACAACAAATGCTTCTTTTATCTTTTCTGCAACATCCCATGTTACCATATGTATTAATAATAGTAATTGGTAAATCTGATCAACGAATGTTGTAGTGCCACATAATTTGGCGTCTGAATTATTTAATGATTCAGACGCCCTTTTTACAGGGTCAAAAGATGAATGATAGCTTGCTGCTGCTTGTATGAAATCGTGCATCTTGCCTCGTTGCTTTCTTTTGATTAAAGATTATAAATTTGTGCTGGGACAGACCTTTGGTAGTACGATTAATTGTTTGTTTATAATGATTGGTTAAATAGGTGTACTTGCTTCTAGCTGCTTTAATTATGTGGCAATTGTTTAAATAGCTTTATTAGTGGGGTATCATTATGCCTTTAATCTTCTTCCTTCTAGTTGTTTTGTTTTTATGTGGTTTGAATACACACTATTAGTATTAGAGTAGGAAGAGGAGAAGATGGAGAATGAGAACCTACAGGTGGTGGTGGTGTTGGATTGATCAAACTAATTGCAATCATTAGTTTTGGAAAATGAAACGAACGATGCACTTCTAAAGTTCAATCTTTTTTTATGAACTTGAAAACAATATGAATGAATGAGTATATGTAAACTGAGCAAACAGTTCGAACTCGATTCGATTAGAGTCCGATTCAAAAATATAAATGATTTAAATATGAGTAGATTTTAAAGTTCGATAAATTACTCGGCGCGACTTGAGATTATGAACGAATCTATAAATCTGAGTAACTCAATACTCGCGCCACTTGATTCATTTACTCCCTTAAATATTAAATATAGGTACTAGGTAGGTAGGTAGGGTATTCGCTCCTTTTTGTGGCAACACCTGCAACAGCCCAGCCGAATAATACAACAAAACAAAGAGAGAGATCTCCGTTTATACTTTACTGCTAGAGGACAGGAGGAGTACTTTAGCGGGCCTTTTATGTAAAAATTTGCTGCTTAGAGCTCAAGCTAAATTATAATTATTAATGTTTTAAAGTGCGTATCTCAGTTTCTTTTTCATTGATAAACAAATCAATTCTGATAGTTTCACAACCAATGCTTTAGGAATTAGTAGGAGGTCCGTTTAAAACATTGAAAAATAACATGTAAAAGAATTATGAAAAGGGCACAAAATCTTTTTATTTTTTTGAATTGTAGTAATCATTAATCACACTATACTTTAAATCCGTAACTGATATTGCATTTATTTTAAAGTATTAAGTTACAGTCAGAAAAGGTCCAAAATTCAAGAAATAGATGGGAAAAAAGAATTAAATTAGTGTTAGTGTCCAAGGCCTACGACCTGAGAGACCCCACTCAATAACGGACAACCTCCGGACGTCAAAGTTGCAGTCACGAGGTCAGCCGCCTGCATAAGGCATAAGACAACACACTTGTTATCTAATGGTGCGTACCTGTACAACCCACAAATATCTACTCACTGATGGGACGTGTTGAATGGCACATTCCACTGTCGCCATGCCCATAAAAGGAACGTTTCACGACGGCTTGATGCCTTTAGCTACTGAGAATCTAAAGGAGCCATAATCCAATTAATATTTTTTTTTTCAACCACTGAAACTGGAGCCATAATCCAATTAGAGACTACGACCTCGTCCATGAATCCGGTTATCATGAAGTAACTTATGTTAAATTGATCAATTGACTAATACTGTGCTGAGATCACCTCCCGCCTACATTTTAACATTGTATTCGTCAATTTACCAAAGTTAACTTCATGCACGTCAATTAGACGCCGTCGGATTTAATGTTGAGATTATTTGTTGGTTAACTAGTTAAGCCAAATAGTTTCAATACGAATATAGAAAGAAACACCTTATTATCTAAATACAAGATGTCCACCAAACCAAAAAGGACTAAACAAAGAATTGTTGTATAATGAGTAACAACTAACAACTAACTAATAATATGATACATTGCATTTACCTGTTTGATACGTCCGATTTATATCTACTAAACTATATGTCAACATTATAAAATATCCTTGTAAAATACAGACTCCAAATAAATATTATTCATGTATTGAAAAACAAATCTCTATAAATTTTAAAACCGCTCGCCCTATCCCTCTAGAACAACCAATGTTTCTTCTTTGGCTTAGGCTGCACCGGAGCACCTGCAAAAGGGACAAACCTATTTCTCAGTTGATCAAGTTTCAGGTCCTCTACCTCCCAAATAATATCTTTTCTTTCATTAATTTGTTTCCTAGGCCACTAGGAACAAGATTAACGCTAAAACCGTACCTTGGATCTCATAAAGTGAGTTGTAATGCACCTCAGACCAGAAACTTAACCACAGCTCTGCATAATGGGGAAACAAGTTTAAAAAATGAGGCTATAACCAAAATTATTTAAATAACAAATAGTACACACATTCCATAAAAAAGATATATCTTATGTATATTCATCTATAGAAGTAGAGGAGAAATTTGTCTCATAAAAATATATATCTCGTCAAACTTTTAGATGGTGACCATCAATGAAAAGTATAAGCAAATTAATATTTAAATTAATTCCAGTCTACCTCGCTTAGGCTCCTGATATTGCGGAATAATTTCAATAAAACAAGTATCTCTGAATGAAGTCAAAAGACATATCTTCGCTGCAAACTGCACATAAACAAGTTGTATATATTATGTCAAGATGATAAAAAACGAAAATGTTATTTTAGAAGAGTGAAAATCATATTTTACGTCAAGGGATAAATAACAAATATGTTCATAGTCAGCGTGCAGCATAGACCAGTATTACTCCCCTCTGCATCGTTACTAAGCATCAGGATTCAACTCAATGGAGAAACATTTAGGCAGTTATTTCTTATGTATATAGATAAATAGAGTATATGTGAACCTAATAGAGGAATTATTTATATAATACCCAACTAGAGCTGCGACATGTTCTACTTCTACCACTGTAGAACCCAATAGTAAAATATAAAAAGCTACATTGAGTAGGTAAGAAAAGAAGAAATGAATAGTTGTCAAACACACAGCTCAAGTTTATCAAAACAATCAAATCCAACTAATCATGCTTAAAAGAAGACAAATCGGATAAGTAGGAAATGGAAAATGGAAAAGATGTCTAGACAGCAAATACAAGACCTTATCAGCTGCTGCTTGTAGCGTAACATGGTCTCCCCATTCACCACTTCTGCAAGTGCCATCAGTCAGGCAGAAACAGAAATCTGATTTAGCAACAGATCAAGAAATAATGCTAAAGCAAGAAAAAGGCCAGCCGCTTTAGAAGCAATATCAAAGACGTGCTCATAAGAAAAAATATATACATCCACAAGCAAATAATGTATCATTAACTTGAAGCAACAATCAAAGAAAGTGCCCTACTTAGCCATTTTCTTGTAATACTGTTTGTACTTCATTGGGACATAGCTTTCATACAAAGAACGGCAGTCTTTAAGCTGGATCAAGAAAAATGTAATACAACATGAGTAAAGACAATATTTCCAGTAATATATAATATTCATGCAAGGTACCCTACCCTCCCCCGCCCACGCCCAACCCTCAACCCTGTCCACCTTTAAATCTCCTTCCTTTGCCATGCAGAAGGTTGGAACTTGAATTAAGATAGCAAGTTGAACTAAACTAAGAATTAAATCTATAAGGTTAATGTAACACCCCAGTCCCACATCGAAAGATAAGGGAAAATTTGTCTGCATATAAGGAAATAAGTTACTACCAATAGTACCTTCAAGTCATGACCTTTTGGGAGCCTGTGATGGGCTAAGATGACCCAAGAAGATACTATTGGGCGATGAGTTGAGAGCCTTATTTTGATGGATTTGATTCGATTCGGACTTGAGATTTGACCCAGATTTATTCCGACTCGGATTTGACCCGGGTTGTTTCATATGGTATGAGACGAGCCGCCGGCTCTCTCGAAAGCTCGAGTCGGGTCATCCGATCGGGTTCACGGAGGTGGGGACACGAAGGTCGGTGGTATTATCCCACAATGGAGAGATGGAGGTCCCGGAGGTGGGGACACGGTTACCAGATTATCCCACAATGGCTAGAGAGGCAAAGATCTTTGGGCCGTGTGTGTGATCGGTTCGACGGGATGTCGAAATTTAAGTGGGGAAGTTTGTAACACCCTCAAATCCCACATCGAAAGATAGGGGAAAATTTGTCTCCATATAAAGAAATAAGTTACTACCAATAGTACCTTCAAGTCACGACCTTTTGGGAGCTGTGGTGGGCTAAGATGACCCAAGAAGATACTATCACGATGAGTTGAGGCCTTATTTTGATGGATTTGATTCGATTCGGACTTGAGATTTGACCCGAGATTTGTTCCGGACTCGGAATTTGACACGGGCTGTTTCAGTTAATGTTAATGTGATTAAAGTTGTATTGTGGTTATAAATGGTTTATGTAGGACTTTTGAGGAACGTGAGTAGTGATTGTGTAACTTACGCACAAGACAAGTTTTTTACCCCCAACTTTTTATCGTCACACAAGTTCTTAAACCCTATTCTTATATTGAGCAAGTTTCTTACTCTATCTCGATTCGACGACTACGATTACGCAAGTGGTTATCTCTAATCTTTTATTGAACGAGTTCCTAACTCTTGTTTCTAATTATTCAAAGCCTAAATTGTTTAAGTTCATAATTTCAAATGAGATGCTCTAACTCTTTTGAAGTAATACTTTGGTTATACAATGTTTATTCAATTGTATATTGTTGAGATTCAACCTTTGGTTTAAATATTGTTGTTCAATCATATTATTGTTTAAAACTCTTATATGGCTAGTGAACCCTTGTTGATTCGACTAGTCCATAGTTGATGATCGTTCTAAATTCCAAAACTATTATTGAAGTTAATCCAAACCAAACTTCCTTTGGTGCGGACTCTTATGTCAAAACTGAGATAAACAATATTACGCAATAGCGTTAAGATGTTTGTGCACAATACATGGTACGAATGGCTGATCCCCCTAAATACGAAAAGAAAGGTCCATATAGTTTTACGACTGTTAAAGGTTTGAGTAGAGATACTTGATAACCTAGGACATTAGTTCATGGTCTTATGACCCTCAGAAGTATTTTTGATCTTGTTTTCTATTCTTGATTCAAAATTCGAGCTTTCTATTATTCAGTATCCATTGATTACTCTTATGCGATTCCTATTGCTATTGTTATACTTGTGGGAAATTGTTTGCTCACTCTTGCATAATAACACTGTAGCTAAAGTTGAAAGGTCAGATGAGTCGTCCACTAGTAAGGGCAAAGGCAAGATGAACAAGTGATGAAGACTTGTTTAATTTATTTGAAGATGTTTATGTACAAGACTTATTTAACTTTGTTATGTTTCCGCAATTGATGTATTTAAGGTTAGACGACCTGGGATTTATTTAAGATGTAACCCTTTAATGAGAGAATTTCTATTTAAGTTATGAGTTTTATTTATATCCTTTATGTATGGGTAGTTAGTTGTGATTTAATTGGACAGTGAACGCCAAATTTGTGGGAATGAAGTACCCAGATTTGGGAGTGTCATAGAGTGGGATACATATATTGCTTTTGACTCAATTAATTAATCCAGATATGAATATATATTGCTTTTGACTCAATTAATTCATCCAGTTATGGATACTACCAAAAAGTACAAACTGAGTCAGGTCGAGCTGAGCAATTGTGAAGCTAGAGGATAAAGAAGACACGCTTGAACACAAAGGCTTGGAAAGAAACTGGAGAAATCTTATCCTGAGCAACCCAAGCTTATGTAGTCTCCCAGACCGAGTCAGTCCATTAACAGCTCTAATATGATGAAATATGCTAAAGAAGTAAGCTGAAGATGATCTTGGTATTTAAGGGCTTAAAATAAATCTTGGCCTCAATTTTTTAACCACAATGCTTTAGACATGTTTATGGACCAATTAAAAGTTACTAACCTGTTTCACAACATCCTTACGAACATGTTTGTGATACTCAGGTGACCTATAGATCTGATCTGAAAGTGCACGAAACTGAAAAAGAGAAACGAAAAATTACTATATGTAGAGCAATAATATCATATTACTAAGCAAATGAACAAACCTGACAATTTCCGTCCCCAGAGACCTTCACTTCAAATAAATCATAAACATTTAGCCTGAGATAAAGTAATATGGAGAAAAACCACTCGTCAGTATCCAATTTGAAGAGGTTATGGAGAAAATAGTCGTAGAATATGATGTGAATCTCTAAGAAATCATACTAAGGATTAACAGTTCACATGCACGAGGGTGCTAGGTGCAGCCAAACAGGAGTGTATGGTTCAGATAATATTTTCAGTCTCTTTCTCTACAATTTTCAAAAATATACATATGCTTGCTTTACTCACCAAAATATCTCAACAGTAGCCAGTTCTTATGGCTCCCGTAGAGTGCATCGTCTTGATTTATTTAGTTACTAGTGTTACAGGCACACACTGTGTGTGCTGTTAAAAACATAGTGGAGAAGAATTGAGGATTGATAAGAAGTAGGGAGAGAAACTAATTTTTTCTGAGACAAGTTAAAATATTAAAGAGCTTCAAGAGTTAGTTATTAACTGTGATTAACATAAATGCATTTAGAGTAAAATATAGAGCAATCAGTGGACACACTCAGGTCATAATGTTAATTCTTTTTGACCTGGTAAACACCATTAAAGCATGATGCACATGTTGAATCATTCTTCAACAAAGAGAAACCTAATGAAGGTGCAGTAAATAAAGAATATTATCTTTCCTAAAAATATTCCTTCAACAGATAAAAAACTACCAGCTAAAAGACATACCTTTGGAGTAGCCTTTGGTGATCCAAACTAGCATCACTTATGTTGGGAATGTAGGTATTTATACGCGGGATATGCTGAAATATAAGATAATTAAATGTTAGTGAAAATATATACGAATTTACTATAAATCCCAACTCAGCAACTCAACTCAACAAAGCCTTTTATGCCTTTTATCCCAAACTAGATGGGGGTAGGCGGTTAGTTTATATTTTTTCAGAGGGTTACTTAGACAAAAGGGGAGAGCTCGAGGGCATCTTATTTAAAGAGCTCGTTAATTGAACTCATTCTCCTGTTACACCAACAAAGAACTGAGAAGGGATTGACTTCCTCATAGAACTAAAGAAATTTTCTTTTTGACCAGAGCCAGGTTGAGAAGGACATGCTGGCTACCAGGAGGCAGGAGGGCAGCCACCAGAACACGACGATGACATGGCAAGCAGTCACAGACCACTATGGTGAGACCATATGACTGGCGAATATGTGATTAGTGTGGCGGTACTTCATTGCACTAGCTATGCTACAACGTACTACATTTTGATGTGCTGGCAGTGCAGATTGCAGCAGAAGCATCTTAACGCAACGGATTGTCTATGGCTGATGAGGTCAGGGTCAATAACTAGGCTACATGGGAAATACCTCAAAACTTTCTAAACCAACTAAAAAAGAGTCCAATTTTACGCATAATACATTAAATGTTTCCACACACAGTTAGCCCAAAGAGATATTGGTGGAAGTTAAGATTTTACTCCAGTTAATAGTGTAGTTACTCGAGCACAAGGATGAAATAGCAGCATGAACTAGAAATCACTTAGCATTGGATTTAAGACAAGTCCTCTTGCTGGAGAGAGAAGAGAATGAGTGGAAAACCTAACCCAAAAGGTAAAGGGAACAGAGATGACCTCTTGTCATATTTAACGATATTCCATATACATACATGATTTTCTTTCATTAGTGTCTGTGTAATAGTATTAAATATAGTTAATATATGCACAAATTTTAAATTCTCATGAGAAGTCCATAAGGACATGAAGGAAGATGATCTTTGTTTGGTAAAATAATAGATGTAATTAAAAGAAAATATCTATATATATCATAAACGGAAAGGATTTGGGAGCAGTTATTTTTGGGATTGTTGTGTAATAGTTTATAATATAAAATACTTACTGATATTGTCCAATTCCTATTTTATCTCTTAATTCTCTCATTACTATATTTTCTACCCAAAATTTAACTGACACAAGAAGTTACATAAAAAGACTACCTTGCAGTTTTTTAAGTGCACACACATAGTGTGTGGCAAAGAAGACTAGTTACAATAGAGGACAGGTCATTGAGATGATCAATATCATCATAAGAAGATTTCTTAGACAACACTTATAAAATAATAAGAATAAAAAAATGATAAAGCTTCATACAGGAACAGGTGCCAAATTGGAGAGCCGTCGACCAACTGCACCATCTAACTGGGCATACTCTTCAGTTAGTAGAACAGCAATCATCCTGTCATCCTCAATATCCTGCTGACTGCTTGCTGAAGTTGAACTAGAACATTCACCAGCACTTTGAGTTCCATTTCTCAACATTTAACTAGGTAACAGCTTAGAGCTTCTTAACGCGCTGAACAGTCACAGAATGAATATCTGCTGCAAGTGAAGACCTTTCAGCATATGAGTGACATTTCAAGGAATAATCAAGATGATAATGCATATTTTCTCCCTAGTATGCATTATCTTGTATCACTCAACCAAAAAATACTGTCAATTGAAAAAATAAAAGAGAATGTTAAACCACAACATGGATGCCAACATCTAAATCGAATTTTCGATAGCAACTCAAAAAGGACATTGTTTATTAATCAAATGAATGCTAGAAACATATTATGACCTTTGTCCTTCTTGATATGAGTTGTTTGTAAAGGTGTAGAACCACCATGCTAGCAACTAATGATGACACCTCGATAGGAAAATATAAAATCTCAATGTCACAATCTGTCTTTGCACCCTCAGTGGTGTCTAAAGATATCCTAAAATATATAGAAGAGCCTTCTCATTCCCAGTGGACTGGGACTTATTAGTTGGCACCTTCTAGGAGAACTACAAAGGTGTCTGGTGGGAAAAACTCAGACAGCTAGTATACAAATTTGTACATTGGCTATGCAGTTCAATTCAGCATTCCGTCTCCATTTGCATCCCATATTTTTTCAAATTCCTGATAAATATATAAATAACAGGGAAGGGAGAACCACCATGTTGACTAGTGTTCCTAAAGACATTATTGGACCAAAATGCATAAGGGAGATTCTCATAACAGAACTGCCAAACCAATTAATAGGCCCAAACCCCACAACCCTAGTACAAGAAAAAATAAAAATACAATTAAAACAGAAAATCCAGATACACATCTAGAATTATCTTGGTACCAAACAATCGACCAAGACATACAAAAATAATTCCAAAAACTATTGAAAAGTAATCAAAACACCATCAACAAGAGCAGAGAAGATCAATAAAATAGTGAAATTACTACCATTCATATGTGCTTGAAAGTTGTAACATTAAATCCACAAGTAGAAATCTCATGCACAATGAGTCAAATTTATTTCAAGAATCCTCATACAATTCATACCATATAACTCAATCTAAATTATACAAATAAAAAAAAAAATCTTAAATAAAGGAAAACAAAGATCACAACTTTGAATACAAACCAGCAGAGCATATCATATCAAACGAATTAAAAAATATCCGGCTCCTACAAAGTTCCGATCATCTTGAAAAACGATCATATTCAACCTTTTGCAGAGATAAAATGCTAATAATCTAATCAAATATTAACAAATTATTGAGTAAACACAATTGGTTTATATCAATTAAAGAAACAAATTGTGCATTACTTTCGAGATCGCTTGGCTAATCTTTTTGGGTAGCTTCGGCAAATAGATTCGTATTAGATATATATTTGAGAAAGGGCGACGGATTACCAAACGGAAAGCCAAAATTGATCCTTTCACGTTTTCCTTTATTGGGCTACTTCTTTATTGTTATGTTAGAAGAAATTGATTGGTTTGGACAGGACCGGACCTGGACGAATCTCGGTAGTAATTTTGGGATAGTAGCTTTCGCGGGTTCCTTGTCTTGTCCGGTTTGTTCATTCCCAAGTCATATCTTACGGTCTGATCCGGTCCGTTGCATTTAAGTCATAAGAGAACATAATAGTGAAACTATATATGAGAGCCAATTTGAGGAATTTTTATTTAACAGTTTTATTTTTGACCACCAAGTAAAACATAGAACAGAAAAGTAGAGGTTGTATATTTTAATGAGAAGGTTTTTATTTGGTTTACGAGACATAAGAAAACATATTACAAAATTAAATATTTAATTTTTAAGATGTTAAACTTAAATAAAATAAATTTTACGATTAATTATTTTTGTTACAATTATATCAATTAAAATTAAATAAATTTATTTAATCCATATTTTATATGCCCTCCCTCCCTCCCTCCCTCCCACCCAAAACAAAAAGATGTTTACTATATATAAAATTTACAAATATTAGTAATATAGTATTTATTTTACTATATACCCTTAAAAATAATAAGTGAGGACATTATGATGTTTTAACATACTTTACTAAAAACTAAACTTATTATTTATTTATTTTTTAAAAAGTTATTATTATTAATAAAAAGAGGAGTAATTTAGTTTTGAGTGGATAGACATACTACTTCTCTTTTTCTTTTCTTTTTTGGGTCTGGTTATTATATTTATTTATGGAATAAATCTCTTTACAAAGCTCAAGAAGTGGTGAGATTTCCATTGGAATGGTTAAGGTGTACAAATACAAATGTAGTGATTTTTCTTCTTCTCTGCCCCCCACCCCCAGAAACTACAACAATTCCTAACAGAATGGACAAATGCGTCCTAAACAATTTCTATACCACAAAGCAGAGAAGAGAAGAGCAGCGTCGTGTATACACAAGAATATTCCCATCAACAAACAAATTCATCTCTGGGGGAGCATTGAAGTTGTCTCCAACATTTCTGCACCATCTTCTTCCAACGAGATATTACTACTCTTACCAAGGCTTCTCCAGGAGAAAGGCTTACCTCCATCTCCTCTGAAGCCGTTCATTTTAGATGAAGAAACCATGGGCATCACCAAAACTGAAGATGCGTGAATTGAGTCTTCTCCCAAACCAAATGTTAATGAGCAAGCAGTCTGCCAAAAACCAAAAAAAATAATAAGTCGCCATTATTATAGGAGGACATTATCATCCAAAAAGAAAAGAGTTGCCCCCCAGTTAAGAACCTTTGCGCTGACCACCACATTTGCAGCCTTGATCCGCATTGCTTGCGCAAGCGATCTCATGTCTTTGATGTGTGAATCTTCGGTTGGCAAAACCAGCCTGCACCACCATATATATGTTAATACTACTTGATAGCAAAGTTCATAACATCTTAAATTTGTAGTTTGTTAAGCTCCATATCCTCATTTATTCAACATTTAATATTTTCTTCCTAAAAAGGGTAGATCAGCTTAACCCCAATATATTCCTCAATGTCTCACGAGACAAACTTGATGTGTTCAGAAAGGGAAAAGAGAGAGTAGAATACCTATCCATATCAGTTGAATCACTAGAAGTCACAGAAGCTAACGAGCTATCCTTGACTTCGCCTCCTGAAAAGATTTCCAATTAGTACCCATCATTATCCTCGCATTCAGAATTAACAAATACATCTGTGTCAACCACAAACATACCTCTTGGCTCATCTGGTGCTAGCAACGAAATGCCTATGAATACAGAAACCATTCCTAATATGAACATTGTTGTCCGCAGAGCATCAAACACCTGCTTAAATAACAATCAGTAAATCTCCCATGGCACCAAAATTGAAAGAGGGATTGGTGAAGTTTAAAGAGGCCCAAAGTGGTTCTAACATCCCCTCTATTAAATAAGGGAACTGAACAGGTTAATCATCAGTGATGACAGATGGCGTACTTTTACTGCACATGCATATCGACTAAACATATATTAGATAAGAGCATGAATGAATTTCAGCTCATCCTTACACAGCCATGAATCTAACCCTTGTACTATTCAAAAGCATACACTCAAAAAACTAGGATAAAGATGAATAAACTTGATCTTTGGAGACTCTTTTTCACTCTTTTTCCCCTGCCCAGGGAGATTCAACCAGAATCAGATACCATATACAGATGAGAGAGAAAGACAGAGAAGGGAGAGAGAACCTGATATTCCTGAAAGTAAACAAATCCTGTACAAATGGAGAAAAAAGTCCAAGCAATCTGAAACATAGGGACGATAAGTATAGCATCGAACAGTGATAATCCTTCATTTAACCTTGCCATCTGTAATCATAATAATTTGAGAACAAAACCAGATGTTAGCAGAACTTCACGAGTACTTGTAGCCTTGGAAACTTTTGCAAACAATCAAATAGAAAAACGTTAATATATGGTTAAAGTTACCCAAAATCCAGCAGTACTTAGAAATAATAGAAGCATGGAGTATGTGAACCAACTATGCAACTCATAGTCACTAGACATGGATAATCTTAGCAGGTTTGAGCTTCAATGAACAGAAAAACTTGCATTAGATAAAATGATCCATTCAATTTAGGCACCAAGAGAGCAATAAAAGCAGCTACTTACAGAGATTTTGCAAATAACACTGAGCATGATCCAACAGCACCTGAAACAATAGCATAGGAAAAAGGAAGGAGCATATGCCAATAGGACTTGAGGTCATTCCCAGGAACAGAAATCAGTGATTCTCCTTTCCTGTATTCACATTTTGATTGAAATGGGTGAAAAATAGAGCCCTTAGTTTTTTATTTCCTGATTTATATTGGAAAAAATAGTAGTAGAAGTAGGAATGCCAAATCGTGTCTACAAATGCAGTAATTTAGTTAGATCCTAGACTATAACTGTAGGATAAGATCAAACTCCTGACCTGTATATGGAGTGATGCATGGCAACAACCAAGACCAAAATAATACAGTATAAAAGGAATGCAATGTTGCTAAACTTCTCCGCCAACTGCTCTGGTGTGTAAACTGTAAAGGCAAAACAGAGAACATAAAAGCTCTAGCGGATACCAAGAGAACAACACAAATTTTCACTTAAGACAACTTATGCTTCTCAAATGAGAATACAATGCTGGGATCAAATTTCCATTGATTGCATATACTGCCACTGATAGGGACACAACAGGTGGGGCACGTCCTTGTATGCTACTTGGATTTGTGGGCGAAGTAGGCGATATGGTTAATGTATGATATTCGATAGATCATTCATGTGGAAACAGATACTATGATAAACTTAAAAATCCTTGCCTTTGACCACAAGTAGGACAATAAATGAACAATATAATGCAATCGTAATCAGATAGAACCATTTACATAAATTGTTGGGCCCAAGGTCTCTTAATTCAAAAACGAACATTTTGAATAGGTGAAAGCTCTATGTGCAGACGATACAATCGATTCCTTAAATGTCACGTGGAGCAACAATAACTGATCTATCCATTGGTGAACGATAACCATAGTACTTGATTAAATAGACAACTCTGAGATTTCATTAAAAATGTAAAATAAACATAAAAGTGCAGTCACACACATTCAAAATGCCTTTGTAAAAGAACATTTTAGCTAACTGTTTATTCTTGTGAGGACCCAATATCTCAATACACAATTACTTTTTGTAATTTCAAATAACACTGTAATGAAGTAGTCAGACATGAACTGCAAACTAGTTAATAAGATTCTCTGTGTATTTGTTAATAGATAAAAAGTTAATTAAACATTGAACATAAATATGCCTCGTATAAATGGCTCTGCTGAAACTTTACACATGTAGTTCCGCCATGTTTCTGATCAATTGGGTAACAAGATGTTTGTAATTCTTCAAAGTATTTTGCTACATAAAATGCAACCTTCTTCTCCCATACAATGTCTAAAAGTTTCCTTAATAAATATTAGATTATCAATACTATTAATAGCTCAGGAAGTCAGGAACTGATGCTTTATACAGGTGGGCAGGTTGAAATTAAAGCGCATCAGTCATTGTAAGTAAGTGACGTACCAGGTGACTGATGGTTTCCAAAAAAGACTAGAAAGATGTTTCCAAGAACAATAAAGGCTGTGGCAACCAGTACCCTGTAAAAAATAAATTTATAATACTAAATTAAGTAAATATGATATTATGACAAAATGAATGTCAGTATCCTGAAAATTTGCTCTGAATTCAGAATTTAGCCTACTTGACAGTCACCGTCTTGTTTAAAACAAAGTAGGCAAATGCAATGTTAGACACAAATTGAATAGATCCCAGAGCTGCGAGAAGTGACTGCAAATTAGAAGAGTGAAAAAGCAATTTAGAAAAGAAACAAGAGGAGGAAAAGGTAAAGCTAAAAAAGGATAATATTGTCTAAAATCCAAAGAGCATGTATTAATTATCATGATCGGTAAATTAAATGGAAAGCTCCAATGGCAACTTCATCCATTGTAGTGCAAGAAGGCTCTAAATGCATGTTTTTTGACTGACCTGAGCAGCATATCCAAAGGAGATGAAATTAAGACAATTTCCAAAAGCAAAAAACATAATACCTGTGCGCCAATAATAACGAATTTAAATGAGATTAGCAACAAACAGAATACTTGCAGAAAAAAGCACAATAGAAGTGAAGTTTACCAATTCTCCAAGTCTGAAAGTGAAAGATGGGTTTCAGTACATTCTTTCCATTTATTCCATCACTTCCTAACACAGAATGTCTTTCTCTCTGCAAATAAGCCCCACACTTGTACAAGTTAGAAGTTGAAGCCAAATGATAAGGCACCAGTACTATTAAATTTTTCCCACTGCTCCATGACACACTATATATATTAAGCTAGTTATAGAACAATGCAGAAAAGTAACTTTGGTTCTAAGTGACTTTCCTATGTAAATGCACTAAATTAATTGCTCCAAACCACAATGAAATTGAATTTAATCAAATATTATAAATGTAGAACTGAAAGAAATCAATCGATATTAATAGACATGAGATTGGATTTACAGAATATATATGAATCTTAGAGGCAATACTACAAAATATACCAAAAAGTGGGCCAGGTGTAACCTTAGAAAACAACTCCATCAACTTAGATGGACAACCGTGCTATCAGAGTGTCAGTCAGTGCGCTCACTATGAAATTGTTTTGTGGATTAATCCGTGAATCAAGGTTGAGGGTGAGCACATGGTGATATTAACTAAAACTACAAAGCACGTGCCAGCTAAAGCTCCAGAATTTCATTCAGATATGAAACCTTGTGTTTTGCATAATATCACGAAAGTGAGCATAAGAAAAGCTTGTTGTTGTGACTATGGGGTGCGTAGGAGAGCCCAGTTTCCCCTGAGGTACATATTTTACTTGGTCATATGAATCGTTGTATTCTTTCACTAACCAGTTACAAAACACCTCCATCATCAAGTAGCTTATAATAAATAACAAAATAAAACCTGATACCAAAAGGTTAATAATCAATTAACTGGTAGCTTTATCAGCATTGCAATGATATCAATAAGATCACAAGGACTGAAGAAGATGCACTACTATCAAAGTTGTCAATGTCGCGATGCTATTATACACAATAGATTTAGCGCAATATTAAACAGTAGATGAGGGTATTGAAAGGTTTATACATGTACCAATAGTTTGGGACTAATGCGAATTTGAGATAGCTGTTGGAGTTTGAAACAGTTGATTCATGTGAAAAGGTTGCAAGTTTAGGTAACAGGTTTAATAAAAAGTCACTTAAGTCCAAGACTTATCTAGGCCAACGTGGGAATAGGATGGCACTTCAATATTACTTGTACCAATAGGGGCTTACAAAGTCTTTAAATGTCCCACTTAATCAATAGTGGAACTAGGGTAGGGGAGGGGGAGGGGAGGGGAGGGGAGGGGAGTCATATGACCCCCCAACCTGGAATCTGAAGCATGCTAATATTAGTTAAATTTGATCTTTGTTATGAGATGGTATTAATTCATTTGCTTCCTCATGTCCTTCCACTTATAATAAATTAACAATATTACTATAAGATAAAATAATGTTAAATAAGTTTGATAATTAATTAATTAATATTGCACTCATTTGTCTTACTGATTTAATCATATCTTAGTATCAATTTTTTGTAAATGGGAATAACTTAATTCATTTTCTTGCTTTGAGTGACTCATCTCAGTTGTCTCCAAGGAAGATGACCAGAGCCACAATATAAGGTTTTGAATATATAATATTATACTACCTCCGTCCCACAATAAGTGCTTTTTTAGGCTTAATATTTTTTCCCAAAATAAGTGATGTGTTAGAACTCCAATACAATTTTTGCAATATTTTCTCATATATGCCCTTATGCATTCAATGGTATTTATTGCATCTTACCATCACTACAATTAAATGACACTCATTAACTCTTCAACTTCAAAGAAAATATATTAAGGGTATTTTTGTCATTTTAGCTTGTGTATTGGTATGTGTGATTTAAGCTAAAAAAGCACTTATTATGGGACGGAGGTAGTAATATTTAATTTATCAATAAAAGTAGCTAATAAGTTGACTAAAAACTTCAAAGTCTGATTAATAGTCTCATAGTTCGGATGAAAATAATATATATATATATATATGTATGTATTTAAAGCCATTAAACTCACAACTCAAAGGTTGACAATGGTTTAAATAGGATGTTGTGAAATACTATAATTGGACAAAATGAATTTGAAACAAACACTCCAAGCGTCAATAAATAATTTTTTTTACTAATGTATTTTGACCCCCATCTAAAAATGTTCTGGTTCCACCACTACACTTAATATAGATTGTTATAGCATGCAAAACAAAATTTTGGATGCACTACTTCGAGTACCATGCAGCACCAAATTGCAGCCTACTGAAACAAGCAACAGAACCATATGTAGCAAGACTAAGATTCCACATGGTAAAATCACAAAGAGATATTCCGATGATATGCTTTGATTAAAATGTTTATACTCATTGTGGGTGTCTTTGCCAGAAAAGAAAAGGGAGAAGAAGGTGGAATAGAAGTAAGTTCATTAGTACCTCGTCATGACCTAATTTAAGAAGATTGGTCCCAAAGTTGATGGCAATGCTTCCAAAAATGTTGATGAAGGCTCCAATAACCCACTCCCCCATGGATAAAATATGGCAGGAGACAGTTTAAGTGATGTTAATATGTGATGAAGCTCCCAACGTTAAGTAAATGATTTTCACAGATAGTAATAAGCAAGTTCTCCAGCACCCATCACCAAGGCTGAAGATCCCACTTGACACACAATTTAGTGCTGAATGATGAAAGCATTGTCTTGAGTATTATTACCTGCAAAGTTCTACTCTTTCATTAATAAACATATATTCAAGGTCTGGTTACCAAAACTGTGGAACAAAATGAAGGTAAGAGATTTAAAATGTTATCATGGGTGAAAAAAAAACTAAACTAAACTAAAAAACAAACGAACACATAATTGAACTGATTTATATACTTATTCAGAAAAAATAATCACCTGATGCCATTATCATGTAGAAAATAACAACAACAATTATCCAGTAAAATATTACATGAAAAATTATACATTACCAACAATAATGATAAAAAAAATAATGGAAAAGAAAATTGAAGAGCAAATGGCAACAGCATTAGGTGGGTCGTCAACGTATATAGCAATTTAATTAAAATCCAACAAGAACTGATCATCTTTCCTTCAACAAGCTAAAATGCAAGTCAGAAATCACCAAAAAGAAACAAATACAAATGGGCATTTCTTGATCTGATCGGTTTTAAGAAAACCCAACATAAATTCTGTAAATTAAATCGTAAATTATCCAAGCTAGAGGTATAATAATTGGTTCCTCATTACTTCATTTCCCTCTAGCTACATAAATGAAGGGATCGTACGAGGAGCTGATTAAGAAGTTTACCCTGTTAACCGACGGCGGAGCAACCATAAAAATAGACTGCCCCCAAGTATAGTTGATGAACGGAGACGGGTAGCAGATGATCGGGAGCTCGGAAATTGGTAAAAGCAAAAATTGAATTAACAAAGAACCCTAAATTGATTGAAATTATTGGAGGAAGAAAAACTTTTTCCTTTTTCTTGATGGCGTAACATGGGGAGGAGAGAGAAGAATCAATTCAAGGAACGTAGAAGAAAAGAAGAAACTGGGGGATTGGTATTTGGTGGGGGGAAAACAAAGAATGGGGGGGAGGGGGGTGACAAACACCAAAAAAAGCTGATTTATTTAATTAAAATTTAATTATTATTTTTTTAAAAATGAAAAGGTTGTATAACTATAAACTACTTGTTGTTCCAGATTATAATTCGACCAGATAGATAATAATAAGATAAACATGTACTTACAAATTAATATAACCTCAGCACTCAGCAGGCTGGCAGAGCTCTTTATTTAATCCAGCTTACTCTTTTCGTTTTACACTATTTTATTATTAAATTTAAAATTATACTTATAGATTTTTTAAAGTTAATTTACAAAGACTTCAAAACTTCATGATTTTATTAATTATTATAAACTATTCAAAAATCATTACTAATAATTATTGTTACATAATTTTAATTTTAATGAATCGTTTCAATTTTAAACTTAAATTGACTTTCAAAAAAGATCTTATAATTTAAAAGAAATATAGTATATATGTCACATTTATCATTAAATATTTTTAGTAATAATATTAATAATGAAATTTTATTGTAATATTTTAAATAGTTTTTTACAATTAAAACTATTTTGGGGTATTAAATTATCTCTCTAACAAAAACTATTGTTGAACAAAGAATTTATAATTTTCAAATATCAATACAAAATAAAATTACATCCTTAAATTTCAAAACTATGGAACTGATATGTAGACAGTAGGTCTCGGCGTCTAGTCTTCATGTGAGAAAAAATTAAATAAAAATATCAAAATCAATTATTGGGTAATTTGTACGTGACAATCGATCCAACTGTCGGTAGGAGGTGGTAATCAAATGAAAATGACTAATCCGTCCCCCATAAGGTATGACCATTGACCAATTCATTCATTTGAGGAGGTAAAGTAATAGTAGTAGTACTCATAATTCTCTCTGTCCAGTCAAAGTTTTGAGGCCCCAAGGATTGAAAATACACAATGGCTGCCAATGCTATTCTAAATTTTGAATATCTTGAAATTGAAAATGCAACTACAATACTGGTTGACTCAGGCAAAAATATTCAGATTGATTGTGTTCCTTCCTATCATCAGTTGGTTTGGGGAGTTTTTGTGGGATACTACTTTTGTACATTTCATTTTTAATTTCAAACTTTTAGTTGAGATATTTTTTAAACTCAAAACTAATTTTACTATAAACACTTTCAACAAGGTAACAAATCAAAGAGAATTATATAATGATATCCTTTTTCTGGATATATTTATTACTGCATATATATATAGATACAGAAGAACAGAGGTACCTAATGCTACCACATTTTCCTAGTTCCTTTTATTTTAAAAACTAGTCTTCTCTCTTCTCAAATGTACACTGCTACTGCAGAAACCATCCCAGTTGCAACATCTGATTCATTGAAAAGATCAACCGGCTCGAGTTTGTTTAGCTTACCATTCATTTACTAGTAAAAATTGCATTTCTGATCAGGCCTCGTCATCTGGAGCTGGTCTGCAGTCCATCTACAAGGTCATTCCAGCTTTGAAGTACCAGTAGGTGTGCCCAGAAGCTTTTACGACGCAGGTAAGAGGTATCTATTCCATGTTTTCATTGGGACAGTAGCATCCAAGAACTATTTTAAGTAAAAGATGGTCATCTCTGGAGCTCCAACTAGTATTTTATAAGAGCTGGTAGCGAAGCATGAAGTTCGGCTAAGCACTGAAAGATCCAATTGAGCAGCTGTTCTTTTGGTAGTTCCAAAAGAAGCTCTGCCTGTAACATGGAAAAAAGAGCCACATACACTTTTGTGTAACTCAAAGAAATGCCAATTATGTGCAGGTAGTAATTCGTGTATCTTTAATAAATTGTCATACATATATCTGAAAATCATCACTTGATGGATCTAAATGGGAATCCTTGATTATCAAACTTCGCCAAACTCTGGTATTTTTTTTAAAAACTCCCATAGATAATGAAAGTGAGTGTATACTATGTACGAAAATAAGCAGCAATGAGATGGGTGGTCAACTATTTGCAAATGCTAAATCTTGTTTTTGAACTATTTGGTTAATGGATTTGTTACAATTCTCGTGGAGTATGTGGAAGATCCAAACCAATGTTACCTGAAACGTAGTTCATTTCGGTATGCGGTACGAATACAAGTATGCGGTATGCTACATAGCTAATATGTGGTAAGCTAGGTATCTTTATATAAGTTCTTATACCACTATAAGAATTCTGTAATAAATCTAAGTTTTATATAAGATTTTTAGTTTTATAAATATTTTAGTAAAAATGTAATGTTTATACTAAGTTATAATATCTATATTTGTGCAATAATAAATTAAACAAAGAAATATTTCGGTACACTAAATTTAGAGCATTGGTACGTAAGAGTATTCTCTTTGGGTACGCAAGTACCAATACGCGGTTCAATAGGTCAATGAGAGTATCTAATAACTCAAGCATCAACCAAAATAATAATAATAACAATAAAAGATAAGAATGAAAAAAAAGGTAGCGCAGTAGGCATATATATGTGTATGTATGTAAGCATGCATGCATGGATGTATTTATATGAGAATTATTACCTTAATTTGACCATCCTCAAAATCTAGAGAGTTACGGTGAATGTCGGACGTCATTGAATCAGTTATCAGTTTGAACACTTTTTTACTCATGTTGGTTATCATGCCAACCATCTTTCCCGAACCATATATTCTAGTAACTCCTAGATCTGCTGCCATTCTTCTCACATAAAGCTTCTTCAACAAAATTTCCATGGAATAAGGCTCTTTTCCATATTGTCGTCGTAGATTCTCTGTGAATTGCATCAAATTCCAGATGTCTTTTTCAGCAGCTATCTCAGCTTCATTAATTACCTTCATGGGGTTCTCCAGATAATTTATGTATTCTGAAGGTAGATGAGGGTTTACGTTCATATCAAGCTGAGATAAGGAAATGAAAACAAATGGTAGGAGTTAACACCAATGCTGGCTTTTATATATTGATACAATTCTGAAAATGTTTTTGGACATTATATTTACACTTCTTGCTTGTAACATGCAGATAGTATTAAATTACATGTTAAGATACGTGCTGTGTATCTTCTAATCTACATACCCCGTATTTGAATACATAAAGTAAATATAAATGGCCAAAACATTGGCAAAGCAAAACCATTCCCATTCAAATCTGGGGATTGCGCCACTTTTTTGTTGAACAAGTAAAAGTTACCAACTTTTGTACTTGTATTCCAATATATTAAGACATTGAAAACTCAAAAAACTATAACTGTAACTGCAATGCCCTCATTTAAAATTTTTACAGGTATTAACGTTGCCAGGCGGAGTTTTATCTTTAAATATGATAAAAACATCCTATATATAATTTTAATGTGAGGATTGCTCAGGTAACTTCTTTTATTGTAATTACACAAAAGTAAGCCATTACCTCAACTGAATGGTATGGAACTGAAGTTATACGATGTTCTTCAACCTGGATTCCCACCAAAAGAAACTCTTAAACACAATGCAAAAACTGTAAGGGGGCATCAAATTTGCATGGTCATGCAGCAAATCAGTAAACTCAGTTAAACAATTCATACACACACAAAAATAATAGTCAATTGTAATGTATAAACCTTTTTTAGAAAGAGATTACAAGGGAGACTAGAACAAGACAATTGCACTGAAAAAAGGACAGCAAGAGCTAAAAAACGATCCAGGCTTACAAACACGCATCTTTGATGTAAGAGCTAGAGCTGGAGCTAAGATTAAGGAACAAAATATACCTTTGACAAGCTCTCGAAAAGCATTTCAAAGAAAAGATCAATGCCCACGTTTCCAACATCCCCTGTTTGTTGCTCACCAAAGATATTACCGAATCCTCTGATAGCCATGTCTCTTTCAGCAAGGTTGAATCCTTGGCCAAGGTCTCGGCACTCTTCAAGAGCTGCAAGTCTCTCCTGAATTATCACAGTTGTGGATGGTACTTTAGGCCAAGTAAGAAACAACAATATAAATGTATACACGAAAAGACAAACATACCAGTGCTTGATCAGAAAGCAGTGACTTGTCAGGGTAAAATAGATATGCATTAGCCTCCTTATCTGCCCGCCCCACCCTTCCACGCAACTATTCAAAGAAATAATAGATAAAATTAAATGAGAGAAAAAGATACTAGAGAAATATATAAAGTTCAATATGCATATATCTATTTTTCTAGTAACATTTAACAGAACACATTGGCAACTTAAAATGGTAAAACAATTTAAGCATAAAGTACCTAAATTAAGTTGGATATATAGACATAACAAAAAGAGAACATGATTTGGATTTCTGGAAATATATGTTGCAGCTTTACCATACATAGCCACAAAGGTGCCTGGCATGGGTGTGTCGGTGTGTGTGCATATCAGGAGGGGGGAGAGAGAGAGATGTAAACCAAAGAAGTGAGATCAAAACTATAATTTTAGCTCAGCACAAAATTATACTTGGATCAAGCCCAATAACTGATTTTTGTCTGAGTCTGAAAAGTCAAGCAAACTAAATGCTCAAATTCATGAAACCCCCACCCCAAAAAAAAAGGGGGAGGAGGGGGGGAATAGAAAGGAAGAATTAATGAAACAGAGATAAACTACTTATAAATTAGGTTTGCGGAAATCTTCATTTATCTCTTAAAGAAGGTTAAATGTATTCTAAGTCACTGTATTTTACGTTTACAAATGGGTCACTGAACTTTTTTTTCTTACAGTTAACTCATTGTATTCGACTTTTCTAACAAACCGTTAGAAAATCCGTTAAGTCAGGTTGACTTTTAACGGTTTGCCACGTAAGCAACTGACTTGTGAAAAAAGCTTATGTGTCGAGAATTATCCTATGTGGCCTTGATTATGTGGATTTAGAGGGAAAAAATTATGGAGAAAATAAAAGAATTATTTTAAAGTATAATATAAATTAGAAAAAACTTTGCCAAAAACAAGAAAATAAATGAAAAATATATTTAATTTTTTTGTAATTAATATCAAATTAATTTTTGTTTAATTTAATTGTGAATTTGGAAAATTACGTGGAAAATAATTAAACAAAAATTACGGTTGAGGCTCAAGTACTAAATCCCCAAAATATAAAAATCAAAAGAAAACACAAAAAGTGAGGCTCAATAAATTGGTTAATGTCTGCCTTTTTATTTACACTCGGCATATTTATTACTATTATATACGCTATCTATTCCAAATCAGCATTCCCTTTTAATATTTAGCATTATTGAAAAAAGGAAGTTGATATTAGCGCCGTAATTTTTGTTTAAATATTTTCCACATAATTTTCCAAATTCACAATTAAATTAAACAAAAATTAATTTGATATTAATAACAAAAAAATAAATATATTTTTCATTTATTTTCTTGTTTTTGGCAAAGTTTTCTAATTTATATTATTATATTTGTAAATAATTAAACAAAAAATAATTTGATATTAATTACAAAAATAACTAAATATATTTTTCATTTATTTTCTTATTTTTTTTGCAAACTTTTCTAATTCATATTATTATTTTTGTAAATAATTAAACAAAAACTAATTTGATATTAATTACAAAAATAATTAAAGATATTTTTCATTTATTTTCTTGTTTTTTGGCTAACTTTTCTAATTTATATTATTATATTTGTAAATAATTAAATAAAAATTCATTTGATATTAATTACAAAATTAATTAAATATATATTTTTTATTTTCTTATTTTTTTGGCCAACTTTTCTAATTTATATTATACTTTAAAATAATTCTTTTATTTTCTCCATATTTTTTTCCCTCTAAACCCACATAATCAAGGCCACATAGAATAATTCTCGAGACAAACTTTTTTTTTCACAAGTCAGCTGCTTACGTGGCAAACCGTTAAAAGTCAACCTGACTTAACGGATTTTCTAACGGTTTGTTAGAAAAGTACAATGAGTTGAGTGTAAGAAAAAAAATTCAGTGACCCATTTGTAAGTTGACGTAAAGTACAGTGACTTAGAAAGCATTTAACCACTCTTAAAGAAGGCCAACACAACAACATATGTAGGGTACAAACTACAAAGTACAAAGAACAGGATTAATTCAGAGCCACCACAACTTCAAAGATGCACACTCAAGGATGCTGTAATTCCTGGAAGAATTAATTAAAATGACGATGACTGTTTAACCTACTACATTTGCAGACCATGATTTCAACTATTACTATTCAAATTCCATGCATCTTTAGTAATTCAAACAATATAAAAGGAAGCGAAGAAAAGTAATTGAACCTGGTACAGCTGTGCGAGGCCAAATTGTTGAACATCTTGGATTATGATAGTATTTGCATTTTGGATGTCCAGCCCGCTTTCTACTATATTTGTGCATATAAGAATCTTGATATCACCTCCTGCAAAATTTTCCATGGTTTCTTCAAGTTGTTTCGAGTATTGCTGCCAAAAATGAATTAGTAAGTGAATACCATGATACTTGCTATCACATGTCTAATTAATGTCCGTCTATATGTCTGTCTATGTATATATAGGAACAAATATAAAATTCTAAAATCATGAAAACCAAAAGAAACAATTTATTCACATGATCTTACTGGAATTGGATTACCACTCCAATACACCAAATATTTATGTTTTTAGTTACTATAATTGAAATTGACACCTATCATTGGATTTGTGTTATTTAGTTATATCATTACAATAAATTTTTGAATAATCCGACATTTTTTTACCATTTGATGAGCATGTGCACATTTTTTTAATGGTTAAAAGTTTTTATTAGTTTAGAGACAAAAATCTTCTAATGATTCTAATTTTTACAGAATTGATCTTAATGTAATGAATTTACATATTTGAATCGTTATTAGCAAAGGTGATATGATAAATGCACATGGTAAAATATTTTATGACTATGCAATTAAAGTGATAATTACCAATCCAAAAGGGCAGCTGGGTACCCGGTTGGAATTTGGAAATAGTATAGGCCAGCTAAATTAATGCATTAAGATAATACGAAATTACCTTTCCATGAGCAATAGCTATCTCAACATTAGGTAATGACTGTTCAAGAAACTCCATAACCTCTTCAAGCCCTGTGGATGTGGTTAAGCCCATATAAAAGAAAAAGAGAAATTATTAACAAACATACTTGGAATAAGTCGCAATAATTGCTTAGCTAATGTATGTGAACTTTGTACTTCTATAATCGATCTAATGTGTGTGTCCACTTTCTATATGCTAGCATATACAATCTAGTTTAGACTAAAAACATGCACGTTTGGCCATAAACCATGTCATCTGCTTATGCAAAATGGAATGGACATCAATATATTATTCAGAAATTAACCAATGGTTCAGTAATCACATTACCTTTGATACGAGGCAACACATAGAAAACCTGGCCTCCACGGTCCAGCTCATACTTGATTGCTGATAATACTTTTTCATTACTGTATGCTGAAAGGTGGGTTCTAATAGGAACTCTTTCAGGAGGTGGTGTTGAAATTAAACTGGGAGGAAAAAGAACATGAGAAGGGAAATTTTAAGATAGGATATCATGAGTACTATTACTTATCAATTATACCCATCAATGATATGCATCTACAGTACTCTGTAGAACATAACATGTGAAACAATCTAATCTGCACAATAAATGGTAAACTAAAGTACAATGTGTATCCCGAATTCCACTCTCTCGCTTTACCTAGCATCACGAAACCCAGTCAATGCCAAATAAAGGGTTCTTGGTATCGGTGTTGCAGAAAGAGTGAGAACATCAACCATCGTTTTGAATGAAGCGATCTTCTCCTTCTGCTTCACGCCAAACCTCTGTAAAGCAAAGAATCATCGAATACAGAAGTCAAACATACATCAAATAGTCTGGCGAATCAAAGCTTAAACTGATAACACCAGAATGAGGTTAGGGGTGGTAGTATGATTTAATACATCCCAATGCTGACAGTTACGCATTTATGCACACACAAATAACTGCCCTATTTCGAGGATAGAGGTGCAACTAGATCATTCCAATTTATAAAACTATTTACTAACTACTTTTTCTTTTCTTTTTTTTTTTGGGGGGGGGGGGGTGTGGGCCTGTGGGGTTTTGGTAGCATATTCTTTATTTGGACCTGGCAGTAGAGCATTACTGAGGGCAGTATCATGTTTCATGGACTACTTTTCTTTTTTATCTTTCACCCGATTTATTTTAAGTACACATGTTCCTTAATGGAAGGATTTTACTGGCACCCTTTGTATCACATATATCTTTAGTCAATAATTTTAAAAAATTTATTCTGATAGATTCTCAAGGGACAATGCACAACTTGAAAACTGAATAGACAGTTACATGGAGCTCTAAGTCAATTTGGCGATCTACTATTACACCATCTATCAATAAAAATAAAATAAATGCAGCTGCTTTTGTTTTGTTTATTACGGGTTACGCAACAAATTATGCATTTATGATGATGATGATGATGAAAATGAAAGAGCAGTCCATATCACATAAAATCAGAATAATTATGAGTATTAAATGGTCCTCAGCAAGAACGTTAAGTTTTCATTTACTTTACTCTCTTTTTTCCTAATATTCTCACTTGTAGTCTTTTAGGTAAGATTATGGGGAACTGAAAGGAAGGGAAAGTAAGAGGGATGAAAGAGGTATTATAAGAAACCTTTACTCCTGTCATCCTCGGTTGAATAGGAAAGAAACAGGAAGTTATAAAACAACAATCAACTTGCCTCACCATATAACATTTTAGAAAAGGAAAATAATGTTTAAAAGGTGAAGAGGTCAAGAAAAACTCTGCTTTTCTTTCCACATTTTGGAAGAAAGAAAATGGAGGACCAAGAGGTATGAATTCTTTCTTCTTTCCATTCTCACTCATAATCCTTCCTACCAAACAAAGAAAACCCTATCCATCACTTCCCTTTATTTCCTTTGTTTTTCTTCCTATCTCACTCTCCCCTTCTCCTAAAAGTATTATCAAGTTATTCATTGGTCTCCAGTTGATAACATCACAATGATAATCATTTTTTTTCATTAAAACATAAAAGAAGGAACATGTGCAAGAAATAATGCAGGTAGCAACCACAGGTTCTTATACAGATGATAGTATAGAGGTAAGGAAGAAAACCTGTTCCTCATCCACCACTAGAAGCCCTAAGTTGCTATATACAACACGATTTCCAAGAAGTGAGTGAGTCCCAACAATAATGTTAAGATGCCCATGTTTAATCATGTCCAGATACTCCTCTTTCACTGATTTAGTCTGCATACTGTAACAGGTTAGTTCCACAACAAAGTAGTAGTTGAATTTCTTTTCATAATATTGTCCAAGAGGAGAGGGTACAGAGGAATGAACTACAATGCTAAAGAAAATTACAACACAGGCATTCGCAAAATAATTGACCCTATGATTCCTAATTGCAAGCCTCTTGTGATATTTTGCATTGTTCATTTTTTTTTTAATTAGCAGAGACACCCACAAGTAGTACCAATTTGGGTGTGCACTAGGTAGACCCTGGCCTCAAAGCACCAATATCAAGTTTTGAACCCATGACCTATACATACTAGAAAGACTTATCATGAAGCTCGTTATCACTTGAGTAGTCCCTTTGGGTTATCGTTTGCATTGTTCTCAAAATTTGGATTCTTGAATAAACAGAGATCCTGAAGCAAAGGGTCCACATGAAGGAAAAAGGAAAATATATGTAAAAATTCTTGAATCTATGAACATTTTTTAAGAAGCAAAAGCTTTAAGGGAAGTATAGAACTGTTGCAAATTCAAGCAAAAGAAAGCAGAGAAAAAAGTGAAATGGAAGTTAAGTGTAACATACAATGAGTAAATCTTCTTTGTTTAAAAAAAACAAATCTGTAGAAATATGCTAGCGTATGATTGATGTGAGTTAATAAACAAAATTGCACATTCACATTAAGCTGAACAGACATATTAATATAATAACTTTGATTTGATATTTCTTTTCACGCATACCAACACCAATCTTTAGTGCTGGATCTCCACAATGTGTGATCTGCATTTAGTTTTCTTATACAAAAGTGGAAAAAAACAAAAAAAAACTTATTGGAGTCATGCCCTCACAACTCGTAAAATGCATGCTAACTAAAACACTAAAACCCATTATTTTAAAGCTATCTCCTTGTCACAAACAAAACTGGCTAGTAAACAATTAAGAGAATGTTATCATGTTAAAAGTTGATCCTACTGCACCTAAACAACTACTCCATCTATTCGTCCAAGAGGGGTACCTGAAACCTGCTAAGAAGTCCAACCTTAACATCCTGATATTTAGAGAACCGCTTGGAAATAACATCAAAATGTTGTTTGGCTAAAACAATTGTTGGTGCTAAAATCATAACTTGTTTTCCTGCTGAGACCACACAAAAGATGGCACGTAGCGCAACTTCAGTTTTACCAAAACCAACATCTCCACAGATAAGCCTGTCCATCGGAGTTTCTCTCTCTGTCAAATCCTTCCCAACATCGATAATAGCCTGTCATGCGGGTGGTCCAATGTGTAAGACAAATAGAGCATCCAACATTGAGGTTAAATTCAGAGAAATTATCCTATTTACTTGTAAGTATAGTAAAAAGAATTAATTTGTACCCAAACGCATTTCTTGAAAACATAATATACAAAGCTTCTTCATTTGGAAACGAGGAAATGTCCTTCAAGGGATGCAAAGAACAAAACAAAAAAGGGACACCTGTTTTTGATCGGGTGTGGGTTCATAAGGAAAATGAGAAGCAAATTCAGACATAGCAGGGGTCCTTGGATAGGGAGGCCTTCTTTGTTTGAGGCGGTGCAGATACAACTCCATCAAATCAACAACCATTTTCTGAACTGCAACTTTTCCCTTAGTCCTTCTCTTCTCCCAAGCGCTAGTGTCACTTAATTTACTCAAAGTCCGAGGCCTCTTGGTTTCATTTGGGCTGCAGAATAAACAAGACGTCAATGAAACAACAATCGACCTGAATGTATGACTGTTAAAGCATCTATCTCAAAACCAATTGACATTGAGTGGATAATCCTCAGGATTTGCATGTTGTGTCTAAGACTTGACTTTTAAACGTGGAACACTTATATTCTCAACAGTTACAAGAAGGTCGAATTTGTGCTTCGCCTCCAGCATAGTTAGATGGTATATATGAAAATATCCTGACCCCGGAATTTAAAGGGTAGTAGCTTGCGGTATAACATTTGTTAGAGAACAAACAGCTCAAAACAAACAAACCGAACAAAAGCATATATGTGTATATTTATATAGCAAAGAAAGAGAGTACACATACAGATTGTAGCGGTAGAGAAAACGAGAGGCTTGATGAACAGGGAGCTTGGCCATACCATCAGCATACTCAATGAAGACATACTCCATTGGGGTGGCCGTCTTTGAATCGGTTTTGCTCTGAACATCGAATTTAATGCCAACAAAACGCCCAATCCCGACCTTCTTATGGACAACATAGTCACCAGGGCGAAGAGCATAAGGATCCACCTTGTAACTAAAAGCAGCTCCATTAGAATTATCAGCTGAAGGATCCCTATTACTCTTCAATTTCTGCAAGCCCCTCTGCTGCTGCAGCTTCACCATCTGTATGTACTTTTCCGCCTCCGCCGAATCCAGAACTTTACTCCGGTTGGAATTGGAAATCTCTCTCTTCCCTCCCAAATCCCGCCTTATCCTTTCGTTCAGGACCGATATTGGGTCCCCATCTGGCTCTGTAATCTTTTCCCTCTGTATCTGGGACTGGGACTTGGACCCCGGCCGCGGCGGCAATTTGGTGGTAATTGTGGCAGCGCCGGAGGTTGAAACGCCATAAATATTCGTTCTAGCAGGTGAAATTGAAGAAGAAAAAGAAGAAGAGGATAATGGCAGTTTGCAATTGTTGTAATTGGGAGAGAAGATTCTCCAAACCCTACCAGGAGGAAAAGAGCCAGGTTTTGAGAAGAAGAGAATACTAGGAAAATTGGGTGGTGGGCAGAAGCAAACTGGGGAGATGAACCCAGTAGAAGAAGAGGGTTTTGCGGAAATGGCCATTTTCCCTTTATTTTACTTCAAAAAGGAAACTGAACTCAAGAATAACTACTATTAATCTTTACAGTAATGTGTATCTGTATCTATCTATAGCTATATTTTCATATAAAGGAACTGAATTTAGAAGAGGGTTTGGAAAAGCCACATAAAAATAAATTGGGAGATTTTATTAGAGATAGATAAGATAAAAGGAGAGGGGTTTAGGAAGGGGTTTATGTGATGAGGAACAAGATATTATTATTATTACATTATAGTACTACTATTATAGGCGGTTGAGACTAACGCGGCCTCATTGCTTCTTGTTCCACGGTCACACAAGTCGTTTGGGAAATCTAAGCACTCCCCATTTGCGACCGTTCCCGGTTTGTTTTCAGTTATTGGCTGGTGGAGTGCAACTTTACTCTGTTGGAGTACTTCCTAATTCAATATAGGATAATGATTATATGGCTCAATATTTTAATTGCAAGTTATGATAAATAATTATAATTTTATATGATATACTAAATTAATTTTATAATTTTATTCAATTTTGAAATTATAGTTATTTTGATGAAAAAATCTCGCAATATATAACAGAACTCTTCAATTTATCGCAATCTGCAAAATAATGTGGTCGATTAAGTCTACCCATGTATGTTGGATCATTAACAAATTACACATTGCCGCATCATTTTGTAAGCCATTTTTTGGTATGATTTTTTTATCACCATGGCAACTCATAAAAAAAAATACTCATAACATTCTTAGTAATTTTGGTGTATATCTCTCTCTCTTTAAGTGTCATTAAAAAAGAATGATACATGGCTATTGTTAGATGTCATCCAATTTCTGGAGATGGTAGCATGATCTTGTCAAGATATGAAGCATCATCCATTAGTTGAACCTGAAACTATACATGCATTTCTGAGCCTGCAGGCCAAAGATGCTTCCATCTGTCTGCATTTAGACTAGTGTTAAACCTAACATACAAATTTAAGCATTACACATCATACAGAAGAAAATGGACAACAATTCACATTTACTATTGAACACAGAAAAACCAGTCTTCAAGTTCAGGTTTAGATCTTTAAGTCCACAATTCATTGGAGTAAGAACAGAACTACAATTAACAACAGATCCTACCGCTTGGAGACTGCTTTCTTATGAACTGAATGAGATGTCAACTGCAACTCAAAGCGGAATACCAGTAAGCATAAGCCAAATAATGTGCTCGTGTGACTAACATTGTGGTGCTGGGCACTCGAAGGCTTGGAAGACCGTCTTTTTTTGGCTCAGCAGGCTTGGATGACAGTTAGTTGACATTATTGGACACTCTGAAACCACCTCTGAAACTGGTGGCGGATGTGACTCTATTACGTCTTTGCTCATCTCATGTTTCTCGTCTGTGGCCATCACTTCTAAAAACTTTTCTAGCGCTGTACTCATCCACTTATAGCGGCAGAGCTGAAATGCTTCTTTTATCAATAACTGCATAAAACACAACAAATTCAAGGGTTAAGACTTGAGCAACTCCAAAGATTTCTGAATCACCAATGGGGTTAGTAGAGGAAACATGGCATGCCTGTAAGTGACAAAAAATGAAACCCTATTATAATTCATCATATGTAACTGTATACTTTTTCTACATCCGGAAATGCATACTAACCCATTTTCGGTCATGGTTTTCCTGCTCTGGCCAAGTATCAAGCTCCTCAGTTACCTCCAGTGCAAACATGTATACCCTGCAGCCTCCTTCAAGGCTACAGATCTCTTGTTTGCTTTTGCTTCTAAAATTCCAATCTCCCAGGGAATCTCCCTAACAAAGGGAAATCAGATTGTATAAATGTCTATAAAATGTGAGATGGTAGTTTAGGGAGTCATAGAAAAGTTAACATTTGCAAGAAGTCAAAGCAGCATTCACCACAAAAAATGGGTAGGAAAAAAAACATAACCAGACTAATTTAGATGTGAAATGGTCAAAGAGAAAATAATATGGCAAACCAAACTTGAAATTTGAGATGAGTTCGTTTTAGTATCTCAACGAAAGTATGAGGGAGAAGTTCTCGAGTGTTAAAACAATCCTGACCTCATTATGAGTTAGCAGTAGCCTCTCATTATAAGCTAAGTAACAATCGGGAAACAAATATCAAGTTGTCAAATCTCATAAAGATAAGTTGGAACTAGTCTCATAATCATGCCGTATAAACACATACACACTCCAAGAAAAGTAGAAGGAAAAATATAATCCTCCAAAGAAGATAGTGAAAAGCTACTAATGAGTTCAAGGCTAGTAAGTTTATGAAGATGTTAATACACAGTAATTAATTGATATTTCTCTAGTATCTGAGTTGAAGGCAACAACTCTAGATCAAATAAGCATTCCTTTAAATGTATATCCAACAATGAATATGAGTTCAAACATGATACTATGTTGAAGCAAGTGAGAAAATGTAATTATAAAATTGTATTAAACAAATAGAATGTATAAATGTTTTTGCAAATCTTTCTACTCAGGTAAAATATGAGAGCAAGGGCAAGAGCATGGATGTCCAAGCAGGAACCAGAACCTACTTTGATGATTCCTCTTACACCTGCTTCTTCCAGAGCTTCACGACATGCAGCCTCTTCAACAGTCTCATCATCCTCCCATCCACCCTGCAAATAAAGTGAAATATAAAACTAGACAATCAGTTTCATGCTAGAAGAAGGCAAATGTATAAATAAAAGGACTTCAACCCATAGCAAGATTAAATCTACTAACCAAAGAGACAGCAATTAGGTACCTTTGGAAAAACCAGATCATCACGATTTGGTGAAGATATCATTAAAACCTCTATAGTGTTCTCCTGATCAAAGCTGTGATCTTCATCATTTCTAACCAGCCTGTAAGGAATACACCTGTTGCATGCAATGTTCAGTGAAGTAACACTCAGTAAATGAAGCCAATTTTGTACAAACAATCAGTAGCTGTCAATGACATATTGATATACAATCACTTAAGAGATCAAGAAATACGGTGCTTATAGAAAGTAAATCTCAAGTTCAAATTTTTTTATAAGAACAAACTATCTCCTAAGATAAAATGAAAGAGTAACGCTAGGGGTCCCAAATTTAGGGTGCCAAACTCATGTGTCATTATTACATTGGTTGCTCAATAATTTATATTTGTTACATGTTCTACCCCTTTGATGTTGTTAGCCAATGTAATGGTTACCATAAATTTGGGATCTGTAGCATTACTCGAATTAAAACCATGGATAGAACTTTATAATTACATCAACCACTCGTCCACTCTATAACAAGATTGTTACTGAGGTCCAATTTTATCAAATCAAAGTGAAATTCTTATAATAGACTACCAAGTGACTTATGGTCATGATTTTGGAGGTGATGTGGTGACTCAGTTGTTGTTTATTTGGGCCAGTAGGTGCTTGGGTTTGGGACGACACTATAACCTTCAATTCTATTTTCACAAAGCGGCTGCCATAATAAAACAGACAAGAAACACTATAACAATTGTTAAGCCAAGTAGTAACGGCTGAGTTGTTGACAACTTGACATGATAGATTTTACCAAGAGACGTAATTACATGAGAATTACATCTATGAACTATTACCTTGTCTCATTGCTAAATAACTAATCACAAATTGTCATTCAATTCTGTGTAAGCCTTTTGAATATTACAAATGTTCAGTCTAAGGGAGGGGTAGGGCGCTCACTTGGATGTTCCCCAAATAACTCTCTTCTTTTCTTATAGCTTTCAACATTCTAAATCTCTGCTTTCTATCAATTCAAATTGCACTAGTGTTGTCCAAAATATGTTACAGACATATGCTGACTTGATTGTCTAACAAATTTAAGAGGAAAAAGAACAAGGGTTTTTCAAGTCATATGCACCTCTAGGTTTGAAAAATGGGTGCATAAGACTTTAATCTACAAGGAGAAAACATTGTCTGCTTGCTCTCAGATGACTATAAAACTAATCTAGAACTAATTTTTGATCTAGTAAATTAGGTAGATTAGGGCCAGTTTGGAATTGCCACTGTAAAATGCATTCTTCTCTAGTAATATTCCTTCATCATCTTCAATTTTCCTTCTAAAATAGTCCTTAATTCAATTTAAACTTGTTTAAAAAAAGTAAGTTCTACACACTTTGCTTGTAAGTTTGAGGAGTTGTAAGAATACAAAGATGGAGATCATGTGCCAATAGACGGGCAAAGATCTTCTCATCTTTCATATGTCTTCTCACCATATTTACCTCATCTTTTCCTTATTTCTCTCTCCAAATATATAACATATGGAGAATTACATATACACTTGATAAAGTGAAGTTTTAATTCTAAACAGGGCCTTACCATCTTCTAAAATGGTGTTGAACCATCCAAGATTGTCTTGTACCTCATATGAAAAAATAAAATTAAAAAAAATAAGACTGCAATGACCTATTCTTCCCACATATTCTCACCTAAACCCTAACCCATCTACTTCAAAAAAAAATAATATATATATATATATATATATATATATATATATATATATATATCTACCACACCCTGTAAAGTAATGACCAACATCATCATATTGATAAAAGAATTGTAATAATTGAATTTACAAAAGTTGCACATAAAGGACATAATAAATCATTCCAAAACCTTGTCCCCACACATGCACATATAGAAACTTTAAGTCAATTTTAAGGCCCACTTGATATGTTAAAAATTCAATATAGAAAGGACAATATAACCACATTGAGCTGCTTGTAATCATCTCATCCACAAAAATCCCAAATTATAAAAACTTTTCCTAATATTAATAACTGTGCCTTTTCACATCTAATATTGATCGCGACCAGTCTGATATTTTATTAACCCAGATTGAAAGTTCTCAACAGGAGCTGGATCCAAATTACATAACCCATTTCAGCAATCACAAAATTTAATAATTTGAAGTTCACTCTAGTCTTTTTTCATATAGGTAGTATGCAAAAACCCAGATAAAGTTAAATGTTGAATGAAAAACAAAATTTAACAAAGGGCAGACAAAATTATGATAAAGAAATAGAAATCTTACCCAGAAACAAGCCTGAAATTATTCTCATAACGCTGCCGTTGACGCCCGGTTCGCGCTACAAGAGTAGACATGATATTCTTCTACAAACAAATCCTGCAACCAAAGGGCTAAATATGAGATGAATACCTTACAAAAAAAGACTGGACCACCAGCTTTTTCAAGTCAAAAAAGAAGGGAAGAACTGGATTCTCAATGATGCATCAAATAACCAACATGGAGAAGAAAGAAGGGACATAAATCCAAAAAAATTACCTTGTTTTGGAGAAACCCAAGAAGTAACTTTCATAACCAAGAATCCCACCAGCTGAATTCATTCATTTAAATAAGTACAAATATTTTTGGGAAGATAGAAAAATAGCCTCGTCTTTGTTTAGCTCTCACTCAGAACATATTAGAAGGGTAAGTCGTTTTTTTCTGTTTGGAATTCAGCACTGGAATTTCCAAATTCTTGAGCAAAATCCCTGTCTTTTTTCTCTGTTTGGGAGAAATAGAGAGGAAAAGGAAAGGCCTTTATACAGGAGAGAGATTTTCGCGGGACCAAAATAAGAGTCTCCATTTATAACGGCAACTTTCAAAATCCTTTCGGCCTGAGGGAGGGGTAGAATTGTCTTTTCACTCCTTGTATGTTTATTGAAATGACATTATTAATCTTGTTCAATAATTTCTTATTTTTATTTTTATTTTTATTTTAAAATAAAATTCATGTAGTTTTCTTAAAAGAAATCTTACAATAATCTAAACAATCTTATCTCTACTTATATATTAAGGGAACCCTTTGGTCAATTCTTTACTGATTGCGCCTAATAAATTATTTATATATCAACATCATTTAACACTTGGCAAAATATGAAAGAAAGAAAGAAACAGTATGAATCCCTTTTTCTAACTAAATAAATCTTCCTGTTAATCATTATTATTATAATAAATAAATTCTTTAAAGGGCCAAAATTAAAATTCCCATAAATAGTCAACTACCTACCTGATCGCAATATTTTTACAAACAGTTTGTTTTTAATATTTTTTATTAAGATTTCAAGACAATATATAAATTCTTAAAATTTTGTTTTACTTGTCGGCATTTCACTTTAAATCGAGTGTTTTAAGTGTTTCTTGACATGACCCTATATGAATTATTCTTGTGTCCGACTTAAAATTCAAGGGCGTGTACGTATGATAAACAAGATCCATATAGATTCGTTATATGTTTAAACAGGAAGTGGTTAGTATGAAATTTATTTTTGAATAAATTGGTCAATAGAGTGTTAACACGCATGCGAGATTCTATGTGTGTCAGAATTCTATTAGTCAATTGACCAACTTACCAAAATATAAACTTCATACTAACTGAATCCGTCTAAAAAGTTACTCTACTCATCGTTATTGTTAATTATTACTATAAAAGAAATTGTTAGATTCACAACAGAAGATGTTATTTTTACAATAAAAGTGTTGCTATAGATCTTATAGCGACGGTTTTCACCATCGTTATACATCTACAGCGACATTTTTGTTGTGGAAATAACAAATAGTGTTGTGGATTTAACAATTATCTGTTATAAATCATGTTATAAGTTTAATAGAAACAAATATTTAGATAAAAAAAAATAAGAATGAGGAGTAAAGATCATAGTAAAGTCAAGTTGATAGTGAATCGGGGTGGTAGGAGCAGAAGATCATATTGTAATATTCTATCATCTTCAAATAAAAGTATTCTGTTCAATTGTTCAGATGGCCTTCCTAGAAAGGAAGCTATGTTACCTTTTATGAAGCAGTGGGAATACTTGAGCATATCAAAACTACTTTCACCACTAGATGACATTTTTCTTAATTTTATGCCACTCATTTGCCATAATTCCCTTGCTACAGATCCATAAGTATTTACATCTGTTCGGAATCACTTATAAGCAGTCAAATATGCTTATAATCAATTTTAAGAAGCTATACTTGTTAATGTGCTTGTTCAGAGCCGCGTAGTTTGGTGAGAAGGAAGAAAACATTAATTTTTGCAGGAAGAAAACCAACCAAACAATGAAAAACTAGGGAGTGGAGAGGATCATATCAAAGGAGGAAAATAAAGAATCCGAGGCCTCCATTTGTCCAACTAGTGTGAAAATGACAACAACATGATTTCCCACATGTATGCCGACATATAATGTCGATAGCCTGACTCATCACATGCCCTTCTTACCTTCCAATGCCAAAGACCATATACAAACTCTGCATATTGTACCCTCATAAATATTTAGGGTTGGGAGGGGGAAGTTGATTAATTATATGTATGTCCAGTTTTTCAAGGAAATTATAGGTTGTCTTTGCTTTTAAAGAACGTACTGACATATATAAGCATTGACGGTTTATATATATAACGACATTTTAATTCTGAAGCCATTCAATCGCTAAAATAAAGTGAAAGAAAGTATGTTAGATAAAGGGTGAAACTTAAAATTGAATATCAGAGTATATATATATATATATATATATATATATATATATATATATATATATATATATATATATATATATATATCTATCCGTCTCTATAATATAAAGATGTTTTAGATGATTTTATTTTTTACAAACTATTTGACGTTTTATATAATCTAGAAAACTTAGCCAAAATCTTTTCAAAATTATCCTTCATGGGAAAATATTACAAAAAAAAAAAAGAGTATGAAATAAGCTTGATAAGTAAACAGAGTTCGTGTTGCCTTAAGGTAATGAATTCTCACAGAATCAAAGGACACACTCATTTTTATTAGTTACAAAAATACATGAGTAATTATAATAAATCTCAAATTAATTGTTAAATTTGTGAAATTATAAATAAAAAAAAAACAACATATTGAAATTTTTCTAAAGTCGAACTAATGGGAAGAATTAGGTCAAGCCGCTAGAGAGGTGACCAAAGTGACCAATGTAGTATAAGATACGAACTTTGAAGAATTTAATACTGCCTCCATTCCTAGATATACATTTTGAATTTTTAAAGTCCATTCGCAAAATCTTAAAACTCAAATTAATATGAGTTCGTTCAAATTTTAAAAACAACAAAGATAATAATTAGTAGTTTTTTATAATTTATTTGCAATTGTTATATTTATTGTATTAAAATTAAATAACTTCATATCAATTTTGAATTTTAGAATCTTGCGAATTAACTTTAAAAAAATCAAAATATATCTCTAATTTTAGAACAAAAATAGTATTTTTCAATCTAAATTTTAAAATTTTTATAACACCCTAAAATTTTACTCTTTCTTTCTTTAAAATTCAATAGGGTCAATTGACCCCACTACCCCCTAAGCTAGATAAAATTGACTCAATTTTAGACAAAAAGGAGCACTTTTAACTATTATGAATTAATAATTTAGAATCACTTTAACACTCTGTTTCTGAGTTTTAAAATGGTCAGAAAAGAAAATAAATAATATGTTTTTGAGTATTTTAATTAACGAAAAAAAAAATAGATAGAAAACTTGGCTATTTTTTCTGCCAAAGTTTTTCGTTCAAAATTAACCTGATTTGAACGGGAAAAAATAGAATAAGTAATATTTTTATAATTCTCATATTATCCTCAACTTTCAATATAATAAATTTTAAATCACAACGATTCAGATACATACCTATGCCTTTGTTTATCTGCATATAAGTTATGATTGGTGTAATGATTCCCTTTTTCTAAATATTAAATAGTAAATTGCATTTAAACATGCACTTACAAAGTACTAGCAATCGTTTTAGTTTCCTATCACATATGTCAAAGTAATAATATAAAAAATTTACATAACATATACTATATAGTTGAGAGTTATGAGAATTATAATTTGCATCCCATATTAAATTGACAACATAATATTTAAATTTGCATCTCACAGTAAACTCATGGAATGTACGAATAGGGATGACACGAAATTTTCATTTGGCTGCACTGAGATGTAGATAGTCTCATATGCTTATACAACCTACCATGTCCGTACTTAGACCTGACAATATAGTTGGTTAACTGTCGGGTCAATCCATATTAACTGGAACCAAATAGGTTGGTTAACTGTTTTTATTTATTTTGGTTGGTTAAAGTTTGGAACCATATTTTTAAAAAGAAATATAGTTCCAACCCGGTTAACCATTTTTCGACCCATATTTTATTCCAAATCCAAATCAAAAGTTTTTCCACCCATATTTACATACTAGCTTAGTCCACACCCACTTCCATAAAAAAATATATTATGTGATTATGTATACACCCCACCCCACCCCGACCCCACCCACCCACCTCACCTCACCCACCCACCCCCACCCTCACCCTCACACCCACCCAAAAAAATATTATGTGATTATGTATACATCCCTTACCCCACACCCACCCCACCCACCCCCTACCCCCAGACTCCACCCCTACCCACCCTGCACTTCCCCCCACACCCCACCCTACCCCGGCCCTGCACCCACCACTACCCCACTACTCCCCAAAAAAATTAATATTAAGCGATTATGTATACACCTCCCACCCTCTACCCCTACTACCTTACCCACCCCCTTATATCCGTCTCTCTATCTATAGTATATATTAATTTCATTTTTAAAAAATTTTATTTAAAAGTCAAAACATCTTAAAATGGTTAATATGGTTTTTAACCATAACCATATGGTTCCAACCCACATTATCCATATTAAAAATGATTAATATGGTTTTAGTTCTTAAATGGTTGGTTAACCATATTTTGAAAACCAAAACCAACCCATAACCATATTTTGCCAGATCTATCCGTACTAACAAGTGAGTAGATTTGATAAGCACATAGTTCTTTGTTTCCTTTAAAAAATTATTTTAATTATGCACTCATTCATGGACTTAAAAATTGATAACCAGAGAAAACGAAGAAAGTGTGAGATTAAAAGAAAATCTGATGGGAAATGAAAATTTACTCGCTGAATCTCTATAGGTTTAAAGTGGGCTCATAAATATGATTATTTTTTTTGGCGTTGTTTGTTCTACATAAATTGTATACAAATAATGGATTACTTTTGTACCGTTCTAAATATGGTCATTGCAACTCCTAATTTTGATCCGTTTTCATGGACATGTTGTATTTTAATTTAGACTTGTTTATAAGTCATAACATATCATTCAGTTTTAACGTGTTTGAACAAAAATACTCTTGTTACTTGATTAATTGAATAAAAAAGAAGTCGAACCATCATTGCTTTCTAAATCTAAATTAAACAATATCAAATGTGATGCAAAAATAAAAACACATCAAAAATATATATCTTCATGCCAGAATGGCAGAATGAGGTGCTACATGATTGCAGTAATATTCCCTCAAAATCTCAAGGTTCCACAAGATTTATGTCAAAACAATGAAAATTGTAACTGTACCAATAACTAGCTATAATTTGACATATAAATACATTTCAAGATTCAACTATGAGCCATGAACATAGAGAAGAGGAAATATGGTAGCAATCAACATAAATAATTTACGTTAAGTAACAACTTATTTGTAATTTTTATATTTTTATTAAATTTATCTTACATATTTTTATTCATGTTTCAATTGTTATAATTAATAGTAGAGTAAATTTATAAAAGTGATATTTTTCTTTTATTTTCATTGAAACTAAATATACAAGAAAAGAAAAATTTTCTATTTTTTCTATTAAAAACTCAGAAATAATACAAAAAATAATAATTTAATTTTCTATTCTTTTCTTTACGTACGAAGCACACTTGTGCAGGCACAGCAGGCCAAACTAAAATAATGCATAATATATAATTATTTATCTAATAAATTACTTTATTCGTTCTTTTTTAATTGACATTTTAGGAGAAAATATAAATATTAAAAAATATAATTAATGTTTTGTTTAATTAATTAAAATGAGTATAAAATCTCAACATCATCCTTCAAAATTCATGGGAGAAGATGAAACATACACAAATTAATATTTAATATAGGGATAATAGGGTAAACTAAGTCATTAATGATTACTTAAAATATACGTACTGCAAATAAAAAGGAAAAGGAATAAATTTATGTTTTAAGTTATTGATGTTGCGGTGATTTTTAAGTTTTTGGGTCAAGTTAATTTCAAACAAGTGTTTTAGTCCCTTGCCAGTTCTTACCCAACAAACATAAGTATGCAAGTTCTAGCAATGCTGCAAATTAGAGGACGAGCATCTCAAACTAAAACCAATACACAGTAAAAGTGGAAAAGAACAAGTTATTTAGCCAGCAATAACTCAACTCTCTTGTGATGTGCAAATAAGATCATTTTTTATCAAATCTCATAATACACAGAAAGACAAGGGTCGTTTACTTGGAGTCAACTCAACATGGGGGTTTAAAATTCAGAAAGGATAGGGATGGAGAGAAAATTCAGGCAGTCGTTTTCCCCACCCCACCTCACCTCATCTGATTGATAAGCACATACAAAGTTTAGTTTTCCACCACCATGTTTATCTAGATATGGCTCCTCTTGTTTCTTCATTTTTGGTCTTGGTCTACAATAAAAGTAATCTATCTATCTATCTAAATATTACTTGTTCAACTTATTCACAACTCAATAAATTCTGGCCTCTAATCTAAACATACCTAAACCAAACTCTACAATTTCTTTGCCTATTTAACAACAAAGATGATGCCATTAAGTCACCAGCATAGAATTCTAGCTTTCTACCAGTTGAAGACAAAACTTGAGCTAAATTCAGAAAAGCAATGGGTCAAACATCAATATTCCCACACTGCATTAGTAACATAACTTGATAGTCTAGCACTCTTTACAGAGATGAATGAAAGCCAAATTAAAGCAAGACTCAACATAGCCAAACTAAATGACTAAAGATTCTCACCCCTGAAGCATCTAAGGCAGCACAAAGTATACAAGAGAATGACAAAAGTTTTCTCGGCTGAGTACGATTTGGAATGTTAATGGGCAACAAAACATGACGGGTAATAAAGAATCAAGGCAAAAGATGTTTATGTCAATTGAAAAATATTCATTCAGACAACTTGAAAAGAATAAAATTGTACATATGCCAAGTGCCAATTACCTTCTTAAAGATTATTGATATAAGAAAAGAATCAAAGAATACCAATGGGATTCGTTCTTTGATTTCAATAAGATTTTCCCATCAAGGATTTAATTCCTAGCAACAAATAAAGTTCCAATATTCCAGCATATGCATCAAACCAAATGGCATCTTATTTGGTCACTTTACTAGAACACCTCTTAAGTATTTAAAATATATTACAAATAAAATATCTTATAGAGCAAAAAAAACATTTTACATACATATTTATTTAAACATAATAAGGAATATAATGAGACAGACTTAAAAGTATGAGATTACATTATTTTCCAATTGCATTCTCAAAACCCTCGTCAAATTCAGGAACCTTTTTTCTTTTTCTTCTTTGGGCTAACCCCTAAATGCTAATCTAGATTAATTTGGATATACTAACATGCAAGGTGGGATTGATCCAATATCTTAATCTTATCCACAAAGAAGAATACCAATGCATGTAATTATCAAAAAAATTAACTTGTCAGGTGCAAACTATAATAGAAACAGTTATCATAGAGCAACAACCAGCATTACCAATACTCAACTTTCTTACCCTATCAACACATCTTGTTTCCCATAAGGAACTTGTCCCTCTTGAGTTGAACCATTTATTATCTAAATTACAAAGAATGTTAATAACTACATAACTAATGCTCCCACAGAGAACCCTAAACGATTTCTAATTCGTTGCAGTAATAACTAACATGGTTGTTTATAAAGAAGATTTACTCAACAATTGCTGAATCAAATTTAGAGCAAATTTATCGTCACAAATAATGCCTCATGGAGACCCACATGCCACATCATCCAATAGCCTTTTTGCCAATTCAAACATCAGCCAAGGAAGAAAAACACCAGACCACCTGCCAAATCTTCCTAGCATCATTCCATGATCATTCAACTCAAGCCTCAGAAAGGCTACATAATCCATAACTTTAAATTGGCTTGGACATAATTAATGCCAAGCATAAATACAGAGAAATAATAATCAAGAATGTAGAACTGTGTGTGCCACTTTGGCACTAAAAAATTACAGTTTTTCAATTGAAACAGCAGCAAATGTAATTCACAATAACAATAAACAAGTAGATCTCAAACTTAAAACACAGAGATGACAAATGAGCATTAGGATGGAAGAATATCCACTATACCAATAAGCCTAAAAAAATAACAGAAAAGCTACATGCACCTAATTTATATTTTATACACATGATCATGCAGCCAAACAGATCCCACATCAAGTTGATAACAAACATAATTAACTTGCCAATAATGTCGGAAGTAAATTATACATCAGCAAGTACAAAAACTTAGGCATATTGAGTATGGTATAATATAATATCATGTGTGTTTCTGATATGTAATATGTTGGAATCATGTTCAAGAAACTTATAAGATAAACTGAACCTATAATTAATATTCTTTATTCCTTCAGGGAAAGTGGGAAAAAATTAGCATCCCTGGCCAAGGATTGAGATACTCTGTTGGTATCACATTCATGTATCTCGTTCATGGAAACTGGGTGAGAGGTGCTACTGTGACAACTATTTTAGTATAAACTCACTGTTATAGACAATAGTTCTAGTTGTTTTCAGTTTTACAATAAAACTCTAAGGACTATATTATCAAACCACATGTATTAGCTAAATTAGATACATGCAGCATAGGTATCACAAAGTTTGAACATAAGCACTACTATAAAGTTTATGAACCCAAAATCAGGGTATGGGAGCATTAATTTGAAAGAATTCTTAATACAATTAATGAAGTGCCTTGACCACCCACCCCTAAAAATTCGCCTCATGGAAAATTAATAATATGACTTCCTATTATGCCGCAATAATATATGACAAAGAACCTAAATTTAAGCTGTACTAACATCTTTCAGCAGTAGTAACCATGACAACTTATCCTATTATTCTATAACATTTACATTCTATTGACAAAAATTGGCATCAAAGTGAATGTTTTCTCATTTACTCTCACCTGCCAATATAAAAATTTACAACTTCATTGAATTGCTACCGAAACATAGTTCATGCATCCTTTCAAGGCATGTTCTTGTATTCTAAAACAAGATCAATCATTTACATAAACCACCACATACAAAGATATAAAATTTATGCTATAATGAATGGGGAGTGAAGGTATAAATATTCAGTCAAACTTCCATTAAATGTGATCCTCCAAACAAAACCAATTCAAGTAGAGCAACAAATAAATTACCAAAAAACACATCGTACATAATTGTGATATAGTTGACTTCGGTGCTTAACCAGTACTAACATATGAAAGATCCACCAGAACAAAAAGTTGCTTGATCTATGAATCTACTGAGAAAAGTTAAAGCCTCAATCAATCATTCTTTCTCCTAAATGAGGATCCCTCAGTAAGCCTAGCACGACCACCAGTTGGCTGACATAATACTGTCTGGCAGTTTCCACACACCACAACAGTTTGGGAGTGGCTAAACACAGTGGTTCTGCAATTAACACCCAACAATAGATAATTAATCAGCTCAAAATTACCATTCCACATCCAACACACCAATTAAACAAATAATTCAATCAAAATTAATCAATGTAATCGCATTTGTTTTACAGAACTTACATGCTGAAACATCCTTGGCATTTCACGTCCTTTCCAGGTGAAAACAACATTAACACAAATCAATTACAAATTAAAGAACATAATACGAATCAAAACAAATCAGGAATAATACTAATGGAAATACCATAAAGAAAGAGTTGGGGGTTTGGACGAGACGCTTGAGCTTGTGCTTCCTCTTCTCGACATCAGCCGGTGGGTGCAATAAATCGATATCGTTTGAAAGAGTCTATCAAAGTAAACATTTTTCAAAGACCGATCAACAAATTGTATATTGCAAAAATTATTCCAGGACAATAAAATGAAGAGTTGAAATGAACTAATAATGATATATAATACTAAGTTACTAACCATTTTCAGAGCAGCCTTGAGATGTAGAAAATCCGGAGGAGAGGAGAAGTAGCTCTGCGAGGTTTTACGGAAGAGCGAGGAGACGAAACCCTAATTGTTTGATTGTATTTATACGTTAAAATAGGTGACTTGGCCCGTCAGATTGAAGAGTTATTTCGATCATAGCCGTCTAAATATAAACCAAGTATTTTTGGAAGTAAAAAAGAGAGGAAAAGTTGAAAGAATTTATTTACAAACCAAGTATTGTATTTGTACTTTGTTCGATCCAAAAAAAACAGTATAATTTGATATATTTTTTTCTATTAAATTTGTAAAATCTTAAACTTCAAAATTAATACTAATTTATTTGATTTGAATTCCTTTTTATTTTCACATGTATTCAAACTTTTCATAGTATTTTTTTGTTAAGTAAATTATTTATATTAAAATAATTTTTTTTCATATCTTTCGATGAGAGACTGAAGTGTTACAATTAATGCAATAATTAAATTGTAAACTAATTGAAAAATATTACTAATGCAAAATTTCAACTTTTAAAAATAAATAAATTTGCATCATAATTAAATTTATATAAAATTCTTTTTATAGAATGGAGAAAGTAGAACATTAGGTTATTTACCTTCTCAAAGTTTTTTGTTTAATGTAGCATGAATTTAGACTGAAAGTTTAATAACATAATATAGTGCCTCATAAACTTAAAGAAAATTTGAAAATGATAATATGATAATTGAAATTTAAAAGTTATTACTTTTTTAAAGTCACAAACAAAACACAAGTTTAGCTTGAAAGTTGATATTTTGTTACTATTTAAAACTCACAATTTGATAGAAAATTCAACGTATCAATATTTTGCTCGCCGCATTTAGTCTCCAAAAATAAATAAAAAAACACCAATTTGGTCAGATAGTATGACTACATATTTGTATAGCAAGAATTATAAAATCAAATTCGATGATTTATTTTCAGTATGGTATTTATTATTCATTGGCATAGTTTGAGTTGAGTATTACTACAAACATTTTATAAACTGTTAATGTTGCATACTCCACTCATTTTATAAAATAATTTGTTGATGAATATGCTAAAGTAGAATATGTCACATCAACAATTTGTAAAATAGTTTGTATCACAAAGTTTCCCAAATAAATAAAAAGATAGATAAAGATACTCAAGGTTCAAGTATTTTGTTTGGAACAATAATCTTTAATGAAAAATATAACTCCAAAAATAAATGATCCTGGAGAACCATAAACTTTAGTTTTAACTCATGGCAATTTGGACTATATTTATAAAATTTCAAACAACTCAGCATGTTTAGTAGGAATGTAACAAGATTATTCTCCAAATAAAATGTGAAGCAGTATTCACTCGACCAATAAAGAATCAAATTTATGCAGATCATCGTATGAGGCTGAAGCATTCCTCTTATTTAGAGCTGATAACTGTGGCAAGTTTTGCAGCAACACAATTTTAATTCTATTTGCACATCAGTGTTATACTACTTTAACTTTATGATAACTGCACCAAAGTTATGTATATATATACTAGTTGTAATGAAATCCTCCCTCACTCTCTCTTTGTTTCAATAATCTCACTTTTATTTCCTCTCTCTCCTCCTTCCTCTGCCACCACCCTTTCCCGCCTAAATTAATTAAAATGAATCTGAACCTTACTTACCATCAACACCTATATATATGTAACCATACAATACAATGGAATTGAATAAAAAAGGGATGAAATTCTTATTCCTTACCAAAGTGGCACACAAAGAAGGACCAAAACATTAAGGTTAGCAAGGGCATGCTATGGATTTGAGGGGGCATGGATTTGAAAGAAATCATTTGCACAATTAATTTCTCTTCCAATCCAATCTCAAACCCTAAAAAAAGGGTATAATTTGAGGCTCAAGGGAATTTAAAGCTTAGTATTCTAAAATGGTTTATATGAGAAAGGTAAATACTACAAAAGTATTATAATTAAAGCACTAGAAACATCTTTTCAGCAGTAATAACCACAAGATTAGTACTCTGATAACATAACGTATGTGTGATTTAATATGAGGATTTGCACCTCCATCAAATTATTAACCCACCCCTCATTTGCCTGGTAAGCTTTTAGCCACATAAGCAACCAGCACATCAATATTTAGGATCACACTTCATGCAAGCATCTGTATTCGAAAAAACAATCAAAAGATTTACATAAACAACCATCTACAGAGATATAAAACTTATGCCATAAACAGATTGCAGGAATAAAATTATAGATCAAACAACTTCCATTTGAAACAACAGCAAAAAATCTTCCAAACAAAAAAACAATCAAACTGAGTAACAAACAAAAATACAAAAAAAATAAATACAAATCTTATGGAATTTTGATCATGTCTTTTTCACTACTAACACGCATATAAGACCCACCAAAACAGAAAGTTTGTTTCATCTCAGAATCTACTGACCAAATTTGAAGCACCAATCATTCATTTTTTCTCCTAAAAGAGGATCCCTCAGTAAGCCTAGCACGGCCACCAGTAGGCTGGCATAATACTGTCTGGCAGTTTCCACACACCACAACAGTTTGGGAGTGGCTAAACACAGTGGTTCTGCAATTTACACACAACATACATAATTAAACAGCTTCATATATATAGAGAACAAAACACTCGTCAATAAATGTCAAAATTTTGCTCAATATACAAGCATTTATTTAACAAAACTTACATGCTGAAGCATCCTTGGCATTTCACATCCTTTCCAAGTGAAAAAAAATGAAGACAATCAATTACAATATATAAATCAAAACAAACCAGTAACATTATAGAAACAATAACGAGTATAATTTATGGGAAATACCATGAAAAAAGAGTTGGGAGTTTGAACTATACGCTTGAGCTTGTGCTTCCTTTTCTCAACATCAGCCGGTGGGTGCAGTAAATCGATATCGTTTGACAGAGTCTATCAATTAAAATCGAAAAATAAATTAAACAAACATCTTCAAGAGCAGATAAATTAAAAGGAAAAACACACAATTGAGCAAAATATCGATCGACATAAGGGTAATTCTGACCATCTTGAGAGCAGCCTTGTTGTGAACTCGAAAACCCTAGAAGATAGAGAGAACTCTGCGAGGTTCTATGCAGGAGCGAAAGGAGCAAATTCAAAGCTATTAACTTGTATTTATAGCACTAAAATTGGATGACTTAAAAGTAGCATTCGTTTAAGGTTTTGGCACATAGATTAAGGAAGTGTTATTTATCAAGTAAAATTTATTTAAAATTTCATCACTACCCCTTTATGGGAAATTAAAACTATTAATACAGGAAAGAGAATTTCTTGGGACAATGAGAAAAGGTAGGGGTAATATAAGAAAATAAATAATTTATTCTCTTTAAAAGTTATAAACGATAAACTTTTTAGAATAAATTTTTTCTCCTAAAACGACAATCTTTTAGGAACAGAGGGAATATTTGTTTAGAACTGCTTAATGACCGAATCGTTCAACCACTCAAACTATTTAGACTCAATAGTACTGTCATTTAAATGAAGGTTTTTTTATAATATTAATTATTATATTAAGTAATATTAAATAAATTTATATTAATTTTGAATTTTTTTAGATAGGTAAAATAATAAAAATTTGTTATTCGAATGTTTCAAGCATGTCAATTATCAAATAACTTTTTTAATTCAAATTTAGATTCGGCTCATTCAAGTTTAAATTCATTTAGTTTTTATCAAACATCTCCTAAATCTGAAGGTTATTAAGACATTTTGTTTATCAATTTTAAAATTCTAAATACATTTTAACGTGTCTAAACGATTCATATTTTAATGCCTAAATAAATAAGAATTAGTATTGAATGACAATTAAAATTTACATTCAATATTCATTTTGTAAACAATTTTTGTTATGTACAAAATATTTTTAATTTTTGTTTAACAAAAAATTGGATAACCAATTTAATGAATGTTGTTGTAGTTTTTTGTTTTGATCGTATGTATTATAGAATGTTATTAATATTTTTTTAGTATTTTATTCTTAAAATTATATTTTTTATTGTATACTTCATTAAAAAGTTGTTCAAAAGTGTACATTTTATTTTTTAGACAACATTATTTATTTGTAATTATATACTCCCTTCGTCCCATAGTTATAAGCTGATTTCTTTTGGCACATAGTTTAAGAAAATCAGTTGAAGTGGCAATTTTAACAAAATTTTTTCACATATACCCCTTAATATGGAATTAATGAATAAATTAATTACTCCTTACTTATCACATTGAAACTCTCAACTTAATTGATCATTTTAATTTACATAAACTTTCAACCAATTACAAAACATTTGTTATTCCAAATTCATTTATTGAGCCTAAAAAGTTGAATTCTTTTATTGAGAATACAACAACATTAAATGCGATGGTAACAATAATGACATTAAATGTTGTTTCTTCAAAAAAAAAGTAATGGTTGAATATTTATTATAAGGGCATAAAAATAAAACAATGAACCAATTAAATTTTATAAATAGTAAGTAGCCTATATATTGGGACATTTCAAAATGGAAAATCAGCCTATAACTATGGGACGGAGGGAGTAATAAATTTGTTCATAATAACCAAGAAGATTAACATTGAATAATATACCTATTCATATATTCTAGACAGACAATTATCAAAAATATCATTTCATTATGTATTTAAAAATTTTGTACGCAATTTAACTCGTTTAGATCTTTTTATAAGTTTAGAATTTTTCATTCAACCAAGTTGGGCTGAACAAATGTATTGGGCTCGTAATAGTACCTATTATTGGATTTTTTTTTTTAGAGAAAAGCTGAACTCGGATTTAGAAGAAAAGTCCAAAGATGGGTTGTGTTGGACTTGGACTCACCATCCTTCCCTTAAATAGTCCATTTGTCCTACCCAAAAAAAAAAGTTATTTATAAATTTTGAGTCCCTCTTTTTGTTTAATCGATATAAGATTCTTAAGCTGAACATCGAATTTTTTTATTATTCTATCATCATGATTATTTAACTAAATTCACGTAATATATTTAAATATAAATATAACAAAAAATATATATATATTTTTAATATTTTTGCATAATCCCCTGTCACAACTCACACGTAAAGATGAATAATATGTAAAAGTATTAAAAACAAATGTAAAAAATAAAGTTACTTAAAATAAAATTTACAAATTTTATTTCAAACCCGGCCCAAACCAGGATTAGCCCAACCATACGGCTATACCAAACTAGTTTTAAAAAGTTCCCTTACTACCCCTCAAGAACCCTAAAACTAAAAGTAATCTCTATTTATACCCCGAACAACTTCACGGCCGTCTCACATTACTAGTTTATACAGAGAGATTGCTAATAAGTTGCTTGTGATGAGTTAAGTTGAAATTGAAGAGGTAAACTGTTTTTCTATCTTCAGATTAAATTCATTATTGTTTCTATACAACTGCTCATGTTTTAGCTTTCATTTCCCTTTTCAATTTCCAATTTTGATTATTTCATGATTTTTTTTTTGAGATTCTATTTTTTCCCAGGTGTATTTCACTGTAGGATAAGGATTTGGGACTGTCTACGATGGCTAATATGCATTTCAATTGTTATCTACTTGCACCCAAAAAATCCGAGCTTTGTTTCGAGTCTAAGGTATTTTCGATTTTCTTTTTGCTATATCAGTTTTGTTTACCAAAAGTTGTTTCTTTACTGCTTTTGTTATACATTTTCAGCTGCTACCCTTTGTTAGCTTGTTGCTCAATGTTGCTTTCCTGCATACATTAATACTAAACATTTATTTGTAATAGTCTTGTACGCTTACTAATAGTTACTATTTTTACTGGGATTTTAGAAAATGTTAAGAACTGAACTTGAGCTTGAACTTTCTGCCATTTCCCCGCTAATGCCATTCCCAACATTGACAGATTGATATATTTCCATTTTGGTGAATATATATTCCATTATTATTTATTTTTTTGGAAGTGGTTGGTTTTAAATCTCCGTCCTTGATTAATAATAAATTTTCATTTCTATGTTTGCCTCTAAATGCATGAGGTTCAATATCCAGACATTAGTCAGGTGTCTATCATTGACAATTTGACATCATGGTAGATACCGTTACATGTCTGGAAAATTTAACACAGTAGAAAATCTGATTGATGGGTTTCCCATCTATTATTTAGATAACTCTTGAAAGTGTCCATCGTTGCTAAACAATAGCCATTAATTATGGTTTGAGCTACATCTCGGTGTATGCCAGTGTCACAAGTATTTACTTGTGAAATTTTGACTAGATGAAATTAACCATTAAATCAATATATGAAATTTCTTCAATGCCACTGTGACTGCTGTTTCTAGTTATTTATTTTTGATTTTATTTGGTATCCTATAGCCACATTTTTTAGCTGATATCTTGATCCTTTAGTTCTTTTAGGCAAGTTATTCGGTTGTTTAGATATTATTGTCAATTTTTTTTAATAAAATTCGATGCAACCCTAGTTTTTTTGTTGCTATTTTCAGTTTAAATTATCAAAAGTTATATCTTTACTGCTATTGTTATACATTTTGAGTTGTTTCCCTTTGTGAGGTTGGTGCTTGATGTTACTTACTGCACACATTAAACACTAAGCATTAACTAATTGTAAATGATATAGGTCATAGTCTTATACACTTGATAATTGTTTCTATTTTTACTGGGACTATCAAAGAAATCTCATACTGAACTGGAACTTGAACTTTCTGTCATTTCCCTCGCTTATCTTTCCATTTTGTCATCCATTATTTTTGGAGGTGTTTTGTTTGAAATCTTTGTCCTTGAGGAATAATATTTTTTTATTTGTTTACCTATAAATGCACAAGGTTCAGTATCCATACATTAGTCAGGCGTCTATCACTGATTATGGTAGATGCTGTTACATGTCTGGAAAATTTAAGACAGGGAAGAAAATCTGGTTGATGGGTTTCCCATCTATCATTTAGATAACTCTTGAAAGTGTCCATCGTTGCTAAACAATATCCATAATTATGGTTTGAGCTACATCTGGACCCTATATCTCAGTGTATTCCCACTGTCCACTGTCCAGTAACTTGTGAAAACATGAAGTGTTATGAAATTTTTACCAGATGAAATAAACCTTGAAATCAATATCTGAAATGTCTTCTATGCTCTATTGCGACTACTGTTTCTAGTTATTTGTTTTGTTTTTAATTGGTAACCTATAATAGCCGCCTTTTTAGTTGATATCTTGATCCTTCAGTTCTTTTAGACAAGGTTATTCAGTTTTTAAAAGATTGCCAAAGATGCAGATTTTATAAAATTAGGCAAGTAGTAAGGGAAAATTTAAAGTAAATGAAAAGAAGTTTTCCCAGATTTTTGGGTGGTTTTTAATTTGCCATGCTTCAAACCAGACATAGGCAGGTGTCTTCCACAGTTATGGTTGTGGGGACCGTTGAATGTCTTGGAAAATAAAACAGATGGAAAACTCCGACAATGGGTTCCCATCCTGCTGGTGTCCATCGTTGCCCAGTAATCTTATCAAAATGTTTATACGAGCTACATGTGGACGCTATATTATAAACTATAGACATGGAGTTTTCAAGGTTTCTTTTAGTTTTTCTTTTCATGTAGTTTAAACCAGACATAGGCAGGTGTCTTCCACAGTAATGGTTGTGGGGACCGTTGAATGTCTTGGAAAAGAAAAGTCTGAGATGGAAAACTCTAATAATGGTTTTATATCTTGCTGGTGTTCATCGTTGCCCGGTAATCCAGTTACAATGATTATGCGAGCTACATCTGGACACTATATTTTACAGAAATACATCTTCTATTTTGTGTATGTCTATGTTTTTTTGGTGGGTTGGGGAGGGGGTTGAGATGAAGTTTTTTGAGAAGTGGGCTTGTAACATATTGTTGCTAATTTTAGCAACATTGATATTTTCAAAAATATAACTTCCCTTACGCCTGTGTTTTGGGGTTGGGCCTTTGGGGTGTAATAAAGCTTTTAGAGATTTTTACTACTTTATGGGATCAGTTCATTTATAACCATTGGAAACTTGTGGTTTTTGTTGCATATAGTTCTTGTGTGTTGAATCCACACTCATGCTTTGTGTGTTCTTGTTTACTTGTGTTTTATCTGTCTCGTATAAATTTTTATTTCATCTTCTTTGTATTTCCAATGTGAGTTATATTTGTTAGCTATCTGATTTTTTATTCAGGTTTGTATCAATGTCTTTATGGTAGTTAGAGAATAGTATATCCCCCTTTATAGTATGAAGATACCAGTTTACAAAGACAATGATACACATTCTTACATACTCCCTCTGTCCCAAGATAAAAGTCCTTATTACTATTTTGGGTTGTCCCATGTTAAATGTCAACTTTTTTTTAATAACCAAACTTTTACACATGTTTTCCTATTATGTCCGTAGCATTAAATATCTCATACTTTTCTTATTCTAATTCTCTCTCCATATTTAATGACATTATTATGGGCAATTTTGTCATTTTATTCATCTTCTTAATATGCGTGAAAAATCCACCAAGACTTTTATCCTGGGACGGGGGGAGTATAAAAAGTTACTTCATTCTGTTCCTTTTAAATTCAGTATTATTCTCCCTCCCTCCCTCCCTTTCTTTTAATGTTTTATAGTATATATATACTGTTTCTTTGTCAGCAGGGATGCACTTGCGTCCACCATTTCATCTAAGAACGCAACGTTTTGTAGCAGGTCTAGGTCAAAGTTACAGACAAAAGGAGAGACCTCTATGAATTTCATCAATATTTATGATGTCTTTTTTGACTGTGATCGCTATTCTGTAAGTTTAGACAATTTTATATGAGTTCTATTATAGGTAAATTATCTTGCTCATCTCTAGTAGGTTAATCATATAACTCTTTAAGATACTATACATTGGGAAGCCAGATTGACCCACATGCAACACTGGGTCATAGACCTGCTATTATGCATCAGTTTTTGATTTCCTAAATCTTTCACAGGTTCAGATTGTTTGCCTTATTTTTCATCCCTAAATCTAGTTCAGTTTACTTTTTTTTAGTTAAATTGGATATTGTTTACAATAAATTTGTTTAGGTTGAAGAAAAGAAATTGGCAATGAAAATATTAGTCCTTTTGAGTCCATGGTTGGCCAAAGAAAAGCAGAAAAATCAGAACTCTCAACTGGAAAAAACTCACATTGACAGGACTATTATTGTTCGAGATCCGGTAAATTCTGTTGCATGGTTGAAAATACCTGGCAATTCCATTTTATGATTTGATTTTGTACATTCAGGATTGTGCAAAATTAGATTTGTATTGTACTTAATATATGAGAATGCCCCGACTTGCAGGGACCGAGGCATATTTGTTTTGCCGAAGACAATTAGAATAAATCCCTCTAGAAGATATCGAGCTGTCTTCATCGGACCATGGTTAAACCATGGTCCCCAAGACGATTTCCAGTGGAAGAAGTTTTACAGGTCCTTCAGCATAGATCTTCATGGTCAGGAGTCGAGGAAAAGATAATTGGCAAAGGGCAAGAAAGCTGAAGGCTCATTTTCTTCTGTTTGCTCTCTGTAAATTATAGAAATTGTAATTGGTTTACAGAAAGTGAAAATAGAAAAGCTAAGGTCCTCCAACAGTTGTATTACCAAAAAAAAACGTTGCCCTTCCCTTTGTAAATTGGATGGACCCTAGGACAAGAGTAATGAGAAAATAAAACATTTGTCACATAAAATTAATTGCCCAAGGTATTGTCCAACTAGTAAATCCAATGTTTAACATATTTTAAGTTTTGCTACTTTTGTAAAATAATAATTTATAATATATTCAACTATTAATAAATAAATAAAAATTGATTAATTAATTAAGTCAATTTAAGCACAATGTTTAATCAATTTTATAATAATTTGTAAGAAAACAAGATGAATACAAATTAGAACATTTATGTCCAAATTATTAAAATAAATAAGATTGTGTTTGATATATTGGTATTTGTTTGCTAAACTTTTTTATAATTATGTATAAATATTGATATTTATGTCTAATTTATTAAAATACGAACACCCATCACCACCGTTTTGAATGTAACAAAGTTTTGGATGGCAAGTTGGCTTCCAATGCCACACGATCTACCTAACAGTCCTACACCTAAAATTGTCATGTAATAAATAAGATTGGTTTTTATATTTTAAAGTTAGTTAAATATATTTTTATCATAATTTTTTTATAAATTTAATTTTTCCTAAAAATATAATTATGAGTAGTTTAAATTTTACAAAAAAAAATATACTGAATTTGTTCCTAATTCTTTTAAAACAAGTGCAAAAATTCTGCGGCCTAACACTATATATTTAACATTTTTTTCAAAACACTTAATTATATGCAAAATAGAATTCTATTTTTAAAAGTAATCTATATCTCAGAACAAGCAACTCAGCCAAACGGGAAAGTAGGGATTATTTCATTCCCTATAGGCTATATCGATAGATTTAATTACTTGAAATTCCAACCGTCTAGCAACTTCCCTCGTGATTTACCAATCGTCAACAGTTTTACTTTGTTTATTAAAGAGAAGACTCATAACTAATAAAAAAGAATAATTGTACAAATATTTTACAAATCGTTGATGTGATATACTTCACCTCAGTTTTTTATGTGGAGCTGAAGACTACATTAAAACAATTTATTGATCAATATATTGAGGTGAAATATGCCACATCAGTTTGTAGAATAATTTGTGTCTGTAGCATTACTCAATAAAAAAATATTATGTCATCCGTATACTGCTTTTATAATATTTTCATATATTTTTTAAAAATAAAATATGAAAATATTATAAATATTCTAGTGATTTATATGAAAACAACTTTGTCACATTTATGCTTGGATGTTTATTTATTATATGAATTTAATAATTTTCTTTCCCCTAATAATACATGAAGTATACTTTGTACCTATTAAAACAACGTGTAATGAATCGAGATGTTATATCTTGCGATTTTATGTATGAATTCTTTGCGTATTAAATGAAAATATTATATATTGCCATTTTATGTAAATTCTTTTATTGTCAATCACATGAATAATTGTATATTGGTGATAATATTTTTGATAAGATATATAATATTATAATGTACGTCACAAGTGTAAGTGGATTGAATACTTTCGCAATACATTACTCGCCATAATCAAACGAAAAAGAATTTAGCCATATACTACAAAACAGACATGACCCGACTAGGCTGATTCAACCGGTTGAAGTGGAAATTAGTTAGATGTCCGGTCCAATTGAACCACTTTAGTCAATTTTTTAATTTTTTTGTGCCAATTTTTTTTAATATTAAATTAATCACTTTTAATAATATTATAACTTAATTTTATTATGCTTTAATTCATAAAAAAATGAAAATTTTAAAATTTTATTACTAATTATTAATAATATACATATATTTTATATTTATAATGTTATCGATTGAATAACAGTTGAATCAGTAGTTATAATGGTAAGCAAGTAAGGTGGGTTGTTGGGTATAGAAATGGAATGTTTCTACAAAATATTGAAGGTTGAGTACTGACTGATTGGTGTATACTGTATAGTATTGGTATTTGGAGTATTATCATTTCCTGTCTCACTCAATTCTCATCTATCACTAGATCTACCCTCCAATAAAAAACATGTGGCAAAATATATACCATGCATGGTTTAGACTGACTCGTACCGCATCTCCAGGTGGTTAACATCCGCCCGTCCATCCAACCTAACTACACCACCTTCTCATCTCTATTTAAAGCTTCTTTGCTTTCTACTCCATATTTCACTTTATTGACTTGGAAGAGAAAATTAGGGTTGATATTTCTTTTGTGTATCCTAGCTATAAAAGATAAAAATGGCTACTATTTCTGTTGAGGAAATCCGCAAAGCGCAGAGAGCTCAGGGTCCGGCCACAATTCTGTCGATCGGCACCGCTACGCCTGCTCATTATGTGTATCAGGCTGATTATCCCGATTATTACTTTCGAATTACGAACAGCGAGAACAAGACTGAGCTCAAACAAAAATTTAAACGAATGTGTATGTATATTATTTAATTTAATTTTTGTATATAAAAACTAATTATTCATATATAGTAATATTTTACTACTACAACACTTCTCTTTCTTTTATATATTACAATATTAATTAATTAACACTCGTGTACTCCTCTTAATTCTGTAATGTTACACTTTCATCTTATAGTCGTAAGTTTATATATATATATAGTATCTCACACACACGGCCTCGATCTCTAAAATTAAAGTTTACTTGTTTCACTCTAAAACGATCGAAAAATTATCACTTTATTTAGATAAAACTTTACATAAATAACAATTCTCTATAATTTTATTTAAATAAACGAGGAGTCATAGTATGTTCAAATATATTCAGCCAACTTTTGTTATATATTACTCTGGATTAAATCAATATATATATATATATATATATATATATATATATATATCCATGCATTAACTATACTATCCTGACGATGATAAATTACATGCAGGCGAGAAATCCATGATCAAAAAACGTTACATGTACCTAACAGAAGAGATTCTCAAGCAAAATCCAAACGTCTGCGCCTACGAGGCACCTTCCTTGGACGCGCGTCAGGACATTGTCGTTGTGGAGGTGCCGAAGCTCGGCAAGGAAGCCGCATCCAAGGCCATAAAAGAGTGGGGGCTACCTAAATCAAAAATCACCCACCTCATTTTCTGCACCACCTCCGGCGTCGACATGCCCGGCGCCGACTACCAGCTCACCAAGCTGCTCGGCCTCCGGCCATCCGTCAAGCGGTTCATGATGTACCAGCAAGGCTGCTTCGCCGGCGGAACGGTCCTCCGAATGGCCAAGGATCTCGCCGAGAACAACGCCGGCGCACGTGTCCTTGTGGTGTGCTCCGAGATCACCGCCGTCACTTTCCGTGGGCCGTCGGAGAACCACCTGGATTCTCTGGTGGGTCAGGCTCTTTTTGGTGACGGTGCGGGTGCGGTGATTGTGGGTTCGGATCCGGATATGTCCGTGGAGCATCCGCTTTTCCAAATCGTATCCGCGGCCCAGACGATTCTTCCGGACTCGGAAGGTGCGATTGACGGACACTTGAGGGAAACTGGGCTCACTTTCCATCTCCTAAAGGATGTGCCCGGACTGATTTCGAAGAACATTGAGAAATCACTTAAGGTAGCGTTTGGGCCCATTGGAATATCCGACTGGAACTCCATTTTCTGGATAGCCCACCCCGGTGGCCCGGCTATTTTGGACCAGGTGGAGCTTAAACTGGGTTTGAAAGAGGAGAAAATGCGGGCGACCCGACAAGTGTTGAGTGACTATGGTAATATGTCAAGTGCATGTGTTTTGTTCATTTTGGATGAGATGAGGAAGAAGTCTAGTGAGGAAGGAAAGGCAACCACTGGTGATGGGTTGGATTGGGGCGTTCTTTTCGGGTTTGGGCCGGGTTTGACGGTAGAGACGTTGGTGTTGCATAGTTTCCCAGCTACCATTACTCACTGATTACGATGTTATATTTATATATATATATAGGAAATTGATATTTACATATATTAAAATAATATTTTCACACGAATTTCTCTCTCACTCACTATTCATACGAGAGGAATCATATGAAAATATTAATTTTTTATGTGAAAATATAAATTCCGTGCTTTTTTTATTTTCACAGGTGAAGATTAATTTTCGAAAAGAGAGATCGAGGAGAAAGACTTTTTTCGAAAATTAGGCACTTATGTGGTGGTATTGTTTATGTGATTAATGGTGTGTTTCGAAAACCTTACATTTGTATTCATGTCATAATATTTAATATATAAATAAATTAATTGTGTCCCGTGCCTCCGATAATATGGATGGTAGGATTTATTTCAAATTTTGGACTGTCCAGATGATTTATTAGAGTGAACGAAAAATTCAAAATCAGTTTTATTTTGTTAAATAGATTGTTTGTTGAAACCTATTTAATAATAATAAATCATTAATTTGGAGGTCATGAAAGCTCAAACATGAGTTAGTTAATGACAAAAATAGATTATCAAGAGTTTTATTTTGTCATTCGAACTTTATGTATAAAATTGACATATTTGATGGACTTGGATAGGCACATGACATGACATGACATGACATAAACAAAACATGATGGACCCATTTAAAATTAATTAAAGCCATGTTTTAGTTTTTATTCACATTCTACCTAATTAATCTCTTCACTTTTCTATATATATAATTTAATAATCTTTTTTCACTTCATATATAATTTTCAAATTTTAAATTGATAACTTTTCCCTCTTTAATTGGATCCTAATATTAACATGAAGCATACTCTATACATACATGTACCTAGTTAGGACAAATAATAAATAGAATGGAATGTTTCTACAAATATAGAAGAGTATTGACTGTTTGGTGAATTTGTTACAATTAACAAAAACTCTACGTACCACGCACGTAATCTATTTAGAGATTTAGATTTAAGTGAATTGTACCGTACAAATTCATTAATAAAAAAATATTACCTAACTAGATAAAAATTATTTATTTTATCGAATAATATTACCGTAAAAATTTGTTTGTTCACTGAATTATCGAACAACGAACGTAAACATGCACAGTGAGCAAACGATAACGCCCTAAAAGCTTGACGGGCGGAGCGGCCAGTAAATAACTCCAGTGTAAGAATAAATACATGTCAAAAACGTCAACAATAAAAGTATGTAATTACTCGTGTGTAAAATAAGTTGTACATAAAACCTGAATTATGATCGTATTTTTATTATAGTGTGACACATCTCAATGTACTACTACGCTCCTCTCTGAGTAGGAATACGACTCTTTATTACAATCGTTACCATACTTAGATAAAAAGTCAATTTTCAAAAAGTCAAAATTAACACGGATTGCACCATTTTTATAATAGAATTAAATTGTATAGTAGAAAGTCAAATAAGATAAATAGTCATAAGTTATAATTAGAATCGTAGATTCCTTATAATGTCGATCAAGCCTCCTGATTGAAATAGTCTGCCACGTGGAGTATCCGCGGCCGGACTCGGAAGGTGCGATTGATGGAAACTTACTTTTCATCTCCTAAAAGATGTGCCCGGACAGAAATATTTTAAAGTCATTGAAGGAAGCTTTTGTGGCCATTGGAATATCTTACTGGAACTCCATTTTCTGGGTAGCCCATCCGGGTGACCCGACTATTCTAGATCAGGTGGAGCTTAAGCTGGGTTTTAAATGTGAGCGCCCCGACAAGTGTTGAGTCAAAGTGGTAATATGTGTAGTTCGTACGTTTAGTTCATTTTGGATGAGATGAGGAAGAAGTGGGACGGGCGATGGGTTGGATTGGGATGTTCTGTTTGGGTTCGGGGCGGGTCTGACCGTATACAATTCAATAGTACAAAAACAAAAGATGATGGATCAACCATACGAGACTCGATGCCTGCCCAAATTAATGATAGCTCATTTAAGTGGTTTTACACTCCTCCCAAGGCCCAATCTCAGGACTAGGGATGAACAAGTAATGGACCAAAATCGAAAAAACCGAGCCCAAACCAAACCCAAAACTTTTAAACCATCAACTTAACAGTTACAAAATAATGAAAACCCGAGCTTAGTCGACTAGTTCTGATTTGCACCCATGAACCAACCGAACCGACCGAATATTTAAAGTTACGAATATATTTATATTGATAAATATAATTATATATAGAATATACTTTTACTTACTTGTGTACAATCATACTCAAATTTTTTAGTATATGATACAATATTTTATTTACCATGCTAGTAAATTTTGGCTTAATGGATGTTTATTATTCATGTATGCTTAATTACCTTTTGAGTTGTTTATTAATATTTTGGTCTTAAGTTATATTGGGAATAAGTTTAAAGTTTTATTACTAATGACCATTAGTATTTGTCAAAATTTGAGTATAATATTTTATTTACCATGCTAGAAAATTTGTGTTTGGTTGTTTAATGATTTAATTTTATATTTAATTGTTCATTTGTTCTTAATTCAAATTGTCTAAATCGACCGATTTAACTAAATAGACCCATTCCCGACTATAAAGGTTTGGGCGATTTTAAATTTGAATAATATTACGGACACAAATTATTTTACAAAAATTTAAAAATCGTTGATGTGACATACTCCACCTCAGCATATTGTGTGAGGCCGAAAATTATATTGAAGCAATTTATTGATCAATATACTGAGGTGAAATTTATCACATCAATAATTATAAAATAATTTGTGTATGTAACATTATTATTTAATTTTTAAATTTTTATAACCGCTTTAAATAATTTAATTATTTTTTTAATACAAAACTAACCAAACCTACTCAGGATTATGGTTACTTTTCTCCCACCAAAACTCCTTATTCTAGTTTCAAGGTGCCCTGTACTCTCTTGGTAACATGCAGAGCTATATGACAATTGACAATGTCAGGTTCAAGTTTCAACCAACAACCATAATTCCTAACCGGAAGTTAATACTCTTGGATTGTAGTATTTGTTTATAAGAATTATATTTGGGATATGACTATTAATACTCTCTCTTATTTAAATTAAATGACGTTTTAAGGAGTTTAATTTTATTCTATATAAGTGTCGTTTTGAAATATCTATGCAATATTGCACTATTTTTTTATAATACCCCTCTATTTAATATGCTTAGTAAATATAATTGTGGAGAGAGAAATAATTAATTAGGGACAATTGTGGAGAATGAGAAGAGACAATTGTGGAGAGAGAAATAATTAATAAGGGACACAAAAGATATTTTGTGTTATTTCTTAATAAATGTGCTTAACTCTAAAATGATATTTAATCTGAATAGAATGGAGTAGTAAGTATCTTGTTTGTTTTTAAGTTTAGATTTGAGATTGTTAGTGTATGAATTATAAAATTACTTAAAAATTTTGAGATTATTTTGCAAAGTAAGCAAGTTGTCATATAATATTCGTTTGGTCGAGTAATATTCTTTTTGTTTTGGAAATATCCGTATGCACGACCTAATCATCAGTGGACCACATAATGTAATAACTGCTTGATATGTAAAGCGTACGAAATAACTTTTTTATAAAAATAACGACAAATTTTTTATCGTTAATCGTTGAAATACCCGGTGATAAAAGTACCTGCACAGTAACACACGGTATTGCACAGTATTTTTAACCCTGTGGTTTCAAATTATAAAATTATTATTTATTTTTAATAGTCAAATTAATATATTTAAATTTTAAAATTAATAAAATTCACTAAAAATTACAAAACATTAAATCTTACGATAACTAATACTTTTTAGATAGTTTACAACTTGACCGAGGAAGAATTACAGATTTAATTTATGGGGGGTAAAACATAAAATACGGTGAGGGGGATCAGACATACTACGTGTAATGAATCAACTATTTACGATAAATAAAAAAAGTTCATTCTATTTATATTTGTAAGACCCCAAATTATTAATAAATGAAATTTATTTTCCTCTATTTATTATTTTGAAATAGTAAGGATTGATTTGATTAATGTGGATAGTTATGAGTAAAATACGCAAATATTTCAAAATAAGCAAGTGGTTATAAAATATTCATTGTTGTCGGGGAATATTACGTTTGGTCGTGGAATATTCTTTGTTGTCGGGGAATATTAAATGCGTATGGACTTGGAGCCTTTTATGGGCCCCATAACTGAAAAGCGATTGGATGAAGAAAAACGACAAATATAAGTTGTTTAAAAATAACTACAGTAGTTATTACTGCATCTTCGTTAAAATACCCGGTGGTTAAAACACAAGAATACTGCCGTTATTGCATGGAAGACACTCAGATTGCACCAATTATTGATTCTTACGTAAAGAAGACACTACTCAATAATTGTTATAGTAGTTCTTCGCTCAATTATTTTATTTTATTGATTCAATAATTCTTTGTGTTGATATTTTATATTATCGTTGTTTCAATAATTGTCACTATACAGTATTTTTCATTATCGAAGCAATAATTCATATTATCTGAATAATATTATTAGATAACATTATTGACAATGTCTAAAAAGTTTTGTCTAAGGAGAGGTTTGGTCACCTAATCATTGCTTGTAAGAAGGAGAAATTCTTATTGAAAGCCCTCTTTTCTGAACCGCGCACTGGATGTCAATATTGTGATTCTGTAATATTATTTGTGAATAATTAATTATTGATTTATATGATGAGGAAAATATTGATTTTATGTGGATATAGATGGAAAAAAATTTTAATGTAACAATTGTTGAAAATTGAAATTTTATCTTTTTCTGATAAAATAATTTATTTAAATATATTATTATATTTTAATAATATAATAATGATGATATTTTTACGATGAATGTAGGATATATGAGTATATGTAGAGGTGGAGTATTTTTGTTACCAAAAAATGTTTAAAACATGTTAAACATGTCGGTGGACCCCATTTATTGACTGAAATTTGATTATAGCCTGTAAAATCGTCCGTTTATGAATTTCGATCAATTTTTATTTGGAATTTGGAAAAACTTTCTTCTGCAAAGTTGTAGAGAATTAAATTTCCTATAAAAAATGCGAGATTCGAATTTTCTGAAAAAGGGCTATTTGTTGTGAATTATTGAAGTTCCGAAACTCCGAAATAATTGATTTTTGAAAGTTTAAAATATTTTAATTATGAAAAACATTTTTGGTGAGTTAAGTGGGTCTAGCATGTGTTATTGATTGCTGAAATCAGATCTCCAAAAGTGGGCGTATGGAGTTTTAACATATAATAATATTATTTTAATAAATTTTCGCTTTGGTGTTCTAAGCATTTTCCTATAAATAGGTGCTTGGGTTAGAATTGAAAATTACACCGTAAACCCAAGTTTTCTATATTTTCTCTATATATATTGGAGCGTATTCTTGTGAGGATTTTGATACTTTGAGTATTGTTATACTGGTCTGAGTTCCTTTAAAGACTATACCCAGATTTTTTAGCGGAGGTACTAATCTTCGAGGTAAGGGATATTATTATTTTTTTCAGTAATGATATTATTTCTTCAATATCATTATCTTTGAAATATTGATCTGAAGTTTTTATCAAATTTGAAACTTTTGGTGTCGAGTTCTTATTCACGATACTCTGACCTTTATTCACGTATCTGACACTTTATTCACTGAATCACTAAGACTATTCATCGAAAAATGAAAATTTTCCCTTTTAGTCTAAAATATCTATTGTGGATACTAGCTTTAATTGTATCCATGTTTTAATCATTCTTGAATTTTACACCACTATGATTATTTTTGAGGTATTTTTGGACATAGATAAAAAAAAAGTACGAATCCTTAATCCTTAATCCTTGTCATTTTGTTTCACCGGATTCGCTTCTTTAAAATATTTTTCATCATCCTCGGTCTTAAATGATGATATTATTGAATATCTTTGGCCCAGTAGTGCAAAGATGAATGATTTCGATGAATATCTTTGGCCCGTAGTGCAAAGATGAATGATGTTTAGATGAACATGACTAATCGATGAATATCTTTGGCACTGTAGTGCAAAGTTGAATATTTGATTCCGATATATATTGATTGATGTTACAGGGATAAAAGATAGATTTATGAACTTTTAAATTCATACATGTAAGATAGTAGATTTCATCCTCTACTTAACTCTTCTAATGAATTATTATTTTTTCATTGCGAATATTGATTTAAAACTTGTTGTCTATTGTATTCTATTAGATTTTTCCTGTTGGAGACTAACGATAATTTGTTGTATATTATCTTAGTCATAATATTCTTCTTTGGGCTAATTGAGCTCACCCTTTTCCTTTTTTGTTCCATTTTTCTTCTCGGGAGGAGATAATGTAGCGAGTACGAGTCGGGGGATGTAATGATGGTTCTAGATAGAGTTGTTTAGTAGTCCTCACCATTTTTGTAAAATAATGTATCAATAATTATGATGAGGATTTATTTGTATGTGGATATTGTTTAGATGGCAATATCTGTATTTAAACTCACAGTTTTACTATTGTAATAATAAAGTTGTAGTTGTTTCTGTACCATGTATTGACAACTCAGAATGGGTGGTGTATACCTATTTTGGGGGCGTCACAATATTTATCTTTGTATTGACTAAAATTTTTAGATGAAGTATTTGTTTTACTAGAGGTGTGAACCAAGCAAGTGAATGGTGAAGCTGGCTGAAATTGGCCGAAGCGGCCAAGCAAAAAAAGGTCAGCCAAAAAGGCCCGGATTTTTTGTAATTTGAAATGTGGTGAGCCAAGTTCTGGTCAAGTTTACTTTACCACCACATGCTTCTTCCATATTTTTTTTTTCAAAATTTTGATACACCAAAAATAGTAATAATAATAAATATTAAAAATAATAAAATAATTTATAATAAACAATAATTCTAATACATATAAACATTGTCCACTTAATATAAACAATAATTCTATTTATTCATAACTTCATATAATAATTCTATTGATATTTCAATGCGATGCATGTTAAGCTGCTATGTTTGATAATTCAATCTTAAACTTTGAAATTAGGATTGAGACCAAATTTTAACAAAAATTGATTTCAATTTAATGAAATAACAAAAGTAGTTCAGTATAATCTTAATTCTAAAATTTTGAGTTGAGTATCAAACGTATAACGTTAAATATATAGTGTCTCAAAATAATATAAAATATATATTGTCAACCTTATAAATACTCCATAAGGATAAAGTAACTGTAATTTATATATATATATATATATATATATATATATATTTTTATTTATAAATATATGAAATTATGTGCTTGTGTTTGATATATAAAAAAAATTTGAAATCGTAGTTTAACATTTTACTATTAAGTTTTTGTGATTGTATAAAATAAATAATAATAATAATAATAATAATTGTAACATTTTACATAATGTAGTGTTGATTATTATCATTTGATATAACAACAAAATAAATTGCTCCAACCTTAATTATTTCTACTGATTTTTTTTTATTTCTACTATATAATCAATTGTAAATGGTGGGTGTTGTTAATCAATATAACTTTCAAAGGGTTTGAACTCTTATTTATTTATTTACAAGTCTTGTGTTCAAGCCTCATAACCCATAAGGATCAATTTTTTGCAAAAAAAAAATTCATGTTGTCGTAGACCCACGCCTCACATTTTCATGGGCTAAAAATTTGAAGTTTCAACGCCTGGCCTACCAGAATGTAAGTAGTAAGTCCTAACTTCATGGACTTGGCCTCTTTTTGCCAGGTCTAGTTTTACCTAAAGGAGAGATCATTTTTTTTTAATTTCAAATAAAAGATTATTCTTTTTGATGATTGAGTTTTTTGTATGATCATAAAAAAAAATCATTATACAAAATATTTTACGTGTTGACACAAATTTTAGTTTTTAGGGAAAGTAAGAATAATTTTAGAGGTTATTTAATAAAACTGAATGAAATTTTTTGAATAATTAAGAAATCTGAATGAACTATAGAACAAAGTCTAGAATGAATGTATTTTACAATTTTAACTTTTGAAATATGCTTGACAAGTTTGTTACTTCATTGAGTTTTGACATATACCAACATAATAAATTTAATTGTCAATAATACATTAATTTTATTCATTTTTATTTTATATATAAGTTCGTTTATTTTATTTTTTTCAAAAGTATTCAAATTAAAATTTAATTAGATATTTTATTTATTAAAATCACATATTTTTATTGTATTATCAGTTACTTATTTTTATTTTGAAATTATTGGATCTAGTTCAAGGTCTCAAGAATTGAATGGCCATGATGCCCGGTTGTGTTATGATAGAATATTGCTGATTTTTTTTTTAAAAAAATAAAGATTGAAAAAAATGATAAAGTAAGTATTTTGTTTTAATAAAGGAGGGTATCTTAGTAAGAAGCCATTCAGTACATTAATTATTTAAATGACACTTAAATCACTGCATTTTATAAAAATTTCAGTTTCAATAAATTATATTAATTATTTTATATTAAAAAAAAAAAAAAAAAATATTCTGGACGGTCACTGCGCCGGTCGAAAATAGCCGTCCCCCTAGACTTTTTCTTCAGGTTTTAGGCCATTCAAATTCAGTAAGATGCAATCCAAATCCAAAAAGATACGAGGTATATAGGCAAATGGACCCACGTGTATCTCTACAAATTTCTGGACGCATGTTTATTTAACATGTCTAGTCATAATTGAATTTTGGGCTTGAAATCATTTCTCTTTTGAAAATAAATAAATTAATAATAGGATCTCTTTTTTCAAACTATAATAATAATATCGATTTTTTTTAAAAATAAATTTTAAATATTTTTAAACTTAAATTATCGTAAAAATACCCGTTGTTATAATATTATTTTCAAATTTTAATTAAATTATATCAATTTTAAAAAAATATTTCAAATTAATTTTCTAGTCAACCGTAATTTTATAATTCGAAACGGAGTGAGTATATCACTAAGTCATTTCATATATTGAAACGGAGTGAGTATATCACTAAGTCATTTCATATATTGGTGTCTTTCTCAATGTAATACAGTACAAAACTTGTATACTAGTTTCTACCGTAATTTTTTTTAAAAATTAATAGGAGAAGGGATAGAAGTTAAAGATAAAAAGTGGGTTTTACTTTTACTGGTGAATGCATCACATATTCAAATTTGCTTGATTGTGGGTAATCATTCATGATCATGATCATTATCATTATTGTGACGCCCCCAATCGGTTGAGCTGGCTCATTATCACGCTCTACTAACTGAGCCTTATTCACAACATTTGAATATAAATAAAGTTTGTGAGAAATATTCGTGTCATTCGTTCTTCATTATCAACTAAATCGGATGCAAATCAGGATAACTCCGCAAACTTAGCTTCGTACTGCGACACGTTCATATTGTTTTGCTCCAGCTTGATGAACTCAACCTCCTTCATGTGACGAATACTTTCGGGAAAATACTTGTCGTTGAACAATTTATAGAACTTCTCCCAAGACATCTTCAGTGCGGCAGATTGAGTACGCTTTACAGATTCTCAACAGTAATCTGCCTCTCCTCACAACATGAAGGTGGCAAAGGAAACTTTTTACTTCTCGGAACATCCCAAGACATCAAATATCTTGGTGATCTGCTTTATTCACGCCTCTGCCGTAAGTGGTTCTGGCTTTCCCAAAAACTCAGGTGGTCCCAGCTCCTTGAATTGCTTGGTTGTGACAGATCGCGCGTTGCTATCACTTCCACCCGTATTTTGTACACGAGTCTCCCTCGTCTGATTTTGCATAAACTGCAACAAGCTCCTAAACATTTCATCATTCATCGTTTGCTTGGTAGTGTTGTTTACAGGAGGAATATTGTCTTCCTGTTGCACGTTCCCCTGGGTGGTGATTAAAGGTGTCTCCACTGTCTCATTCACTCCATCGTTAATATTTCCCGCTGCCATTCTTAAATACTGCCATGAAACAAGGGTTAATTAAACAAATTAACATATTATCCCTATACTACGGCCGCAAATAAATACCAAATAAACTTAGTCGAATCATACTAATGGCGAATTCTCCATCTCTCCTCCTAGTTCTTTGTCTCACATCTCGGCCGGGGATCATATCCTAAGCTCGATACTGTTGTGACGCCCCAAAATAGGTATACAACACCCATTCCGAGTCGCCAAATACATGGTACGTAGAAGTAAACTACAACTTCAATAATACAATTGTGCGTGCAAAATACGACAACACATCTGTGAGAGTTTAAATACAAATATTATCTTTTAGACATATCCACACTCAAATAAGTCCTAGTTTCTGATTATTCAAACACTATTTTACGAAATAGTGAGGATTTGCTAAAACATCTTTCTAGAACCATCACTCCGTACCCCGACTAGTTCCTGCTATGTTCTCACCTCCTGAGAAAAATGGAACAAAAAGAAAAAGGGTGAGCTCAACTAGCCCAGTAAATAATATTATGACTTAGATAATATACAACAAATTATCGTTAGTCTTCAATGGGGAAAAATCTGATAAAATATAATAACCAACAAGTTTTAGATCAACAACTGCAGCAGAAACATCAATCCATTAGAAGAGTCAAGTAGAGAATGAGTTCTACTATCTTCTAAGATTTAAAAGTCCATCATAATATATTTTATCCCTGTTACAACAATCAATATACATCTTTAATCAAATATTCATCCTTGCACTACATGCCAAAGATATTCATTTGTATCACCAGTTGGTCATGTTCATCTCAACACTGTTCGCTCATTCTTGCTACGGGTCAAAGATATTCATCGATTAATCATTTATCTTTTAGTACTACAGGTAGAAGATATTTAGTAATATCATCATTTAGGATGAGGATGATGAAAAATATTTTAAAGAAAAGCGAATCCAATTGAAACGGAAGGACAAATAGTAGGGATTCATATAACAGTTTATCCAAGATCAATAATACTTCATAAATACCAATTTTGAAGCGAAATTCAAAATAAAGATCAAAATATGGATACAATCAAAGATAGTAACCATAATAGACATCATGGACAAAAAGAAGAAAATTTTATTTTTCGGTGAATAGTGCCGTATTCGTGAATAGTGTCGTATACGTGAATAGTAATCCTGACACAAAAGTTTCAAATTTGATAAAAATTCAGATCAATACTTCGACATAATGATATTGAAGAAATAATATCATATATGAAGAAAATAATATCCCTTACCTCAAAATATCAGTACTTCTGATCGGAATATCGGTATAAGACTGAAAGAAACTTGCACTGATGAATAAAAACTCACAAAGTATCTAAATACTCACAAAATACACTCAATAATCTAGAGAGAGAAAGAGAGAAAACTTGTTTCTAGTGTGATTTTTAATTCTAACTTAGCCCTCTATTTATAGGAAAATATTAACAGACTTGACCTGCAACCTGATGGCTTTACCTGCCACTATTCCCACCCACCACATTTGAAATAAAATTCAGCACATTTCTTCACCAACCACAAGTGGGGCCCACTCAATTCTAGAATTTTCCACCAAAATCATTTATAAACCTAATTTACGAATCACCACCTCTTAAAATTCATAACAAATCATACGTTCATTTTTAATGGTTCAAAATTTGTGGACATATACTCAACTTATATATGTATAACATATCCAAAAATTACAACGATCCAACGGTCGGATTAAAAATTATAACTCACGCAATATATCTCAAAAACACTGGTTTAATTTTTTTAATACCTTCATTCCGATAAAAATACTGATAAAACACCTTAACATTAACTCTTTCATTTTTAACCACAATAAATATATCCAACATTTATATTCACATAAAATAAATATTTCCTTATCATATGAATCAATAATTAATTATTCACAAATAATATTACGTAATCACATTTATGATGACCGGTAGTTCCTGGGAAGAGGGGGCTTTCCAATAAGAATTTCTCCTTCTTGCGTAGCAATTAGGTGACCAAACCTCTCCTTGATTGAACTTTCTAGACATTGCCAATAATCTATCTAATAATATTATTCAAATAATATGAATTATTGATCCGATAATGGAAAATATTGTGCGAAGACAATTATTGAAACAACAATAATATAAAATATCAACGCAACAATTATTGAATCAATAAAATAAAATATTGAGCAATAACTACTATAACAATTATTGAGTAGTGCGCCTTCTACGTAAGGATCAATAATTCAATAATCTTTATCGCGATACTGGTGTCTTCTTTGTCTTAACTACGCCAGACATTCAGTATTTTAACCACCGGTATTCCAACAAAGTTAATAGCAGAATAACTACTGTGCTGTTATTTATAAAAACTCAATTTTGTCGTTATCTTCATCCAACCGCTTTTCAGTTATGGGGCCCACAAATAGGCTGCTTGGCGTATTTAATATTCCCAACGTAAAGAATATTCCACGACCAAACGAATATTCCCCGACAAAATAAATATTTTATAACCACTTGTTTATTTTGTAAAATTTGCACATTTCACCCATAACCAAAATATTATATCAAATTGATACCTTATTATTCACAATAATAAATAAAAGAAATTTAATTTTATTCATTAAAAAGTTAGGATCTTACAATTATCATTATCAGGGGTGTATTAGATTATGTTAATATTGCAGGAGTAATTAATAAAAAAGTAATGCTATAGACATAAATTATTTTATAAATATTTTATAAATTGTTGATGTGACATACTCCATTTCAGCATATTGATCAATAAATTGTTTAAATATAGTCTTCGACCCCACACAATATACTGAGGTGAAATATGTCACATCATCAATTTATAAAATATTTATAGAATAACTTGTATCTAGCATTATTCTTAATAAAAATCTTGCGACTTTTGAGGCCATTTCTTTATTGTTGTTGAGAGAGACGAGAATCCCATCCCATCCCATGTGGAAATTGGAAGAAACACTAGTGTAGTGTATATTTTTACGTTAATATTTGATATTTTTACATGTATAACTTAAATATTATTAAGTAATAAAAATTCGACACATCAATTAATTAATTAATATATAAGTCATACGTCAGTAAAATAATTTGTTTTACTAACAGTGTTCCGTACTTTTTGTCGATAACAGTGTGAAAGAGCATAATCTATCTAACTTTAGTATTATAATTTTATTATCACGTCATCATTAATAAAAAGCACGGAAGGAAGGTGAGAGACACGAGATTCTTTAAAATAATATTTTAAAAATTATAAAATATCATTTTATTCCTAATATAAGATGACGCCATTTTTTAATGACAACTCACACAACTACACCATTCTTTTTGCCTAAATTATATACTCATGAATAAATATTTCTAAAATTTATAGTATTTGATTATTCATTAGGAGCCAAGAGGAATGTCAAAATAGCTGGCTGGTGGCAGTTGGACTTGGGATACCCAAGTAACCCAATTATCAGTGTCTTCGTCACTACGTACGAAGAGGAGGAAATATTGTCTACAAAATAGAGGAGACAGAGGACGAGCTCGGAAAAAGGAAGAACAGAAGAGGATAAGAGAGTGAGAGAACAATTTTTTATCCTTTGAAGTTAAAGATGATATAATGGACGGTGAGATTTATCCCAAACTTTGGACGGTTCTGATCGTTTATTAAAGTGAGCGGAAAATTCAAAATCAATTGTGTTTTGTTATATATATATATACTAGCAACAGTCCCGTGCCTCCAACACTATGGACGGTGTGATTTATCCCAAATTTTGAACTCAGATGATTTATTAGAATGAGCGAAAAATTTAAAATTATTTATATTTTATTAGATAGATATATATCACCTCCTATAAATGTTAGATTTAATTAAAATATAATCATTTAAACTTCAAAAGGGGTAAAAAAGGATCAAATTTTGACTATATGAGTAGGCTAACGTATACATATGATTTGATCTGATCAAATTTTGAGTATTTTTTATAGTGTTTGAAAATTTAATTTTTTGAGGTTGTATATTTTTTTAGGGGTATAAATAGATATGTACGAATTCGGATACAGTAGTATCCGTATCTATTTATTTGTACCTTTAAACCGAATACGGATAACATTCGTTTTTTTTCGAATACAAATAATATCCGTTTTTTTCCGAATACGGATGCGGACGAATACGAATTTTCCGGTTACCATTTACTGCCTTAACTATAACTAGAATAAAAAATAATAATGAGTTTTAAATATTGTTTATTAATGAATGAATGTTAATTTATTTATTTTTAATAAATATTTAAATACAATAATCAATGTTCTATATTACAATTCAAATAAGTTTTCATCATTTTTGAAATCTTAAATTTTAAAATGAATGCTCTACTTATTAATGTTAGGTATATCTATTTTTGTGTGTTTATTAAGTGTTATTTCCTACTTTTTAGAAGTGAAATGATATATTTTTAAAATTATTTTTGTATGATAGTGAAAACTAATTATTATATAAGGAATGCAACTTTTAAAAAATTAGTTTGCTTATTATATAATAATTAATATATATATATATATATATATATATATATAAGTTATTTGGATATGAATTCCGAATTCGAATACGCCTATATCCGTATTTATATTCGTTTATTTACGGATATTTTTAAATCGAATACGAATATATATATTTTTTTCGAATACAAATAATATCCGTTTTTTTCTAAATACGAATGCGAACAAATATAAATTTTTTTGTTACTATTTACAGCCCTAATTTTTTTATAACGTGATAAGAGTTTAATGATTTTTTAGTCATCAAGTTTAAATCTTATTTTTACTCGTCACGCTTACGTGTCAACTATTTGTGAGAGAAACAAATGATTGAATTTAACATTACATATACGAAGTAGTTAAGTAAGCTTAAAGGCATGCGAAATAGGTTTATCAGTCCAACTTGGTAGGTAATAATAGTATGAGTATAATCAACATTTTATCTATTATTTTACATATTAATGAATAAATACTGAAGTGGCTTGCGGGAATTATGGTATAATGTCGGGTTCATACAATTTTCAGTTTTCTTAATTTGTCTCATTAAGATACTGAGAAAATAACGGATGTAAGATCCGAACAGTAAACCGCAAGAAAACTTAATATATTTGGCAACTATAGGGAGCGAATTAAAAATGAACCGGTTATAACAATAATTTTGTCTGTTATAACATAGAAAATCGACTTTTTATGCTGTAGCGAATGATAAAATCGTCGTTATAACCGGTTCATTTTTATAGAAAAAATATATATACACAACTGTGTAGTACACAATTGGTTTTGGGCTATAGCGACGGCACTCGTCGCTAAAACTATTCTTGTCGTTATAGCTCAAAAAATTATATCATATGCAACTGTATATTATATATATATATATATATATATATATATATATATATATAGTCCATATATAAATAAAGATCAAGAGCAAAATCCTTAAATAGCAGAACGCCTTAAATAGCAGAATTTTATCAAAACGACGTCGTTTTGATAAGACGCGGTGGCATTTTTGTAAATACGCGGTGGCATGGTATTTACAAAAATGCCTCCGCGTCCCTATAAAACGGCGTCGTTTTGATAAAATTATGCTACTTAAGGCATTATACTATTATGCTCTTGATCCTTCCTGCCATATATATATATAAACCTTAAACCCTATTTATAAATTCTAATTAATAAACTCCAACTCCTTGTTAATAAATTTTAAATTCTTATTAATAAATTAAACTCTTATTTCTATTAATAATAACGGAGATTGATTTTTAATTTTTAATTTTTTTAATTTTTAATGGTATAGATATATGACTAAAAATTCATAGCAGGATCATTACCCATTTATATATATATTAGCAAAATAAAAAACAAAACTTCCAAATACATACATACTGCTTTACAGCCCACACACATTATACTACTTCTCTCTCTCTCTCCGAGCCCAAGTTGGCTCTATTGAATTCTTTCATTTTTATCCTTTATTCTTGTTCTTCTGGTATATAAATCATCTGCTCTGGCTCTGCCCAAACTTTTTAATGTATATATATCATCTACTCTGCCCCAACTTTTTAATGGGTTCCCCTGAATCATCAAAAAGAATTATTGTGGTAATTGCCCAGCTTTTTGAATTTTGATTTGTGTGGTTTTTGGTGGTGTCATAAACCCGTTTGATTATTTTTGTCGGCGCCAGCTCACTTTCTGTCGCCATTGTCCCTATCCAATTCAACAATGGCGATGATGATTTTGGAGAGAAGTCATCCCAATTTCAATCTCAGTTAAATTAATTCCAGTAAGTACAAAATAAAACCCAGATACAGAGAGAGATAATAGCCTATATTTCTGGCTCAGAGAGCTTGAATTGATTAAGTTGATTGATACTTAAAGCTGCACTTCATCATCATCATAAAAGGCATTTGATTTGCTAGGTTCTTTTATTGCCTAAAATTTGCTAATTTTCCAATTTTACTGATTGGACATGGGTTACATTTGATTTGTCTGGCTAAATTTGGCATTCAGTGTGGGGAATCAGGAATGTGGGTGAATTCTGACTTGGGGGTATTTATTTTCTTGAGGAAAAACTCAAATCAATCTGTCATTTTTTTGGGGATCTTGGTAAAGTATTAATTTGTCAACCAGGTTTGGAGTTCAGAGATTACTTGTTCCTTTAGCCTTTCTTCTGGAAAATCTAGCAGAATTCCAATTATTTGCAGTTAATTCTCATGGGTAAGAAAACCCCTTATTGTGGATGATGATCCATCACCCCAATTTTGTAAAAAACTGTCACAAAAATGTAACCTTTGATGTTTTCAATCTACATACTGGTTGCTAGGAATGAGCTGTGCTGGCTTTGCTTGAATTTTATTTCTCATTGAATGCCTCTGATCATGTTTATTCATAGAATTGAATCAGTTGTCTTGGTCTTATGTTTAGCATGCATTCATTCCATATATTTGACCTGCATTCCATATTTAGCAAGCATTCATTCTGTATTCAGATTGGAGTTTTGCACTGAAGTGGTGAATTTGCTCATTCCCACATTGTGCTGAGATCATTTTCTTTGATAATACAATATAATGGTATTGTTTAATAATTTTTTCTCAGATGTTTATTTCTGCTATTGTGTATTGCTCACTGGATGACTAAATTTTGTTTGTTGTGTAATGGTCACGATTTATATCACATTCTGAAGTTTTAATTTCTGTACTAGTGTTATCACTTGCTAGAAAATGTTAATTTTGTCATGTTATGGTTGTATATATTTGAATTGTCATGTTATGGTCATAAATATACTTCTCATCATATTCTGTTTATACATTACCGCCTGCCTCCAATTGGCATGCTTTATTTTTTCCTGTCACGCTTCTGCTAATTCTTGTCACGGATATTTCAGGTTCAATGCATAAATATTCCTATATCATCACTACCTAACTTCAAAGCTAAAGTGGCGCCATTACAAAATGTCAAATACTCTTGCAGCAGTACTGGGAGGTGCTGCAGGAGCCGTCGCATTGGTGATATTAGTTGTTGTTATTATATGGTTTTACCTATGTAATAATAGAAGTGTTTCAAGAACCTCTGATACAGGGTCTTCTGATCCATCAATTCAAGGTGACTTTACATGTTAGCGAATTTTCAAGTTTAATAATTATCATGTTTAGTGAATAATGCCAGTTCATCATTTATTTTGATAACTGCAGTTGGAAGAACTGCTGGATTCGAACTATCCCTACGAGAGGCCAGGCGTTTTGAGATGGAAGAATTATCTTTGGCTACAAAAAGATTTAGTGATAAAAGTTTGATCGGGGAAGGAAAATTTGGGGAGGTGTATAAAGGGTTGCTTCATGATGGGATGCTCGTAGCTATAAAAAAGCGACCTGGCCCTCCTAGCCAGGAATTTGTTGAAGATGTAATAAAGACTTTTGGTTACATATCATGACATATTAGTTGAAGCAATTTTCCTTTTGTCACCATCTACATCTTTCGCTTAACTTTTTATTTTTCGTTTTTCTTTTTCTTTCAGCTTTGTTAATGATTTGACACTTGACTTTGTATTAGGTTCGATATCTCACATCTATTCAGCATCGAAATCTCGTGACGTTATTGGGTTATTGCCAGGAAAATGGTCAACAAATTCTTGTCTATGAGTATATACCAAATGGAAGTGTTTCCATTCACTTGTATGGTAATTTTCTATCCATCATTTTCCCACCATAAACATCTAGTAATGATAATACTCCATATTAAGGAAATAAGCTTATAATTCTCATTATACTTGACACTCGGATTTCTTTCTCCTACATATCAGTGTTATGTTAACTCAATTTCGTGAAGCGTTGTAAAAATTATGACATAACTATGCAACACTAACTCTATCAAAGTTTATTTTTTTTCTCTTTTTTCTGCAACCCTTCTCTGGATTGTTTCTAAACAAACTCAGAGTTGAATCATCTTACTGAACTACCAGATTTTTTTTCTGCAGGCGCTGGACAAGTTACGAAGGAGAAGCTTGAGTTCAAGCATAGACTTTCCATAGCTCTAGGGGCAGCTAAAGGTGATCCTCTGCAAAATCAGTGAGCATTTTTGGCTTTCCTGGTATTAGTTTATCTTTTCTTTGGATAAAAATACCCTAGGAAAAAAGAACTAATGTCATCTTGGACCTACAACATTGTTTCGTAAACTGCTATTAGGCATTACGTTAGTAGGAAATCTTTTTTTTGTGTGTATTTGGAATGTATAGAAACATTCCTATGTATATATATATGTATTCAGCCCCATTCATATTTCTCATTATGCAGGTTTGGCTCACATCCACTCCCTAAGCCCTCGTTTGGTACATAAAGATTTCAAAACCGCAAATGTTCTTGTAGATGAAAATTTCATTGCTAAAGTTGCTGATGCTGGGGTTCGCAATTTTCTTGGAAGAGGTGATACTCCTAGTTCATCTTCTCAAAAGACAGCAGATGAGATGTTCCTGGCGCCAGAGTAGTACTCTCACCATCCAAGTATTTTATGCTATAATTTTCTTTCAAAAGTTTTTCTTTTCATAATCTAAATGCCATTTACTTAATATAGGGTGAGGGAGTTCAGGCACTTTTCCGAAAAAAGTGACATATACAGTTTTGGTGTATTCCTTCTGGAGTTAGTAAGTGGGCGGGAAGCAACGGAATTGCTCTCTTCAGATCCCAACCAAAACCTAGTTGAATGGGTAAGCTGCATTTCTCACACTAAGAATGAGTTGTTTTCGTCAGTCAAGTTTAATTTACACTGTAATTATTACTTGATGTTGTCTTGACATTCTTAATGCCTTGGCATGACAAATCCTGATCACATTATATCTTTTATTATTTGAAGGTGCAAAATTGTCAGGACTCGGGCATTATCTCTACCCTCATTGATGAGAGACTGGGGAATAGGTTCACAAAAGAAGGCATGGAAGAGTATGTGCAGTTAATAGTCCGTTGTGCAGACCCTTCTAGCGAGAGACGCCCTGCGATGAGCTATGTGGTAATGGAACTTGACCGGATACTTGAGAAAGAAATGAGCTTGACAACAGTTATGGGGGAAGGAACCCCAGTTGTAACTCTTGGAAGCCAGCTTTTTAGAGCTTCAAAATAATCTATATATGGGGATTTGGCTTGTTTGACTCCAGATTGTGGAGTGTGTTTGTTTAAACACTAGAGAGAAAGAGATACAGCTATTTTGTAAGTGTATAAACTATAAAGAACAGCTGTATCATTTACAGTTGTATAAGAAAGCTTCTTGTAAACCATTATTTATTGTTAATATCAGAGTGAAGTTTGGATTTGTGTGACATATCCTACTTGTATTTTCCAATTATTTGTTTTGTTCCAATATGTTCAAACTTGGCACATTTATATATGAAACCAGATATCTCTAAGGAGCCTTTAAACAAACTAAACAGAGGTTGAATAGCATATGCAATCGAAATACATCATATAACAAGCCCATCGTGACTGGACTGAATTCATCATTTTGCTAACTTAAATCGTTAAAATATTTTACACAAATACCATTTTATGAATTAAATAATTATTCTATCTCATTTATCTAGGCAACTTTATACATATTTCCTTAATTAATGTAAGGATAATTATGATAATCTTAATGACATAATTGAAGCAATAAATAACTTCCTTAATAAGTGTTAAAACCTTTAAAACGTCACTTATTTAGGAACGGAGGGAGTAGTAATTATACATTTCAGGTGTTCGCGAGCATAATGACATTCATGAACTTGATCGAGTTCGAATATATTTAAGTTGTTCGTGAACGTTAAGATGTTCATGAACATACCTTTTTTCAACTATGACCGCGAACTCGAGAACTCGCACACGTGTATTGATTCCATCATGTTAAATGAACATGTTCAAGTTCGACAAATAGTGTTCGAGTTCAGCTCGAGTTCGTCAAAATTTAGCTCGAATGTTTGCAACAATACTAGATAATAAAATAAAAAATGTTGTATATGTTCGATAAAGCATTACATAAAGGATACTTGGATAGTCTGGTGGTTAGAAACATCCTCTCACACAAAATCAAAAAAGAGAAATTATCAGAGCATGGTGCTTTGAAGCAGAACCATTGCTTCAAGTCTGATACCAAACTTCCAGAGCAACCTTAAGAAGTACCACCAGCACCCAGTTTTGCCTTGAGGACTAGCTCTTCTGTCGTGGTGCCGATAATCTCATTAGCGCGCTTGAGATTTACACTATAATATCTTCCAATTGTATCCTGAATACAAAGAGGCACCAAGTCAAAAGAGAGAAGCACAAATATCTTCTTCATATTTTGAGAAAGAAGTTGGTTAATCAGGCACAAATATTGTCTTCATATTTTCCATCAGGGGCATGCTTCTTCCACTTTTTAAAGAATATATTTTAATGCATTCATAGAAATGAAGAAATCTGGATGTAATAAAGATTCTTTATATTGCCATTTTGAACCACTACGGTTGACAACTCAATTCTACGCCTTGAAATTGGAATCTAGTGCTAAATTTTAACTAAATTTCCATTCTACAGAATTGCAAATATGATTTCATAGCGTTGCATATGTGCTTTCAGTTCCAATTCCTAAGCTTATAATTGAATTGCCAAATATAGGGATAATGAATTGGTTATACTTATTTGGGCTGAACAAAAGAAAAAACAGATTAGATAAAGTCAGTCTTGCTCGTTTATTCTTAGTAAGTGTGGGTCTAGGTGGGGGGAGGGGGACGGAGTGATACGCTCACCCGAGAAACAATGCCCAACTTTTCCAGCTTAACAACTGCATCGTCTACATCAAAATTGCAGCTCTCACCAAACTCTTCTTTTATTAGTTCCTCGCATCGCAGGTCAAGATCCTAGTAACATCGTCATAAAGTTAAGCATCAGTTTTTTTTCCAATAAAAAAGAATAAAGTCTAATATCAAAGGGGATCAGGGAAACAGAATATTAAGAAAGGAAAAAGTAAATATGTGAACCTCCAACGTAGCTTTCCCTTGTTCCATCAGTATAAAGAACGAAATTATGATTTCCTTTACCTGCACATCAATTATATGATTCTGTAAAGCTCTCAGCAGTATTAATTACTTCCATCAAGATTGACATAGACTAAACTGATTAGTGTGATGTATAAATGATCTTTTAGAAATTTCAATAATCACCAGAATCACAGAACTTTATCAAAGAACTGCAAGTTATTTGCTATGCGTGTTCCACGTTAAGCTTTAAGTGACTGATTACTACAGGCATAGTAAAGGTGAAAACACCAGATCATAGCCTTGGCCTTGCTATAGTATTAAAAATACATGAGGAAGCTGTAGTGATTGCCTAAAGATGCAAAGTTACGAAATAATTTTCTTGAGGTATGCTGTCAATTGTCCTTCAAAGAGTGAACTATCATGAGCACTTTTAGGCTACTATCTTCAAAATCAAGTTTAACTGGTTGTATTAACGGGAGTGAGGAAAAGGTGAAGAAATTTACAAAACGAATTACGTAGTCAATAAAATAAGAAATGGTGATGCTTCTGAGAAACAGGGTTCTAGGGAAATATAGTGGGGGGAGAGAGAGGTACTTGATAGCAGGCACTTTCTTGGGTCCACTTGCTAAGGCAAGGGTCAGTCTAAAAGTTGAGCAGTGAGTAAATAGTTAAAGTAGGATGGAAATGTCAAGATAGCATATTAATCAATTCAGATGGCTGTAGTACCAGCAGAAATACACATGAGGAGCCACTAAGAAGGTAACTAGCAAGAGTGGAAAACTATTTACGAGTTTGTTAAACTTCTTAAATTGTTAACTTCATTTTTTAACAGCTTAAACTTTTCGTGTTATTGGTGACATTTAATTGTATTAGAGAATAGCTTTCCAGGTTCTTTAGTCTAAGTCTTTAAGCTTGCTTGCATCCATCCCCGAGTATGTTGGAGCAGTAAACTCTATTGTGGTTGTGCATTATAATACACCGTACTATGATAAGGAAACTGGATTTTTTTTTATATACACAATCAGTAGATACTCCTAATTATGATTTATGATCACAACCAATTTTACCATTGAACTCAGAAACTTTATTTTCGGTATAAGTTGCTTCTGAACCTTTCTACATACCTACGAGGAAAAGAAAAAAAAGATGCATATGAAAGAACACCCAGATAAAACTCACTTCTTGTTGAACCACATCATCGCATAAGTGAAGAAGAGTGCCCTTTCCACTATCCAACTGTTTATCATACATGGACTGTGTAATTAAGTTCTGATATGCAGCCATATTTGCCTGAAACCTACAGCCGTTAAAGGGACATTCACAATGTTAATAACAAAAACCTAAAGACATTATCTATGAGATGCACATACATAACTCCTTATTAAGTAGATATGACCTGAAAATGGTATGTTAGAGTAACCTGGCAGGTTGGCACACATGCAATCAGGCTCCAGCCCAATGCATAATGTAGTGTACATCACTACATCAACATTCTCTGACCTGACTGCATCACCACACCTCATTGCATTCAGGTAAGTCATAAGTGGATACTCGATTGATTAGCCTAATATGTTATGGAAGAGATATATAACCAGACATATCAAACTCAAATAGAGAGAATGCATAACGTTAAGTATATCTTAGCGCAGTAACCAATCACTGCAGAGAGGATGGCAAACATGACCCAAAGATCAGCTTTAGGTGATTCCAGTGAACCGACTACAGCTACCTGGAATAGAAATGTAATGGTAAGATCATGTGAACAGAGCAGATAAAGGACCAGAGCAGTCAACTTAATGCAAATCATTAGTATTAGATAACTGACCAGCCCAACTACAGCAGACACGAGGAATGAGACCCAGTCCATTGGAGTCAAACTTGGATTTTTCTTCTCTGGCTATTAAAAGTATGAAAACTATCTTACAAACTAGATATAAATAAAGTTTAGAATATTGCAAACAACGTCACAGATACATAAACATAGAGAGGGAGAGAGGAGGGGAAAAGCAGAAAATGATCAAAGACTCACAAGGACTATCTCCATATCAGCCATTGGGATGTTTTTGAAATGCTTCACGTAGATTCCACGTTCCGTTTTATTTTTGGTACTTGCTCCTCTGCATGGTCATCATTCACGTTAATGTCAATATTTACCATCATAGTCGTATTATACTGATTTTCTAACAGAAAAAAAGCCAGTTTGATGAAATCAAGAAATCATTAATTAAAGCTTTAACAATAACAGAAGCCAGTACCTGTATACAACAATAATCCTATCAAAGGTAGGTTCTTGGATTGTTATCTTGCTCACCAGATTGCGTAAACTGACAAAAATGAAATAAAAATGTCAAAAAAATTGGATGGAACTCAAAACAGGCTACTAAATAATGCAATGGTCCATATCTAATTTTTTTAGTGGGGTCCTATGACTCACTGTCTATTTACTAGTCTATTTACCTATATTTACTGGACAGATTTTTTGTAGTGCAAATAATAGGAAGACAATATGTGATTCGATACCAAAAAGTTCATCCAGAAAAGTAAAGACATGTATCGAGAGCTGATTATAAGCTTCTGTGAGATTCCATGTCTTGATATTGTTTCCATCATGATGAAGTGATGCATGCTAACATAATATGATCCAAAATCTTTGGTGTTTCATAGCAAGTCAAAATTTTCCACAAATTTCATATATAGTAATTATCTACAAGTGAACCCATATATTATGATGCGGTGGAAAATAACGAGAAAAAATCGAATTCCATATGTTTTATTCTTCATGGAGTTTTAGTTTATTTGATGTATTTTTATATATTATTTAGGAAAATTTAGTAGTTTAATTTATATTTAGTCAATTTATGTTTTGGGTTTTAGTTTTGATAATTTTATTTAGCTTAGGATTTAATTATTTCCCTTTTTCAATTAGTCATAGGAAAGTAATTTAGCATTATAAATCTGTTATATTAGGGTTTTATGAGATAAAATCTTTGACACTTATATAAATTTCTCCTCCTTACGAGCTTTTATCTTCCTTGTGGATTCAAGATTTTTATTTTGTTGGCGTTAGTACAATAACTAACTATTCATGTTATTGTTAATCTAACCATTATTCTGCTGCGTCACAGTATAACAAGAATTTCATTTGTTTGTAACGGAAAAAATTTAATTGCAATACAAGCAACCACAGACAGACAAATTATAGTCATTTTAGTGATAGTAAGCAAACATCCTCAAAGTAAGACTATTACTTTTTGATTTGCAATAACAAAATGGAGATATGAAACCTGATTTCCATATTTTGGATACGGATCCGTTCAACATAATCAGCCTGCTCTGCGTCACTCGAAATGTCATCATGTTTTTTAGGATCTTTCTTACGCCGTACAGTTGACTTTCTCAATCTGTCTAGCCTGTAAGCAACAAAACCACGGTAAGGATAAGAAAAAGAAACAAAAGTTTTTGTGACAGGCAACTCTAAGTTGTTTGAAAATAATCATAATTCAGGAACTATTTATTAAATTTGATTGTGCTGGCTCCAAGCTACTAACAAATCAATGTGGATGCAAACAAAAATACCTTGTCAGTCTCATAACCCATGCCCATATACGTCCAATTATCATGTCGACTTTCTCCATGTAAAAGTAATCAGTTGTCCGATCAATTCCAGTGCCGCGTCGGAAGATTATGTACTATAAAGAAATACACACAAAACCCGTAAAAAAAAAAGAAAAAGAAAAAAAGGCACTGATCATATTTATTAAAACAAAGTACAGTCTCTAATCACAATTTATTCGGGATAACTTATGCAAACATTTATAAGTATGATTCATCTTCAAAGTTCATTAGAATCAAACCAAGCAGATAAAGCACGCTGGATTTTATCTTTGGCGAGAAAGAAAAAAAATGCTCCTTGCAACCCAAACATGATTTCAGATAAATTCATACTACTAGAATCGAATGACATGGTTAGATGTAGAATTCTGCAAAGTACACTGCAGATGCATGACAGAGAACAACAGAATTTAAACACATTGACAAGAAACCTTATATAACCAAACAATCAAAAGGTCATATGATATATAACTAGAGAAGGTGCACCGATAATCAACCAATAGCAAGATGATCAAACAAGATAGAAATGGAGCCATGACAAAAGTTATCTTCCAATATGTCAATAATGACAATTGTAGATAATTCCTTTCAACCAAGTCACTTTCAATGTTATCTACCAAGTCCAAATATAAACCCCAACATCGGACATATTAGCAGAATTGGATAACATGTTTTGATGTTGCAAAGTCCACAGCACATGCATGAGAGAGAGCAACAGAATTTATATACTAATTGGGAAGAAATCCTAAATGAAGGACAATACAAAAATTCAAATTATATATAACTCGAAAGGTGATGGATATGTCCAACTAAATACAAGTATGATGGTCAAATAATATTTTTATTTTTATTTTTTAGGGAAAAAAGGATATCGAACAGAAGTTATCATTCAAATGGCAAGAATAGGGGAAAAATGCTCCTTTCAACCAGGAATTTCATAAACTCTGCCAAAGGACACACTAACAGACTTGGATATATGGCTAGATGCAGCATTCTGCAAAAGTCCCCAGCATATGCTTGAAAGGTACTAACAGAATTAATAATTGCATGAGAAGAAATCCTATATAACTGACGGTCAAAATTATAACGGTATATCTAATAGATAATTCATTGCATATCTCCTATCAATCACAACATGACAGAAACAAGCATACAAAATTCTAAAAAAGTCCGCAACATATGCATGAAAAACGTATTAGAATTTATAGGTGCAATGAGAATAAGTCATATAAGAACCGAAAATAAAATCTTCACATTATGTGTGACAAGAGAAGGCACTACAGCCGCTGCATATCTCCTAACAATAAAAAGCAGAATATTCAAATAAAAATATATAGGTCCGGGACGAGAGTTATACTCGAAGTACTGATCATCACATCCCACCAATCCCAATCCCCATGTGAACACATGAAAATCTCCTCCCAAATTTATCAACAGAGCATTTTTATGACAAACAACTGAAGGATACCAAGTAACTTTCACATGGACAAATTTAAAACAGCTTCCCTTCTTTTAAGTTTGAGCTACAGCAATACCTTATCAGCAAAGTCCGGAAGGTTTTCATGATGATGTTCCGCAAAGTACCTCTTCAAAAGCTTCTTATCAAGCTACATGTATTCCACAGGAAAAATGTAAAGGAGATTTAGAACCAAGTGTATTTCAAAACAATCATTTCGGTCAAATTCAGATGTTTGTTTGAATCAGATACATAATTGCTATTACAAACCTTTGACTCATCAACTGTTATTGGAAGATTGAGAAGATACTGCCCACAATGTGCAACATCAATCTCTTCATCTGTAGCTATCTTGAAGTTGCTCTTATCCATTACCTGCACATATAACTATATAAGTAGGAGATCTAAAAGCCAGAAGAAACTATATAAAAATTAAAAATAAGAAAGGCAGAAGGAAAACAGATAATTCATAGAAGAATTCCCCCCCCCCCCCCACCCCATCAACAAGATCAGATGGAAAGCATATGTCGTAATCAATGCTGGCATCTGGCATCAACAACCGGAAGGCATCAGAATTTGAAACAATAGCAAAAGCCACTAATATATGTTAAGTATATGTAGAAATTATCAGAAGAAGTAAATATATGCACCAAATGTAGTGAGCTTCCCAAGACATATATCTCTGAAATTTATCTAAATTCTTCCTATAATCATTCAAGCTGTTGAGGGAAGAATAGTGCTGCACCAACACGGAATGTCAAAAGTAAGCGAAAAATACAATAGGTTTCCTCATGGTGTCGATAAAAACAAGATATTGGGAGAAACAATCAAGAATAGCATCGCCGATCAAACTAACAAAATGTGGACCTGAAAATGGGCAGGTGTAGACGCAATCAATTACTCCGTCATAAACCCAAAAACACTCCATAATAAAGGTAATTTATCTTAGTTCAGATGTTTCCTAGAAAGTAAAAAGACCATCAAAGATTTGGTCCCCAATGAACTGAAGGTGCAAGGAGGAATTGACCATAACAATTAACAAGACAGAAATTATATAATTTGGTAGTACTTGCATAAAGTGATTGCTGTCCAATTCAAGCCCAGAACATCAAGGTTATCAGCCAGAGGTTGCAGAGGCTTCTCCTCAAAAGTTTATCCAGCGAAAATGAATGATAGAATCAGCGGTTGCCTCCATACAAAGAAAAATTGGGGGTACAGGACTACAAACAAGATTAGTTATGCAAAAACATGTTATCGACTAGCCTTCAGCAATCAGTATATGACCGCGTATGCTATTTGTTCTTTGAAGTTGATTCCAAATTATACGACTTAACCGCAACTAACATATCATTTCAAATATAGCCCAAAAACTAGCTCCTTATAATGCAGAGATGACAGACATAAGCGCGCCTGTATGTATATATATATATATATACATATATATATATATACACCGACAAATATGTGTGATGAGGACAATGGAGTTAACAATCAGAACATCAAAGTATTCCCAAGAGAAATTACCTGAAATAAGTAGGTCATGAAATTCTGTTCAAGAACATCGACCTCGTCTGGAGATAGGTGCTGTTGCTCCAATTTCTGAGCCCCATGGACAGGATCAAAGAGGGAGTACAGTTGCTGCATTCACAATGTACTTAAACAAACTATTTAACAGTAAACAAGATACATTAACTACTAGTGGGATGAAGAAAATTGACATTAATAAGGGAATCAAAACAAGGAATTACCATTAGATCCTCGAATTGTAGAAGATACCAAGCTCGAATTGTGTACTCAACTCTCTTGCAGAGCTTCAAAAATTCAGCCCTGTCAGAACTATGTTCTGCCAAATAACAGAAATGCAAATAAGGTTAAGTTTTAAAGTCACCATTTTTTAATTAAAAATTGAACAAAGGAAAACTTTCAGACCCAACTGTTAAGACAAATAGAACCCAGTGGAAAAGTTGACAAATTACTAAAAATCAAATTAGGGAAAGCAGCAGCTCAAATCCCAATTTTTCTATAGGAATCAAAAGAAATGGACAGAGAAAGTTGGAAGGGAGCTTACCAATGAGGTTGGCCAAGGTCATGATGAGCCTGGGCTTGAGAATTGGAATTACGGATTCCCGCTCTAATCGAATCACTTCTTTCTTCTTCTCATTCTTACTGTTATTGTTATTAGTATTATTCTCCTCCTCCATTTTAGTTTACTGTTCGTTCAGCTGCATATATGTATGTGTCCAAGATACTACTAGTATCAAGGAAGGAGGCGAAGAGACGGCCGTTCCCTTGTTTAACCAAATAAAATGTTGGGAAAGGGAAAAGAGATGCCCAATTCAAAACCTTAATACTCACCTCAAACTGAAACCCAAACTGTTAATTTCTCTCTCTCTCGTCTCGTCTCGTCTCGTCTCGTCATCATCGCACTTTAATTTACTTGTCATTTACAAAGATCCAATTGAAATTATTGAACCAAAATATGAATTTATTAAGTATAAATTAAAAAAAAATCTGTTAATTATTTTATTTAATTTCGATTAATATATTAGTAGTAGTCATCCCCGTTAATTGCTTAAAAAATAGAGAATCCCATATAATTTTAAAAGGTGGGACCCATCCAACAAAAACGTAAAAATACATACCAGAGTGGGCCTCCATGTTGCCTCTGAGAAGATTAATGGAGACATGGGAGAGAAAGAAGCAACTGAAACTGATGATGTTTTAAGTATTGTTTTTTAGTTGGACATCAACTGATGATGTTTTGGATGTGGAAACTTCTCTCACTCTCTCCGTCGGCCTACTTTCGGCTGGTAGTAAGTTCTTCCTCTCCGCTTAGGAACCATTAATCTGTACCTTAATCTGTGCGGCTGTAATCATCTCATGTAATGAGTAAGTACTCCCTCCCTCGTCACCATTCCATAATTGGACCATATATCAAGAGTCCCTACGAATTCTGATTAAACTGGTGATTGCATCACAAAATTGTGAGTTGTTAAAACAGAAATGCTAGGGGACCGGTTTCTAGCGACTGGCCAATTTTTTTTATTTTTTTTAGAATTCTCAAATAATTTATAAAATTTATTGAAATTGGAATTTTTACAGAATTTAGTGATTTGGATGTCATTTAAATACATGTAAAAAATAAAACTGCACATGTATCTAAATGGCATCCAAATCACTAGATTCTGTAAAAATTTCGGTTCCAATAAATCTTATAAATTATTTGAGAGTTATAAAAAAAATTGGTCGGTCAAAGGCCGTTGCCCCCAAAAGCACTCTTGTTAAAATGCATAAAGATACAATCAAACACCACCTCACTCAAGACCTAGAGAAGTGAAAGGAACAAATACTTACAAAAAGGAATTAATCAAAACAAAATAAATAAATTAGCAGCATCATTATTGAGAGGCATTTTGCCACTTGAAGTTTCTGGCCTGCAAAGTAATCAAAAAATACAACTTCCCTCCCTCAAACCTGAATCTAGAACCTAAAATATATACATGGCATTAGATTGGCTCTTTTGTGGATGTATGTATGTACATGGTCCTATCTCTGCGGCTTGTATAATTAGCTTCTGGAGAAACCCTATCTCTCTCTCTCCGTCAAAATTCTACAAACAAAATAAATTAGATTGCCACAAAATCCCAGTTGAATGAACCTTCTTTTCTGCATCCCATCTTCCGACCCACCATACATACTTGGCAACAAGGAAAGAAGAAACGCCCTCAATGATTCCAGGACCTCAAGTATGGTTTGCCCATGGGATCATGTAAAGCAGCATTCTGCTGTGGCAACCTAATCAATCCCAAATTATTGGTTTTTGGGCCATCGGCAGCTTCATGTCCACTCAAGTAGTCAAGTGGATTAACTGTCCGCAATAATAAATTGCTTGTTGCGGGAGCACCCCCACCCACCCCATTGTAGTTCCCAGATTGATTGAATCGTTCATCGGAACTCATTGAACCGTATGGGGCACCAGGACGTAATTCATTACATTGAGATAGAACACTAAAGAGACTCTGATCTGCAATACTTCCATTTCTGATGCTTTGGTTTGGGCAAACAACAGCTTCTGAACCGGACCAACTACCACGGGAGCAGTTCTCACCAGAAAACCAATTCTGACTTAACAATTCTCCACCATTCAAATGAGACTGAGGAGGTCCTGATAAGTGAACAGCATTGGCATCCCAATCATGCATGCTAAGGGTCGAGTATTGTTCTTGCCTTGGAATTGCATACCTCATTCCATCTGAATACGTATTCTCTTGAATGTTCTGTTGCATGTAGAAATCATTCAGTCTCTTCTGCTTACAATCAAGTGCAATTGATGGATGCAGATGCTCAACAAATTGATCATTTTCAATCATTACACTGGCTGGTAGCTGGAAATCCAACCCAGTAGGTTTCTGCTCACAGTGGTAAGGTAAACTCCCTTGACCCTTGAAGAATGATTGAAATTGCTCATTTCTCGCTTGATTGGTGTCGGTGCTGAAGAAATCATCAGGTTGTCTGCGTAAAAAATCCGTCCCAAGGTCTTGTTTCCGTATGTCAGGTTCCACATTGATCAGTCGCATTGAATGTTCTCCCACTACTTGCGGATGCTGAACTGACAACTCATTGACAGACGAGTATCCCTGATTTACAGGAGTAGATTGAAAATAAGCACTTGGCATGTTAACTGCTGTCCAAACATCACTAGTAACCGATAGAGAATTCACCTGACAAAGAGAAGCATCCACATAGCTTAAACTTTTTGGGGCTGATATATTATGAGGGAAATCATCTATTTTCGGCAAATCCATGGCACGGAACACTTGGTTACCACTGAGTAACATACTCTGCTGCAGATGCTGATTCTGCAAGAAAGCGGAAATACATTCAGTCTCATCTTCCATAACAGGTTTGTCGTTTGCGACTTCATTATCCATCTGCTGCTGAGATATGGAATTAGGGCTCTCGATTTTTCCATCCTAAACGCCAAACAAATAACCAAAAAAAGCAGGCATGTTATTACTAACAATGATCATATGTTTTTGGATAAGGAGTCAAAGAACAACTAAAGTTTGTTTTCTCTAATTAAATAGATTTGATATGAAAGTTGTGCAATTTTGTATACATGGGTGCAGTCCTGTTTTAAGGGAATCTTTTCCAATACATTTCTCCCCATCCCAACCACATACAAAACTATTAAAAAAATATTTTAAATGGCTGGTTTTGTACACTCAATACCCACATTAAAACAAACATATAAAGAAGGAAAGAGCAATTTGACAAACCTCTAATGCAATAGATGATTCATGGATTGTTGTAGCATTGTCCATCTTCTTCTGAAGCAAGCTATCAGATATCTCTTTTTCCTCATCCTGATCGCACAGGAACGAGCAGACATGTTAACATAGTACACTGAAGATTGTTGCATTATCAAGTTCTCCGCAAAGGGTATCTGGCTGCTAAGCAGGTCATTTATTTTATACCCATTCTCTTCCACAAAACGAGTCTCACTTGTAATATAAAAAAAATGTATTCCACAAAAAGAGTCCACATTTTATTGATAGTAGTATAAAATTACATAATATCCTCAAGTTTGTGATCAAAATTTCATTATCATGCCACCACCTCTAAATTAACAACTTACTATTTTTAAACAGAATAAAAATACATTCTTAATATGCACATTTTGCAAATGGGACTCTTTTAGTGGAACGGATGGAGCAACACTTTTAACAGGATAATAGTCCACCCTCAAACTCAGCACACAAGAAGAAAGAAGAAGGCAGAGTAACAAACCTCTCCTGATATTGAGGGTTCAAGATCTGATGCTCCTTCATCCAACTGATCACCTGGAATGTTATTAGGCCTCTCTTTCTCTTCATCCTGAACACCGAATTTCAAATGACAAGTCAACATGATACAGCAAAAGTAGACATTGACAAAGATAACGGGCATAAAAGAACCAATCAAACCTCACACATAAAAGCATGAGCAAGAAGGGCCTGAACATCAAACCTCTTTCAAATAATTTAGTTTTTCTACTATTTCTTGCCCCAAAGCTTGTATCACTTGCAATTTTTCTGACTGCTTTCCTCTCCATTTTGTGAAACCTGCAGCGACATCTATGTTTGCCAATTGTGACCTGTATAAACATAAACTAAATATTAAACCTAGGAAACCAAAGAGCTCAAGGTAGACTTGCTTCACAAAATGCTAACCAGTGCTCATGCAACTTCTGCCGCTCTTCTTCCTCAAACATCTTATATGGTTGTACACAAAAGGTATCAAGGCCACCTAAAACATGATTAAGAGACCTAGGCTGAATACTATTGCTAAAATGCTTCATACTACTCTTAACACGTTGATGCTGATCCTTGCTAACCTGGAGACAACAATGACAAATGATCAGTTTTCACTCTCTAAGAACATAAAAATTACATAAGCCATGTCATAACAAGAACAAATAGACTTGATGAAATTATATATAATCTATTCAAGGAGATATTCATGAGAACCAAGGATTGGCCTCGCGGTTGGGGGATAAGGGGGAAGTCTAACCCATTGTGTAGTAGGACTAAAATCAAATGAAAAAAGGAGAAGAAAAGAAAAAAGAGGAGATTTATGAACATAGTTTGATTCCTAATAAAAGGTTTCACCATGTCAGCCACAGATTCTGGACTACCATCCAAACCCTGAAATGTATCTGAGCTGAAACTATCATAGATGAGAACTGACCACGAACCACAATGCTAGAGCTACTTTATGTTGAAGTGTGAACATGAAGATAACGAAATGGCATGTTACAACATAAACATTACAAACCAATCACAATCATTTAATGTCTTTTCAGATATTATGGGACCGTGCCTCTTAAATAGGCCCTTTTTGTGGGGTCAATATATCATATCTCCACCAGGATTGGGGGTAATGCTCATGTGAGGACTTTATATTTTGTTCCACTAGAATTTGTTTTTTCTGATGGACCTCTTGTCCTTCCTTTGCCTTGTATTCTCTATCTATATCTTCTTTTATCTTAGGACAAAAACTAATCACTCCAAGACTTTCATAGATACAATACTAATTTTAAGAAATTTGAGTATATCAATTGAACAACCTTGATATAGGACATATATTTGGCACCATCACCGCACTCTACATTACGCTTACGAAGCCTTTCTCCTTTTCTTAGTCTTGCTACCACTTTATGCCCATCTGAAGAATTATAATATTTCCCCTCCACGAAGCCTTTTCTGCAGATACTGACATGAAGATCAGAAATACAAAAACACCAAGTCAAATGCATGCACAAACACAAATCCTTTTGCCTTTTCCTCTTTTTAGTAAGTAAATGCATTATTAACACACTTCCTAAGACAACTAAATTCTAAAAGCTATTCTGAATCCCAAATAGTATTTACATAAATAACTAACCGATTGTGAACTTATGATAACCATCTCATATTCAGACTATATGTTCCTATCCTGGTCAAGTCAAAGAAACAATACACACAAACACTGAAATAGCTCAAGATAAAGAATTTAATTACCGTCTTTGGGAATCTTCATGCAGTGACATAAAGTTCATGTCATCATCAGAAGCCAAAGAACAAGATTCAGATGTGGCAACAAAGTTATCGTCGGAATCATGAAGTCCTGATTCATTTGCATGGGCGGCCACAGTTTTCCCAGAGTACTTCCTTGACCTGATCCGAATAGTATTTAATATATTTAAATAAGATAAAAGAGATACCAAAAGAAAAATGATAACCAAATTAAGCGTACAACTCTTCAAAAGTCAAATATAATGTGGAGAGAGTAAATAATAGAATCATAGATACACGAAACAGTAAATTGACAATTTCGAAACAATCATCAGGATATTACGCATCATTTCAGAAGAAAGACGTAATTGAAATCCTGATACAGATATCAGTAATTATGAAGACGACAAATAGACCATCAAAAATGCATATGGTGTGAGCATATGTGCATGTCTATCTAAATCTGAAACCAAAAATATGAATAAGAGCCCCTTCACTTGCTTACCTATCTTTATTGATATATAAGCATGATATTTGTCACGTGGAAAGCATATAGCAGCCAGGGAAAAATATTAAGTCAAAGGCCTCATGTAGCAATACTAATCAGATAATAGCATCACACTCCAATAGCATCAATGCCTATGAATTATGAGACTTTCAGAGCTCTTTCTTCTCACAAGTGCTAGAAATGAGAGAGAATTCTCAGTACAGATAAGGATTGTTAAGGGCATGCCTAATTTTAGCATAATGGTTTTTGCTTAGGGAGCAGTAACAATGATAAAATGAAAAGTAAATACAGTAGAACCTCTATAAATTAATACTGTTGGGACTGAAAAAAATTATTAATTTAGAGAGTTATTATTTAATCGATAAATTAATAATTTATTAATTTAAAGAGTTTTTTTTCTATTCGGTGAACATAGATTTAATTACATTAAAATTATTGCATTTTATTGATGTTTATATCATTCTTTTTTGATGCAATATATCATACTTATTAAATTAATATAATAATAGAATTCATTGTAAGTGATATTAATTATTTTTAATAATTAAATAATGTTCATTGTATCCACTTTTCAAATTACATTCACATTTTATTTCAAAAAAAAATTATATTCACATTAAGTTTAATTAATTTGTATATATAAGTTCATTGTACTAGAATTAGAACTGAGCAAGTAACCAAATTGGAACCGAAACCGCACCAAAAACCGCACGAACCGCACCAATTAAAACTGCACCAACGGTTTCGGCGTATGTGACGGTTTTAGGTGGGTTGAATAACCAAATTTATGGTTCCGATTTGGTTACTAGCCAAAACCGCACGCATAAAACCGAAACCGCACCATGTGTGTGTATGTATGTACTATCTCTAGTAAATTCTAAAGTTACTTTTCACTTGAACACGCTCAGAGAAAACCCCAGTCTTGCATTGTCATTTTTTCACCAATTGAAAGAAGATATTAGAGGTTATAGAGTCCAAAAATTAAACAATTGGGTTTTGGAATTTTGAATTTGTTTGATGCGTTATTGGAGGGGCTTATAGCTGAGGGGCTCGAGCACTTGATGCATTGGTTAATGTCAATGCTATAATAGTAATAGTCTAATAGATTATTTTTCAAATTAAGTATAGTTAGGATTATATTCTATAAGTCCTCCCTGCAATATATGGATAGAATTTTATTCTATCTCCAGTATATACTTTTAATTTTTGGAGAACTAGATAAACATTCTTGCTTGTTAACGAATATATGGTCTCCGTTGTTTTATATAGCGTATATTTTAGTTTTAAAACATGCTTAATATAATTCTCATTGCCAACTTTGTCACTAAGTTAATTGCTCGATGTAAGTTTTATGTTAAATTTTATTGAAGGCTTGGACTTTTTTGTTGTTTCAATTGGTTTTGGAACCGAAACTGCACCAATTAAAATCGCACTTTTACTTTTAAAACCGCACTTCACACCAATCACTGGCGATTTCAAAAAGCGGTTTTGAATTTTTCAAATCAAGACACCCAAAGCGGTTTCAAAGTGGATTTGGACTTCAAACCGCACCAAACCGCACCATGCTCACCCCTAACTAGAATTTAATGAAGTTGAGGATGATACAATACCTTTGGAGCCAATAACGCGAAAGGAAACACTCATAGCGTCAACAACTCTTCACAAGTTTTTATTACAATTTGAGAATGCAACACCTGAACTTTTGGACGCAATGAGAAAAATTAAGGATGAAATTCAATTAGATTTGAATTTCAAGACAAAACAAACGAAAATAGAATCATATTTTACAAGATTACCCTAGATATATTTGTAATTTAAAAGAATTATTAATTTATGATTTTGATGGGACCATATATTTATATAAGGGTATTTTTAAAAATTATTATTTTATTATTTTATCGAAATTATTAATTTATCTCATTAGCCCAAGTCGGGACTGGGAAAAAATATTATTTTAGAGAGATTATTAATTTATCGAGTATTAATTTATAGAGGTTCTACTGTATTTTGGTTTAAATTATATGAGGAAAGAAGAAGAGAAAAAAGATGAGAGAGAAAAGAGAGAGTGTCTAATGACACCACATAAAAGTATATATACACATATATATATATACACAAACACACATACACACTACCAAGTTGTCCAACTTAATATAGGAAAAGACTTCCAACATAGAATAGCAAAAGCCTATATCTTAACAATGGGAACACTCAATTCTGAATAGACTCATGAATAACATGTTTTCTGATTTTCAGATAACCCAACTGCATATAGAAAGATCCTGCTTCTACAAAAATCATCAAGGTTTGTGTAGAGGAAATAATAGAGTTTATCAACCTCCATAACTTCTGCCCAATTTCTTTATCAGTATCCTTGCAGCTTTCCCACATTCCCTTCAACATCTGTAGATTCCCGATCATACTGTCACAAAAAGTATAATTGCCATGACCATACAAAATTTAGAAAAATGATGTAGGACAACAGCAAAGACTGAAAGCTTTAGTTCACATACTCATGATGATACTTTTGTAGCTCCAAATAGTATGCCTTCTTATTAGCCTTTAAAACCTGCTCCTTGTCAAGAACAGTATCAGGATGAAGACTACCAGAACAAAGTGAGGCACCCCTGCAAAGATATATTCAAGATAAAAAAGTACCAAAATTCATAATTGTACCATAAGCAATGGAAAGAAACATTTCTTTCATATCATTTATGGAATTGTCATAATAATACAATATAGCTCAGTACAATTATTTAAACATATATTACAGACCATCATTTTCATTTCTCTATCTTTTTTTCCTTCATTCTATTTCTTTTCTTTTTCATCTGGACTTCAAAATTTCAACCCCAACATCTCAAATTTAAGCCTTTAACTAATGCCCATAGAAACCAAAGAACTAAACAAAAGTTAAAGATTAAGGATAGTCAAAATCATTAAATTACACAACCACTACATGTAGAACGTATTTAAAATTTTGTTGCACTTCCTTGTACTGAATTGTTATTGATGTTCGGTTAAAGATACTGGACCAATATGCTTGCTTTGCCTTGTAAATATGACAAAATAGATCAATTCGCAATCCAAATAGACTGATAAGTTGGAAAAAACCACAAAAGATGTTGAAAACTACTTACATGTACAGAACTTGTCAGAAAGCTAATACTCCAACCCATCACATTTTATATGTCCTGTTTCTAAACAATGTAAGCCACATAAATTCTAAGACCGACCCAAATACATGTATATATTACATTTAATATGATTTCTTCAAAATTGATCTCTTTAAAAGCTTAAGAATAACTGTGAAAAGGTTATATTAAAAAATATTATCTCAAAATGTGTTGTCCGCGTGTCTTAAAAATTCATCATGCACCTTGCAAGTGGAGAAAAGGTGGGACGGAGAGAATAAATATTGAAAATCAAACTGAAAATCCAAACATGTGAAAGCCAGAAGCTTGATCAAGTGATACTATCAACTACCATTTTGGAAAATACCAGAAAGTCAAACACCTTTTGACCAAATTTCAACAGAAAGTCATGTATCAGCAACTTATGGCATTAGAATGAATAGTAATACTTGCCATTTCAGAAAAGGATTCCCAAAGTGAAAGTTAGCCCCCGCAAACAGTTCTTGAACAACTTTTTGTGCCTCAACTCCTTCAGGCAGAAACTGATTCAGAAGGATTCTCTCTTTTTCAGATAGATGAGTTTGCCAAACCTATAAGAATCACCCATGAAATGTATAGAAAACTTGATGAAAGAAACTTCTTTTGAAGTTAAATATGGAGTGCAACATAAATTAATCCTTACCTCACATGAAAGCACCTCCTTCAAGATTTTCAATTCAAAAATTTCCCGTGGAACAATAACTATATCAGCCATGACATTGTGGCAATTGGGAACAACATTGACCAAAGGTGACAAATCTCTCCATGCAATGCCGATCTGCTCCCTCTGGGCCACAACACTCTTCGTTTTGTCATCCCACTCAAGAACAATATTAGATCTGATGCTTGAATCGTATTGTGGCAATACCAATTTCTTCCTTTTCACTTTGTGTTGCTCGTGAGAAGCGTAACAAACAACACTAGCAGCGTTCAAACGTTTCTTTTTCCGCTGATCAGCAGCCATTTGAACAGAAGTGCGCCAAATTACCAGCAGAGCACTTTAAAAATTCTATTACAAGAAGCAATCTTGGTCTTAATCAACAAATTTCCTTGCTCCATATGCACACTAGAGAACCTGCGTCTATAAAGGAATGTATTAGCTAGCTAACCTACATGCATGAGTATGCATAATGAACACATTACATATTCAGTAATAGTGAAACTGGAATCACATGATAAATCATAAAACAGTAGAGATTTCACAACTTCATATTATACTATCATACTTTCAGTAAACCCCCCAATAAACTAAAACAGTACACATTCTGTAATTGTACAACTGGAATAACATGATAAATCATAAAAAGTAGAAATTTCATGACTTCATATTATATTACTATACTTTCAGCAAACCCCCAACAAACAACACTGCTAAGTAGGTCCTAATTCTTTACTCAAAGTGTCCATTATGATGTGAATTAAAGAGTACAATTACATTCATTGCGTGGAAGTTTACCTACTTTGTAGATGTGTGCCTAAACTTACTTCTCGCAAAGAAAGGATAGTGATATTTCTAGCGCAACGAGTGATATAACCAGCAAAATGTACAATTTTGTCCACACAGTACACGCAACTAAATTTTTGCTCATTCTTAAGTCTATTCAAGAAAATAAGTTACTGAAGCATAGCAATGTTTTGAATAACTGCAGGCTATGATAAGATAGACTGCAAAAAGATACTGCCAAGCAGTGACTACACTGATAATTAATGGAACCAGTGTTACCTAAAACCTGGATCCCTTCAATTTGCAGAAAGGTAACACAATACACCATACGCTGGGGCAGCTTTCTTAAGTATTAAGTTGAATATTTCAGTTATCTCTACGCGTTAGCATTGTTTTCTTCTACAAATTACTGTTGGGTTTGTGGGGTCCAAACCCATGAGATTATCCTATTTAAATTAGGAGTGTTTTAAATAGGATTGATTATTTTTCTCTAAACCAATTGTACTTTGATTTGGTCAAACACGTGAGCAGTCTTGGTCGAATCCAGCAAGGAGTAAACTTAGCATTAATTAAGGGAATATATATATCATATACGGAAAAGGATTTGGTGTGTGTCAAATCCAAAGTCAATTTGGTTTAGCATATCAGGCAATATATCATATATATATATATATATGGACCATGTGAAGGCATATCAAGTACACAAGAAATTCGAAGTGCTCTGTTTTTCACCTCTGTTTTTGAGAGGTATACGCGGAATAGAGAGTGAAAATTGGTGAGTGCAAAGGAAAAAAGTTGCAGTAAATTGGGAGGGTTTTGGTGAAGGTTTATTCACAGATTTGTCATCATCTTTTCGGATCAATTAATTGCTTGAAAACTTTAATTAATTTGAAGGTTTTGGGTGGTGAGATAATTTGAGTTTTCACTATTGAGGTATTCTTGTACTCTCAATTTCTTAATATTTCAAGTTTTTAGTTATAAAACTTGGAAGGGCTTTGTATTCACAGTCGATTATAGTGGAATTTTTCGGAGTTTGGCCCGTGGTTTTTACCTCTTAGTTTTAGAGGGTTTTCCACGTAAATTTTGGTGTCATATGGTTGGTTTATTTTTCGTATAATTATTTTCTGTGGTTATAATTTATTCGGTGGAATTGCATAATTTGTTTGGCGTGATTTATTTAATTTATCAAAGACAGTTATTATTGGAGGAGTTTTTCCAACAAAGTGGTATCAAGAGCAAGGTTCTTTGCGCAGTTGTTTTTTGATAAATTAAATGGAGGAATCAAGCGGCGCCATGATTAAATTGACCTCATCTAATTTTTCGATCTGGAAGCCTAGAATAGAAGATATCCTTTACTGCAAGGATTTGTATGATCCATTGGAGCTTAAGGGGAAAAAGCCAGCGGACAAGACTGAGGCTAATTGGAAAAAGATGAACAGGAAGACGATCGGTCACATCCGACAGTGGATCGATCAGAGTGTGTTCCACCATGTTTCGCAGGAAACGGATGCTTATACACTTTGGACTACATTAGAGTCCATGTACGAGAAGAAGAATGCTCAGAATAAGACATTTGTGATTCGAAAGATTGTGAACCTGAAGTATAAAGATGGTAGCAGTGTATCCGAGCATATGAGTGAGTTCCAGGGATTGGTGAACCAATTGTCTACCATGAAATTAAATCTTGAGGACGAGATTCAGGCATTGTTGCTTCTCAGTTCGTTGCCTAACAGTTGGGAAACTTTGGTTGTGTCACTAAGCAATTCAGCTCCGGAAGGAAAGATAACCATGCAGATGGTCAAGGACAACATACACAACGAGGAAACAAGGCGAAAGGAGCAGGGTTTGAATTTTGAGACACAAGCACTTGTAGCAGAGAACAGGGGTAGAAGTAACTTCAGAGGATCTCACAAGGGAAACATGAATTGCAGTAAAAGCAAAAATTTCAAAAATCATAGGAGCAAATCAAAGACCAGAGAAGGTGTTACATACAGGTGTTTTCATTGCAACAAGGAGGGTCACTTCAAAAGAAATTGCAAGATTTGGTTAGACAGGCAAAAAATTGGTGAGCAAGGGAGAGTTGAGGAGAAGAATACTACAGCTACAGTTACTGAGGATGTTGTGCTTCTTTCATTCGAGGAAGAAGAATGCTTACATGTTGTTGATCAGAAGATTGATTGGGTTATTGATACAGGTGCTTCGTATCACGCTACTCCCAAAAGAGAATTCTATACTACGTACAAAGCTGGAGACTTTGGGTTTGTGAGAATGGGTAACACTGATCAGTCCAAGATTATTGGAATTGGTGATGTTTGCATACAGACAGATGTTAGACATGTCCCAGATTTACGCCTCAACTTGATTTCTGGTATAGCCTTGGACAGGGAAGGCTATGAGAATCACTTCGGCAGCGGAAAGTGGAAGCTTACCAAGGGTTCGATGGTAGTCGCTAGAGGTATTGCTTGTTGCTCGTTATACAAAACTCATGTGAAAGTATGTTCCAGCGAGTTGAATGCAATTGAAGATGAAACTTCACCGAATCTGTGGCATAAAAGACTTGGGCACATGAGTGAAAAAGGGTTGCAGATGTTAGCAAAGAGGTCCCTCATTCCTTTTGCTAAAGACCAGGTATTCCAGCATTTTCAGAGTTTACATGCTATGGTTGAAAGAGAGACAGGAAAATTATTGAAGTGTCTTCGCAGTGACAACGGAGGGGAATACACTTCAAAGGAGTTTGCAGCATATTGTGCTAAACACGGTATTCGTCATGAGCAGACAGTTCCTGGCACCCCACAACATAATTGTGTGGCTGAGAGAATGAACCGCACTATTATTGAGCGAGTCCGATGCTTGTTGAGAATGGTTAAAACTGCTAAGTCATTCTCGGAGTGAAAGTTCATCAGACCGCTTGCTTGTTACTGATTAATGAGATCTCTATCGGACCGCTTGGATTTTCAGATTCCAGAGAAGATTTGGAGTGGTAAAGATGTGTCCTATTCTTATTTGAGGGTATTTGGGTGCAAGGCTTTTGCACATATCCCCAAGGAACAAAGATTGAAGCTTGATGACAAATCTACTCCATGTGTGTTTGTTGGCTATGGAGATGCAGAGTTTGGGTACAGGTTATGGGATCCATTCGAGAAAAATTATTCGAAGCGAGAGATGTGGTGTTTCATGAACACCAAAATTATGAGGATTTTGATAACGTTACACAGCCCAGATAATAGTGTTCCAGACCTCAGCGGAGTTCCTTTGCCATTACAGAATGCCACAGTTGGAGAAGGAGGTCAGAATGAAGATATGACTGATACAGATTTGCACGATGGTGATGGGTCAGATGCAGAGAGTGTTGAGCAGGGGGAGCAACCCCCTCATCTTGATATTGAAGAACCTCATCTAAGAAGATCCACGAGAAAACGTGTGCCATCAGTTAGGTATCCTTCATCCGAATATCTTTTAGTTGCTGAGGAGGGGGAGCCAGAAAATTTTCAAGAAGTTAAGACTCATAAGGAGAAGAGCAATTGGTTGAGAGCTATGCAGGATGAGATGGATTCGTTGCCTGAGAATCATCACACTTATGAGCTTACTACACTTCCAAAAGGCGAGAAAGCATCAAGAATAAATGGGTGTTCAAGTTGAAAAGGATGGTGAAAAACTAGTGAAGTCTGAAGGCTCGGTTGGTCGTCAAGGTTTTGCTCAAAAAACAAGGTATTGACTTCGATGAGATTTTTTCTCCAACAGAAGATGACTTCTATTCGAGCGGTGTTGGGGTTAGTAGCTAGTATGGATCTTGAGCTTGAAAGCGGCCTAGATGTGAAAACCGCATTCCTTCATGGTGATTTGAAGGAGGAAATCTACATGGAGCAGCCCGGAGGGATTTGAAGTTAAAGGGAGAGATCACTTGGTTTTGCGGTTGAAGAAAAAGTTTATACGGCCAAAACAAGCTCCAAGCGCAAAGGGTACATGAAATTTGATTCATTCACGATGGATCAAGGATCTGATAAACGATTCACGAGATCATCATCAGGTATGTCAAAAAGTTCCCTGATGGTAACTTCGTTATCTTATTGCTATATGTAGATGATATGTTGATAGTTGGGCAAGATGTTAACATGATTCGCATGCTCAAGGGAGAGTTGTTTAAGGCTTTTGATATGAAGGACTTAGGCCCGAAAAACAGATTTGGGCATGAAGATTAGACGTGACAGAAAAGCTAAAAGGTTGTGGTTGTCACAAGAGAAGTATGTTGAACGGGTGCTTGCAAGGTTCAACATGGGTGATGCTAAGCCAGTTAGCACACCACTGGCCAATCATATTAAGTTGACAAAGCGCATGTGCCCTTCTACTAAGGAAGGGAGAGATCATATGGCAGCAGTTCCCTACTCCTCTATTGTAGGGAGTCTTATGTATGCGATGGTTTGTACACGGCGAGATATTGCTCATGAAGTTGCCGTTGTGGCGGTATTTGTCAAATCTCGAAGAGAACATTGGGAAGCGAGCTAAGTGGATTCTCGATACTTGAAAACTACTTCCAATTTGTGTTTGGGGTTTGGTGGTTCGAGTCTAATCTTGGAGGGTTTCACGATGCAGTCACGGGCATGGCGAGTTCAAGAGAGAAATCAACTTCGGATATTTGTTTACTCTCTTGCGGGGGGCAGATCATGGCGGTCCAAGTTGCGAAGTGTGTCATTGTCTCACAATCGAAGTCGGAATACATTGCCGCTACTGAGCGAAGTGCAGGAGATGTTATAGTTGAAACGGTTTCTTCAAGAGTTGGGTTTGACACAGGATGAGTACGTGGTTTATTGTGATAGTCAAAGTGCAATTGACTTAACCAAGAACGCCACGTATCATAATCGTACCAAGCACATTGATGTTCGTTATCACTGGCTTCGAGAAGTGATGGAAAAGGAATTAATGAAAGTAAAGAAAGTTCATACCGACGAGAGCCCCTCAGACATGTTGACAAAAGTTGTAACTCGCGACAAACTGGAGTTTTGCAAGGAATTGGTCAGGATGGACTCCAAGTGACGGGGTCACGGTGGAAGCCCCCTCTCATGGTTTTGAAGGAGGAGATTGTTGGGTTTGTGGGGTCCAAACCCATGAGATTATCCTATTTAAATTAGGAGTGTTTTAAATAGGATTGATTATTTTTCTCTAAACCAAGTTGGACTTGGAATTGTACTTTGATTTGGTCAAACACGTGAGCAGTCTTGGTCGAATCCAACAAGGAGTAAATTGCTTGGTAAGAAGCATTAATTAAGGGAATATATATATCATATATGGAAAAGGATTTGGTGTGTGTCAAATCCAAAGTCAATTTGGTTTTAGCATATCAGGCAATATATCATATATATATATATATATGGACCATGTGAAGGCATATCAAGTACACAAGAAATTCGAAGTGCTCTGTTTTTTGAGAGGTATACGCGGAATAGAGAGAGAAAATTGGTGAGTGCAAAGGAAAAAAGTTGCAGTAAATTGAGAGGGTTTTGGTGAAGGTTTATTCACAGATTTGTCATCATCTTTTCGGATCAATTAATTGCTTGAAGACTTTAATTAATTTGAAGGTTTTGGGTGGTGAGATAATTTGAGTTTTCACTCAAATTGGGGTATTCTTGTATTCTCTCAATTTCTTAATATTTCAAGTTTTTAGTTATAAAACTTGGAAGGACTTTGTAGTCACAGTTGATTATAGTGGAATTTTTCGGAGTTTGGCCCGTGATTTTTACCTCTTAGTTTTAGAGGGTTTTCCACGTAAATTTTGGTGTCTTATGGTTGGTTTATTTTTCGTATAATTATTTTCTGTGGTTATAATTTATTCGGTGGAATTGCATAATTTGTTTGGCGTGATTTATTTAATTTATCAAAGACAGTTATTATTGGAGGAGTTTTTCCAACAATTACATGATAATAAATAACATATCCAGCTCTTTTTTTAAATTATTACCTAGAAAAATGAAGAATAGTAGCATCCTACATTAACATATTCTATATATGTGAAAGTAAATAGAAACAAGATGTTTTGGATCGGCATGTTCCAGAACGCACCATGATTTTGAACATTCATACCATAATGCAAATAGCTACCATGTTAGCATTTTGTGTTGACTCTGAACGGATCTAACTTCATGATTCATGCATTTTCAAGTTTGGGTTGTTTAGAAACACGATAATCATAGCAAAAAGAACCATCTAGTAGTTTCAAACATATTAGGTGCCCTTTCTTGAAAATATTAAAATGAGCAATTACACTAGAAAACTGTGAAACAAATTGTTCTTATCAGACCAGAAAGATCCTACCTCAATCTGAGAAAGCAAGTGAAGTTCAAAATTTTATTAAGATAGTATGACAATAAATGGGTGTTCAAAATTTCCACATCTGTACTAAAACGGTAATGTCTCAGAAACACAAGCATGAACAGTCAAAAACTAGTTCTATAAAATTGCAAGATATAACTTTTATCACCAATAAGGAAAATATTCAAAAAGAATAAATTAACAATTAGCAGCCAACATAACAGGAAGTTATGAAACCAATTAACTAGCAATATCCTATAAATATAACAGGATTGAGAAAAACTAACACAAATTTAATCAGGAAACAAAATTCAAAAACAAGATACATGTATGCATACCCATTGGCTTAATTCCCACTGACACATAATGCAAAGAAAAAGCTATCCCCTGAAGAACAAAAATACAAGAAATTCCCCGAATAAAAAAGGGTAGAAACAATCAAACACAAACAAAACAATAGAACCTTTGATTACATAAACCCAAAACTCTAATGAAGAAAAAGAACCCTGAAACTGAAGCAAGCTTTGCACGCAAATAATACCTGTGGCACTCAATGCTCGAGCAGAAAAGGGGCTCGGCTCGCCAAAACGGTCGGCAGATAAAACGAATTCCCAGTAATTCCGCAATTTAGCCCTTATAGAAAATGATAAATTTTGGCTGATTAGAACAGTGGGGAAGAAGATAGAGAATTTCGGATTACCCGGCTTTGTTTGGGAAGAGAGAGAAGATATAGAGAGGGGGTTCGCACACAAACAGAGAGAGAGAGAGAGATAGAGAGAGGGATAGGGAAAAATCAGACGAGTGTGGATTCTTGGAATCATTATGGTTAATTCTTTTTGGTGTAGTAAATTTATTTGGGATGTGATCCATTATAATTAACCGTGTTAAGTTCAGATGAGAATTTGGAGTTTGGACGGTTTTCTATTTAACCATTTATAATCAGTAAAGCTATATTTAAATACTCGACCTTTTGAATTAAAATGAAATCGTTACCTTTTCCGTCTAAATTAATCGTGCGTGCATGTCAGACGTCAAAAACGCGTGAAAAAGAACTTTAACGATTTAAAAAGACTGAAATACCCCTTCTTCTTCTATCTTCAACCTTCAAATCTACTGTCTCCTCTCTCCTCGAGTCTATAGTCGGTGAGAGATCGATGCGGAGCCATCGCCGAGAGATCGATGATGGAGCCACCACGACGCCATCGTGGAGGTACTGGGAGGAGGAGGAGGTTTTTGAGTAAACGACCGTCGTCGTTCGGTTCATTAACAAAGCATAGAGTATTCTCACTCGATCTTCACAAAACTTCTTCAAATCAAGAGCAACGGTTGAAACAGAATCGAAGTCGAAATCGTAAGAAAGCCCACTATTTCTTCTTGATTTAGAGTTTCAGAATCTCTGACCTCGAACTTATCTATACACAAAACCCCTCTTCTCCAACTCTTACTTCATTAGGTTTCTCCTTTAAGACTCTATCCAATCGAGAAAAACATCATCGTCTTATTTCACTTTTTTTTTCTAATGGACTAATTACGCTACGAGAATTTTAGATTCATTTTACTGCTTTAAACCCCATAAAGTAAAATTCCTTCTCCTATTAGATCTTTGATTTCCCTAACCCTTTCTCTCTCTATATATCTATACAGCTATATATTAAAATTTCTCAATTAGTTTGACTTTTATTTTTATTTTCTATTGTTCTTAGAAAACGCATTGTATTTCTCAATCGGGTTTTGTTAATAACTAATTTTACGTGGAGATAAATAGATGGTAGGAGAATCTGGCGGGAAGGTGCCGTGATTCAAAATGGCCAGGAGATGAGTGGATGAGTTTGATTAGGGGGTTGAAGATGGAAGAGATTTTGGAGGTTTTGTTCGATGGGTTTTGTGAGCACCGCTAACTGCTTTTGCAGACTCGAATCCATAATCTCCTCCATGGTATGAATTTTCTCATTTAAAATCTTTAATCTCTCTTCAGAGTATATAGATTAAATGAAATTGCTTCCGCAAATTGAAAAAGTTGGATCTTTATGTTATGTTTCAAAGAAAAAAATTGATCTTTGCATGTTTTTGATATTATATTTTCAGATTAAATATGGTTCTGGTGTTCATTGAGTTGTCTTATAACCTGTTATCTTATTCCCTTTGTCCAAATTTGATAGTCTCATTTGTTTTTTCAACTCTCTGGGTTCATATCTCATTCGTCTTGATAGATTGAATATTGTTATTGATGTTGCAGCTGCACTTTGCTATCTTCACAATGACTACAAGCCTCCTATTGTGTACTGCGACTTAAAGCCTAGTAATGTTCTCATGGATGAGGAATTGACTGGACATATTGGTGACTTTGGATTAGCAAGGTTGCTTCGTGAAAGGTAAATGTATTTTCAATGGAGGAAACTCAGTTACATGGAGACTCTGTTTTTTCTAATTCATGCTTGGGTGAATGATATCGTTCAATTCATATAGCTCAAGTAGCAACAGGTCAGATTAAGTTAATTACCCATCCATAGTTAGGTGCTGAATAAATTTATATGGGTATTAACAGATTGTAATAGATGTAACTGGAAAGGTTACATATTTCTTCATTTCCTTACATTTTGGAGACAAGTTTTAGTTCACCTTTTCTATTCTATGATTCATTTCAATTTTGTGACTGTAAGTTAATTTTTGTCAGCTGTAACACTATTTATGAATACAGGCATTTGATATATTCTATGATTCTCGCACACTGGATTAACCTTGATGTATTTTTTGCATAATGAATTTGTTCTCCCACTCTGTTTTTTGTTTGTTAGAAAAACAGAGAGAGAGAGAGAGATGAACAAGCAACAAGCATCTCTCTTTTATATATAAGAGGGTAATTAAGTCTTTAACCTTTTAAAGTAACAGAGTTATGACAGAAAGAACGTTTTCACTTTAACTCAAAAGGTCGAGTGTTTAAATGTAGCTTTACTGACTATAGGTGGTTAAGTGGGAAATCGCCCAAACCTCAGGTGGTCATCTGAACTTAACCCTAATTAACCGGTATCAAATACTTTGGGCTCAATTCGTCAAAATATAAATAAATTTTAAATTTCGATAAATTATTTGAAGCTGCTCAAATTTTAATTTTTTATTAATACTCAAATCATATTAGTTTGAAAAGTTCAAACTGTTCGTGTTCGATTCGAAATCGTGTTTGATATGAGTCTCAATCAAACCTTGTTTTATACTCGATAAAATATGTGAACTAAATCTGAACAACTCAATAGTCGAATCGACTCGGTTCGTTTAGACTCTTTAATTATAATGTGTTTGATAGTGTTAAAAGAAGCATACAAAAGTAAACAAAATGTCTTCTATTTTTTGTCATGTTTGCTATGTTTTTAGGATATATAAAATAAAAGAATGATAAAACAAATTGACTACTTTTTAAGGGAATGACTCTATAAATACATATATACGTATAATTAAGCTTCAAATTATACGTGTCAAGAGTTTTAAATCAAAATAATTTTCTCTACATTTATCCCTTAAAAAAATGTTGTTAATTTATTAGTGGTGGTATGATAATGATATTATATTGATAAATTTGAGAATATTATATAATTTTTATTACTATTAATTAAAAAGACTTCTTTTGTGAAAAAATAACACTAATGTTCCTTGAGGAATCCCGTCTGATTTTTTTCCTCAAGTCATACTGTGCAATCCTAAAATATAAAAATTATGTGAATTTATTTATTTATAATTAATGCAATATTAATATAATAAATTATTTAAAAGATATCAAAGTATAAAAATTAAAATAAATGACATCAAACTTTGGTAAATGCATTTTTACTTTGGTAATATGTATCCCGTTGAAAAGATGGACAATCTTTTTATTTTCACTCAAGTCACAACTAATGCAGGTTGGGCTTATGACAAATTCTACAAAGAACATGTTTTCATTGTGCAAAATACAAAATGTTAATTGCGCAGTTCAGACCTCAGCGCTGAGGTCATTTTTTATTTTATTTATAAAAAGTCGAGGTCGTAGATTGTGTCCTAAATATCTTATGAAAAATATGACACTCCTCGGCAGATATGAAGAAACGGCATCAAGACTCAAGGAGATATAGATATCTTATTAGGTATTCAAAGATACCACCAGCATCAACGTAAGTTGAGCCATCCAAGTTATGTAAGCATTAATAAACATGTCCAAAACCAAAATAACATGCAAAAGTAAAAAATCAAAGACAAGGCAGCAACAAGTATCCCACAGTTTGAATAAAATAAATATTTGGGAGGATCCTAAACCCCAGTCCGCTTGAAAAAGGGCTTCATCCAATCATCAACTTGTTATCCTCCAAGAAGCTGTAAGTGGGTACTTCCAGATTGTATGGTGCTGGGCCCTTGCGAATCCTGCCAGATATGTCATAATGAGACCCATGACAAGGGCAAAACCACCCACCGTAATCACCTGCATTGGGTAAGGGGATGCAACCCAGATGGGTGCAGACACCAACGACAATAAGCCACTCCGGATCCTTAACCCTGACTGCATCTTCTTGTGGGTCACGGAGAGATCCCACATCAACGCTGTTTGCCAATTTGATATCCTCCTCAGTTCGCCGCCTGATGAAGACTGGCTTTCCGCCCACTTAACAGTCACAGTGCTTCCAGGTTCAATGCTGGATAGATCAACCTCGGCGCGAGGGCCAATGCAAGAACATCCTTACTGGCAGACATGCTGAGAACAAACTTTAGGACGAGGAGGCGGATCAGGGATGCATACACAAACCTTCCACCTGTCAAGACAAAATAGGCGAATGCCCGCTTGCTGGGGTCACCTGGGGGGTATCGCTCATAGTTGTAACTATCATAAACTATCTTTGAAGTTGGGTTCTTCACAGCTGCCACAGTTGCTGGAATATCTGGAATAATGCTGTTGTTATTCTTCGAGATGAGTACATCAGAAGCAAAACCTGTAATAAACACCATCATCAAGATAATCAGACTCAATTACACACAATCTCACTTTACATGAGGAAAAATCCTAGATGTACAACAGAATCATTTGGAGATCCATTTTCTTCTCCATTAGAATGTTAAGGTTTTAAAGCTAATTCAGAATGGACCATTTCAGAATTTAAAAGGAAAAAATGAATTTTTCCGTAGATAATACTGTTGAAAGATTTTACCCTCAAGTTGCAATCTGCTTTCCACAAGCAGACAATGGTGAAAAGGTTCAACTCCAATGTCTTAGAATCCAATTTCATTTTAGAAGTATATAGATAGAAACTTGGAAGAGAGTAACAACTAGATACTTAAAGGCACAAGGGGCTGAGAATCATGATACACTGGATGAAATATATTTTAATGTGGCTAAAGGGGTGGATGATGTCCCATAACTCCCTTGCAAGGAAATCTTGGGAACCAACTAAAAGCACTTAAATCCTTACAAACTAATGAAGGCAATTCTAGTAGAATCTATTCTTCTTCTACAGGCCACTCCAGATAGATTGAGCCATCAACAAGAACCAAGAGGCAAGATAGAACATTTTTGTAAGCTTTGACATGAAAGTACAGAACTTAACATTCATCCAGAATGAATGTCTAGCTTTTCCTACTGTGCAAATTACATCCATTTACTTGCAAGAGAGCAAAAAAAACAGCCATTTATGAGAATTAAGAAGATTAATTACTACTAAGCCATAAGGTCCCTAGAAAGAGTGGAATTTCACAACAATCTCTCCTGAGTGCAATATTAGTGGTACAGGGTGCTAATACATTTTTAACATAACTGAAGTTGAGATGCATTCTCTAACCAAGTGTTTCCTTCCTTCTCTTATAATATGGGATTTATAGGTTCAGGAATTCAGCTCGTTCATTCCACATCGATCTAAACTTTTACAAATTGTCAAAACACCGCAGAACATCTCAAAACTCAGTTGACGGTGCATGCTATCAAAAGGTGTGTGCTGGTTCATCAGATCCACCCTTCTCCAGAAGTATAATAATGTGAAAAGGAATGGTTCAAACAAAGAGCTTGTAGCTTGTCTATTAAAATTCTTGCTAATTTTTAGGGTTCCTTATTCAGGTCATAGCTTGGATCAATCAGCCATACACAAAATCTTCTACAGATGAGTGGGAACTGATATGTTGCATTACTGTAGGATTATCATTGGCAAGAAAAAAATAATCAAGATCCAAAGGATATTAAATTTTATACTCCCTCCACTCCATAAAAAGTCTCTCATTTGAAAATTTGTAGATATTAAGGATGTATTTTTATCCAATGTTTACTCAAAAAAATAATAAATTATTAGTCTAGTAGTAATGGTATGATAAATGAAATTAGCATAACAAGCTTGAGGATATCTTGTCATTTTATACTATTACCAATAAAAAGAAGGATTCTTTTGCGAAACATTTTTCTTTTGTAAATGCGACTCTTTTTGTAGAACTAGAAGAGTATCAACTAACCGCACAAGTTTAAAGAGCATTCATCCACCTTACTGAATTAGGGACCTAGCCCTTAGTCAACAAAGATTTTCTACTTATCTTGTTTCTTGTTCCACTTCCAACTTTTATCTCCCTGCGGCTGCTTTTCTCTATTCATTTCCGAATTCAATAAGAAAAAAATGAAATCATTTAAGTTGCCTGGACACTTGAAATGCTCGTAAGCTGGAGGATATTTGACTGTTGCAAGGTAAAAATTGAATTGTACTAAGGGTAGGCAAGGGTCAGTCAACTATCCAAGCAAAATAAAATAAAATTTAGTCAGGTTCATATTTTACCCAATCTTCAGTTTCTATCCCGAAATTAATAATGAAGAGAAATATACTATTTTGAATAATTTTATATTGAATGGGGAACATTGTACACTGACAAGTAACAAGTAAAGTAAGAAATAAATTGTTTTTTTAAGCACTCCCTTTCGATACTAATCTGTGTCAAAAGAAGGATAGCTATATTGATTACATTAAAGACGCCCCTTGGTACAATACTGACGACCTTAGTTAACAAGTGAAGCCTGAGTATCAGTTTATAAGAGACCAAGCCATGACACAAAGTGTCACCAAGGGGTGAATCTCAAGTGGAAATACTTTGTTTTGAGAGACGATGATAACATCATTGATGATATAAAGAAACAAATATATCTAACCACTCAACACCAACAAAACAAAGAAAGGTGCATCAAATTTATTTAAATTCAAAAGAGAAAGAGCAGAGAAAACATCAGCGCTTCACCCATAAGGTTCAGCCAAATATTAGCTGATGCTACGAAATTTGTCAAACTAATAACCACCCAAATTGAGAACAAATCTATATGTCAAAGGTTCAATGAAATGTATAGCTCAAAACATTTTTACTATTGATAAATTAAAAAATATAGCTTAAGACATTAATTCAAAAGTTTTCAGCCAAGTCTAAATCTTCAAAACAATAGCCAAGTTAAGGAATAAGCTTGAAATGGCGTCTTATAAATCTTGTAGCGTTCTTTAATTTATTCTGTTCACCTATCCCTAAAGAGTGGTAATGCATTGTACTGTGCTAAGGATGTTAAAATTCCACCTTTGCTTTTCTGCTGTACACTGGTTACTCTTTTAGGAGTTTCTCTTCACATATAAATTATTTGTCTATTCTCTCTCTCTCTCTCTCTCTCTCTCTCTCTCTCTCTCAATATTACCAAGTTGCATCAGAAAATCTAGTACAGAAACACACATTTAAAGTTACTAAATTCCAGCCCAATTATCCATGGTAGTACTCCAAAAAAATATTAAGAAAAACAGTAAACAGCAAAACAATAACCCCAAACCTAACATGTTTAGGGTATAAGCCATTCTCACTTATTATTTTCTGCTAGTTTCAGAATAAAAATAAGACAGAAAAATTATGCTCTCAATGCTAAATGCTATAATAGTATTCTAAAAATCGTTAGGTGAACCTAGGCAGCAGAGTGGGCGCCTAGCGCCTAGGCCACCTAGGTGCCTAGGGTATTCCTGGGTAAACTTGCCATTTTCTTAGGCAATCTCATTTATTACTTGTTGTACTATACAAAACATATAGTAGATGTAAATTTTTAAATTTTACATAAAACATTATAAAAAAATCAATTTTTAAGGCTTAAAAAATAATTTTAAGAATTGTTGAACTTTTTGATTCAGTCAGGCGGGAATTTTACACTGACTATAATAACAAAGCCCTAACTGGGTTTGTAAAACCGCAACACCATACTTTCAATCAAAACGTGGAGACATTAATAACACGTAACGGTACTAGATCTAATCAAGGATCTGAAGTTTCATACATACGTAAAAAATAAAAAATAAATAACTGCGCTAGATATGAAATGGAAACGAAAATAAGTACGCATATACAGATGGAAATAGGAAACCTAAGAAACTAACCTCTGGACGGAATATGAAATTGGTGGTGCATCAATGGAAATGAGTTCGAGAAGAAGGCCGTCGAACCGCCATGGTCGTCCGATGATGATGAATCGCCTCCGGCGGTGTTGATCGGATTCTTGGAGAATGTGGAGGCGGCGGCCGTCTGGCTCGGCCTCCATGAGGAGACGGAAGAAAGCCTCCTTCCTGCAACCCTCAACATCTTCTTCTTTGTTGTTCGTCTCTCTGATTTGGCGTGTGGAGTTGCAGATAAAATGGAAAGATCGTAACCACTCGAGCGGGTCTTGAAAGTATGCCAATTGCCAAATACCCTCCGACCTCGGAAGAGGAATTGAAATGTGAAAATTTCTTTTTTATGTGCAGTTTTCTATCCTTACTGTTCGTTAAATTAATTTTTTTAGGGTTAAATTTTGTGCATAACAAATTAAATCATCATTATTTTAAGTATTTCATAAATAGTAATTTTTACATTTATTATTTTATTAATTATATTTTTGTTATGTTTAGACTAAACAAATTAAACGTGACAACAAAACTTTTCCTTAATTATAATTATTGTAATGCTTAATAAAAAGTTATGGACCCGTAAGTTGAGTCAAATATTGAGTATAAAATAAATTTCAGGTCAAATTTTGAGTCCAACTTTAATTAAATCGACTTTGAATCATTAGTCTAAAATATCTTAATTTATTATAGGTTCACCAAAAGGTCATCATTTAATTTGTTATTGTTTACTAACTTAATTCTTTGTACACAGATAAATTATTTCAAGTATCACATTCAAATATGTGGGAATAATTTATTTATATATATGAAATTAAATTAGTAACCAATGGTACATCCGATCATTATCTTTTAGGTTAACTTGTGATGATTTGTTATAACTCAATAAAAGACTATTGAGCTAGTGATTTGAGATATTATTTGAATGGTTTCGATTCAGATTTATAATTTGACCTAAATTTTATTTCAAACTCAAAATTTGACTCGAATTATTACACTAAGACTTAATGTGGTATTATTTTTTGGGTACATTTTCACTTTGATGAGAATAATATGATATAAGGATAAAAGTTATTTTTAAATATTTATTCTAATTGGTTAATGTTTGTGATTATTTTGTTTATTTAGTTAGTGGTCATGGTGCTTATAGTGTGCATTATGTTTCATGCAACATGAACTACTTTAATATTGAATTGTACTATGAAGATCAGTTTGTTACTAAGGAGGATGGATCGTGTGTTTATGAGGGTGGAAGGAAAGAAAATTATAAGGGGGCTGATGGAGATTACTTTAATGTTGACAGGTTGGTGAAGTTGGTAAAGCACTTAGGGTATAAAAGAAACTTTGTTATGTATTTCAAATTGGCAGTGTTTAGTTCGAAGAATGGTTTAGAACTTATTCATGATGACAATTGTGTAAGACTACTAATTGAAGAAGCTCTAAAAACTGGGAAGATGGATATATATTGTGATCATGAGGATAACGAAGAAGCACCTGCAATAAGGGACGTGGTTAATGTCATAGATGAGGAAGCACATAAGCATATAGATGATTCAAGTGATGATAGTGTTGAGGATAATGATAAGGAGTTAAGCGATGCTAGTGACGATGATAGGAATGAGGAGTTGATAAATATAAGGAAATAAAAGGAAGATATAAAAAAAACAAAACAACAAGAGTTGGTTGTGCAATGTGAAGTAAACATTGATGAAGAATTGGTGACTTACAAGTTAAGGAGGTTGGGGCTCCACATATCCCAAAAGAGCAGTATAGGGCCTCAAGTACTGTTAAAGGTAATGCCTCCTCTAAATCAGATACATGTAATGCCTCCTTTAAAAAAACAAAGGTGGATGTTGGTACACAAAAGAGCAATAGCAGGGGGAAAAGGCTAGGAAACCTAGAAATCCAATAATGTAGAGGTTAAAGAAGTTGAAGTTGAACCAACATTTTCATATGATAAAGATGAATTGGGGTTTGGGACAAAATGAATGAAGCCTTAGGTAGGAAATGAAGAAGATTTTTATTATCAGATTCCTCCAAGTGGTGATTCTAGTAGTAATAATTAATGGGAAGTAGAGGAGCCACAAAGGAAAGAGAAAAGAGTTCTTCCGGCATATAATCCCAACACTCTAATGTATGGAAACTACTGTGAATTATGTAGTTGGTTATGGAAAGGGAATATATTATTCTGTAAATGAAAAAACAAGAATACAAACAAAGTGATCCAATAACTGTCTATGGGGGTTATGGGCTAGTTATGTGCCAAGGGATAAAATGTTTCAAATTAAATCATACAATGAGAAACATTATTGTGTGATAAAAATAAGGATTATGATTGTTAGGTCTAGATGGTTGGTTGACAAGTTTGGGGGTACCATAAGAGCAAAATCAAGGATGAGATTAAAGGAATTTGCAGGCTGCAATTAAACAAAGGTTTGGACTCCAATCATCATTACCTCAGTGTCAACAAGTAAAGAGATTGACTTTAAGTGAACTAAAGAAAATCTTGAAGGAGCATTAAGCTAAAGTCTGGGAGTATGATAATAAGATTATAGCTATAAATCCTGGTAGCACAGTCCAAATTATAGGTGATGGAGGCATTCCACGTAGATTCCAGATAATGTATATTTATTTTAAAGTTATGAAACAAAATTGGTTGGAGGGATGCAGACACATAATAAGGCTTGATGGTTGTTTTTTAAAGACATACTGTAGGGGTGAGTTGTTGTATGTTATTGGTAGGGATATAAACAACCAAATGTTCTCAATTGCTTGGGCAGTGGTTGAAAGTGAAAACAAGGATTTTTGGAGTTTTATGAGTCTATTGCTTGAGGATGTCGGTCTATAATTAGGTAGAGGATAGACCTTGATAATTGACCAACAAAAAGGTACATTTACTATATTATTTTAACATTGGATTTGTTGTTATATTACTGGTAATAATATTATGTTATATTAGTACTAAACTTGTTTTTGTTGTTTTACTGCAAGGGTTTGATGTCTGCCATACAATAGTTTTTGTCAGAGGCAGAGTATAGATGTTGTGCAATACACATCTATACTAATTGGAGAAAGAAATTCCCAAGAGTAGCCTTAAAGCTGGTGTTTTGGAGAGCAGACAAGGCCAATAATCCTCATGATTTCATAAAGGCAATGATTGACATTAGGAATGAGAGTAAGGATGATCGCATTCTTCTTTTAAATATTCCTCCTAAGCAGTGGAGCAATACATTTTTTCTTGTGAAACCAAATGTGATGTTGTGACTAATAATGTGTCTAAATGTTTTAATAGTTGGATCTTAGAGACTAGGTATAAACCACTACGAACTATGTTTGAAGATATAAAAATAGAAGTCATGGGTAGAATTCATTCAAATAGAGATGAGATGCGAAAACTAGAGGGGAAGTTATGTCTTAGGGTTAAGACAAAGGTTAATAGGGCCATTGAGTTAACTAAAAACTGTGACTATGACTGGGGTGAGGGGCACGAGTTTGAAGTGTTTGATATGAGTGGGAAATAAAAGGTAGACATAGAGCTTAGGTCTTGTATATGTGGGGTATGACAGTTATCTGGCATTCTTTGCCATAATTGAACAATTGGAGTCCTTCGCATGGAACAACCAATTAAGGACTATGTTGATTCCTGCTACTAGGTAGAAACTTATCTGAAATCATATAAACACTTATTAATTAATCCAATGAGGGGTTCAAATGAATGGCCTCCTACCAACATGACAATATTGTTGCTTTCACCAACCAAGAGAATAGCAGACATACCTAATAAAAATAGGAGGAAGGATCTTAATGAAGAGCCTAAGAGTAAGACTAAGTTATCTAGGAAAGGGACACCTGTTAGGTGCTCTATGTGCAAGGAGTATGAGTATAACAAATTAGGTTGTAAGATGATACCAATTGAACAAACAAGGACTGAACCTACCCCACAAGCTACTGGAGAACCAAGGACTGAACCAAGGTTTTCTAAGCTAAGGGTAAACTATTTTAAAACCAAATGTATGTGGACCATCTGCAGGTGCAAGTGAAACTCCTACAAGGGCAACAAGTGAAACTCCTAAAATGGCAACAAGTGAAGGTGGACCATCAAACAGTAAGACAAGCGTGTGGAAAGTAAAGGGTAGAAGAACTCATGTCCATTGAAAGTGAAGTGATTAAAGTGAACCTATTATGTTGAAGTGTCTGATAGTTAGTTTTAATGAAGTTGGTGAATGTAGATCATGACTTGATAATACTTATGGAATTAAACAGTGGTTTATTAGTTGACTTTAAATGTTATTATGTATGTATTTGTTGGCAATTTTAATTGAAGGAGGATGTATGAATGTATTAGACACATTTATGTTGTTCTAACTTGATGACAATTTATTAATGGTATATTTTGGTTGGTACTTGTGCTTTGGTTATGTTTTGCAGTTGGTAATTGAATGAATGGTTGTGTTTATGACACATGTATGGCTCTATTAAGATGTTGTACTTGAATGAATGGTTCTTTTATGGTTATGCTTATAGGAGTTGGTAATTGAATGAATAGAGCAGTTAGTAATTAAATAAGTGGTTCTGACATGGAACAATTGTTCTTTGTTTTGTTTTTGGCATATGACTTGTTATGTTTTAAGTAAGACTACTATTGTGTTTTGGTTACAATTGTTCTTAATTTTTGCTATGCATACAATGAAGTATAAAAAAACACAATTTAACCATGACAAATATTTTCAAATATTAACATCTTCTGCATTTCAATTCATTACCATTACATCTTTCCTATCACCATCACCATGTTACAATCCATGACAATGCAAATACATAAAGCATTACAATACAACACATGCATTGCAATCAATACATTACCATTACATCATGCATTACACAATGCAAATCCATGTCAAAATTATAAATACAATGACAATCCATGACAATACACAACACATTCTATGCTTTGAGATTCCCTATTTAAGTCTTTCAACTTCCATTTCCTTTATGTTTCCTTTTTCAAAAAATTTAACTTTTGTTTTAGTTTTGCATTTTTATTCATTACTAATGTGACGCCCCCAAAATATGTATACATCACCTATTTTGAGTTGTCAAATACATGGTACAAAATACAAATACAAACTTAATTATACAACTGTCGTGTAACAAAAGCTGAGAGTTTTTACACGAATATTGTCTCCTAGACAATATCCAAACTCAAACGAAGTCCTCATTACAATTATTATTACACTATTTCACAGAATAGTGAGGACTACTAAAGCAACCATTTGAACCGTAACTCTATTCTCCGACTAGTCTCATATATATTCTCATTTCTTTGAAAAGAACAATGAAAGCAAAGGGTGAGCTCAACTAGCCCAATAAAGAATATTATGACTAAGAGAATGCAGAATAAATTATCGTTAGCCTTCAACAGTGTTAAACTGATAGAATACAATAGACAACAAGTTTAACTGCAGCGGAACAAATAATCCATTATAAGAGTCAAGTAGAGCATGATATATACTATCTTTTATGATTTAAAAGTTTATCATCAATTTTATCACTGAGACGCAGCTCAATAAATAATCCACATCACTGAATTATCCATGTACTACGAGCCAATGATATTCATTATTATCACATCCACGAATCATCCATGCACTACGTGCCAATGATATTTGTATTATCACCAATGGTCATGATTATACCGATACATAGTCATAATCATACCAATCAACAGTCCATCTATGCACTACGGGTCAAAAATAATTTTTATCACACTATAAACATGAGGATGATAACAATGATATAAATATCAATCGACGAAATAAAGGATAAATATTAAAAAAAAATTAATTTATCCAAAGTTTTAAAATGTTCAAATTGTCAACATGACAACTGTTTTGTGGAGTAAAATTCAAGAATAATATTCATGCATCAAAAATATTTTGGATAGAAAATAAATCATTTTTTTGGGTGAATAGTACCCCGTGAATAGTATCCCGGCATGAAAAGATTAAATTTTAACAAGAATGTTCAGAAAAATATCCTTGTAAAATGATACTAGATAAATCGTAAAATTTAAAGATATTCTACTAATTTCAAGGAGTATAGAAGCAAATATTCGTAATCTGAATCTAAAAGCACAAAATGAGTGTAGAATTCGAAATCTGAAACGAAATAATATTACTTACATACTACAGAGTATGGAAGAAAATATTATTTATGACGAATATTGAACAAAAATAATATCCTTTATAAGTGTTGAACGAAAATAATATTCATACGTGTGACGCCCCCAAAATAGGTATACATCACCCATTCTGAGTTGTCAATACATGGTACAGAAATAACTACAACTTTATTATTACAACAGTAAAACTGTGAGTTTGAATACAAATATTATCTTCTAGACAATATCTATACTCAAACAAATCCTCATCACATTTATTGATATATTGTTTTACAAAAATGGTGAGGACTACTAAACAACTCTCTCTAGAACCTTCATTCCATACCCCGACTCGTACTCGCTATATTCTAGCCTCTTGAGAAGAAAAATGGAACAAAAAGGAAAATGGTGAGCTCAACTAGCCTAGTAAAGAATATTATGACTAAGATAATATACAAAAAATTATCATTAGTCTTCAACAGGGAAAAAAATCTAATAGAATACAATGAGACAACAAGTTTTAAATCAATATTCGCAATGTGAAATAATAATTCATTAGAAGAAGAGTTAAGTAAAGAATGCAAACTACTATCTTCTATGTATGAATTTAAAAGTTCATCGCTCTATCTTTCATCCCTGTAACATCAATCAATATATATTTGGAATCAAATATTCATCTTTACCTTCTGAGCCAAAGATATTCATCACCGGTCATGTTCATCTAAACACTGCTCATCTTTGCACTCACGGCCAAAGATATTCATCGAAATCATTCATCTTACGCACTACGTGCCAAAGATATTCAATAATATCATCATTTAAGACTGAGGATGATGAAAAATATTATTAAAGAAACGAATCCAGTGAAACAAAATGACAAGGATTAAGGATTCGTACTTTGTTTTATCCATGTCCAAAATACCTCAAAAATAATCATAGTGGTGTAAAATTCAAGAATGATCAAAACGTGGATACAATCAAAGCTAGTATCCACAATAGAAATTTTAGACGAAAAGGGAAAATTTTCATTTTTCGATGAATAAAGGTTGATTCGTGAATAGTATCGATATCGTGGATAGTCGATATCGTGAATAAGAACTCAGACACCAAAAGTTCTAAATTTGATAAAACTTCAGATCAATATTTCAAAGATAATGATATTGAAGAAATAATATCATTACGGAAAAAAATAATATCCCTTACTTCCTCGAAAGACAAGATTTAACCTGGAATACCGGATATAAGCTATAACTTGAACTTGCACCGTATAACAATACTCAAAGTATACTCAAAATACTCACAAGAATACGCCGATAATATAGAGAGAAAACTTCAATTTACGGTGTAATTTTCAATTCTAACCAAGCCCTATTTATAGGAAAATGCTTAGAACACCAAAAGTAGAAAATTTAATAAAATATTAATATATATTTATTAAATTCCTACGCACCCAAAATCTGATTCAAACCATCAGCCACCAAGAGTGACTCACCTTGCCTAACTCAAAAAAAATGTTTTTCTTATTAAAAATATTTAAAACTTCAAAAATTAATTATTTCGGAGCTTCAGAACTTTAATAATTCACAATAAATAGTCCTTTTGTCAGAAAATTCGAATCTCGCGAGTTTTTATAGGAAATTCAATTCTCTACAACTTTACAGAAGAAAGTTTTTCCAAATTCCAAACAAAAATTGACCGAAATCCATAAACGGGCGATTTTACACGCTATAATCAATTTTCAGTCAAGAAATGGGGTCCACCGACATGTTTAACATGTTTTAAACATTTATTGCAACAAAAATACTCTTTCTCCTCGTATACTCATATATCATACATTCATTATAAAAATATCACCATTATTATATTATTAAAAATATAATAATATATTTAAATGAATTATTTTATCGTAAAAAAGATAAAATTTTAATTTTCAACAATTGTCACATTAAAAATTTTCTCCATCTATATCCACATAAAATCAATATTTTCCTCATTATATAAATCAATAATTAATTATTCACGAATAATATTACGAGAATCACAATATTGACAACCGCATAGCTCCCAAGAAGAAGGGGCTTTCCAATAAGAATTTCTCCTTCTTAAGCGCCAATTAGGTGACCAAACCTCTCCTTAGATGAACTTTCTAGACATTGCCAATAATGTTATCCAATAATATTATTCGAGATAATATGAATTATTGCTTCGATAATGAAAAATACCGTGTAGTGATAATTATCAAAACAACAAGAATATAAAATATCAACACAACAATTATTGAATCAATAAAATAAAATCTTGAACAATAATTATCGTAATAATTATTGAGTAGTGCCTTTTACGTAAGAATCAATAATTGGTGCAATACTGCAATCTAATCGTGTGTTTTTAACCAATTTAGTATTTTAATAGTATTAATTGAGTAATAACTACTGCCAAGTTATTTTTAAACAACTTATATTTGTCGTTTTCTTCATCCAATCACTTTCCGTTATGGGGCCCACAAAAGATCATACCATCATACGAATATTCCCGACGCAATGAGAATATTCCACGACCAAACGAATATTCCCAAACAACAATGAATATTTTATAACCACTTCATTATTTTGAAATATTTATGCGTATTTTACCCATAACTATCCACATTAATCAAATCAACTCTAACTATTTCAAAATAATAAATAGAGAAAATTAAATTTCATTTATTAATTATTTGGGGTCTTACAACCTCCTCTCCTTATGAAATTTCGTCCTCGAAATTGACGTACGTACCTGGTATTTCGAAAAGATGAGGATACCTCGCTTTCATTTCATTTGTAACTCCCGTGTCATTTCCTCAATAAAGATGATTCCTCCACAAAACTTTAACTTGTGGTATGACCTTTGTGCGTAGGACATGCTCCTTCCTATCCAAGATCTTAACAGTACTCTCCTCATACGTTAAGTCTTCTATTATCTCGTCCGGTTCTAACTCAATAACGTGGTTCGGGTCTTTCACATATTTACGAAGTACGAGATATGTGAAACACATTATGAACACGAGACATACTTTCGAGGTAACGCGAGTCTATAGGCTACATTTCCTACTCGGTCAAGAATTTGAAATGGACCAATAAATCGTGGATTGAGCTTTCCTCTCTTCCCAAATCTTGTAACTCCCTTCCACGGAAAGACTCATGACAATACATGATCCCCTATACTAAATTTCACGTCCTTTCGATGAAGATCCGCATAACTCTTTTGTCGATCTTGTGCCGCTTGTATCGTTGTCGAATCATTTGGATCTTTTCGGTGAGTCATACGTCTTAACTTCGAGTCCCAACAATGTTGCTTCACCCACCTCATCCCAACATATTGGAGCGACACTTTCGTCCATATAATGCTTTAAATGGAGCCACACTATACTTGCACGATAAATCTGTTGTTGTAGGAGAATTCCACCAATGGTAAATACTTATCTAATCTAACCCTCAAGTCTGGGACACGTAGTCTTAATAGATCTTCAAGAGTTTGAATAGTCTTCTCGATTGTCCGCTTCGTTTGAGGATGGTATGCTTGAATCAATCGTAAATCTGCGCTCCATAGCTTTTTGCAAGCTAACCCAAAATCTTGAAGTGAATCTTGGGTCACGATCCGAAACTATGGATATTGGCATGCCATGCAACCTCACAATCTCATTTATATATATACTAAGAAGACGTTAGTGGAATAAGTCTCCGTATCGGCAAGAAATGAGCAGACTTGGTTAATCTATCAACAATAACCCAAATAGCATTGATGCCTTGAGAAACCGTAGTAGGAAGACCAATGAACGAATCCATAGTAATGTGTTCCCACTTCCATTTCGAATCTCAAGTGGTTGCAACGGACCCTTAGGTACTAGATGCTCCGCTTTACACGTTGACCGAAAGTTAAACACATCGAGATAAACTTTGCAATCTCTCTCTTCATATTGTTCCACCAAAATGTATGTCAAGATCACGATACATTTTAGTACTTCCGAGATGGATTGCAAATGGTGTATTGTGTGCCTCCATCATAATCTTGTACTTTCAAATCGTAGTCGTTAGAACACAAAGTCTAGAGTGGACTCAAGTATTCCTTCTTCATCAATTCTCGCTTAATAGCTCCTTCTTGTACTTTCTTCTTCATATGCATCACCTGGGTGGGTGGCTTGAGCAACCTTAACTTTTTCTATTAAAGTTGGCTCTATGCGATACTTGACATCATCGCACTTGTTCTCGCATATGATCTTCTACTCAACGACATCACCATACCACGCTTAAACTTTTCCGGATGGTATTGAATAGTGTGGTCGTAGTCTTTCAACAACTCGAGCCAACGCGTCGTTGCCGCATGTTGAGTTCCTTTTATGTGAAGAAATATTTAAGGCTTTTTATGGTCCGAATATATCTCCACTTTCTCCCATATAGATAGTGCCTCCGGATCTTTAAGCATGAAAACGATCGGGCCGCTAACTCTAGATCATGAGTAGGATAATTCCTCTCATACTCTTTTTAAGTTGTCGCGAGGCATAGGCTATGACTTTCCCACGTTGCATGAGAACACATCCTAACCCTTTGCACAAGTATCGCTTATAGATAACAAATCCATCTCATTTTAGATGGTATTGTTAGAAACAGTCTTAAAATAAGTTTCCTCTTAAGCTCTTGAAACTCTTCTCGCATTCCTCGCTTTCTATACAAATTTTATATCTTTTCGAGTCACCGAGTTAATCGGAGTAGCAATTCGAGAAAATCCTTCCACGAATCTTCGATAATAACCACCAAGCCCGTAAAGTCACAGCGTTTGGCCACCGACTTCAAACTTGTTCTCCCAACTTTGTATTGCTTCAATCTTCACGGTCAACAGATACTCCATGTTTTGACACTGACGTGCCCAAGAAATGCTACTTCCTCGCCCGTAGCTCGCATTTCTTCAATTTGGCATATAGTTTGTTTTCACGAAGCCTTTGGAGTACCAAATTTCAAATGGTGCTCAAGTTATCTTCACTACTTTTGGAATATATGAGGATGTCATCAATAAAGACAACAACGAATCCGATCCAAATATTTCTTGAATACTTGCTTCATCATATCCATGAAAGTCATAGGAGTATTAGTCAATCCGAAAGACATGACTAAGAATTCATAATGCCCGTCTTCGAGTTTTAAAAAGGCGCTTTTGAATATCCTCGCCTAATCTGCGATTGATGATATCCGCAATCTAAGATCGATCTTTGAAAAAAATTGTGCCCTCTTGAATCGGGTCAAACAAGTCATCAATACGAGGTAGGGATACCTATTCTTGATGGTGACATGGTTCAATTCCCCGATAGTCAATACAAAAGTCGCATACTCCCGTCTTTCTTCTTTACTTAATAAAACAGAGCACCCCTGGGGAGATGTACTAGGACGAATGAAACCGATGTCCAACAATTCTCGTAGTTGGGCCTTTATCTCCTCAAAGTTCAATAGAGCCATTCGATATGAGGTTTTAGAAATGGGCTTTGTACTCAAAGTTCAAGATCAATAAAGAATTCAACTTCACGTTACGGGGTAGACCGGGAAGTTCTTCAGGAAATACGTCAGGAAAGTCAATAACAACATGAATATTATTCATATTTGACGTGTCTTTATTCAAATCCATAACATGGGCTAAGAAAGCTTGACATCCGTTTTTCAATAAACGAATAGCTTTATGATTAGATATGACAGTGATTGATTTTAATGGTTTAGTTGCTTGAATTCGAACAACAAGTTGGTTAGAAATATGAAAACTAACAACCTTACGAAAACAATCAATTTTGGCATGATGAGTAGTTAACCAATTAATCCCTAAAATCACATCAAAGGCAAGTATCTTTAAAGAGATAAGGTCAACAGGTAAGGTGATGGTGCCAACTTGAATCAAACAAGATTTATAAACAGTGGATGTGATGAAAGTTTCTCATAACGGAGTTTCCACAGATAGGTCAAAGTCTAATTTTTTCGAAGTCAAATTTAAATGTTGAGCACAAGTAGGAGAATTTATGATTAGCTTACCCGTGATCACCTCGTTTGGGTTCCTCGCATTTTGACCAGTCACAACAAACGCTTTCTAGAACCGCTGACTTTGACTTTTCTCGGGACGATCTTTTGAGTCACCATCCCCATTGAACTAGGTTTCACTATGCATAATCCCGAGCGATATGTCCTTCCTTTCCACAATTATAGCATACCTTAAATCGTTGTGGGCGCTTTGACCGATATGTCCTCTTTTTCAGATTTATAGTATACGACCGGGTGGTCGTTCCTCCTTGAACCCGATTCTTCTTGCCGCAAGACCGCTGCCTTTCATATAATCGTTGTTAAATCTCCTCTTTTAAAATCTCCTCTTGACTCGCTTCTTCTATTTTCATGGCCATGATTACAACTAGAGTGGTTACCATTTTTGTCTGTTTTTTTTTCTCCGCCGGTTATCATTGTTTTGTTGATCGCTATCTCCAGATGATCCTGGTTGTGGTCCTCGACCGACCGTACTCGTTATCTCACTCTAATAATTGAGCCCTGCTTACAACATCTTAATAGAGAGAAAATTTATGAGAAATGATATCGACGTATCGCCGGGTTTCAAACCTCTAAGAAACATCCGCCATCATCGTTCCTCATTCTCCACCAAATGAGGTGCAAACCGGATAACTCTGCAAACTTTGCCTCGCTTCGAGACACCGCCATGTTGTTTTGTTATAATCGATGAACTCCACTTCCTTCATATATTTAACACTTTCGTGAAAGTATTTGTCATTAAATAGTTTCAAAATGTCTCCCAAGACATCTTTGAGTCTTGTTGGATGGAGTACGCTTCACGACTCCCACCAAGAGTCTGCCTCGCCACGGAACATAAAGGTGGCGAATGGAACCTTCTGTTTTTCCACGATCCCAAGACATCGAATATCTTGGTAATTTGCTTGACCATGTTTCCGCCATGATCGGATCCGGCTTTCCTTAAATTATGGTGGTCCCAACTCTTTGAATCGCTTGGTTTGTGACAACCCGTGAATTGCTATCATTTTCTCCTCAGATTTTGAACACGAGTCTCCTCGTCCCGATTTTGCATGAATCGCAAAAAGCTTCTAAACATCCCCTCGCTCATCATCTCGCCAATTGGTGTTATTCACAGGAGGAACATTGCCACTGTTGTTGCACGTTCTCTCTCGTGGGTGAGTATACAGGCGTCTCCGGTCTCATTTCCACTCATTAATATTCTCAATCGACATTCTCAAATATCATATAAAACAAGGGTTAATTAAGCAAATTAATATATCACATAATATCCCTATATAATCGACTAACTAACAAATAAGCTTAGGTAGGACACACTTTAACAAGGATTTACTCGTCTCTCCCTCCTAATTCTATTCCCCGATCTCCGCCAGAGATCATATCCCTAAGCTCGATACTAACCGTGACGCCCCAAAATAGGTATACATCACCCATTCTCGAGTTGTCAATACATGGTACGTAAATAACTACAACTTTATTATTACAACAAGAAATCAGTGAGTTTGAATACAAATATTATCTTCTGAGACAATATCTATACTCAAATAAATTCTCATCACATTTATTGATACATTATTTTACAAAAATGGTGAGGACTACTAAACAACTCTCTCTGAACCTTCATTCCATACCCCGACTGTACTCGCTTATATTCTCTTTTCTTGAGAAGAAAAATGGAACAAAAAGGAAAAGAGTGAGCTCAACTAGCCCAAAGAAAGAATATTATGACTAAGATAATATACAACAAATTATCATTAGTCTTCAACAGGGAAAAAAATCTAATAGAATACAATAGACAACAAGTTTTAAATCAATATTCGCAGTGAAATAATAATTCATTAGAAGAGTTAAGTAGAGAATGCAAACTACTATCTTCTATGTATGAATTTAAAAGTTCATCGCCTATCTTTCATCTCTCGTAACATCAATCAATATATATCCGAATCAAATATTCATCTTTGCACTACAGTGCCAAAGATATTCATCACCGTCATGTTCATCTAAACACTGCTTATCTGCTTTTTGCACTACGGGCCAAAAGATATTCATCGAAATCATTCATCTTTGCACTACGCACTCAAAGATATTCAATAATATCATCATTTAAGACCGAGGATGATGAAAATATTTTTAAAGAAACGAATCCAAAGAAAACAAAATGAAAGGATTAAGGATTCGTACTTTGTTTTATCCATGTCCAAAAATACCTCAAAAATAATCATAGTGGTGTAAAATTCAAGAATGATCAAAACATGGATACAATCAAAGCTAGTATCCACAATAGATATTTTAGACGCGAAAAGGAAAATTTTTATTTTTCGATGAATAAATAGTCAGATTCGTGAATAAATAGTGTCAATGATATCATGGATAGTCTTGATATCGTGAATAAGAATTCTCACACCAAAAGTTCCAAATTTGATAAAAACTTCAGATCAATATTTCAAAGATAATGATATTGAAGAAATAATATCATTACGGAAAAAAAATATATCCCTTACCTCGAAAGACAAGAGATTTAACCTGGAATATTGGATATAAGTTATAACTCAACTTGCAGCACCAGTATAATATACTCAAAGTATACTCAAAATACTCACAAGAATACGCTCGATAATATAGAGAGAGAAAACTTTAATTTCTAGTGTGATTTTCAATTCTAACCTAAGCACCCTATTTATAGGAAAATGCTTAGAACACCAAAGTAGAAAATTTAATAAAATATTAATATATATTTATTAAATTCCTACGCACCCAAAATCTGATTCAAACCATCATCCACCAAGAGTGACTCACCTTGCCTAACTCAAAAAAAAAACGTTTTCTTATTTAAAATATTTAAAACTTCAAAAATTAATTATTTTGAGTTGAAATTTTAATAATTCACAATAAATAGCCCTTTTGTCGAAAAATTCAAATCTCATGCGAGTTTTATAGGAAATTAAATTCTCTACAACTTTACGGAAGAAAGTTTTTCAAATCCCAAATGTAAATTGACCGAAATCCATAAACAGGCGATTTTACATTTATAATCAAATTTCAATCGAAAATGGGGTCCAATCGACATGTTTAACATGTTTTAAACATTTATTGCAACAAAAATACTCTTTCTCCTCGTATACTCATATATCACACATTTATTATAAAAAATATCACCATTATTATATTATTAAAATATAATAATATATTTAAATGAATTATTTTATCAGAAAAAGATAAAATTTTAATTTTCAACAATTGTCACATTAAAAAAATTTCTCCATCTATATCCACATAAAATCAATATTTTCCTCATCATATAAATCAATAATTAATTATTCACGAATAATATTACAGAATCACAATATTGACAACCAGACGGTTCCAAGAAAGAGGGGGCTTTCCAATAAGAATTTCTCCTTCTTGGCGCCAATTCGATTAGGTGACCAAACCTCTCCTTGATGTAACTTTCTAGACATTGCCAATAATGTTATCCAATAATATTATTCGGATAATATGAATTATTGCTTCGATAATGAAAAATAATCGTGTAGTGACAATTATCAAACAACGGTAATATAAAATATCAACACAACAATTATCAATCAATAAAATAAAATATCGAATAAGAATTATCGTAACAATTATCGAGTAGTGCCTTTCTTACGTAAGAATCAATAATTGGTGCAATACTGCAAATGCTAATCGTGTGTTTTAACCAATTTAGTATTTTAATAGATTAATCTTGTAATAACTACGCCTGCTATTTTTTTAAACAACTTATATTTGTCGTTTTCTTCATCCAATCGCTTTTACATGGGGCCCATATAAGATCAAGGCTACAATATACTGAATATTCCCCGATAGCAAGAATATTCCACGACCAAACGAATATTCCCCATAACAATGAATATTTTATAACCACTGCTTATTTATTTTGAAATATTTGCGTATTTTACCCATAACTATCCACATTAATCAAATCAACCCTTACTATTTCAAAATAATAAATAGAGAACATTAAATTTCATTTATTAATTATTTGGGGTCTTACAATACGAATATTAAACGAAGATAATATTCCTACGAATATTGAACGAAAAAATAATAAGACTTACTTAATATCGAATCGAAATAAATTTTCTTACTTAATAATCTAAAAAATAATATTGTAAGCGAATATGAAATAAATAATACCCCTTATCTCAAGAAGAGAGCAATTTTGACTGGTATAACGGACATATATATTCTTAAAGAAAACTTATAATGTTTTTTACACTCAAAACTTCCTTAAACTCTAAATAAAATATGCTCAATATTATAGAAGAAGAATTCTCTGATTCTGGTGTGATTTTCATTTATAAATTAAACATCCTATTTATATGAGAATGACATGATACTATTTGAATTTGGAAAATCACGAACTGCACAGTAAAATTCACAGGCGTTCATCGGTTAAAATTCAAAATTTGTTGCATTTTATTAGATATATATATATATATTTATTTATTTATATTTCCTCGGTCAATGATACTACTAATCGGATGCCACGTTGCAAGTATAACCGGTTCCGTGCACACCTGATAGAATTCTCTCTAAAACCCTGCCCGAGAAAACGGAGCGGGGAAGAACGAGACAGCACAGCGAAAAAAGCGAGTCGATCAAATCAGCCCCTCTCTATTTTCTCTCTCTTCCACAATACTTTTCGCTGTTCCCCCATTTGCTCACAGATTCCCACTGTTTTTACCGGGATGAAACCCTAATTTAGAACTCTCGTTCAGTTATCGGAAGATTCGAGTTTCAATTCGATTGATTCGAGCTGATAAAATGGATTGCAATGGACATGTCACCGACATTTGCGAAAGCAGTCCGCCGGAGAGGAGGAGCAGTGCCCGAATTCAGAAGCTGAAAAGTGAGAAGGCTCTTCGGGCGTCTCCTAAGGAGAAGGAAGAGCCTGTAAATAAGAAGACTGTTAAGGTGTTCAAGCGAAGGAAAATGGAAGAGCCTGTAAAGAAGAAGACTAGGAGTGTTGGCGCTAAGGTTGCTGAAATTGGCGTCTCAAAGCTTAAATCTCAGGTTGCAGTTCTTGAAAATGGCGTCTCCAAGCTTGAAACAGAGGTCACATTTCCTGAAAATGGCATCTCCAAGCTTGAAACAGAAGTTGCAGTTCCAAATGAGAGGAAGAACATTGTAGAGGGTGGTGAAATGGTGGACACTGGTGTGAATGGGACGATAGCCGGTGGTGATAAAAGTGCTTATGCTATGGTTACAGAGACGTTGAGGATTTTTAACAAGCATTACCTTCATTTTGTTCAGGTTAGTAATTTATGATTAGGTCATGAATTTATTGGATAGCTGCTTATTGATTTTTGGATGTGTGCTAAGCTTAATTTTTGAGTATATGTACGTAGTTTTGGAGTTGTTTATATTATTTTGATGTTTGATTGTACAAATACACACCCATTGTGACACAGAGTCAAGAAGAAGACGAGTTTAGCTGAGTATTAAATTTATATATACTTACAGTATGGGAAATCGTTTAAGAGATATATATATATTTATTTTTTAAACAGTCCAAACCAACAGGATTGATATATTATTAAGCCTGACAACTCACAAAACTCACAATTAGAGGATGAATAAAAGAGGGAACTTTGTCCATCCACTAACAGGAAAAGAATGAACATGCGGGAAGCTAATGTCCTCAAAACATTGTGTGAGTTGCTGACAACCCTTAACAATGACATCCAAACTTGATAAATCATCACTATACTTCAACAGCCACCCAATCACTAGATGAGTAGCACTCTCAAAACTTGCCTTAGAGAATCCAATTGCTTTAATAAACTCCAGTCCATAACTCCGAGCAAATCAAAGATTCCGCGCTAACAGCCAGAAAATTACCCAGAATTCTGTCTGCCGTGGCTCCCAGAAGGCCAGAACATTCCCAATTGCATCACAAACAACAAACCCTTAACCAATACATACCAACATAACCATTGCCCCAAAACAGAAGCATCACAACTTTTACTGTCCCAGTTGCAGGTTTACTCCATGCCAACACATCATTGCCAGTTGACACCTTAACAGGCCGAAAAGCACTTGCCTTAGACACGGAAAAATCCTGAACCAATCAATGAATAATTACAGCAAGACGATGAAGACGTTTTTTAACATGGACAACTACATTTCCTTAGCTCCAAATTCCCCAAGCAATGGCGGAAAACATACCAAAATGTTGAACATCCCACAATGTGGAAAGTTGGAAACCATGGAAACCCAATCCAAAAAAGAGCCAGAATCAACACCCTTACACTTAAACTCAGTGTACTAGCAAGCCATGTCAAGGCAGCACGATAACACAAAACTAAGGCATGGAGAGTATCCTTGTTGCCTTTGCAACATAACAATCTGTCAAATTCAAGATGCCACTTTTCCCCAAATTAGAACGCAGCGAAGAATATCTTTGCACGCTCTCCAAAAAAGAAATGACGAATCTTAGGGGAAACATTAAGGTTCAAAACTCTGGGTTTGCTTGTAGAAGAAGAAGAGACTGCACCTGCATCATTAGTATGTATGAACTTCTGGTTAACAGCTACATGATAGCCCAATTTTATTGAGTAGATACCATCTTCTGTGACCAGCTCCGTCCTAATATGGATTTGCAAAAGAAGCTCCAAGTCTAACCCTAACAGAAATGTTTTAGTTAAAAATATTAAAATTAATAAGATTATATGAATGCATTTCTTGAAAAGTGACTAGTTCTTTTTAGTGTGAGTTTTTGTATTTATGTGAATTGGAATTAGTCTTTCCTAACCTATAGTATTGGGAACAGGACAAGTATTGTTCAGAGCTTACTAGTTTGAATAATTTGTTTTAATCAATAATCACTCTCTTTTGTATTTTTGTGGAATGGAGGAATTTCAGTTGATAGAAAACATACTATTTACAGTTTTTCTTTTATTGTTTAATTTTGGCATTTCAGTCAAAGCATTTTGTATTCTTATTCACTCTCATTCAGGATGCATGAATGGATCCATAAATTTTGTGCAATCTGTAACATTCTTCATTTAAAAAAATTATTGCCTATATTTGTGCATGTGTGAGGTGCTCTGGAGCTTTCTCTTGCCATGTATTCATATATACTAAGACCCTGGGCCATCCTTCCAACTGAACAAGATGTGGATGTGCTGTCCAATAAAAATTATTTTGTCTGCATCAAAACAATATTACGTCTATTTTTTCACAACAAAACCTACTGATGGAAACATGCAAAAATGTATAGTATGTTAAAGAAACACTAATAAGAATTAACCAGGCAACCTGCCATTCTTTGTGGCCTTGCAAATTACACATGTTGAGAAACTTAATTGTCTTAAGCTTGTTGTCAAAGAACCTGGTCAAAAGCGACCTTCACCTATAAAGTTGTTGACCTTTACAACTGTGCATATGAAGGTTTGATAGAGATCATGAATGGATGTTGATAAACCCGATTTGCTCAAGTCTATAACCTCTGAAAAGAGCTTTTCTTCAAAACATTCTAACGACTTACTATCACTATTTTAATTGGATACCCAGTCTTGCAACGAAATATTTGGGTTAGAATTTGTTATATGTAAGATCTCAACTCTACTACTTAAAACACCAATAACTTGTGGTGGGCGTGTGGTGGGTCAAGATGACTCAACCATTGCCCTTGAGATACGTTATTTTGGACTCTATCTGGAATAGGTTGTTACGGTATCAAAGTGGTGGCCCCACGTGGTGTGGTGGGTTGATAAAGGAATTTATTATGGGATTTGGTTGGGACTGTGATTTGATTGGGCCTTGATCATAGTTGTCAAGTCCTAGAGTTGAGTCGGTGGCGGGGAGCACTCGACTAGTCGTCCATAAGTCGACAAGTTATTTCTTTTGTACATTTTATATATATATATATATATACATGTACATTTGACATTATTAATTCACAATATTCAACACTATCAAATAGTATTAGAAACATAAATATATTAATATTGCTATAAAGCCAAAGTCTTTTGATATTAAAAAAAAGGAAACTACTAAAGCAAGTCATTGTTCATTACAATTCAAATAAGTTGCAAATGGTAATGAACAAAAGTAAACTAATGAAGTTCCTACATAACAAAAGAATAAATTTCGTATTTATACCTGTGAGTGTTTCTAAATACATTAGTTTTATTAATGAGAAAGTTCCATTAATAAAATAAAGTTACTCCTTAAAAACAATTAAACAATTGGTAGAATAAATTTCGCATTTATACATGCAAGTGTTTCTAAATCGAGTGGTTTTATTAATGAGAAAGTACCTTTAATAAAATAAAGTTACTCCTTAAAAACAATTAAACAATTGATATCACTAGGACTGTAGGTGTCCATCAACACCAACTCCAATGGTCCACTCAAACATGTTTTGAGCCTAAAAATGACTACCCACTCCACTCAAAAGGAAACCCATCAAAAATGTTTTGAGACTAAAAATGAATAAAAAAAAAGAAAGAAGAAGTCGCAGGAGCAAAAGAAGAATCAATGAAGAGAAGAACCAAAGAAAAGACGAGAAGAGAAGGACTCACCAAAGAAAGGAGAAGAAACTTAACTTTTTCTTGCATTGTATTATTTGGTCTACGTACCGAAACTGATAACATTTGAGATTATGCAGGATTATACACAAAAGATCCAGTTGCATCTGATCACGTCGCAGCAGCAGGAATTGCGACCTTCACCAGAGAAGTCTTTCTTTCTAATTTGCAGTGGTCGCGATTGTTAGGAATGGGGTTTTTGGGCTAATCTCTCTCCCTTTCTTTCTTTTAGTTCGATAGGTCGGTCTCATGGGTGATTGTGCTTTTTTTAAAAATGGACCTAGCTGCTAAGTTGAGTGGCTTGGTCGCAAGTCCTTGCGGACTTACCAGCAGTCCCCAAGTCGACCCCTCGCCTTGTGATGCCCAGTACGCTTAGATGTACCGATTGAAGTCTTCTGATAGAATGATAGAAAAGAATATTCATTACTTAAATGAAGCGGTAGTCAACGACTTAACAAGCATGGCCCTGATGAGAACGTTAGGGGAGATATTGTGATATTCTAGTTCCACATCTAAACTTGTGGGTTACCGAAAGTACCAGTAACTTGTCATGACTCTTGGGCCTAGATAACCCAATCAATGCTCTTGGGATAGCTCATTGAGCCTTATTGTGGACTCTGTTCGGATCAGGTTGTTACAATAAATTTGGGATCATATCTTTCATCTTTCCAAGAGATTTTCCTATGAGTCATCTTATTCCAAATTTTAATCAGGAGCTAGAAATAATGAGGAAAGCACTTGATGTGTGTTATAGGACTCTTTATCTTGTTAGTGAGAGTCTAACAGAATAATCCGTAGCTGTACTTTGATAGAGTTATTGTCAAAAAGTTCATCTCATTATCTCAATGTATATCACATGATGTGACATCAAATCTGCAATTTCAATTTGTGTGTATATATATTAATACCAACCCACTCGGTGATTTATCTGAGTGAAAACAAAAAACATCAGAAATAAGAATTCCATAGCAATGCCCAGTGGTGAAGAATTGGATTAGATTGCTGAAAATGGTGTTAAGTATATCAAAGGCTTAAATTCAACTACTTCTAAGTCCCCTATATTTTTGGTACTAGAAAAGTATTTATATTCCAAAAATCCGGCTATGACAATTGTTGTAGGTGCCTTTATGGTAGATCATCCCCTGCTCTCATTCCCGCCGGCCTGCACAGGAGGTTGAGTTTACTAAATTTTCAACCGAAAGTATTATGATTTTCTAATATACCTTCCTTGTGCGTGTGTATATGAAAAGTAGAAGAGGTGTGGAAAAACAGAAGTTGATAAAAAGAAAGAGAAAAGTCCAAAGCCTAAGGTTAGCATCTTGTCCCCCCTTTTCTCGGCAGTCTTGAGTGTTGTATTAGAGGGTACAGTGCTAGGGAGTTATCCCCGTGGAGGTATAGAATCTGGTATAGTTTTTCTTTGGGGTACATCTGTTTCACTTTTTGGGCTTGGTATTTACCTTTTCTTTGTTTAAGTTGTGTAGCTGGTATTTGGGCTTGTAATTGGGTTCCGCCCCTTGGATACTGCTCAAGAAATTTACTTACGAAAACAGAATTAGTCAATTATTTTCTTACTCTTTTTTTCCATCTTACAAATCACTTGTTTGCTAGCACATTTCTTATTTTGTACATACTGATATATAACAAATTTATTTTTTTGGATGCTTTCATGCTTTACCCTAGGGCCTAGGTAGAAAAGAGACTTGTAATTGGCTAATCACAAGTGTGGTTCTTTGGGGAGGGGTTGCCATCCCATCCCTATGGCATGGCGTATATTTGGAGCTCAATATGAAATACAATTTTCTTGCAAGATCCGTTCGGATAAGGGAAAAACAGTGCCTTTTTCAAAAGGGCGCTAGAGCTTATTAAAGAGGAGGATGAACTCAAGAACATATCTAAAGTTGTGGAATTGTTTATGGGCATTCAAAAATTTTATTTTTGTGGCGTATCAGATTGTTACTCCTTTGCTTTTCCATATTCTATACTAATGTAGAAATTTCTGCAGAAAGGAGGTGCACCTGATGACAACACCAAACAGGCTGCCAGGCGTCCTGATTTGAAAGCACTAACCAAGGCAAGCCACTATCTGCTAGCCTAGGCCAACCTTGTTTTTATGGATAATAAATGTAATATTCCACTGATATGTAGTTAGTTAGTTGCCTTCTTAATTCGCATCCACTATTCTTGAATCTTCTCATCAAGCTTATGCTTATTTGTATTTTAGATATTCTTATACTGAATTGAAAAGAGAATCTTAGGGAAAAGTGCATTGTCCTCAACACAAGGATTACAGCAACTCGAAAACTACATATAAACCCGTTTTTATTTTGTAAGGAATAGTTCGGGTTTCATTTCGCATTAGTTATATATGTCCTTTTGAGATTTCACATTTTTGCTGCTTAAGTGTTTTTTTGGCTGCCAAATTGCCTTTGCTTACGTTTTTTCAGAAGCAAACACAGTTTCCAATGTTGTTGCCATTTTCAAAAACTTGCGAGCTAAAACAAAATTCTAAAGCCAAGGCAGTTACCAAACAAGCTCTAAACATTTGGTTATGAAGTTTATGTAGGGGTTGGTGGGTTGCAAGAATTAATTTTGGCCATCTTATTCAACTTTCTCAACGTTGTTCATTTCCTCTTTCATTTCTTTTTTGATTTTTTTTATCTTTTCTAAATTATTCTATTACCATTACTTGGCATAGGTGTTCCCTTTTATGTTTGTCAGATTAATTTAGCTCCCTTAGGCTGTGTTTGTGAGTTTTGTTTCGGAGGACGGGAAGGAAAAGTTCTTTCTTCTATTTTTTTGGAAAGAAGAACTTTCCCTTTCTGTTCTTTCCCTTCCCCCCAAAATAGAACTCAAACGGGGGGCTAGTATTTGGCCCAATCACATGTTTTAACAGTTTTATATTTGTACATTTTATTTATACAAAAACGAGAGGCTTTTAGGCGCCTTTTATTAAGGTCTTCTTTAGGCGTTTTTTGTTAAGGTATTCTTTAAATTATCTGTACATGGTTAGATTAGTTAGGGGGAGGATGGACATATGCAACGTGGTCATATTGCTTTCTTAATTCCTGTACCTGGTACTAGTACTATAGCTTCTGTATTATTTCTGCTTCAGATGCCATAAAATGATATCACTATTTCCACAAAATTGTAATATACAATTATTGACATTGTCTGTTTGAAAAATAGCACAGATGAAGGAGACAAATACTATATTATACCCTAACAAACAATTTGGGTCTATTCCAGGTATGTGCCTTACTTTAGTTTTTTCCATTCTATGGTGGTTAGTATTTTGTACATTTGTTTTATAGGTAAATCCAGTACTTAAACATTTAACTTGGGCTGGATTGAGCCTTGATTTGTTTTAGTAGTACTTTATTGATTAATGGCATGTTATACTTGTTAATTATCTTTCAAGGAGTATTGAACATGCTTGTGTGATGGCAGGGGTTGACGTTGGGCATCAATTTTTTTCACGGGCTGAGATGGTTGCTGTAGGTTGCCATAGCCACTGGTTGAATGGAATTGATTTTATTGGGAAAACTCGCAATAAGGTAAAGTATAGGTGTAAAACTCAATGCTATTATGGAATATTAATTAGTTCTGTCTGAAAGATTTTTCTTAGGCTTAAGGAATTTGCAATAGTTTCACAGTTGGTTAAGCTTCTACTTAGTTGAACACGTAATCATAATATATCATAAAAATGAAGTGAATTTTAGCTGTTTGCAAGGATTTATATTCTGTCAGTAATAGGGGCAAAGCTAGGATTTTGTCTCACCAAGGGCCAAAAGTGTACGTGAAAAATTTTAAAATATTATTTACGGTATAATGTATTTTCCACTCAAAGTTTTGAGTGGGTTAATGAGAAACTAATTTACTTTATCCTTACTCCCTCGGTCCAGGAAACAATGTCTTTTGTTTAACTTGATGATTTATTTCCTTTTATCATTCATGTTGTTTAAAACACATTTAAACATGTCTTTCTTCAATATTTTTCAATAAATATATTTATTTATTGAATAAAAATTATATACGCATAATGAAAGACATGTCAAGTATAATCTCTAAAGGTTTCCAGAATAATATATAGGTGAAATAGATAATTTTATCCACCAATAAAAACTTACATTTTAACATATAAATTAGATTTTTGTATACTATATATGACAAAGAGGTTACTTTAAGAAGTTAACTATGTCACCTTTTAAGTAGTGGTACTTTATACAGACTTGTCAAAAAGAATTAGAAAACAGATACTTGTACTTCATATATAGGAAACAAAAGGGCAAAAGTCAAGGGACACAATAGTTGTTAAGGTGCCACGACGAGTCATGGCGTTAGCCGAATGCCAGGACGCCAAGGCGATAAGGCGACCGCCATAGCGTCCGTACATCGTTAAGTCGTTTACAATATGCAATTTATATATTATTTATTTTATTTAACAAGTATATTGGCAATAAATTTTTATATACATTAAAACTCAAAACATAACACTATTGAATAACATTAAAGGCATAATTATGTAAATTCTTAGCAATAACAATCCAAAAACAAAACATTTGATATTAAAAATTAGTAAAAGAAATGAAGAATTCAACAAACACCACATAGAAAAATAAAATAAAGTTGCAACCAACCATTACAAATATGTAGTCTAATAACTAATAAAACACCACATAGCAAGCTAAAATAATGTCTAGACTCTCTTCACTAGTCTTTAAACATCTTTTAAGCAAAATTATATTTTTTGTTGGTGTTTTAGGGCACTTCACTACATCTCCAAAATTTGCGGCTAGATGTTGCTTGAGCCTTTTGATGCCCGAATGACATTTCTTCTCGCAAAGTATACATTACACGACATCCTTATTACCTAAATCTGGCCAATATCTATATTTTCAACCCGAATCATTTGATTTAGTTTTTCTTTTAGGGTCCTTCGTTATATTATAATTATCGGCCCCCAAACTTTTCGCCATTTTACTTTCTACACAATACAGTTAAATAAAAAATATAAAACAATCTTTATATAAGTATATATATTGTATGTATGTATAAGTATATATCAGTATATAACCACAGTCTTTATATAAGAGTAGTAGTTCACTTGTGCATCTGCCAAAGGTATTAGACGTAGTAGTAGTATATAAATATATATAAATTTTCTAACCACACCAACATCCAAGCAGTATTATATATATATATATAGACCTAACAGAAAGAAACAAGGCTAACAAAAAAAAAAGCAATAGTCAGACAAACTCGTTATAAAGAAAAAGAAAACACCAACAAAGTCCAATATTCTTCATATCAATATACATAACATCCAAGCAGTAAGCAGAAAAGGGGAAGAAAAAAAGAAAAAGAAGACATACCTCACGCAGTCTCTCGCTCGGTCACATCCTCTCACCCTCGCAGTTAACTTCGATTTCTTCTTCGCACTTCGTTTCTCTCTCTGTCGGTTCTCTCGATCGATCTTCTTATGAGTTCTCTGCGAATCGACTAGGTTTGGTGTTTCTACTGCAAAGTCGTTTTTGTTTTGTTTTTTTAAACCCAATTCAGATTTGGATCGATCCATACTCATATAAACCAAGTCGCTCGACCAGTCGATAGTCGTCCAAGTCATCGCCGCGTTGTCCAAGCGACGACGGTTTTTGTTAGGCTCTCACCTTTCAGCCATCGACCAAGTCGTACACTCGCCTTGTCTCTTACCGACTGAACGCCTTGGTGTCTCCTTAACAACTATTACATATTTCATTTGAAACTTTCTAACACATTATTACTCCAATAAAGAATCACAAAACTCATTAGGGACCATGGCCCCTTTGGTCATAATGTCCTCGTTAATAAACTAATTTTGTGTTTTGCTGATGCAGACGTTCAGTGGCAATAAATTACCACTCACTGTATCAATTGTTTTGTCGGGCCAATATGAAGATGATCTGGATAATTGTGAGGATGTCGTGTATACTGGTCAAGGTGGCAATAATTTACGTGGTAACAAGCGTCAGATAAGCGATCAAGTGATGGAACTAGGTAATTTGGGACTGAAGGTATGCATTCTCCAGTTATTTGCACTTTTTTTTATTTTTTATGATTCTTCTTTGTTTCTACTGTTCTACGCGAGATGTCAAGACATTTTAGGGTAATCCAAAGTATTGTTTGCACTTCTGTACCTTGCAGAATTGTGAGGCTTAGACTTACTAATATCCTCTAGGTATTGTACAAAGATTGTTGTAATTCAATATCACGGGCATAGGTCATAACCATTATATTTCTAGTTCTCTTGGGTTTACATGGTGAAAATGTTCTGTTAGCCTGTTAGGGAGACCATATAATGTCTCAATACTCAAGTTGGAACTTGGCTTGACCCAAAAGGTTAAGCTAATGTCTTGACGTCAACCTTGTAGATTAAGCCTTCAACCTCACACACACATCGATGTAGGATTCATATCAGCTTACATGTTACCTTAAAAATCTCCTCCTTCAATTTGTGAGTCCCAACATTGTCAAACTTCTCCCCATAGTGTAAACATATACTCTTAACACTCAACACACTAAGGATTTTTCTTTACTTGTGATTTTGCCAGGATTGTGTGTTGTATTTCTTATACCATCTTGGTAGTAAGTCTGGGGAAATCATATATATGGAACCTTACTTGATCCAAAAGTTTAAGCACATAAGTCATGGGCCCAACCTACTAAGAATGTTTTATGGGTTATGAGTTACGAAAGAGTTTCAATGATTAATTTGTAGTTTCTTAGTATATAAGGACTAAAGATTGGTATGCTGTGTTACCTTGTAAATTCGAAATCCGATAAGCATTTCATGTGTGGTTTACTCCTTTAGATGATGGAAATAATGCCTTTTGCAATGAATTTGAGGACATTGGCACTCGTGCTCTATTAGTGGTTATGAAATGGGGAATTAAAGATATGCATGAATTGTGTTGATATGTGTTGCGCCTATGCTCATAGCGTGTTTAATCTATTAAAGGGGCATCAATTTTGAGTTGGGAGAGGTGGGGCATAAGGTAGTGTTACCTTTTATTTCTTGGTGTGCTTTCATATGCCTTTAACTCTAAGGCTTAATGCATCATATTTTAGGGAGATCTGAGAATTGCTTGTCGTGGTGGTAGCAGCACTACCTTTTAAGGGTGATTGCTGACCCAAGCAAGACTTGTTTATTGCACCCTGATAGATTCCTGGACAACATCATCCAAGGAAACTTGATAATAGAAGGTTAAATTATTGTGTTGAATTAGTTTGATTATAGTGAGTTGTATATTGTTCGATACATTATGGAACAACTTTTCAATAGTATGCATTTATTTTCAAATGGGGTCTTATGTGCCAAAAAAAACAAATGCCTTTTTATGTCTTTTTTTCTTTCTCCTGCTTGGGGGCACCAAATTGATGTTATGAGCATTGCAATTTTTCCAAAAGTGAAGTGTGGAACTTGTTTAGTTGCTTCCATATCAAAAACTCGAACTTTAATTTGATAAATTGAAAAACCGTGGATTTGCTAAATCAGAATGATAGTGGGTTGGTGTTTGCTGCAATAGTAAAGCGCTCAATTGTTGGCTGAAATTTTTTTTGCCTGTCACAAATTGGAATGTTACAACCGTACACACATGAAATGGTACATGTGTTATCTTGGTCTTTGAAAGTAGTTTGTACATTCTCTGTTCACAAGAGCAATGACCTTTTTCTTCTGAACTGGTCAACACAATGCGTCTCTTGTTTGAATGCAATTTAATTGCTGAAACAATTAAGTAATGTGGTCCATCCATCGCACTTGTGGGGATTAAGTCAATAGAAGACCAAAGTTCGTTTTTCATTTCTAGAATAAGAAAGTCTTATTTTACAATTGGTTTGGTTTTGATTTTACTATTTGGCTCCTAGTGTGGACTTGGAATAGTTGCTAGTTACTACGTATTCCTTATCCCTCTATTTAGAATTTCATGGATATTTGCTCTAGTTTTCGTCCTTTTTAAATAGGGTATGTGAATTATTTACTATGGAGATTTATGATCGTCTGCATTTTAATAATTTGAAACACCAACTCATAACATGTCTTGTCTGATCTGCCCAAGTTGACCTTCTTTGTCATCTTGTTGGTTCATATATCTGTATTAAATCATTCACCATATTTCGAGTTCATAGCTGCTTACAGTTTTTCTTGATAGGCCAGAAGGGTTGTGTTTATATTTTAGTTGATGTGAATGGGTTTAGATAATTATAGTCTTCTCAAATATTGGAAGTCATAATTTCTTGTTTTCTTTTATTTCATGCAGAATTGTATGGAGCAATGTGTGCCTGTTAGAGTTGTTCGTGGGCATCAATGTAAAAGTAGTTATGTTGGCAAGGTTTACACTTATGATGGCTTATACAAGGTAATTAGACAGTAACCAATTCTTTGTATCCCCCTAGTCCCGACCTTTTCTGTATGTTCTTCTTAAGTTCCATTTTCTATTCTCGGCTTTGGTGGAGAGCGTGTGCTTTTGCCCTGGTAGATACCAAGAACCATGTGAAGTGCTCCAGATTATTAGTTTCCTTCTACAAATAGCATTCTGGATAGTGCGATGATCATTCTCTCTTCTTCAGGTAATAAGCATTAGGCACTTGTGCTTATTGGGGAATGGAGCAAGCATCTGAGTCTCAATGTCTACATTGTTGATCCTAAATCAGAATGGTTAGCGATATTGATCCTCGAGATTTTGTTGGTTTGTCCAATTTGAGTGGTTCATCTCATGCTCTTTATATACGTGTATGGATATGAAATGCTGTCCCTCATTAGCTTAGGACTTGGGCTAATTCAAAAATGCTTTCAAGAAACATATGAGCTCGGGCAGGGCTCACTCTCAAGCTCACCCAAAAATACCATTGCAATAGCTCCATTAGTATATAAGAGAAAAGATTCATGTCATACATGATTCTAAGTTGTTACACTTTTTGTATGGGTCTCGGCAAAATCAAATAATACAGCCATGAAGGATGGTGTTGGTGGTAAATATTCCATTGTGGTCTGGGGAGACAAAGGGGTAGACAACATGTTTCCGAGTGAAATATTATTTCACGGTTCCATGTCATTTGGATTGTCTTCAATATGTTCCTTAGTTTAAGGTAAGGGCTTATATAGCTAATAATTTGGTTCTTTTCTGACCACAACAGTTTGTTTATGCTACTGAGCACAACAATTTTGTGCCTCTAGACGAGGATAACGACTTTAAAACATCAAACTCTTGGAAGTAAGTTGAGTAGTAGTTTATGGATATTTAGGATAACCTGCATGATTATGAAAAGGGAAAAAGAAAAAGCTAACCAGCAAGATCGTAAAAATGAAAAAAAGGAAAAAATAAGAAGATAACCTGAGTATCTTGCCCAACTGCTTATGAATCATGGATTTGCTTCTGTTCCATGAGCCACTACTTGGTCTTCTGGACTTCTAGTGTATCCTTCCATTAGTGTGTTATTCTTTTCTGGTGTTGTATTATTATTATTACTACTGTTATCATCATCTTTTTTCTTTTTTTAATAAAATAAGTAGTATCAATATCGTTGTTATATTTCTAACAAAAGCACCTTAAGGTTCATATATTGTTGTCTCACATATCCTTTAATATAAGGCTTATAATCTAATTTGTTTGGTGGTTTCTTGTGCATATTTTACAGATCATATGTACTGTGTTCAATGTTGCAGGTTGTTAATTACTGGGCAGAGAAAGGTGTATCTGGTTATACTGTATATAAATTTCGTTTGAAACGGCTTGAAGGACAGCCTTCTTTGACTACTAATCAGGTTTTTATTGGTCCTACAATTTTTTATTTATTTTAAACTATAGTTCCTTACTTGTACCAGTAGAGTTTCTGCCAGTAAATTATGTCAGCATAATCACATGTTTGTATATTATGATGTGTCAACTTTGAATGTTAGGCTACATCAATTGTTTAATCTCTTGGTGGAATAGAACTGTCACTATTCATGATCCAATTTTGTGTCCTTGTGCGCTCCTAACGTCTTTGTATATTTGTCTGAACTTGCATTGTGAAAGTATAAGCAATAATTAGAGCACACATGATGCTCTTATGAATCTTTGCCAATTCTGATTTCTGTAGGATGCAAAGGGAAATTCACCTGTTAAGGGGATAGTTCCCTGAAGAAAATGCCCCTTCACTATTTTCTTATAGAAGAAGGTACTCTGAAGCTAGCAGAATTTGGTTTTAAACTCATGATCTAAAGAAAAATGAATCTCGGGGTAACTATTCCCTTGGCAAATCTTCATGACAAAAAAATGCCTGTTGTCTTATTCAAAACAAGTTGGGTCTATTGAGCTACTAATTGTTTTTGCTATTTTCTTTTAAATAACAGTTTCCGTACCCCTAGCCAACTCCTAGTTTGAAACTCTAGTTATTATAGCCGGACATTTTGTGATGGCACGGTTTACTTTGTTGGATTACTCTTAACACTTCACTTCATTTTATATATCACCTACCTTTTGTAATTTTTGATCCTATGTTTTGACATAACTTTACAAAATAAAATTGATTAGATCCCAAGTTTCCACATCTCAATAATCCATCTCGACTTTTTTATGAAATTATGCGAGGTTATATTTTTGCCATAGTTTGTACACTACAAACTATGGATTATTTGAAGGCTTCCATATTTTCTTTCCAAAAAGGTGTTTGCATATTTCTTGTTAGGAATCCCGGACTAGCATATGTTTAGCAATTGTGACTCGTTTTAACAGTTCAAACAGAAAATTATTTTGTGATTAAATATATTATGTCCCCTTTTCATTAATCATTATAAGTATTACTGTTTAACTTTTCATAAACCAGTAGAATAAAACAATGAATTGTATACTTTAAACATGGATGCCCGGCTTGGTGTTCTCCATTTTATGGAAAGCTGATATTTGAGAATATGAAGCAAATATTTGAAGCCAATTTATAGCTTTATATTAGATTCCTGGGTCTTCAAATTCTTTTACTTAGAGGTCATATTTTGTCTGCTTCGAACTGATGAATTTAAAAGTAATATGAATGGGTAAACGTCAGATTTTTACCTGTGCTAAACTGCCTATAACTATAATTTATTAGTAAGTTTATTTTTAAAAAATTTAAATTAATCATATCAATTTTGAATTTGAAAATGTCTCAATTTGACTTCAAAAAGTCAAAATTGCTCTTCTATTTTTAAATGGAGTGTTAAGTTTTTTTTCCCAAGGGTTTAAATAAATAATTTAAAGGTACTACACATATGCTGGCCTCCTTTGTGTAGGAGATTAGGAGTATGCACTCAGCCTTTGTTTGGAGCCCAATGTAAGCTGTGAAATTTATGAAAATGCTGACGAATAGGGCCTCGAGAGGAATCTGCTTATGTTTTATATTCACGATTGTAGTTTATCTAGACAAATAGGAAATGAGTTGGCTTTGTGGAGAATCTGTCTGCCAGTTGTTTGTCTACAAAAATGATCAGTCTCAAGTAACTACTTTTTAGATAAATATGCAAGTAAATTGTTTATGCTTGTTCATTTTGTTTTAGTTAAAATCAGATGTTGCTTCCTCTATTCTTTAAAATTGAGGAGATATCTTTTTTAATAAAAATATTATTATTATTTATAAAAATTTAGTGGATCTGAGTTATATCTTACTTGAACATGAGAATAATCTTCTCATTTATGGTATCTCAACAAGGATCAAGCTTGTAAACCGGAAATGCAAGCTTCGAGAAGAATAATAAAGCATATATAGTGTAAAGCTTGCATTTCTGGTCAATAACCTTAATTGGTCTATATAGGTCCATGCTTTCCACACCCTCTGTGCTCATTGTTGAATTTTGCTGCAAACTAGGTTACACTAATATGCTTTACTAATCTTCTTCATTGCTTTCTTTTGTGGCTGCATTGTAATTGTCTTAATGTTTTCTTTTGTATTCAACATTTCAACATATGTAAAAATGTCTACCCTCCAAAGTTTTCCTTGCTGGTGGTGGTTCTAAATTCTGGAATGTAATGTTATGTTTTTTTCTTCACATACTTGACAGGTTCAATTTGTTCACGGAAAAATTCCCAAGTCAATTTCTGATTTACGCGGGTAGAATAGCTGTTTTACAACGAAATATTCACACATCTTTTAGAGGCAGTTGGTGTACGTGTTGTCTAACTTATTTTTGTTTTGATTGACAAGGTTGGTGTGCAAGGACATCTCTGGAGGCCAGGAGACTATCCCCATCCCAGCTTCCAATTTGGTTGATGAACCACCTATTGCACCTACAGGCAAGTCCACTTATCAAACTCAATTTCTTAGAAATTTGTCATCAAAGAAAGTTAGTTAATTGTATTTAACTTTATGTTTTTTTCTTCTAATTATGATTTACTTATCAAAAAGATAACAATTATTAGGCTTCACTTAATACATAGCTGGTGATTGGTTTTCAGCAATTGCTTTCAAGCTTTTGATAGTGTTGTAATTGTCTGCACAATTCTTTCATCTTTTGTTCTGCAGAAGTTACAGTGAACATGTATGAAATGCTGTACTGGGTTATGTTCTACTGAATTTTGCATATAATCATGAAACCCCGATATAGCTGTTAAAATACCCGGCTGATTCTCATGCTAATGGGCACTTAAATTGAAGAGAATGTTGGAAGAATGTATAAACAAATTCGTCCATGATTTTCGTAGAAGGCATCTGGGTTGCCTAAAACTTGGTCCATAGCCGACGTTGGCTATGGATTGGTCACCACATATATAACATCGTATATACTTGTAGAAAAAATCATATTCTGTCTTGTTTTTACTTTTTGTGGGGCGTGTGGTTGACTTTTCATTTAGTCTTTTTGTCTATTTAGTTATATTTTCCTTGCAATATACATGAAAAATATTGCTTGTCTGTATAAACTGTCTGTTGTTTAACTTATGGAAATAATAATAATTAGGTTTTACGTATTGCAACTCTATCCAAATCTCAAAAAGCGTGAAGCTCCCTATGAATGCCCCTGGATGCAATTGCAAGGGTAATTGTGTAGATCCCAAGAGCTGTGCTTGTGCTAAGCTTAACGGGTCTGACTTTCCATATGTGCATCGTGATGGTGGCAGGTGAGAAGCAAATTTCAATGTAGCTTGATAAGATTTTGCTAAAATATGCTTCTTTTGATAAATTGTGGATATTTTATTTGTATAAAACTATCTATATAAGAAGGATATAAGGCGGTATTTGTTGGATACATGGATCTCATGGCAACATATTTGAATTATGACATTCTTTATCATGAAGCTCAGTCAATAGGGCATCGGCATGGATTTTGATACCTACGTAAATTAAGGCTTTTTGAGATGGTGAAATAATAATAAATTGAACTTAACATGTTACATTGATATTAAAGTTTTGCTGATGTAATTTGGTTGACAGCAAGTATCATAAGATTAATGGTGATTATTTTGGTATGGTAAAATTTATCTCTAATCCTTTATACCTTATCTTTTTTAGTTATCTAGGAGAACCATAACCTAAACTTAGTTGTGGGCCGCAAGCTTATCTAACTCAAAAGAGTATGTTAAAGTTAAAACAGTATATAAGATGGGAAAACGTATATTTGCAAAAACCACATGATACATTGGTTTCCTTGTGAAATGAGGTCTGATCGTGATTAAAGCTTACCTTCTTCTTCTTTTTTTATATCAAACAATACCTTAAACATGAAGCCAACTGGAACTGGTGTGATCTTAATTCTATCTAGAATGTGGGTATCTACTATTGACAATTGTAATCACTTTTACACCCTTAAATGATTTACCAACTGGAATGTTGTGGTCTTAAATCTATCTGTTATGTGGGTAACTAGTTTCTAATATTTGAGATCACTGTAAGATCCTCAAGTGATTTGCTTCTTTGTCTGTGTAAATTTTGTTTAGAAGTTTCGTATTCCTTGTCCAGAAATATTTTAGTTTGAAGAACTATAGGGCTATATTAATGTTCCACAGGAATGGATTTTTGAGGAATATTCTTTCTGGTTCTGAACTATGAACTAGTCCCAGTGGCAACTAGATGCATCTTTTGTTTAGATTTTTTGTTATTACTTTTTGATTTTATTTTCCGTTATATATGTATATAAGAGTGTTTTGTTTACTCTTCTTTCTTTCCATTTAGTTTTTACTTTTTAGTTTTTTGTATGCGTGCACACGCATGTAGGATGAAGTTTTTTTGCTTGTAAGTTTACTGATTGTTAATGCACATGGATATCATAACCCTGTTGATGGGTGAATATATAATTTTCCTCGAGTTTGCAATAGAGCTTTTCTGAATTATTTTTTCAACGTTATGCTTTATAATGTTGGTGTACATAGTGCCTATGTGTTGGCGATGATGGGGTCAGTTCACGGATTTTCCTTCCTTTTTGTTGCATGATAAATGGAAAAAATGAAACTGTTTACATTTTTGTTATGCAAATAACTCATAGCATGGTTGATGGTGATACTAGCATTTCCAATGAACTTGTGCCTAAGAATGGTGGTATTTCCATATTAGATATCCTCTGACTTCATAATTATTAGGCACTAGCTAGCTGTTTTGTGTTGAAATTTTGTTGATTGTGACGATCAAATCTGATTTCACTGAAAGGGATCCTGCATGATTGGTCTCTATGGTTCAAAAACTCTATTTTCCTGGTTTCTTATAAATATGAAAGTAACAAGCACAATAGAAAAATGTTACACCACTGAAGGTCTATCAAGAAAAGAGTGCAATGGTGTCGGACTTGACTACCTCTTCTTTAAATGAGTTGAAAGAATAATGTCCAGATCAAGTTCAAAGTGGTCCCAGCTGATTTGTGACTATTTATAAGTTAAATAATCCGTGGTTAAAGTCTCTTCCATGCTCTCTCAAGTCCCCATGGTCCCCATGTTTCTAGTGGGGTATGTAGTTTGCTCATGTAATCTCAAGTTTCTTCACATCCGTTTAATTGGTTTTAGTGTGGTTTACTTAGAAGTTAATTTGTTCTTTTAGTTGCACCTAAGGTAAGGGTCTTTATCATGTTATTTGTAAATTTGTAGACTTAAACTTGAGTGAAACTTGTTTTAAATTTGTATGATACATGTGCTGCAAGTTTAAGGCTTTCTTTTACTTGCTCTATCAATTTTACTTTAAATCTAGTGAATACCCTTCATCCCACTTTTATAAGAACTTTCTATTTGGAATGACTAAAAATATGACAAAGCTGCACATTAAATGTTAGTAGGAAGTGTAAATTACCATTATAACCTTATTTTCAAGACAGGAATAAGATATCCACATTTTATTTTATATTTATGTCTCACATGTCCCCATTAAAGATACTCAACTCAACAGTGAAATTTGACTATATAAATTTAATAGAGTATATCTATGTACACACCCAAATTGTACATCCAAAGACACTCAAGTATAAAATGATAGTAAAATATTTCTTTCTTCTCTCTTTACAATACTTTCTCTCTCCTCATTTACTACTATTTTACACTCAGGTGTATCTTTGGATGTACACGTTGGCTGTGTACATAGATATATTCAATTTAATAAGGGTTAAGTTAGAAACCTCAAATTATTCATTGCAATTTCATTAGTGAACTGTCATTTTATAAAACTGTCTTATAAAATGGACAGAGGGAGTATTTATGGTGGATACCATGTTTGAAATTATGATACAGTTGAAAGCTTATATTAACATTTTGGAATAAAGGAGTTGTACAGCAATTTTTAACACTGCTGCGTGTGTTTTGGCTTGGACGTCATGTTGAATTTGTGCCTTTTAGGTTCAGGCTTTTCTGAAATATTTCCATGCTGTACTTTCCAGACTAATTGAACCTAAGGCTGTTGTATTTGAATGTGGACCAAACTGTGGATGTGGACCTGGATGTGTCAACCGAACATCTCAAAGAGGATTGAAGTATCGACTTGAGGTATTTCGACTATTGCCATAAACTACAATAACATTGGATATAATGTCATCCATATAACTCTATACCTGAAAGAAGTCTCGGATATATGTTATAAATGCAACTTATTATTTCAAAAGGTTTTCCGTACTCCAAAGAAAGGGTGGGCTGTTAGATCGTGGGATTACATACCTTCAGGGGCACCTGTCTGTGAGTACATCGGTAAACTTATGAAGACAGATGATTTAGATGCGGTCCCTGAAAACAATTATATCTTTGACATAGACTGCTTGCAAACAATGAAGGGGCTGGATGGAAGAAAGGTATGAATATAGTATCTCTTGCTAATTCTTTATGATGTTTGGTTCTCCCTTTTCTTGGAGTATTTCTTCTTCAATTCTCAATTTAACTTATTTTCAAAACTCTCATAGTTGTGACATACTAAATTCGATAAGAACAATGTAGCTAATCCCGAGTAGTGGGGAATATTCATGTTTTTTTATAAATTAGAATTTACCATATTGGGTGGAGCGGGACATATAGAACGTACCTTAACCGAATCACGAAATATGGTTAACTATAATACCTCCGCAATGCAAGTATTGCCTCCATTAATGTTTGAAACCCTGATCACTCGCATCTAATAAGAATGAGTCCGAATTTGGGTTGCCAACGGCTTGATCCAGAATTCTAATCTGATTATTTGCTTATAAATTTGAATCCAAGTACAAATTTGACGGATCTTTAAAGTATCATTAATGGTTTGAATTCTATTATTCGGCCATATTCTGAATTCAACTTGAATTCGGTTGATATATAATGTATTAATGTTATATAGTACTTTTTTCCACGAAAAGAGTCTCATTTGCAAATTTACAAAAGATTTATCGGTGTTTTGTTTACTTGTGTTATGGCATGATAATTAAATTGTGATGATAAACTTGATATTGTGTCATTTTCAACAAAAGTAGGACTTCTTTGGAACAATTTTTTTCTGCTAATGAAACTCTTTACAAAACGGAGCTAGTATTAAATAGTTAGAAGTTTAAACATGTTTTGAAAATTAGTTTATTATTTATAAAAATAAACGTATATAAATTAGAACGAAATAGTATTTATAATCTTACCCAAACTGGTTTAAACAAATACAAAGTTTGATCTAATTATAAAAGAATTCTACCATTAGAATTCTGATTCAAATTGGTCACTGAATTAGAATTTTCATGAGATCAGATTCATATCAGTAGTCGGATACAGGTTTGACCCGTTGATAGCCCTAAGTCTAGTATTATTTTCTAATTATTTAACTTTCTGGGGGCAATAAAGTTTGCACTGGATAACCTCCCACCACCCCCCACCCCCCCCCTAAAAAAAAAAAAAAAAACAAACTGCTTTTGTGAGTTTTTAAACCCATGACATGCAACATATAAGAGGAACCTTATAACTAAAGGTTTGCAGAGGGTAATTACTTGTCAACATAAAAAATAAAAATTATCAAGACGTTCTCAACCATTTGAGTTGGCTCTATGTATTTTTGTTACATATTTTCATTTGTTTGAACTAATTCTTCTCTCCCTTGCCCCATTTTCCAAACCAAAAAAAACAAAGAAACAAAAACTGATTACTCTTTCCAACAGAGACGAGTGGGCAATGTGTCTATACCATCGTACTTGGAGAAAGATGATGATAAAGACAGTGCTCCAGAATTCTGCCTTGATGCTGGTGTTAGTGGCAATATTGCCAGGTTTATTAATCACAGCTGTCAACCCAATTTATTTGTTCAGTGTGTGTTGAGCACCCACCATGACATTAAGCTAGCACGGGTGATGCTCTTTGCTGCCGATAATATACCGCCCCTGAAGGTTTTTACCCTTCTCTCTATAATAAATCTATATATATATATATATATATATATATATATATATATATATATATATATATATATATATATATATATATTTGCATGTGTGTATAGGTTCTTTCTCGTGGTAGGAGGAATCATTGCTTTGTGCAATGGTGAAAACTTGGATTGCTAATTATGATTACAGATTTTTTGTTGAATTGTAGCCGTTTTTTGAGATTAATGCTGAGGGTGTGGCAAGTATTCAGTCCATGAAAGACCAACTGATTTCCGAGTTCCAACTAGTCTGAATAACTTTGAGAGGGATGATTTATGTATCCTAAATAAATAGTTGGATATGAAGACCTTGTTTGGTTAGATTTGAAATAGTTTTTTCAAATCTGTTTCTGCTTTGATTTTCAAAAAGTACTAATAAAATCGTTTGGCCACTGCAGCTGGAATTATTTTGCACTTTACATATAAACAAACAATTTTTTTATAATAATAATTATTAATATCTTTCCCTAATTTCACCAAGACAGACTTTAGAGAATGTTTTTCTGAAAATGATACGACACTATCATTTTCATAAAATTTAGGAAACGGAATCTGTCTTGAAATAAAAATTGAATATGAAAACTAAAATAAGAGTTGTTAACCTGACTGTTATTCTTGTGTGCTCTGTGATGTACATATTCATTTATAATTGCAACAAACTGACCTGAAAATCTTGTTTGGGGATAATTGGGATGGAACATTGGAACTGAAGTAATCTCCTATGAGCGTCTCACTATCTAGTTGTAGCTTTGGTCTTCAAAGAAGGTTCATTCTTGGGAGGGGTACATGGTTATTGTAAAATGATGATCATGTCATTTTCTTTGCTGCACAGCTTTTACTCGAGTCTTTTGCTTATACAAGAGTCTTTTCTTTTCTTTAGATGCTTAAGATTATATCCTTAGAATTACAGTAACTAAACTCTGCCATTGTTTTCTTGTAGGAGCTAACATACGACTATGGTTACGCTCTTGACAGTGTCGTGGGTCCTGATGGGAAGATAAAACAACTTCTATGCTTTTGTGGTGCGGCAGATTGTCGAAAGCGTTTGTTCTAGGCTAAGAGTTGACAGCTACTTTTCTTGATGTAGATAGGTGCGTCGTGGTTTTAATTATTTTCCCAAGCAAGAAACCAAGAAAGACTTGCTTTGCACCCTACTTTGTCATGAGGCACAGTAAGTTGTCTGGTTTCCCTGATCAAACTAGAAGTTACCCGAGGAACAATGGCATTGAATAGAGAGCCGCCGAATACACCAGCTATGTTTAACATGTGAAATGGGTGTATGCCTGGAATACAATCATGAAATTGAAAGTACCAGAGACCAGCGATTCTTAGAGTCGTGTTGCAAGTTGCTTTGCTTTATATGGATACTTGAAACCTCTCATATACTTGCACCCATTTTTTTCATTGAGGCTCGCAAGAGGAAGCTGGGAAAGTGGCATTAGTACAAATAATGACAGTATGTATTATTATTTATTATATTTAAAATAAAATATTGATATCAGCACAGTTGGATGAGATTTGAGAGTAATCTTCTTTGTTTGGAAGATTATGTATTGTTGGGGTTGTAGGACCGTTTTGGTTCTCCACTTCTTGTGCCATCTTTCTGACTCTTTGGATATTCCTTGTTACATTTCTGTCTTGCCAAGTTTGAAGCAGCAGCTAACATTTTTCTTTACAACAGAGTGCTCATGATCTGTTTCTTCATGTACGAACTTGTTGCTAAGCTTGTATGTGTGTGAGTATTAATGCTACGTTTGACCATATCCTCCCATTTCCACCTTCATTCCTGTAATTCAAAGGTAAAATAAAATTTTAGTGTCTATTTATTTGCATTAATTAAAGTAATTACTGTGTTGGCTTTTTTTCTTTTGACAGTTTTATTGTAATAAATATATTTGATGACCCACCCCTGTATGTAACCCCTTATTTATTGAATTGTGTATTCATTGTTTACACTGAATTGCTGATTGTGATGCAAGACTTTCAAATGCATATGCAAAGATAAACTCTGAGTTTGTTTATCCTCTCGGTATATGTTACCCCTTCAAAATTCTTTACATTTTGACATTAAATCAATTTGCAAAATTATAATAATTGTGCTGGCCAACCAAAATAGGTTTATATAGATTTGGAATTTAAGACTTTAAAATGGATAAATTTAATTTTGGATGGGAGTATGCTGAAATGAGTAATGTGGACTTGAAGCTGATGCATAAATCCAGCAACCCCATACTGCTACTGGGATAGATAAAAGATAAATAATGTAGGTCTGCTTTTATGCATAAATGCGGCTAACTATTTACAATAGAATATTGAAAATCAAACGGAATCCAAGTTGATTGATAATTAAATGATTCAAGATTGTTAAACAATAATCCAAACCCTCGATATGTTTTATGAACTGCTACGATGATCGATATTTGGATTTGTCAGATGTTTATAAACTGTTTTAAATTCAAGGAATGAGGTGAACTAATGAAATAATCAGTCGAACCAGAACCACAACCAGAAACTCAGGGTGAACTAATCCTGTTGCACATATACATAATAGCTTAATTAAACAAACAACAACGTTTCTGTCGGCTAACGTAATATTAAATACCCTCTAAGGCAGAGGAAGTATTATATAAAGTAATATTAAATAAATTTCAATTTTTTTAGAAAGGTAAAATAATAAAAATATGTTATCAAACACCCTCTAAGCTGACATAAATACATTCAAGTGCTGACGTATTTTAATATCTTGCCATTTGACAATTATGGCCAAAGTATTTCTGTGTGTGTCTACATGTATATAAAGACCACCTTAAAAGCTATCCTCGTGCACAACAAATATGAATTAAACATTATATATTCAAGGGAATATTTACTCTGCCTTCAATAAGAATATGGAAAGATTGCAATTATGAGTTCCATATTACTATGATGACATGAAGCCAACCAAACAAGACGCAAGTCATGCAAATAATAAACAGAAAAAATTTGATACCAAGTTTAATACTACAATGGCATGTAAATAAACTGAACTCATATGGAAGAACATACCCCTATTATTGAACTGTCACAAACTGACTATCAATAATCAAGTAATAATTTCATCCAAATCAACACTGTCCTTAGTCCGATACCGGCGACCTGGTCTTCTTGAGCTGCTAATTCTATCATCTGCTGCTGGTTCTGGCTCATCTTCTTCCATTGCGCAAAGTCCACTTTCTTGTTCATCCCCAGCTGCAATAGCAATGGGAAAACCTTTCTTGTACATGGATTCCTTAAAATCATTTTCCTGTTTTTGCTTGAACTCATTCCTATTTATTCCTGAAGTATCATCGCCTGGCTTTTTCTTTGGAGTGAAGGTTAGGAACTTGGGAAGTTCAAAGGAAATTTCCTCTTGTGAATCCATGGCGTTTGGTCCTTTAAGCAATTTAAGAAAGTCCGCATAGGCTTTCTGATTAGAAGCTTCATCGATATCAGTTGATGAATCGAAAGTGTAATACTTATACTTGGAAGGATTTCGTACATAATGTGGAACACCAGTAGAATATTGGGGTAGAAAAGATGATTCTCCCTTTCCTTGAGCTTCTTCCCTTAAACTTGTAACCACAGATTGAATATTGGTTCCTCCAGACCTTTCTCCACAGTCATCTTTACAACCCGACTCAAACCTGACTCGTTTCTTGGACTTCGAATCAATCTGATTTTCCCTGTTCTTAAGAATAGAATTTGGAATGACGTCGCCTTCCGAAATGTCATTTTGAGTAACTAGAGCAGGAGGCACATTATTCAAGGAAACGTGCAAGTGATCAAGATTTTTAGCTGTTTCTGCATCATCTTCTTTCAGCCTTATTTTTGCAGCTATGTGGTTTGCACGAGGGTCTTTATCGACATCTCTAAATGTGTTGGGAAGCTCATTGTAGGAAGTTATATCAGCCTCATAATCTGTAATGTCCCTCAAATACAAGTTATTAACTGCCTCATCCCTACCAGTTGCCACTTTGTCATATTCATCTTCCTCTTCCTGAATAAAATCAAAGAGAACCATAATTAAGATCTAAAAGTATCAACTATTAGCAGGACAAACCCTTAATCTTACACAAATTAAAATCAATATGCTCTTGCATCATAAAACTGTGACATAAACACATTGATCAATATCGGACAATCATGCTTTGAATTGGAAAGCACAGTGGTTAAAAGCTAGGTGGTCATGAATTGCCTTTAATAATCCACAATCCAGTAAAAAGAAAAAGGAAGATACTTGATTTATTTTAATGTACCGGATAAATTGATGTCTTGGCCCATGTATAAACTAAAAATGATATGGACAAATATAAGTTTTGCCATGAACCATGTATAAGTACAAACTATTATAGTCAATTAATATAATCAACAATTGAGGTAATAGGACACCTCAATTGTATCCATGATTTATATTTGTACACATAGTAACAGTTGGGTTCGGCTATAGGCCTAACATATTCATACCATATTAGCAAAACTATGACAGGCCAAGTCGCAAGCCAGAGTACCAGTGAAAACTGATAGCCAAATAGAACCTTTTTTTTTTGGGAAGATCAAAAAATTAAGCTTATACATATTTTGTTTTGGCTGGACTCTATCTTTGACTAAATCAAGGGTAAGAGTCCAACTTGCACTTTTTTGTAGGAGACATGTTCTTCTTCAACAACATTCAGCTCTTTCTGGCATCATAAATTGTCCCCTTCTACCTGTACTCCCAAAAATATTATCCTGTCTCTTTTCTAAACTCTAACGGATAAAGGACTTCTCTTAAATTCTCCTTCTACTAGTATTATGTTATTTTGTTAATTATGCATGCTTAGTGCGGGATTACTGGCTCGAGGCACTGAATCAAAGGTGCAAGCAGAGCCTCATCCTATACCAAATTTACAGGCTACTCATAAATATTTTCCACTATTATTATAATAATTAATTTTTTGATTTTTTACATAATATTATTATAATAATTATCTTCAGAATTGTTATTCCAACAATTATACTAATAATACAACAAATTTTTGCCGAACATAAAGGTACACATGAGTATATATATAGGTATAGGTATTACCTCGTTGTCGAGGGTGCAGTCACGGCCAATGGAGGTTCGAATATCCCAAGCTTCGTCATCATAATTATCCGGCTTGACTAATTTCCGGGAAGAACCCTGTTCCTCATCATAATCATCTTCTTCCTCCTCCTCCTCACCTAGGTCATCTTCAAGCTCTTGAAGAAGGTCAGAAGTCTTGATTTCGGAGATCGCTGCTGCTTTATTTGCATAAAATCCGTCGAGATTCGAAGGGTAAGGTTTGGGTTCGTCGTCGTGTTCTGGGCTGCCCTTGTTTCGGTTCCATTCTCTCCTTTCGATCTCTTCGTCGGTCAAACACCAAAGAGAATTACTCAGGGAGGAACCTGCGGCAGCCGGTGGTGGTAGAGATCCAAATACCTTGTCCACTCGTACACTGAAACTGTCTTCCATTGACGAAGAGAATTAACAAAATATTCCACTATTTTTCTCTCTTCTTTTCTGTGCGATTGATTTTTGAATTATAGGGTTTTGTCCCTCTCTATCTAGAACTATTGAGATATACTACTAGTACATAAAATTCAAAATTAATTATATTTTGTTAGATAGATACACTACTTATATACGCTTTTCGGGAACGGATTTCCCAAATTATATATGGCAGGCTGTGGGAATGTTGGGCTTGGGCCGGTTTATTTTCAGATTGAGATTTATGTGGGCTATTTTCCGTTTCTGTTAAGACGATCAGATCACATAATACGACCTCAGTCCTCAAGTAACAGTGAACTATTTATTACTACTATCAACTGTGCATATATAAATTATGTGTGATACAATATAAAATTTTAAAAAATTAAATAAAAAATAACAATAAAAAAAGCCAACATAATAATATAATTAAATTTATAAGGACAGACGAGGAAAAAAAATAATAGTATGACATAGTTACACAAAGTGGCTCATAGTCGTTTTTATAATATAGATTATTATTATTGCATTTTACTATAGGTCTAGCTAAAAGATAATAAGATTTTTCATTAACAATTTTTTTTAAATTTGAAGAACTTAATTTTGTTTTATTTCACTCCTAAAGTAACTGTGTGTATAGTTAGTAGTGATGAATAAAGAATAATACTACAGACACGAGCTATTCTACAAATATTTTACAAACTGTTGATGTGTCAAACCTCAGCTTTTTATGTGGAGCCGAAGACTAAATTGAAGCATTTTGTTGATCAATATGCTGAGGTGGAGTATGTCACATCAGCAATTTATAAAATATTTGTAGAATAATTCGTGTCAGTAAATGACCTTATTTTTATAACATCATTATATAATTTTTTGTGGGGTGAAAAAAAATAGAAATAGAATGCTAATTTTAATTCAACAATCCATTTCAAAGCTTGGTACCTAAAAAGTATTCAGAATTGGAATTAAAATTTAATTGATACATTTACAAAAAAGTGTATTTGTCGTTGGATTAAATGGGTACAATTTTTTTTTATCTCAAATACTCCTGTTCAATTTTATTTTATTTTTTAAAAGGTCTCTAATAATTTTCTCTCACTAAAATGTTATCCCTTCTATTTTTTTTTTTGCTTTTTAAACATTTTCCCTCTCTTCTCAACTTTATCACTCTAAACTAGTCTATTCAATTATTTTGATCATTTCTTAAGAAACTAATCTATACAAGCATTTTGTTAATTTCTTATAAAAATTATTCGCTTTTTTCTTCTTCTATCTTATTTCCTTCGGGCCTAGTTTCGATTTAATCAAACGGCCCATTGATTTTGATAATAAAGCCCAAGCCTCTTAGTCAGCACAGTCCCAACACACAGATAGTAGTTTTGGTTGGGCTCCCTTTTACGCCTTCTAACACACTCCTTTACGCTACAATGATTTGTTTGATTATTCAGCGCACTTAAATTGATAGGGAACTCATACTCTTACAATATATTTTTTTTTATATTTTTGTATGTGAGTCTTACCTTTTAATCAAATTAATATTAATATTTCGTAAAAAAATGAGTTACACATGTGAAAAAATCAAAAAATTATATTTTCGCATTTTTTTTTTTGATATTTTCACATATGAGACCCAAATTTTAACTAAATATGATCTCTGCGTTGAAAAATAACAAAAAATACTGTAAAAATATCAGTTACCAAATTAATAATGTCCATGGGCTCTCCTGTCCCGTGAACCTCACTCTTCAATCTTCATCATCTATAGAGATGCTGTTATTGAATTTCAAAATTACTGAAATTTCAGTTTAATTCTATAAAGTTTTCAATTAATCAAAAATTTAAATTGTTAGAGAAAAGCCTCAGCAATTTATATTAACATAAAATACACCTCACATGTATATATTGAGAGATAAATTAAATGCTTTAAAATATTAGTATCAATATGAAAGACACCGTGCATCAAAATATTTATAGTCAAGATCATCTAAAATAAAATATTATAGTCAAAGCCATCTAAATTTTTAATACCTTGTTGCTAAAAACTCAAACTATTAAAAGAATTTAGGCTTAAATATAAATTAGTATCATAAAATATAAGGCATATTCTACTTCGGTAATTGACCTTTTAATTTTATCAATTAGGTTATTAAACTATCAATTTTTTCAATTACACAAATTGAACACGCCACATCTGCAATTGCTGACGTGGTTAATTTAAGTGGGGTCTTAACAAGCTTACGTGGCAAATAAATAATTTAATATTCATTACATAATAAAATCATTTTATCAGCTTGGGCAAAATGGTCAAGATCTTAAAAAGCCCTAATTAAAATAAAAGAAATAGGCTTAAATATGTTCTTCCTCAACCTCCATGGATTCCGGCCGGAATCAACACCACCACCACCACCACCAATCGTCCACCACCAACAGCATCAACAACGGCCGAAAACCCAGACTCACGAATCAGAGCCGTTGATTCAGTTAAATGGGCATCAACACCACCACCATCATCACCACCAGCAGACGGTGGAGAAAGAAATGAAAAGATTACCTTCGTCAGTTCGGTTCAGCGCTTACCTTCGTCAGTTCTCAATAACAAGCATCATCATCAGTTAGTGAAAAATGGATCTATTGAAAAGAAGGAACCAATAACCACCATTAATTTTGCTCCGGTCGCGTTGACGGTAGAACCACCGGAGAATGACGTCGTTGTTTTCGAATCCGCCCAGAAAATCATCCTCCGCTGGGACTCCACGGTTTCGGAGGCAAGAGAGAGAATGATCTTTGACGGCTATCGTCACGAGATCGATCGCTACTTACAGGCTGTCGATGAAGTCCAACAACGCCATCCAGATCTCCATGGACCGACTCGCTTCTCGATCCAAGCTCACCGACTCCTCCGACACCGCCACCGCCACCGCCTCCATCCAGAATGCTCTCAGCCGTCTCCTCCGACACCGCCACCGCCGCCACGCCCCTTCTCTGCCGCCTTCTCTACCGGATCTGGGTTTGGATTTATCTGGGTTTCGAGCCATGGAGATCTTTTTCCGTCGTTGCTTCTTCTTTCCGCCACCATAACCATCGCTTCCCAAGTCCCTCCGCCACCACTCCCTGCTGCTTCTCTTGTTGCACATGCTCCTCTGATAGCCCTTCACATAATTATTAATAGTTATGGAAATTAATACCTAAATAATTTAAAAATAGAAAACTTTATGAAAAGAGAATTAGGGTGTAGACTAATTAAAAGGCGATTGCCATCTCTGTCTTTCTGGCCACCCTTTATGAGCAAAACTTTAGCTGGAAGATTGATTCCTCCGATATCGGCTCAATCAGTGACTCCGCCGGTGGTCAGAATTTGAATGGGATGAATTAAATCAGAGAAAGAGAAAATGAAAGAGGATTTCAAAGTAATTTTTGTTAGGTTTTAAAGTGATTTGACAAATTTGCCCTCACAGTATAATAAATGTTTAAATAAATATTAAAATAATCTTTTTTATTTACACATTAGTTGCTTTATGACCCACTCAGATGGTCACGTCAGCAATTTCTGACGTGACCGCTCAATTTGTTGTAATTGAAAAAAATTGATAGTTTAATCATTTAATTGACAAAATTAAAAGGTAGATCACCGAAATGGAATATGACCTATAGTTTAGGGTAGTAATTCATATTTAAGCTAAGAACTTATAACAATTTATCTCAAGCTAACAATAAACGAATCAGATATGGCGATAGCAAAACCGTTGCTATAGCATAGAAAATTAATTTTTTATGCTATAGCAACAATTTTATTTGTCGCTATAACCGATTCGTTTTTTAAATTGATTCGCCAGGAAACTGAACGTGTATATATATATATATATATATATATATATATATATATATATATATATATATATATATAATTATTTTAGTGTTGGTCTTAAATGCAAAGGTTTAGGTTTGTTATTTTTGTTCTATAAAATGAGTCTATTTACACACATTACAAAATTTATGGATATTTTTTATAATTAACATTTTTTTTTGAATATTTAATTTTATAATTATGTCATTTTGATAATATTATGATTATAAATTTAAGTATATTACTTTATAATATCAACAAAAAGGAAGGAAAGTAAGTGTGAAATGATTAAAAATAATCCGTAGAAATAGTTTTATTTTTGGTGGGTACGTAATTCGGCTAGAATAATGCAATAGTATTAAATTGGTTAAAGGATAAGAACGGTAATCCTAACAGCATTATTTAAGCAGAAATATCTCTTGAGTTTTTGCACAACCCAACTGGTACGGAAATCAAAGTGATGAATTTGGTAAGATACTGAGTAAAACATTTGGACTTTGATCAATACCGACAGCTGACACGAGTTTTGTGTTCTGATCGTAATCACCTAACCTCATTTCAACTTAAAACCAAAAAAAAACTTTCGAATTTTGAGAGATGATCTTCTGCTGAACTGAGTACATTAATGGAGGTCGTCAAGGGTTTCTTAATTACACCCAGATTGTTTGGATTTTTCTTCTTCTTCATCATCATCACAGCTGAGTCAAAGTATATAGCTTACAACACTTCGCAGAGAATAGTAGCAGACAAGATCAATGTACATTTGGTCCCTCACTCTCACGATGATGTTGGCTGGTTGAAGACCGTTGATCAGTACTACGTCGGCGCCAATAATTCCATTCGGGTACCCTTTTCTTCTATATTATTCATATATATGTGTGTGTATACCAAACAGATGATTCATTAATTAGTTACTTGACTGGTTGTTATTGATTTGTTGAATGATTAGGGTGCTTGTGTTCAGAACGTATTGGATTCTGTAATTTCAGCTTTGTTTGATGACAAGAATCGCAAGTTCATCTATGTTGAAATGGCAATATTTCTCTCTCCACATTTACACATTTACTAATTTCTGTTTACTTTGAGTAACTTATACTATGATTGCATATGAATAAACACAGTGCATTTCATGGTGGATATGTAACTTTCAGGCATTCTTCCAGCGGTGGTGGAGACAGCAAAGCCCAGCACTTCAGAAAAAAGTCAAGGAGCTTGTCAAATCTGGTCAACTGGAGTTCATGTACAAAATCATTATTCAGAATTCTGTTTCCGTTATCTGAAATTTTGAAATATGTGATTCTTTCTTAAACTAATTTGTTGAATTACCAAGTCTTAGTTGCCCAATTTGTTGAAAATTTGACTTTTAATTTTTGGCCGCTGGAGAAACATATCTGTTTTCTTGCAACTTATTTTTTCTGTTTCACTTTCCTTTGAATTAGAAATGGGGGTATGTGTATGCATGATGAGGCAACACCACATTACATTGATCTGATTGATCAGACAACTTTGGGACATTTGTTTATCAAAGATGAGTTTGATCAGAAACCTAGAGTGGGTTGGCAGATTGATCCATTCGGACATTCTGCTGTTCAAGCTTACTTGTTAGGTGCAGAGGTACTCAATATTATTTTCTGTCTCTCAGTTAGTTCTTTGCTTTCTTTAGGTGTCTAAAACTATTATTTATTTGGTCAATGCATTTGACAATGGACATAAACAACAAGAAAAATCTTCAATTTTTAAATTAGATAAATGGTGTAAAATCGCGCGATAGCATGGGAGTCCTTTATATGATTAAACTGATTGTTCTATTGCAGTTGGGATTCGACTCTCTTTATTTTGCCAGAATCGATTACCAAGATAGAGCTAAGCGAAAAAATGATAAGACTCTTGAGGTTGTATGGCAGGGTTCCAAGTCCCTTGGTTTATCTTCACAGGTTAGGGATTTGTAATATTCTGTTGGTATGTTTTGCCTTTTACCTGTCTGGCATCAGATTCTTCACTCTTTTTCAGAGTAGACCGGTTACTTTTAGTAAAAAAATGACAGCGTTCTTATTTTCCTAATGAAAAGGAAAAAATAAATTTTATAGTGCCCTTCTCATTCATCATTTCAATTACTTGCAGATATTTACTGTTATATTCCCCAGGCACTATGATCCTCCTGATGGTTTCACATTTGAAATAAATGATGTATCCCCTCCTATTCAGGTAAACTCATAATTAATATTAATTTGCTTTGCATTTTCTGCTCTAGAACCTCATACACGTGGTTATTAATAATTTTATTGTATTTTTATTAGGATGATATTCTCTTGTTTGACTATAATGTTGAAGAGCGAGTCAACGATTTTGTAGCTGCTGCTGTGGCTCAGGTAAAATATAAGAATTGTTTATCCCTCAGTTTTTCTTGTTCACTTAACTCTTAACTATGGTATTTTCTGCTCCGTCACACCTCAAAACATCTCTAGCTTCTCTTTAACTCACCCATCTATCTCTGCGCTTTTCCGTTATGAAAGATATAAACAGAATAACGTAGATTGAAGAGGTAGTGTCCTGAAGATGCAATGAAAACAGCTTCAAGTTTTATCTGGTTAATTTTGAAATTAAGTATATGGGAAAGATTGGAATGTTATTGGGTTAGGGTGATCATTTCTAAATTATGTTTTTAAGTTATTCATGAGTTCATCTATCCTGAAGATGCAATGAAAACAGCTTCAAGTTTTATTTGGTTAATTTTGAATTAAGTATATGGAAAAGATTGGAATGTTATTGGGTTAGGGCGATCATTTCTATATTATGTTTTTATGTTATTCATGAGTTCATCCTTGATATACGTATATACTCGTTTTGTTTGCCTACCTCAAACTTAGGTCAACTTAAGATACAGCCGTAGTTAAGATATTCCCTTCTTCTGTGTGTGTGTGTGCGCGTGTGTGTATAAATTATATATATACATTAAACTGTTTCCCTTGCTCTCCATGCTCTTCCTAGGCTAATGTTACCAGGACAAACCATATAATGTGGGCTATGGGGACAGATTTTCGATATCAATATGCAGTTTCATGGTTCAGACAAATGGACAAGTTCATTCATTATGTTAACATGGTATTGATGTGTTCTGTTTTCTTATTCAGTGGTTTCACACATCTTATCATTATGAACCCTTGTTTTAGTCTGTCAAATCATATGGTCCTTTCTCAGGATGGGCGTGTCAATACTTTTTATTCAACTCCATCGATTTATACCGACGCAAAATATGCAGCAAATGAAATATGGCCTCTCAAAACTGGTGATTTCTTCCCGTGAGTGGAATGTTGTGGATGCCATGAATTAATCATGTATTTGTCTCTCAAATTTACTTAAATAGAATTAAACATCCTTGTTTAGGTATTCAGATCAAGAAAATGCATACTGGACAGGTTACTTTGCAAGTAGGCCAACCTTTAAAGGTTACGTCAGAGTGACGAGTGCTTATTATCTGGTAATGCACTCAGGGCTCTTGTACATCACAATGAGTGTTCTAAGATTTGAACTTCCTTTTTGAGCTGTCACTATTTTCTAAAAATACAGGCAGCAAGGCAATTGGAATATATTAAGGGCAGGAGTGCTTCAGGTCCAAACACAGATGCATTGGCTGATGCATTAGCAATTGCTCAACATCATGATGCAGTTAGTGGTACTGAAAGGCAGCATGTAGCTGCTGATTATGCAATGCGAATTTCTATGGGCTTTGCAAAGGTGCAATCAGTTTGATATTGAGGACATAGAAACCCTATTTTTTCTCCAACTTTTACTGCGTCCGCTCCATAATCACTATATCATTATTATTTCTGTATGGAATGACAACCAAAAGTAAAGCAGAATTATTGCTTCTCTATTTTGTCGATACTGTCCTTCTAATGCTTAAAATGAAACCATTCTAACAATTTTCGTATAACATATCTGCAGGCTGAGGAGGTGGTTGCATCATCTCTAGCTTCGCTAACAGATTCAAGATTAAATTCTAGTCATGAGAATTCGGGAACCAAGTTTCAGCAGGTAATATGTTATCACTGGTCATTTCTCATATACTCTATGTTGTTACATTTGTCAACAGCATGCATTTTATTTTGTCTTGTTATCTTGCTGAGTACTCGCACAGTTCTTTGTATTGAGTTGTGTATTTTGATGTGTGAAATATGGATTAAATTACATTCTTTGGATAAATGTGTACACATGTGCAGGTTTCAACAAATCCCTTATTTCTCTCTCTTGGCTTTATAAATACTGTCTGCTCTGTGGACTGCAGGGTAATAGGCTGTAACTGTTTTGTTAACACTACATGTCAGTTATTGCTGTAATAACCTTAAGAGGTGCATGTAGGTTACCCGCTAAAAGATATATAAAATAGCTGCATTTATTGACTAGTCTTCTGATGTATGTAATTAGTCGTGATATTTATGAATATTTGGGAACATATATGTTTGTATCTTTGTTGTCCCTGATAGTAAGTTGTGAATATCGTTTTGGAGTTGGAACTCTTCAACAACGGGAAACAACAGCTATTCCTGTTCTCCTGTGTGATGGTTTCAAGATGAAGCGTGTTTATCCTGTTCATTAGATTTATCAATTCTTCCTTGACTAGGTAATTATGATTAAAAACGAGAAAGTGGAAGAGACAAAGAGTTGATTAAGCTTTCACTTATCAAAAAAACAAAAGAAAAATATTTTTGGTTAGATAGCTCTGAGAAGAGAATAATTTATAACAAGATAAATATTATATGTAATATTTATGTATGTTGTTATATTTAAATTTTTGGCACTTCTACGGTTTTTGTCAATTCTAACTTTTTCTGTTATAGAAGAAAATTGTGCTGTAGTTTGATTTGTGGATTTTCTCTTGCCAGTGTCCTCTTCTCAATATAAGTTATTGTCCTCCATCAGAAGCTGTTTTGTCTAATGGAAAAAGCTTGGTAAGAATAAAAGTCACCTATCTGTTTGTTATGTAGTTCCTTGAATTTTACATCTGAAATTGGAATCAAAATAATCTTTATCGTCCATTCTTTTTTTAGGTTGTAATTGTCTACAATCCTTTAGGATGGAAGAGAGAGGAAGTAGTTCGAATTCCTGTAAGTGTTACTACTTTTCCCTATCCACAATCTTTTTCAATGGTATGCATGATCTGATATGCAATGTCTTTAAATGTTGTTCCTTCTGTAAAACACTAATCAAAACCTTGACATCTATACTTTGTAGCTTGCATTTCCACCTTCTGTATGAAGGGATTATTTTTCTTTGTTCTTTTTGGGCTTCTGGGAGATTTCTATTTCAGAGTTGCCAAAGAAAATTGTAGGGCTGTCCTCTGTTAGGACTTTGTTTTCCTTGTATCTACTTCTTGTAATGAAATCTTCTTCTTTTATCTTAAAAAAATAAAGAGCAAGAGGGGGAAGTATATGATAGATGTTCATTGAAGTTGGAGCAACACTTTTGTGTAGCTTCAAATTTATGGACTTTGAGGTAACCAGAGCTTTGAATGCCTCACTGGACATGCCATGTGGTTGAAGTATAAATTTGGGTTCAAACTTTGTATCACCATTACCACTGCTCCAGTCCAGTGAATTTCTCTATTAATTAGTGTAGCTCCATCAGTTTTATCAAGGATATTCCTGAATCCACCCTTTCATTAACCACTAGCAACTAATAATTTCATATGGTCTAGGCAATCGCCAGCATTCCATGTGCTATAGATCTAACAACTGTTTAATTGGTACCTTTGCGACTATTAATTCATTACTGAAGTCCGTAGGCCAGTTTTCTGCTTTACTTTTTATCATGTGATGAACATTTAGGCTCATCCTGAGAATAATGAATGCACTGTTAATTCTTTTACAAATGTATTGTTACAAGCAGCAACCGGTGCCGAGTCTTAGAGCATTCTCATACCAAGTGAAAATGTCAATTTTATTAGGAGCTTTAATCGTCATTCAAAATCAAATTCCAAATGCCAATGATTGATGTTGATTATTTTATATATAGACATGATTGTTATAAAACTTAATTTAGTTCGCATATATGCATATAATACATATGGTTAATCCATGGCAACATATTAGTTTCTTTTAGGATTGTAGAGTATATAATTCCAGCATGCTTGCAGTAATCAAACGAGTAAAGTTATTACTATGATCTATCTTGATGTTGTGTAAATGTATGTTGGTCATTCATTTTCATAACCAAACCTCGTTTATAAGATGATAATGATTTAAATTTTCTGAGCATGGAATATTTATCATATCAGCACTACTATTTTAGCCAAACATACCTCACTCTTTTGCAACTTTTGCGTAAATCTCTTAAGTCCCTGCTTCAGAAATGCTATCAAATGTGAAATTAATTTTTTGATAAATGTGCTACTTTCATAAAAAATAGAGTGAAACAAAGGAGGGATGCTATTTATGAAGCTAAATATATATTGTTGAGAACAGAACTATAACATCCTATTGCATGAGTACCATTCACAATTCACAGCTTCAATATTTAGAGTATTAGTCTTTGGTTCCAACTGTGGACCCTGTTATTTGGGCCAAGGCTTCATTGAAGTGCGTAAACAAGTCTTATAAACTTCTGCAAATTGAATTTGGTTCAGGTTTCATCCCAGGGACTGGTTGTTCTGGATTTTGGTGGAAAAGAAATTGAATCACAGCTTCTTCCTCTGACCAATGTCTCGTTAAACAACAGAAACTATCATGTTAAAGCATACTTGGGTATATCCCCCAGCAACACGCCTAGATATTGGCTTGCATTTTCAGCATCTGTGCCACCTCTTGGTTTCAGCACTTACATCGTCACAAGTGCGAAAGGGCCAGGTTAATTACATTGATGTTTTCCAGTAGCATGACATCAGTAATACTGAAATAACTAATGCTTTGGCTTACTCATTTATTACTCCTTTCTTTGATATCTGAGCAGTAGGTGCTACAACGACAGAGATATACACGTCTGAAGGAGGTATCAATAGTAATATAGTGGAAGTTGGCCAAGGAAATCTAAAGCTACATTATAGTGCAGAAGAAGGAAAACTTACTCGTTATGTTAATAGCAGAAATTTGGTATGATATGCTTCTGATGCTTTAATTTCTTTATGTTCTCAAGTTGGATTCTTGTGTCATTCATTTATGCGTGACATAAATGAGTGTTGTGTTTATAGATAAATCACTAATAACCTAATGAGATTTTGTACTTTTCCTTTTCTCTGTAGAATATGTATTACTAATGCAATATAAAATTTGATGTTGTAAATACTGATGTCATAACACTGAAAAGTGTCAGACAGAATAGAGATGTACAATTTCATCAAAAGTAAGGAATGCATTTAGTGAGACATGTGTTGTTCTACCACATAATACTGACTCTTCTTTAATATTTGCTTCATCTCGAAGGTCACAACATCTGCTGAACAATCATACAGCTACTATTCAGGATATAAAGGTTTTGATAGAGTTAATCAGGTACATCTATTTTGTTTGATAAAGTATCAGTTTATATAGTAGTTCCTTGTGTCATGTAGGTATTGCATTACGAATATGCTTTAGCTGTTGTTTCCTTTATTGTCAATTAAAAGGTTTGATTGGCATCCTTTTTGAAGTTTTTGCTAATTATTGTAGGCCTCTGGGGCATATGTCTTTCGTCCAAATGGTTCATTTCCCATTAAATCTGAAGGCGAGGTAAATCAGTCTCTCTAATGTATTTGCCTCTCTTTTGTTGTGATAAAGTCTCTAATATATTTGCCTCTCTTTTGTGGTGAATAATGTATTAACTACATTATAAGCTTTATCATTTAATATATCATATCTGAGGAAAATTGATGTGCTACAGGCTTCTCTAACTGTTATGCGAGGTCCAATAGTAGATGAAGTACATCAACAGCTCAATGCGTGGATAAATCAGGTAGTTCCTCTTTAGGTTGGGTATATTTGCCTATTTATTGATCTATTGTTACTCTGTATCCCCACACCCCTTCTCTGCACACCATGATATGTAATACTTCCTTCAAGATTCCTTTGCGAAGTTAAGTATTCTTTTACATTTTACTTGTAGAACAACAAGAAGCTCCTTTACATATTATGTGTAGTATTCGATTAATATGATTGCACCAGCATGAGTTAATCTTACGTGTTGTTTTACTATCTATATATTAGTAGTTTGTTAGCTCGCTACTTCTTAAGTAGTCATATTCATCATTTCCAGTTAAATATATGTGTGTGTGTGTCTATGTAGATAAATATTTTCTGATTCATTCTGCATTTATCTGCATCTTAAAAAGTTCAGTGACACAATTGCTTTGCAGGTCACCAGAGTATACAAGGGAGTCGAACATGCGGAAGTGGAATTTAATGTGAGTTAACTGCTAATGCTGATTCATACATAACTGAAATAATATTATTTATTCCGAATATAGGGTTTTGAATTATTGGCTATATGTAGATTGGACCTATACCTGTGGATGACGGAGTTGGGAAAGAAATAAAAGCTCACATTACCACAGCCTTGAAGACCAATAAAACCTTTTACACGGATTCAAACGGGAGGGACTTCATTAAAAGGGTATGCCAATCCTCCGCTCGTACTTCTTTCGAGTGAGATGTCCATACCCCTACATCTATATAAAAATGCTGGTTTATCAAGAAGGTGCAAGAAAAGCAGTTATGTTTCATGAAAGATCTGACGTAGTTTTATACGGATACAATCACAATGAAAATCTTTGATTGTTGATATTTGCATGTATACTATTATATGCAGTAGTTTTGCCTGTTGCATTGACCTTAAACTTGGTGACAAAGTGAGGAGTTTAAATAGTTCTCTTAAAATTTGCATGCAACTTCATTGCTTTTGTTATGTATGAAATTGATGGAAAATTGAATAACTTAATTTGGAAGCGGAGGGTATATTACTACAATCTACAAACTATAAATAAGAGAAGCATGGACTGAAAGTTACTTGTGTCTTGTCTTGTTCTACAAAATTTACCAACTTATGTATCTAGGTGACAGAATTTAAGGTATCCATTTGTTTATTGTACTGACAAGAAAGCTGTTTGTGACTTATGTAGGTATTAGTGATTGTCTTCCATAGAGTGTGTGTGTGTGTGTGTGTGTGTGTGTGTGTGTGTGTGTGTGTGTGTGTGTATATATTTTGTTGTGATAAAAATTTGCTGGTTATGTAGGTTCGAGATTACAGAGAAGATTGGGACCTGCAAGTGAATCAACCAGTTGCTGGAAACTATTACCCTGTATGTTTTCTGTTTACAATGTGCGTGGTTATATTAGCACTTCTTAAATTGTACTCCCTCTGTTCCACAAAAGGAATCCCATTTTGCAAATATTAAGGTTGATATTTGTTCCAAGTTTACCCCTAAAAATAATAAGTAGTTAGTTTAGTCGTGGTGACTTGATAATAAAATTATGATGGCAAACTTGAGGACATAGTTTCATTTACTATCAATAAAAAGAGGACACTTTTGTACAACGATTTTTTTTGGCAAATGGACTCTTTTTGTGGAGCAGAGGGAGTTTATGGTCTCCACCCACCCTTTGACTTATCGAAACAGTACTGTTATCCTGGATGTCACATCTGACTATAAATGTCAAATTACCATCCTAATTTAGAAAAGAGCCACGTAGTCCTCTTTCATTGAAGGGAAAAATTGCAATACGAACTCTCACTGCGCTTGTCTGATCACGGTCATATCTTCTACTAAAATTATGATATATGTTTTCTCCAAAAGTTATGCATTCAGGCTCCACTATTAGTGTGGGACTAAGGCTTAGTTGAGTTGAGTTTATGCATTTAAGCTCTTTCAGCAGTATATGTACTTGCACAGCCCCAAGTTACAGCTGCAAAGAGAGATATTTTATGGAAGTGAAATCAAGAGCTGGTTCAGCAAATTTTACCATGCTTACAGGGGTCCATTTGGTTTGTTCAACAAACATTATTAACAGGAAGGATAATAAGTTATTATGGTCTTTTAAATAAAACTTAACTGTCAGTGGAGTCCTTTTAGCAATTTTAGGATTGAAAATAGGGTAATGCCACAGTATAATGCACGTTTATATTATGCTCCCTCTGTCCCAAAATGAGAGTCAAGTTATTTTTCTGGGACATCCCAAAATGAGGTAAACTTACAAAATCTATATACAAATCTCATCATATTTAAGTGAACTCTTAAAACTGACTATTAAAGTTGACTGTCATGCAAGAAAGCATCGAAAGACGTTCATGGAGGGCGGTGGGCAAACTTACTTGGAATTTGGGATGGATATAATTTGCTTAAATTTTCTTAAACCATAAGTTTGTAGCTTGTCCCTTGAACTGGATAATATAAGTTATGTTATTATTTTTAATTTTTAAGATGTTTGTTATTGATTTTAGTAAGCTAAAGTTCTCTATAAATGCAAGTTGTCAGCATCATTGTCCATAGTAGTTTTTTCTCTATGGACTATAAGAAGAAAGTTTCTTTTAATATGTCTATAGGGAAAAACCATTCACCTTGGTCTTTATTTAATTTTATTTTTGTAGTCACAGAACTACATCTGGGAGACCATGCCGTCACGGTATGGTAATATGTGATAGTTAACACATCCATATTCTTAATGGTTCTATATGTATCTCATATCCACTTGTCGGAAAATATATTATTTTTAAGATTTGTGTCCATCTGATTTGTTACCTTTTTTGACACTCTCACTTCTATCTTTGCTTTTTTCTCTTAGATAAATCTTGGAATTTATGTCAAGGATGAAGAGATGGAACTCTCAGTATTGGTGGACCGTGCAGTGGGTGGGTCCAGTTTGGTTGATGGTCAAGTAGAGTTGATGCTCCATAGGTTTGCTTTTGCCACTTAATAGTATTTCCTTTTGACCTTTTATTTTCATGTGGCATTTTAATGACCACTAGGATGGAACAAATACTTGGATATCTAATATTTTTTTCTTCTGTTGTGCAGGAGGCTCCTTTATGATGATGCTAGAGGAGTTGGTGAGGTACTAAATGAAGAAGTTTGTGCGCTTGATGATTGCAAGGGTTTGATGGTAAGTATACTGTACCTACTGAGTTCATGTTACATGACTTAATTTTCAATGTGTTACCCTTGGAAAGTATCTTTTGGCTTTCCTGTGCCAACTGATTTAAAAAGCCCCAGATTTGTGGCTGTTGCTTTGTCTCACAAAGTTTTTTTTTCCATTTGTTGACTTTATGCTACTACTCGGACCGTTCCAAAATTAGAGATACATTTGCAATACGATGACTATTAAGGAAAATTTTATTTTCCCAAACGTATTCCTAACATTTGATAGAAATGTAGTAGTGGTGGCATGATATTACTCAAGCAACTTACAATAAAAGTAATGGCTTCCATAATTCTAAATGTATCTCTAATTTGGGAACACAAATAATAGAAAATGTACCGCTAATTTTGGAATGGAGGGTACTAGTATATGACAAGCATGTTTCCTTACTTTTTGCTGACTCTTTTCGCTGAAATGTTTGGACTGCTAATTGAATTACGGTGCCACCCATCACTAATATTGAACTTGCTGCACCAGAATAAGGAGTTTTCTCTAGAACCATTTTGTGCAGGCCTAACTTACCATAGCTGGCTTCAGCACATACAGAGATACAGTGGTGAACTAGGAGCTGTAGGGAGTGATGCTTACTATTTTATCCATCATAGTTGAAAGCAACATCTAAAGAGTTACTCAAAAACAATACAGGCGCAATAAGAGGCAAAGATATATGATATTTGCAAACAACAGTTGCCTATAGTTACATCTTTAAACAATTCGAATTCTGCATTATGAGTCGTTAAATTTCTGTAAATCGAAAAAAAATTATCTTGTTTAATAATACAGGACATATTGAATTAAATACATTTATAAAAACTGATAGCAAAGATGCACATAAAAACTGATAGCATGGATCTGTGCAACCACATTTTGAGTTCCACTTAGATTTATAAATTCAATAAACATCTGAAATGTTTACACTCAATGGAAGCATATAGTAGCAGTTCTGTTATTTTGTGGGCAGACTCTATATTTATTTCTTACATCTTAAATGAACGTCATGCCTAAGTTTCTTGCATAGAATATTGTGCATTTCACAAACCTGTCATGCCAGGTTTCTTATGGATTTCTTTGATTTATTGAGGAAAGGTCCTCCAAGACTGATTTCATCTAAAGTCTTAAAAAAGGAAATATCAGTTCGAAGCTAATTATTACAACTATTGACAATGTTATGGATGAGAATAGTAAGTGAATATTATCTTTAAACCCCTCTTCATATTCCCACCCCCACTTTGCGTTGGGGGGTTGGGGGGGACAAGGGAAGTATGTTTCAGACTCCTCCAAGTAAAGTCCAAGTCGGCCTTTTCTTTGTGGTGTCTTTTAGTGACCTATACAGGCGGAAGCACATTTTTTCTTTTAGGATCTTGGAGTATTAATATTGACCGTATTGAAACTTGATATTCTGAATATCTTCTAGTATACATGTTTGTACAAGAAAATAGTGTTGTTCCTTGCTCTCATTCTGTTGATCTTGTTCGTCTCTTAGCCTTGAGTCTATAATAGCTTCATAGCTCAATTTTCTTGGAGAGAAACAAATGATTTTGATGCAGGGAAAAATTATAATGAAAATTAGGATTTCCATATATTTTGTTATTTATGGACTTTTAGTTTATTTGATGTATTTTATTTATTATTTAGGAAAATTTAGTAGGTTAATTCATATTTCGCCCGTTTATGTTTTGAGCTTTAGTTTTTATAATTTTAGTTAGTTTAGGATATAATTATTTTCATTTTCCAATTAGACACAGGAAAATAGTTTAACATTATAATTATGTTATCTTAGGGTTTTATGAGGGAGACTCATTTGACAATTATTATCAATAATATTTCGTTTTCTCTTGGAGAATTGTGCGCAAGGATTTATTTACCTTTGCGTTAGTAGGTTAAACTAACTGTTATAATCCGCTGCGTTAATTGGCATCAGAGCCAGGATAACTGTATCTAGTGATCATAGGAGCAGATGGATTAAAACCTCCTGTGTTATCTCGAGGATTTTTTAGTTTTTGGTAAAAACTGAATTCAGAGCCGAAAATTACGTGTATCTCGTGATGGTGTTTACCTAGACCGAGGCCAAGCGTAGTTTTCATTTATCTTTATATAAAAAAAAAATTGTCACAGTTCTTCCGCAAGAAAGTTCATCGCTCCCCGACTACATATTAATAAGAAGCAAAGAGGGAAAACACGAGAGGAAGAAGGAGAAAAATGTAACTTATCTAATTTTGGCAAAGTGCAATTTGGTACCTTTTAGTTTCTCTTAGGTTATTTCTTTAGCTCTCAAGTTTTAAAATACTTGCATACCATACCCCGAAGCCTTGTACGTACTAGAAATATTTTATTTGGTTGATTTTTGAATTTTATTCTCATGGGTACAAGGAAACCATGGAAAGATTTTATGCGTGCTCTTTTTATGATGATATTTCTTATTTTGATGAAGCGTAGTATGACACCAAATTATTTTCTTCATTTATTGTTTGATATTGAAAAGTATTTTTATTTTTATAATATCCATGAAGAGAATAAGTTCAGGTTGATAGTAAGTAAACTTGTTGGGTATAAAGCTAAAGGTTGGACTCAAATGCAGTATATGAGATCGCGTAATGGTATAAGATTTTTTATTTATTGGGAAGATATGAAATATTTATTGATTTTTGAATATTATTGAAAACCTGTGACGCCCCCAAACTCGGGTACTTAAAACCCTTATTCAGTGCTTCACGATATCAAACATTCAACATAAAATAAACTAAAACTTGGTAAAGTTATTACATCAAAGTGCTACTAATCCCAGGTACGTAGACCTTTAAATCTTCATTACATGATAATTTAATATTTACAATCATGTACTATTCTACTATTTTTCCTTTTCCCTTGTCTTTTCCAGACCCTTCCGCCCAAGTCTGCTCAGCTGAAAACATTTATAAATAAACAAGTATGAGCATTTAATTGCTCAGCAAGTAATAGCATTCTTAAAGGTTTAACAAGAAATAAATGTTTTCTTTGAAGCATGCTTTGACAGTGAATCAAATCTGTAAAGCAATAAATCTTGAATCGTTCGCATTTCTGGAATATCATAACAACATTGAATAACTGAGAGGTTTTAAGATCATGAACATATTTTTTCTTTTCTTGAAAAGGTTCAATCAGAAATATTATCAGATGAATCGTCTTATCTTACGAGCACGTAGGGTGATCAGCCCTTTATGCCATGTATTGATCAATACTATCTTTTCCGAAACAATTTTCATGTTCTACATCACCACTCCCGAGTCTGATAAAAATATCCCATTTCGGGTATGTTCATTCTCGCTTTTAGATTCCAACTACAACAATATAGTTGAATGACTTAAATCATAACACAATAATATTTCAAGACTTAATATAAAGAATTTGAAATATTTTACATCTGTGTCTGGCGAGAAGGAATGGCTCACACTTCTTTGCAACCTGCTCAAGCATATTGAATTGCTTTGATATACGTGATAATACATTACTCGATCTTTTGAAGGTCGATTGGAATAAAAGATTATTCCATCTTATAATATTCATAAATAAGGAAAGGCAGGTTCGAAAATTAGAGAACTCACAACCGACATATGAATAATCTCATAATACTTTGCTCATTAAAGAGTAAAATTTAGATACTTGCCTTGATTGTAGTCTATTTGAACAATTTCAGCTTAACTTGTGTATTCTCATAGATCTACACAATTATTTGCATTTACAAGCATATTAGCCAAGTAGACAAGTCATTTAGCTTGTATGTTCACATATCACATAAGCACAGTGATCATGTTTTTGGTTTATATTCTTATTCGAAATACTTTTATACATTTTTCAAATATATCATCCATGTTCTTATAACAATCATTTCTTTCTTTTATAGGGTCTAACATACTTTCTGTTCATGAACTTTTTCATGATTTTAGTTCATACTCCTTTTACTTCTTTTGGTTTGCCATAAATATAGCGATCTTCTTTATAACTTAGGTATTCAAGGTGAATACGTAAGGTATTTCATGTATTAAGAATGATTGTATACCATAAAGGTAGAACTTTAGTTTTCAATTTGCTTTGATTTTTTCCATCTTTATTTTTCTTGTCTTATAGATTCATTTCAAGACGCTTTGGCTTAACTATTCTTATTTTTCTCCTATGATGTCAACACAGCCCTTTAAGGCTTTATTTCTTTCCATTTGGCTTAATAACTTCAATAGTATGTTCCCATCTATACTAGCTTTGTTTTGGGGTTTACTAGTTCATTTATATCACATTTGAGTATCTCAATCAAAACTTTTAAACTCATCTTTCTTTGTATTGCGCTACGCTGCCATTGAGAACTCTTTCTCTGACCCCATACTTTCTTTATACCTTAATACATTATTGTTATCTAAAACTACTAATCTGCAACCTAAAAAAAAATACGCAAAACCAAGTTGCCAAATTGGCCTTGTAATACTGTTATTGCCAAAAGACGATGATTCTTTGTTTTGTTCTTTGGTACAAACCACTATAGCTTCCATTTACTCGCTATTTGTTTTGCCATCTTTAGGTAGCAATCCTTGCTCCTTATATGTGAAATTTTAGATCCCAATTCTTAATGACTCTTGACATCTTTATAAGTGATCTGACCAAACCGGGTTTGTTTGAGTCTGCACTAGCATGACTACACCGTATACTGTTTAACGCAATTTAGCAGACTACCCCTTAACCCATGCCCAATGATCCCTTAGCCTCCCTTTGCGGATTTTTAACCATAAGTCTCTAAGTTACTTATTCTCTCACTCTGTAGTTTTAAAGCTATCCAGTGACCTATCAAAGATGGTACTAAGCTTGAATCCATGGCTTAACCAACGCCCAACACAGAGGCCCAAAGGACTTGACATGATAAAATTTCCAAGCTGCTAGAGTTAGCCTAAAAAAACAATCAGACTTGTGTTTAAGTTTAACATGCTAAAACACTTTTACTTAACAACACATGAACTTCATGATAATCAATCCCGACCTTGTATTTGCCTAATAATTGACTTTTATTCAAAAGCAGGTCCACTTGGGACTTTTTGTCAAACATGTAAGGGTTGCACGGTTTCAATTTACCAAATTCAAAGCTATTGGTTTAAATCATAAACCTATATTATTCTCCTTATTACTCCACGACCACTTATCTCCGTGTGCCTAAATTCATTCATAAGCGATCGATTACACAATCATATGCATGTCAGTAGTTGATAATCTAATTAATTTATTCTCTCAATAACATGCAATTCATTTGATAAACACATATCTATATATATCACATAGATTTCGGTCCGGGTAAAACAAACCCATTGACCAACTTCAATTTTAACAAAAAAAAAAAAAAAGAAGAACTAAAAGTACAATTATTAAGTTCGTACCTTACATTTGATGTGTTCTCGCTCAACTCACGACTTTTCTAGCTACGATGGTTCTTCTTCCTTAATAACCCCCAGATTTGGGTATGCTTCTAATTCGCATTTGCGCAACCCAGCTCGTAGAAATTACAGAGTTTCGATTATTTGCCTACTGAAGTGTGTAGCTTCTTAGGGTTAGCGGGATATTATCAGAGATTCATTCAGATTTTTCAAAGATAGCCACCTCGTTAACTAACCTGACAAGGAAGACAGTTAAATTTGTATGGAATGAAAAATGTGAAGAAAGTTTTCAAAAACTCAAGAAAAGATTGAGTAATGCTCCAGTGTTGTCCTTACCGGATGAAACAGGGAATTTTGTGGTATATAGTGACGCATCACATAAAGGTTTGGGATGTGTCCTTATGCAGCATGGGAAGGTTATTGCATACGCATCACGGCAGTTAAAAGATTATGAGAAAGGATATCCTACTCACGATTTAGAATTGACAGCCATGGTGTTTGCTTTAAAAATTTGAAGGCATTATTTGTATGGTGAAAAATGTGAAATATATACAGATCATAAAAGTCTGAAATATATTTTCACACAGAAGGAGCTCACATGAGACAAAGAAGATGGCTGGAATTGATTAAGGATTATGATTGTGAAATCCTTTATCACCCAGGTAAGGCAAATGTGGTAGTTGATGCTTTAAGCAGGAAAGGTCGCGAGAAATTGATGTTGTTGACAGCTCAAGATGAATTAGTGACAACAATGGAAAAAATGGAATTAGAAGTTAAACTTCCACAAGAATCAGATGAAAAGTTGTATTCAATGGAGACTTGCTCAACTCTTTTGGATAGAATCAAGGAAGCGCAAAAAGATAAGGAATGTGGGAAATTTAAAGAGAAAATTTCAGCAAGAAAAGAAAGGAAGTTTAATATCGATAAGGATGGAGTTATTAGATTTGAAGGAAGAATTTGAGTTCCGACAGAACTGGAACTGAAAGAAGAATTATTAAAAGGAGCTCATTGTTCAAGATACACAATTCATCCTGGCAGTACCAAAATGTATCAAGACCTCCGACAGTATTTCTGGTGGCCAAATATAAAAAGAGAGGTTGCAGAATATGTTAGCAGATGTTTAACTTGTCAACGAATAAAAATTTGAACATCGAAGCTTTAGTGGTGCATTACGGCATTGAAAATTCTGAATGGAAATGGGAGCATATCACAATGGATTTTGTGGTAGGACTCCCAAGGACGCAAAAGGGATTTGATGCGATTTGGGTTATAATTGATCGATTAACAAAATCGGCACACTTTTTGCCAATCAAGATCAAATATAATCTAGATCAGTTAGCTAATCTCTACATCAAGGAGATTATTTCTCGACATGGAGTACCAGTATCCACTGTTTCGGACAGAGATCCAAGATTTACTTCAAATTTTTGGAGAAGCTTACAAGAACATCTGGGGATAGAGTTAAGATTAAGTACAGCCTATCATCCATAGACAGATGGACAGAGTAAAAGAACAATACAAACTCTGGAGGATATGCTACGTGCATGTGTTATGGATTTCAAGGGAAGTTGGGACGATCACTTACCTCGGCGGCTGAATTTGCATACAACAATGCTTCATCACGCTAGTATAGGCATGCCGCCTTATGAAGCGTTATATGGAAGAAAATGCAGAACACCCTTGTGTTGGGATGAAGTGGGCGAACGTCATATACTAGGTCCCGAGTTAGTACAACAAACTGCAGAAGTAGTTAAATTGATACGAATGCGACTAATAGCTGCTCAAGATCACCAGAAGAAATATGCAGATTTGCACAGACAGAAAAGAGATTTTGAAGTTGGATCACATGTATTTCTGAAAGTATCTCCCTGGAAAAGGAAGATACGTTTCGGAAAGAAAGGAAAGTTAAGTCCTCGTTTTATAGGACCGTTTGAAGTTTTAAGAAAAGTGGGAGAGGTAGCTTATGAAGTAGCTTTACCTCCGAAATTAGAGCATGTTCATAATGTGTTTCACGTGTCAGTTTCGCGGCCGTATAAACCAGACTATAAACATGTGATAGAATATGAGCCTATCCAATTTGAGAAAGATTTAACCTACGAGGAGGTTCCTGTGCAAATATTGGATAGGAAAGAACAAATTTTGCGAAATAAGACAATATCTTCAGTAAAGGTATTGTGGGAGTTAGAAGACAGAATGAAAAAGAATTATCCACAGTTATTCGGGTAATTGTACTTTACGATTCCGAGGACGGAATCTTTATAAGGGAGGGAAAATGTAACGAATCACATTTTTCCTGAGTAAATAAAATAAGATTTTACTGGAATATTTTTTTTTATATACATATATATTTCTGTATGTGTTATTATATTATCATGTGCAGGGTAATATGTGATGTGGGGATATGTCAAGTATAATAATTAATATTTTTATATTTAATAAATACTCTCCACTTTGATGAAAATGATTTATGGACATTCTATCCAAAATTTTGAAATGTATTTTGTTATATCTAAAATACATTATATGTGGTGCAATATGTATAGAAAGGGAGGTAATTGCTTGTTCTTGCCAAACACTGCCTTAAATCTAAGCTTAATCTAAGCTTCACAGTAGGAAATTAAAACTCAGCTTAATGTGGATACATGTCTTTTAATCAGAAAATGACCCATTAGTTTAGCATGAGCTGGCATTTAATCAGAAACTTAGCTTAAACAACTCAGTTTGCCTATAACCTATTACGTGATTTGCATATCGATGTCTTTATAGAGCAAAGCTTTAACTCTTAAGATCAGTTTTTCTTTTAAGAAACACACAAATAGCGATATGCAAATAATCGAAACTCGTAATTTCTACGAAATGGGTTAAGCATAAATCACGAATTAAAGCATACCCAAATCAGGGGTTATTAAGGAAGAAGAACTCATCAGAGCTAGAAGGCATGTGAGTTGAGCGAGAACACATCAAACAGAAGGTACGAACTTAATAATTGTACTTTTAGTTCTTCCTTTTTTTTTTTTTTTGTTAAAATTGAAGTTGGTCAATGGGTTTGTTTTACCCGGACCGAAATCTATGTGATATATATAGATATGTGTTTATCAAATGAATTGCATGTTATTGAGAGAATAAATTAATTAGATTATCAACTACTTGACATGCATATGATTGTGTAATTGACTGCTATGAATTGAATTTAGGCACACGGAGATAAGTGGCTGTGGAGTAATAAGGAGAATAATATAGGTTTATGATTTAAACCAATAGCTTTGAATTTGGTAAATTGAAACTGTGCACCCCACATGTTTGACAAAAGTCCCAAGTGGACTGTTTTGAATAAAAGTCAATTATTAGGCAAATACAAGGCTGGGGATTGATTATTGTAGTTCATGTGTTGTTAAGTAAAAGTGTTTTAGCATGTTAAACTTAAACACAGTGCAGTTGTTTTTTTAGGCTAACTCTAGCAGTTGGAAATTTTATCATGTCAAGTCCTTTGGGCCTCTGTGTTGGGCAGTGGTTAAGCCATGGATTCAAGCTTAGTACCATCTTTGATAGGTCACCTGGATAGCTTTAAAACTCTAGAGTGAGAGAATAAGTAACTTAGAGACTTATGGTTAAAAATCTGGCAAAGGGGAGGCTAAGGGATTGCTGGGCATGGGTTAAGGGGTAGCTGCTAAATTGCAATGAAATAGTATAGCCACAGTGTAGTCTGCTAGTCTGGAACTCAAACAAACCAGTTTGGTTGCATCACTTATAGCATGTCAAGAGTCATTAGTAAATTGGGATCTAAAATTTCACATATAAGGAGCAAGGATTGCTACCTAAAGATGGCAGCAAATAGCAGTAAATGGAAGCTATAGTGGTTTGTACCAGCAACAAACAGCAACTGCTGTCTTTTGGCAATAACAGGTAGCTACAAGGCCAATTTGGCAACTTGGTTTGCGTATTTTTTTTTAGGCTGCAGTTAGTAGTTTTAGATAACAATAATGTATTAAGGTATAAAGAAAGCAATGGGGTCAAGAGAAAAGAGTTCTTTGCTTTCAATGGCGGTAACATGTATACAAAGAAGATGAGTTTAAAAGTTTTGATTGAGATACTCAAATGTGATATAAATGAACTAGTAAACCCCAAAACAAAGCTAGTATAGATGGGAACATACTATTGAAGTTATTAAGCCAAATGGAAAGAAATAAAGCCTTAAAGAGGCGTGTGTTGACATCATAGGAGAAAAAATAGAATAGTTAAGCCAAAGCGTCTTGAAATGAATCTATAAGACAAGAAAAATAAAGATGGAGAAAATCAAAGCAAATTGAAAACTAAAGTTCTACCTTTATGGTATACAATCATTCTTAATACATGAAATACCTTACGTATTCACCTCGAATACCTAAGTTATAAAGAAGATCGCTATATTTATGGCAAACCAAAAGAAGTAAAAGGAGTATGAACTAAAATCATGAAAAAGTTCATGAACAGAAAGTATGTTAGACCCTATAAAAGAAAGAAATGATTGTTATAAGAACATGGATGATATATTTGAAAAATGTATAAAAGTATTTCGAATAAGAATATAAACCAAAAACATGATCATCTTTGTTTATGTGATATGTGAACATCTGAAGCTAAATGACTTGTCTTACTTGCTAATATGCTTGTAAATGCAAATAATTGTGTAGATCTATGAGAATACACAAGTTAAGCTGAAATTGTTCAAATAGACTACAATCAAGGCAAGTATCTAAATTTTACTCTTTAATGAGCAAAGTATTATGAGATTATTCATATGTTGCCAGGTTCTCTAATTTCTGAATTGTCTTTCCTTATTTATGAATATTATAAGATGGAATAATCTTTTTATTCCAATCAGCTTCAAAAGATTGAGTAATGTATTATCATGTATATCAAAGCAATTCAATATGCTTGAGCAGGTTGCAAAGAAGTGTGAGCCATTCCTTCTGGCCAGACACAGATGTAAAATATTTCAAATTCTTTATATTAAGTCTTGAAATATTATTGTGCATGATTTTTCATTTATCAAATTATATTGTTGTAGTTGGAATCTAAAAGCGAGAATGAACATACCCGAAATGGGATATTTTATCAGACTGGGAGTGGTGATGTAGAACATGAAAATTGTTCTGGAAAAGATAGTATTGATCAATACATGGCATAAAGGGCTGATCATCCTACGTGCTCGTAAGATAAGACGATTCATCTGATAATATTTCTTATTGAACCTTTTCAAGAAAAGAAAAAATATGTTCATGGTCTTAAAACCTCTCAGTTATTCAATGTTGTTATGATATTCCAGAAATGCGAACGATTCAAGATTTATTGCTTTACAGTTTTGATTCACTGTCAAAGCATGCTTCAAAGAAAACATTTATTTCTTGTTAAACCTTTAAGAATCTTTATTACTTATTTGAAAAATTAAATGCTCATACTTGTTTATTTATTAATGTTTTCAAATGAAAGCGAGACTTGGGCGGAAGAGTGCGGAAAGACAAGGAAAAATAGTAGAATAGCTGAAGGTTGATGTAATAGTTAGTTGACATGTTTGTAAATATTAAATTATTATGTAATGAAGATTTAAAGGTCTACGTACCTGGGATTAGTAGCACTTTGATGTAATAACTTTACTAAGTTTTAGTTTATTTTATGTTGAATGTTTGATATCGTGAAGCACTGAATAAGGGTTTCAAGTACCCGAGTTTGGGGGCGTCACAGGTTGGTATCAGAGCTTTTAAGTTAGAAGCCTTAGGATGGGAACCTTGGGTTATAACTTTAAGTTAGTGAAACATATATGAAATAAATAACTCATATAGAGTGGTAAGGAGGGAAACTATGGAAGTTCACTTTAAAATGTAAAAAAAAATAAAAAATTGAAGTAAAATCTTAAAATTTACTCAAGAAAAATGTGATTCGTTACACACGTCACGTACATTCATTGTAGGTTTAGATCAATGGGTTGCAAAATATTTGAGATATGATGAGTTATCCAAAAGCAAGTGAAAGAAGTCCGTAATGCCACGTGAAAGGTTGAAGATAAGGTATCGAAGATGTCTAGCCAAAAGAAAGATTGTGCGTCCAAGAAAATCATTGAAGTACCAAAATTTGTTCAAGATCCGAATGCTAATGTTACAAATTGTGAGTTGGAGATACTTTTTGATACCTCAGAAACTATCAGATGTTCAAAGGAAGAATTCAAAGCGGAGGTAATTGATGAAACACCAATTTTAGTGGTTCATGGGAGTCTTGTTTTGAAACAAAGTCAAAACAAAGTCAAGCTGAGATTGAAACTGTTGAAGAATCCCAAGTTCCTAACGAGTTGCCCATTATTGAGGAGAGCATAGAAGATGTCACAAAATCTAAGGATAGAGATACTACAGATAGAGATACTACAACAGATAAAATTAGTCATGAGATTGTTCCAATGATCGAGGACATTGAAGTTGTTGACTTTGTTATTCCTGAAAATTTTCTGTCGTGCAGGTTTGGAAGATATTGGTTTTTTGTTACTTATTTTCTGGATTATCTTTTGAGAAGAAAAGTCGAGCAGATTTGATCCCACGAATATTGATGATTTGTTCTTAGTGTTTGATATTTGTTCATTTTAAAATTCTGAGTACGAATTTTTATTATAATGAAAATTAGGATTTCCATATATTTTGTTATTTAAGAACTTTAGTTTATTTGATGTATTTTAATTTATTATTTAGGAAAATTCAGTAGGTTAATTTATATTTAGCCCATTTATGTTTTGGGCTTTAGTTTTTATAATTTTATTTAGTTTAGAATTTAATTATTTTCTTTTTTCAATTAGTCATAGGAAAGTAGTTTAACATTATAAATATGTTATTTTAGGGTTTTATGAGCGAGATTCAATTGACAATTATTATCAATAATATTTCGTTTTCTCTTGGAGAATTTTTATCTTTCCCTTGTGTCCAAGGATTTATTTACCTTTATGTTAGTAGGTTAAACTAACCACATATTTAGCTGCCTCAGATTTGCATTTTATCTGTGCTTGGATTGAATTTGACCAGATATCCAGATGATTTACCAGCCTGTTGTTTCCCCATTTTCCTCTGGCTGTAGCTCGGTTCCCTTGTTAAAGATGTACAGTAGATGGCCTAATGAATTTGTAATGATTTTCAGGTTCAAGGAAAATTTTATATCAGAATCGACCCGCTCGGAGAAGGGGCCAAGTGGCGTCGCACATTTGGTCAAGAAATATACTCTCCACTTCTTTTAGCATTCACAGAACAGGTAGAATGAGTATCTAAGAGTTGACTCATTGCAAATGGGGCTGCAAGACTTATGTGATCATGTTTCTTTACAGGAAGGAAATAATTGGCTGAGTTCCCATGTGCCAACTTTTTCAGCTATTGACCCTTCCTATAGTTTACCTAACAATATTGCTGTGATAACTCTTCAGGTATGTAGGGGAGAATATTTTTAGATAGTGTTCCCACAAGGGGTTCTAGATAAACCTAGTTGCCTCTGCTGCTAGGATGACATTGTTTTATGGTTGCAGGAACTTGAAAGTGGAAAAGTGCTCCTTCGGTTGGCTCATCTATACGAGGTCTTGATTCTTACTTCACTATCTTCTAATCTCTAACTGAATAGCGTAAAGTAGTAATCTAGAGGGCTAAACCCAGAAACGAATTTTATCAGCTAAGAGATTTGTGTAGCCTTTGATCCTGGATAATATATGTTGTGGCAGTGGACAATGATGTTTCTGACTTTTCTCCCAGAAACCAAGGCTTACATAATATTTTCTGCTATGCTTAGTGTTCTTTTGTAGGTTTCTGATGTAATTTTCTTATAGTTTGATAACTTTATGTACTTTCCTACCTGAATTTTTATAAGTGAAAATTTCCTAGTTTTTATCTTTTCCAAAAGACTAAGCTACTGATATTGAATGACTTGGTGTCGGAGCCATGAAGGGGTGGCAGTGACTTGAATTTGTTGAAAACTATGCCACTAAAAAGCCTGCTGTTTCATTCCTGTTTTCCTTTCCTTGGACCTTAATCCTGCCTTAAAACCCTGGAATTGTAACCTGAAGATTGTCTGATGCACTAAACTGGATCCATCGGATATTGGTGTTCCCTATCCCTATTGCTAATGAATCTAAAATTTTATGCTTTCTTATAGTCAGCTTATTAACCTTTTTTCTTGGGGTCCACATTTTGGCAATTATACAATTTCATCTGATGCTATTGTGGGTGTCTAATAATGTGTGCAAAGACTGGAGAGGATAAAGACTATTCTGTATTGGCAAGTGTGGAACTGAAGAAGCTGTTTCCAAACAAAAAGGTAAATGCTATCAATACAACTCCTGATTTCTCATTCTGCCGCAACAGTGGTATGTTTATCATTGCCATATTCCTTTCAGATAACCAAGGTGGTAGAGATGAATTTATCTGGCAATCAAGAAAGAGCTGAGATGGAGAAGAAGCGACTAGCTTGGAAAGTAGAAGGCGCTACAAAGAAAGCTACCGTCGTGAGGGGAGGACCTGTTGATCCTAACAAGCTGGTTGTGGAACTTCTGCCCATGGAAATCCGAACCTTCTTTGTTGATTTAGACCACCTCAAAATGGCTGGTTCTTGAAAGAATGAAAGGTTGGGGTTTGGTTGCAATGTACAATTAGAAATGGTTCATGTATCTTCACGTATATGTGAAAGTTCCTGCATTACCACAGCAGCAATGAATTGGTTTTTCTTTGTATCTTCAATCTTCCTAACTATATATATTTATATTGGGAATCCTAATCCCCCCACCAAGGAGATTTGATATCTGTGTTTTCAACTTGGAAAACGTGGAGGAAAAGAAGGGAAAAGGAAAACAAAATAAATGTAAAAAAAGATTTATTTTTTTTATATCACAATGAATATAAATCTAACTATTTATACTTTTTATTAAAAAAAAAATCTAATATTAGAAATAATACTAAAATATAGTTTTAAAAATGAATAAAAATGCTTCAATAGAATTTTAGATTTCATTGTCTTTTACTTCCTTTTCTTTCAAGTTTTCCAAGTTTCAAGCGGATGCTAAGTTGTCTCTCATGTAAATATGGGATGAAGAGGATTAGGAATTATAATTATTGTTATTTATTATTATTATTTGATGAAATATTGAGATTTTGAAAGAGCTAAATCTAATGTTCATCTCAAAGCTTAAATCTAGTTTGTTTTTTATTTTATTTATATACTTAATCTTCATTTTAAAAAATCAACTCACATAAGCAATTCTTTACACAAATTATGTTACTCTCATAACACTAAATGCTCCCAAAAAAAAGGGTACAAGCTTGTTCTAAGAAAATGATAAGAAAATTAAAATAAGTTGAAGTTGTATAATTTTCTTTAGATATCCATGTGTATTTGACTTTTTAAGTTTAGAAAATTAAGCAAAGCTATGGAAAATTAGGAAAAAAATAGTCAATTTACCATAGTATTTTTTTCTTTATTTCATTATTACCCCTCCAAATATTTTCCTTCATAAAAAAATTTATTTAAAACTCTCTTTATAGACAGGCAAATTTTTTAATTGAAAAAAAAAATTCATAATAAATATTTGGGTTAAATACACTTGTGTCTATCGAACTATCACCCATTTAACATAATCATCCTAATATAAAAAAACTTATAATAATAACAACTTCCAAATATATTTAAGTAAGTAAAAATAACCCTAAATCTATTTCCGGTTAAGGTATATAATATGAACGGAAAAGAATGTAGGAATAGTTTTGCATGATTAATGTATTTATTAGGAAGACTTGTGTTAAAAAATAAAAAATAAAAAATAAAAAATAAAAAATAAATTTAGAGAACACTCGCAAAAATATGACAAATAGAAGGTTAGATTTACAATTTAGTCTAAATATTTTTATCTTTTGCTCCCAAGGTTACGGGCGTTCGTATGTGTGAGCACTGAGTAGTTGTAACACTCACAAAGATTGATAGTTCACGATCCCTGATATTCACAGTTGCGGCAGTGACCCTGAGTTAAAGATGATGATTTCCCCAATACAATAGGTACATTCACTGTTACATTTGTGTTGATTTGAAATTTTCACGCAACTTCAATGTCACTTTTTGCACTTTCTCGATTCCTCTCATACTCGGTTCGGATCACAGACCCCATTTTTTCGCAAAAAACAGCTCCATCACCCTCATCTGCAATTTTTTCGCAAAAAACAGATCCATCTCCCTCATCTGCAGATATCTACTGGACCCATTTGCAGAAAAAAGTTCCAAACATTGAACGAACCCTAAACAGAGTCGGGGCTAAATTGAACCCTTCATCTCTCACTGATGTTTTACAAATATGTGCCATTAATCAACCTTTATTGGGTATTAGGTTCTTTATTTGGGCTGGCATTCAACCCAGTTATGGTCACAGTTTGTATATGTTTAACAAAGCTTGTAACTTGTTCCAAATTAATCAAAATCCGAGTATCATTTATGATGTTATGGAGGCTTATAGGATTGAGGGTTGTTTGATTAGTGTTAAGACATTTAAGGTGGTTTTGAATTTGTGTAGAGAGGCTAAGCTTGCAAATGAGGGTTTGTGGGTGTTGAGGACAATGAAGGAGTTTAATTGTCAGCCGAATGTGACTGCCTATAATATTGTAATTAGGGCTTTTTGTGAGAAGGGTAATGTGGATGCGGCAGCAGGGTTAATTATTGAGATGGGTTTGACTGGTAATTATCCTGATATGATTACGTATGTTGCCATGGGTAAGAGTTTTGTTGATGCTGGTAGAATAAATGAAGCTTGTGAGTTGTTTGAGGTTATGAGGGGGCATGGGTGCTTGCCAAACACGGTGTTTTATTCTGTTCTTATTGATGGGGTTTGTAGGTTTGGGAGTTCGGAGAGAGCATTGGAGTTGTTGGATGAAATGGAGAAAGGTCATAATTGTAAACCGAATGCTGTTACATATACATCTGTGATTCAAAGTTTTTGTGAGGGCGGTAGGTCAATGGAGGCATTGTGCATTCTGGATCGAATGGAGGCATCTGGTTGTTCACCTAATAGGGTCACAGTTGCTACTCTAGTTAATGGGCTTTGTGTAGAAGAGTGTGTTGAGGAGGCCCATAAGCTGATTGAAAGAGTTGTGCAAAATGGTAGTGTTTCTATTGGTGAAAGCTATAGTTCACTTGTGGTGTCTCTGTTGCGGGTTGGAAAATTCGAGGAGGCTGTGAAGGTTTTCAGGATAATGTTAGCTGGTGCAGTGAATCCCGATGGTTTGGCTTCAAGCCTTTTGATAAAATGGTTTTGTTTGAAGGGATGGGTGTTAGACGGGTTGTGCTTGTTTAATGACATAGAAAACATGGGGTGCATATGTTCCATAGATTTGGATATTTATTTTGTTCTTTTGGCCGGACTTTGTCAAGACAGATATCTGGTGGAAGCTGCAAATCTTGCTGGGCTAATGGTGGAGCAAGGGATTCAGCTGTGATATCTTTACATGGAGAATATAATTGAGCATCTGAAGAATTCTGAAGAAAAGGATCTACTGTCGCATTTCACTATGGTTCAGAAGTGATTATTAACCAAGAATTAATTCATGTACCATGTATCTCTGTTTGTTTTGAATATTTTTTACCAAATGATGTTTTGGCTTGGAGCTCTTTAATGGAGGAGCTTTATGAGAATAGAGTATATGATGTTGTTTAATTCTCCACTCTCGAGGATGTTTTGTCATCTCTCAGACTTATTGCATGCCATGAGCACAAGTGGAGTGGGTGATTTCACAAAAAATGTTACCAAATATGTATTTTTCAGATATACTATTTTTACAAGGGGTTCTAGATAAAGCTCTTTGCTTTGCCGGTGGGGTCTCTCCTTGGGGTCTCTCCTTTCATAAAACCAATCCAATGGAATTTCATCATTGCTGGAACTTGAAAGTGGAAAGTACTCCTTCAGTCGACTCATCGATACAAGGTATTGACTTCTTTTGTTGCTAGTTTCTAGTAAAAAATGCATTTATCACATTTCTAACTGAATAGCTTCTTACAACATCCAAGTATTAAAGCAGTGGACTAAACCTGGAAAACAAATTTGATTTACATTAGGTTTAGAGCTCTTGATGCTGGATATTATATATAATGGGCTGGTGGCTGTGGACATAGTGTTCATGTTTTGTATATTTATGAGATTATATATGGTGGCTATGGACATAGTGTTCATGTTTCGTATATTTCTGAGATTATATATGGTGGCTGTGGACCTAGTGTTCATGTTTCGTATATTTCTCTCAGAAATCAAGGTTTTGCAGAAAAGTTTCTGCTTTATGCTTATTATTCAATGTAGGTTTCTCCTGTAGCTCTTTCATAGTTTGATAGTTTATATGTACTCTCCTACCAGAAGTAAAATCAAATTTTTACACATAACTGGGATTCTCATTGTTTACCTTTTCCAAATGATTATTCAGAAGAAGCCATGGCTGTGAAGGAAGGACATGTTGACCCTAGAAAGCTGGTGATGAAACTGGCTCTGATGGAAAGCCGGACCTAGTTTGATTATCTCAAGATGTTTGGTTCAAGGAAAGATTAATGTCATTTGTAAGATAAGAAATGGGTTTTTGTATCTTCATACTTCCTGAGAATTTCACCACCATGTGAAAGTTCTTGGCAACAAAGCAGTAATGAAATGTGGTGAGCAATCAGCTCAACTTTTTCAAGAAGTTGCAACAGTAATATCTGGTTTTCTGTAATTTTCTGATTAGTGTGGTGGCATTCTTTCCTATAATAATTCTCATACTTTTATGGTGATGCCAACTTTCCAATTTCTAAGGAAGAAGTTATAGCTCAAGTACAACTCCTGCATAAGATTTCGATATCCTCTGGGTTTATAGGTTTATCTTGCCGTCAGAATAGCCATTTAGTCATATGACATTCCTCTTGATATTTTGAATACGTACGCCAATTTTCTCCACTGCCCATACATGGAATGTTTTTGCAAGTGATGGAACCACTGAAGTGTTATTATAGAAACTAGAGGGGTTTTCCAGAGAAGACAAGGCGGTGAGTGACAGACTTGTTGATCCTACAACGCTGGAAGTGGAACTTGCTTCCAATGGTAATCTGCACTTTCCTTGTCGAACCAATGGAAATCTGCACTTTCTTTGTCAAATTCAATTTGATCCTATGGCTACTTGATATCATGGGGGCTTTAGCAAAATTCCAACTGTATTTAAATCTTCTGCTTTGTAGTTCTACTACGTTGTGTACGTGTAATGAAATAATGGAATCTATGCTGTTTTCAAATTTTAACATAATAATGCTATACAAATCTCATAATTCTAATTAATTTTTTAACCACTCCATCAGGAAGAAAAAAGCCTTTTCTTAGTTATTTTTCAGTACAAATGGTACTCCCTTATTTTTTCCAGACCAATAGAATATAAAATATAGTGTGTTTTGATACTCGAGTCCTGTTAGCTTGAGTGGTAAGATGTTATATGAGATAAGAATTGATATTAAAATCTATAATTGCACTCACTTTGAATATTATAAAGTCTTTATTGACGTGTGTGTATGTATGTTATGGAAACGCTATAATCAGTATCATATAGTGCATGTTATGTAAATTAAATTATATTAATGTGTCTAACCGTACTAAACAATTAACAAGTTGTTTCTAAAGCATTTTCTTATGAAACACAATTAACAAGTTGTTCATACATATGAAATACACCAACCTGAGCTCTTGAAAATCTTTTTTAAGAGAGCAAATTAGAACTGCTTACTGCAATTGACAGGCAATGCATCAGGTTCCAGGTGCCAAGACCTTTCTGGTATACCATGTCTTCCGCTTCCTGGAACTTTGAACGCAACTACTCTGAGCATTTTGGTTCTCGACACTGTTCTGATCAACATTGCAGATTTGCCTTTGGAAAAAGGTCATGCACCCTGGCACCTCCACTGCTAGGCTTGCTGTTCTCATCTCTGTTTTTTCATTGAAATCTGAAATCACATTGACAATCTGACAACTGTAGTGACACAAGTCGTATTGCTTCCATCTGCAGTTCCAGTTTCTGTGCACAGCCCATATTTCACCTTTTCTTGGATATATTTTGTAGAAAGATTTCTCGACACTCTGTTCCAAACACTCACCACATGTGAGAATATAGACAGCTGCAGGTTGAGAGTGGATTTACTTTACTAGCCTTGAACAACCCACAAACAAATGGCAAGTTTTCCTCAACCCAGTAGATTTCATCTTCATTCATGGGATGCGGCTCCAAGTATGACGCACAAACTTCATCTACAGTAACATATGACCGTGGCATAGAATCAGGACCATCATATACAGCCCATATTTGTCCTAGATGAAAATTTTCTGCTGACCATTTGATGTCTAACGATTGTGTATCTAGATTAGATGTAACAACGGAAGAGAAGGAGCTTGTAGGCAGTCAGTGGAGGTAGTAGGACACCCTGCTGATGATTCCTCCATGTGACGGCGGTCTACAATATCAGGAATTGCCAAAGGGTCCAGTTCAATGGTGCTCGCAGCCACTGAATTTGTGTCTTCAGGATCACTGCACCATTTCCTTGGAGTCCAGTCTTTATAGATAGCCCAAATCTCATTTTCCTTTGGCAGAATATCAATTGGATGGGGTGGTGAAGTGGCAAGGCATTTTCACTTGTGTTGTCATTCCTTTCTTATGCCAAAAAAGAAGGTTAAAAGTAGCTAGTAGTAATATTCTTTTTTGCTTTCACCAAATGAAGAAACCAAAAGTTGCCTCACACAACTAAAGGGTCCAAATGAACGGAATGAATTTGAAACAAAAGGATGATAGTATAAAACAGAGCCGATAACCAACACCCCATAAATATAGAGGCAGAACACATAAAAATTGCAGTTTCCATCCAAAGGAAACCCCAAAGATTACCCGGAAAACTTGAAGAAAACAAAAATTTATTTGCTTTGCTAGAGAATGAAACAAGAAAACCCAAAGATTAAGGCCATCAAAATTGAAATGCAAAGTGAAGAAAGATGATGACTTACTTGGCCCGAAAACAAACAAAGGAATTTATATTTCCACTTCCATCAAAATTGAAATGCACTTGTGTCTAATATTATAATGTACTTTTTTTTATTTTTATATTTAAAGGCAGTTTAATAAATAAATTGAATAAAGAGAACTGGTAAGTTGTAACAAGAAGTATTGTATTTTATTTATTTATATTTTGGTCAAGAAATGAATTATTTAGCTAGACCAGACCGGTTAATGTATTACTTACCGATCTCCGACGCATTCCACATAGCTGAGCCTGACTGGGAGGAGGAAACTCACTCACTCACTCCAATCATTCCTTCACGGACTCGGTGGTTTCTATGAGCAGAGAGTGATGATGACGAGACCTCTGAAGGCCTCAGCATCAATCAACAGCACCAGAAGAAGACCAGCCCTTCTTCATCTTGTATCCGCTGCCGCCATTTTCTCTTTCTTCGTTTTCGCCATTCAGTCCTCTTTTTTCACCGGTTAACTTCCTTCCAAATACCTAACCCTAACTATCATAACTTCTACTTATTGCACTTTTTTCCATTCCTTTATTCATATTTTAATTGCAGGTAATCAGAAAGTCGAATCCAATTCCGAGGAAGTTCGGATCTTATCTGATTTCCAGTCCAGCGTTCAACAATGCGTGGTAAGCTTTTCCATTTCTTCAATTGTTTATTCAAATTTGGATCATCGAGCTTAGATTTTTTAAATGGAGTTTAAAGTTGTAAGTTTTCATAGCTTAGCTTCTAAATTTGGTCTAGTTAAGATTTTTTTTTGGGCTTCCAATGATCTACTTAGTCATTTTAGAATTGAATCTGTATTGAGTTTATATTTATGATTATGGCTAATTCATGTCAAATCTGCGCGAGATCAGAATTAACTGGGTGTATGGTTAAATTGAGTTTGCTATTTTCAGTGATACTTAAGCCATCTACTCATTTCTTGTTTATCAACATATAAAATTATGCATGATACATAACAAAATCCAAACCTCTTATTTGTGAAATCTGCTTATTACGGGGTGGGTTTAGTCCATCTACGCAACTTAAGTTTTTTTTGAATAATCCTTCAATAAGAATGTTTATAAAGGGAATATTTCTTTTTATCTCTTTCACTAAAGCGAGCTTATGCTTAATTACTTTTTACTAACCTTGATTGAATGTAGGCAAACAGAGGACTTGGACTTAATGCACATATCGTTGATCACTGCAAATTGGTGCTCAAGTTCCCTGAAGGCACTAACAGTACCTGGGTCTGTCTCTTCAATAACTTCTGTTCTCTTCCTTCTTAACTCTGCCTTCTTCATGAATCTCTAAGTTGACTTCTGGCTTCTTCTTCCATTACTTGCAGTACAATGCTCAGTTTAAGATCTTTGAACCTTTAGAGTACAGCTACGATGTTTGTGAGGCAGTTCTGTTGTGGGAAAAGGTTAGTTATTATTATTAGTATTTTAAGGTAGTTTCTGATTCAGTACATGCCATAAAGTAAGAGTGTCTAAAATGCAGTATCGTAACATGACTACTGTGTTGACTAGAGAGTATTTAGATGCTCGGCCAGATGGGTGGTTGGACTATGCTGCAAAAAGAATAGCACAATTGTATGTTCTCTTCTCTAGATATTTATCATCATATTTTGCCATTTGATACTTGTTTTTAGTAGTAAATGCTTATGACTATCAACTATTCAACTTTTGTTTTTCCTGTTCTATATTTTCATGGTTGTAGGGGTGCAGAGAAGTGCTACAACCGATCTCTTTGTGAGGAGCACCTTAATTTAATTTTGCCATCAAAGCCACCTTTTCGCCCTCGACAGTTTAGAACATGTGCTGTTGTCGGAAACTCGGGAGATCTCTTGAAGACAGAGTTTGGAAAAGAAATTGATAGTCATGATGCTGTTATACGAGACAATGAGGCCCCGGTTAATGAAGTATATATGCTAAATTTTCCCATTTGAAGATACTTAGAGGCTCTTGTTCTTTTCAAGTAGTTAAAATGTCACATTCTGTGCAGTTTGTTCCGACTTGTCTTGCAGCATGTTGTACCATTAAACCTTTGCATTTGTATATTTGGCCTGTTGCTTTGGAGTTGATAACCAAGCTCTATATGGAACAACTGACCTATCTTGTCTATGACAATACCTTGCAGAAATATGCAAAGTATGTTGGTCTAAAGAGGGATTTCCGTCTTGTAGTAAGGGGTGCTGCTCGTAACATGGTCAAGATCCTTGATGGCTCAAGTAAACTCTCATTACTATCTCCCTTTACTTTAAGGAAAATGTTTCTTAATGCTTCCTTCCTTCCTCCTCCCCTCCCCCTCCCCCTCCCCCTCCCCCTCCCTTGCTGTCTTCCCCTTTAATCTTCACACCATGTTTTAGCAATGAAATTTGCAGCATCTGATTTTAAGTTTTGGTATTAACTTTTTTCCTTTTTGGTTTTGTTGTTCAAAGATGTTATTACGTATTGCATTTGTGATTTGATTTATCATGCCAGACAGTATACTAAATTAGTCATTCATAGCAATAAGGTCAAATATGATAACCTTCTTACTGCCACTCTCAACTTCAGTTTCCATACTCTTAAACCTCTTGATGGATGTGTGTATTCCAGTAATTAATATTCAATAAGTTGATAATGTTTGATATTTTTTTTTGGCAAGTGATAATTATGTTTTGTTTTTTTATATAAAAAAACCCTTCATTCTATCGATTGGTGGATAGTTAATAACTATATTACTTAATAAGGAATTTGTTGCAAAAGTTGCTTGGTATCATGATACAGATCTGCAAGTGAGCCTACTTAATATATTTTCTCTTTTGCAGCTGATGAGGTACTTATTATTAAAAGTGTGACCCACAGGGACTTCAATGCAATGATAAAGGTAAATACTGCTGCATCACAGATGGTAAATGGATATATGGTAACTATGTTCACTAAATTATGAAGTAGTTTATCCATAATTATGTAACACCTGAAGAATAAAGGAACAAATTAATAGGACTGGTCTATTAAATTAAATGGACATTATTGAGTTTGCTTCTGTGTTGTGGTGTAGTTTACATGTTCTGCTACTCTTTCTTACCATTCTGTTACTAATACATTTTGAAACCTTTAACCCACCTCCCTCAACTCCTATTTCACCTTTCTCTCTCTCATCCACACACGAAGGAAACAAAAAAGAAGAAGAAAGGAATGGAAAACAATAAAACTTGAGACTTAACAGTGGGTGGAGGTTTTGTAAATGGTGTCTACTTATCCCAAAAGTTGCAAATCCTTTTTGTTTTATATTACTAAAGGTACCAACTCCGAATATACTTTTCTAATGCCTGGCTAACATCTTCTAATATTAACACTGCAGAGTATTCCAAATCCAGTTTATCTCTTCCAGGGCATTGTACTGCGCAGAGGTGCCAAAGGAACTGGAATGAAATCCATTGAACTAGCACTTTCTATGTGTGAAATTGTTGACATATACGGGTTTACTGTGGATCCTGGCTATACTGAATGGTTATTTTAATTCTTTATTATTTTCCACGTTTTGCTTATCACTAATTGTCAATTACCTTTTTCTCTTTCTCTCTCTCTCTCTCTCTCTCTCCCCCCGCTAATATTTGTTAAAACGTTCTGTTAGGACGCGGTACTTCTCTACCCCAAGGAAAGGGCACAATCCACTTCAAGGAAGGGCCTACTACCAACTCTTAGAATGCCTTGGTGTATGTTTTTTTCCCTGAAGAAAATCTAGGAGGAGAAATCATAGTAGTGTTGATAATGTATGCGTGTCCGTACACTGTGTGTGTGCGTGTTTTTGTGTGTGTGTGTGTGTGTGTGTGTGTGTATGGACACACATACATACACACATTTATTTGTATACACATGATCATAATTTAATTTTGAAGTTCATGCCTTTCAGGTTATTAGGATACATTCTCCCATGAGAGCAGAAAGGGCACAAGATTGGTCAGATGTGCCAAGTCGAGAAATGATTGGCAGAGCTCACGCGGCCGCCATGCGCTTGAAGAGGAGTCAAGCCGGTCAAGTCGATGTATTGGGGCAATTTGGTAGTTGTAAGGTGTGGGGCAATGCTAACCCCAATAACAATGGGCAGATCTCTGGATCTTCTGACATGAGCACCATCAGGAAGTATTCAAATTATAGTAAATGGGAAGTCTTACCTTTTGAGAGTCTGAGAAGGGAGGCACAGGATCACTATGTTCAGATGGAAGGTGTCTCTCTGTATAAAATGGATGGCAACAGATTAGATGATCTGGTTTGTGTAAGACATTCCTTGAAATCAGTAACATAAACATAGTGTGTAGACATAAAAACTATAAAGACCTCGACCTCCTGATATAAAGTTATGTTGCAAGCCTATGTTGCTGGCTTGCTGGAATTGGAATCCACGGGAACAAATTTTTGGAATACTCTTAGATTTCTGTGCCGGGCTATGGTAGATGAAGCTTATGGGAGTGCAGAATATGCAGTTCCTGGTTTCTAATGTACAATTGTTTATTTATTTAGATTGTATGTTGTTAAAATTAATGTTGACTTTAAAGTTCTCACTTGATTCCATTTTGCACAATACACAGTGTGGATTTAGTTTTCTTGATTCGGCAATTATGGCCTTTGAAGCAGAGTCTTCATACATGGATTATTTCTCACTGATTTTTTAGATTTCTATTGTCATTATCCGAAAATTTGTTAGTTGTAGTCTCAGTAATGGAAGCATTTTTTAATAATGCTGATGTAGCTAATGAGACATGAAGGATGGTGTTTTTGAGTTCATTTGTTTTTTAAAAGAAGAAATTTCACCTGTATGTGGAGGTGAGGTGACTTAGGAAGCAGAGCAGATATTCTTGGTTCAACCCTACCCTCACCTGTGGTGCCACTTGAAGGATAAGGCTGTTGTAGATAAGTGAATCTGAAAGTGAAAGCCAAACATACAATAATATCTAAAAATGAAAGCGATAATCATTAATATCTTGTTCGCGGACAATAATATCAAATGATGAAAGCAACCCACCCACCCGAGTCTCGGAAAACCCCTTTATCTACTACATCCATAAATATGTAAGAAGCCAAGCTGCCCTATAAATTGGGACCTGAGTTCCATCCATCACCAATCCATTCATCAAAATGCAGGCAGCTTTACCCATTTTCCCTTGCACTCCTACTAAGAGAATCTCCCCACCAAGGCTAGCTGGCTCACCCACTTCTCCAACTGCAGCACTGTCTGAGGCTTCCACCTTTTCGTAAGCCCAAAAGTTAAATTTTTGTTACCCGAAGGACAAGTTCTATATTATATGGTTGCATTTCTTTCTTATAAGCTCCTTCCTATATAAGTTTATACTTGTATAGTGTGCAAATATGTTTTTTGAACTATAGTTGTACTATTGCATTGTACAGAGTGTTTCCAGCAGAAACAATAGGCGGACACGCCTGCCAGGCAGATTAAGTGAAACTCCAAAACAAACATACTAAAGATTGCTTCAGAATTGATTGAAAGAGTATACTGATCCAAAGACGGAAGCACCTTATATACAGTAGTGTATCAAATTTTTAGATCTTAAACTTCTAGTTATTTCAATTCACACGCAATGCGTATTTAAAATATATGAGTTGTTAAAATGTGCTGCAGTGTGTGTTGCTTTGGAGGAGAGTTCTGTGAGTCGGCGTATCAGACCGGAGTCTATTACAAGTAAACGTTCATAAACTGATAAACATGATAAGTAATATATATATATATATATATATATATATATATATATATATATATATATAGGAAAATGATATATAACATGTATTTGTTATGGATTTTATAGAGGCATACACCATTTATATCATTGAAAACAAGAAGAAACGGCCATGATTAGAAACCGAAAATCGAAAAAAAAACACATACCATCCCCTACTAAAAATAGGGAACTCTAATTAGAATAAGGGTTATTAACTAAGGTTTAGGTTTATAAACTAGGGTTTAAAGTTTATTAACTCATTTTTTAGTTGGGTTTAGGGTTTAAATTAAACTTATAAATCTTTAGTTAATAAACCCTAAACTCTTGTTTAATAAATCCATAGTTAATAAACTCTAAACTCTAATTAATGAATCTAAACTCTAGTTAATAAAGTCAAACCATTAGTTTTAACGTCCGCTACTATTAATAGCGGATGGTATGTATTTTTTTATACGTCGATTTTCAGTTTCTAATAATGGCCGTTTCTTCATGTGTTCAATGGTATAGATGGTGTATGCCCTATAAGGATACATAGCAAATACATAATTTAAATCATTACTCATGTATACATATATGTATATATATGTATGCATGTATATATAAACTAGAGCTTTTAGGTGTTTACTGTGTATAGTTAGTACTTCGCTATGTAATGAAAGTACATGGGTTCCTTTCAAGTGTAATCTGCTTCAGAAATATATGCTACGTTGATATAAACTTGTACGAGTGCCATTGCCTTTTGAGTACAGAAACAAGGCTGGATCAAGGTTTGCCATTGCCTTGTGGTTACATAAACAAAACAAGTATTTGTGTAAGTTCAGTCTGTGCAATAAATAAACAAAAAGCATCCCAAGGTGTCATACATTCAAGTTAAGATCATGGTTTTACCACTAAAAAGGCCAACCTCACCAAAAAAGAATCGTGATTTATAACACATATTCTTGAATTGCTGATGGACCCCAAAAAAGTAGACAAAATCAAGAAGAATGGATCATGAAGATCTCAACTGTCGAATGAGGAGGAGAACGGAGAACCAGTGTTGGTGGCAACCAAGCAAATTATGATAGCCGCAGCTTCTACAATTTGCCTTCACTTTCTCTGGTAAAAAAATTGCACTTGCCATATTAGATCAGGATATGTCTGCAAAACATGGTTCCATAAAGGAAGCAATTCAAACTTTTCTGAAATATCCATGTCTTGGAATGTGCAATGATCTCCATAAGCTCTGATACCATTTGTAGCAGAAGCACAAATGTGTAGACTGACCCAATAAGCATAATGGACCACCACCTTACCTAAAATGTTAAGTTATTAAGTTAAGGCTCCACCATACTTATTAAGCCATCTACACTCTTAAATTTATCCAATGTGAGAGTCATGTGAAATATCCGACAAATGTGTTATGTAGAAAGGGACAATTCAATAAAGCAGAGAAGATAATAACTCAAGATGCTATATGAGCCCGATGAGATTCTGAACTAATGTAAAATTCACTAGAATCAAGACCTTGCTAAAAAAAGATGCAGACAAACTCTGCAACATGTACTCAAGAGACGCTGCTGCTGATAATCAAATTTGACTCCCCTGTGCCATACCTCAAATATTCTGTATTCATCAAACAGAGTATTCAATGCTCCTTCAGACACTCCAAGCCAACATTTCAGCGCCCATAAACAAAAAATTGAAGGGAAAAAAGGAAAGAGTTGGCAACCACCTCTGAAAATAAAGCACCATGGAAATTCCATACATCAACCTGAAACTGGAAATATTAGTCACTAAACCCCAGACAATCATCTCTCTCACCATATCGACTAATTGCATAGATAGTAATAGAAAAACTTGCACCAGCACTAACTGATCCAAGAGTGACACCTACGGATCCAGAAAGCACAACACAATTTAAAATAAAACACAGCTCAAAAAAAATAAAGACAAAATACTACATGCATAAACATTCCCCAAGACAACGTCATAGGCAAAACCCTTAAAATACATTACGTTTTCCTGTGTATGCATTAGAGGCAGACATCTAGATATTCATAAAGTTCTTAAATAACCTATAGAGATATAATGATACAACTATAAAGAAAAGAAAGAGGCCTAGCTTGTCTCCCAATCCAAACAAATCAGTAAAGACGAAAGATACACAATACCACTAATGGATGACAATTTTTAGAAGCAAGTTGTAATTGAGTCACTATTCTCCTTGATAAAACAGGTTAACCCGCACATGGATGCAGTAACTTTATAGAGTTCAATAGCAGATGCCCTTCCGAGTTTGACAGAAAAGAAAGAGGCAAAAAAGGGGTATAGTATTCAAAGAAAAACTAAATATGCACACAACTCAACAATTTGATCATATAATTAAGAAATCAACTTACTTAGAAGAGGTTACTGTCACTGCACTAATGATGCCCACAAGCTGGCTAGTGAAGACATGCATATAAAAGTAAGATGGGGGAAAAGGGGATGGGGGAAAAGGGAAGCGGTTAGCCTGAAATTTATTTTTGAGTAAGTTGGTCAATTGACCAATAGAGTGCTGACACGCAGACGGGATTCTATGTGTGTCAATATTCAATTGACCAATTAACCAACAAATAAACTTCATGCTAACCGGATCCGAGAAAAAGACATTGATTATAATACTAAGCAAAGGATGAATATAATACTACATTTGAGGAAACCGCCGAGTGATTATAATGCTATCTATGTAACATATTAGCTCCTTTCTTTTATTTTTTAATGAATTTTCTTTACAATTTTTTCTTTTCAAACAAAAAAACAAATTCTTCTTTAATGAATTTTCTTTACAATTTTTATTTACAATTATTCTTATTCTTATTATTCTTCTTATTATTATTTCTTCTTCTTCACCACCTCCACCGTTCTTCTTCTTCTTCTTAACTGTCTATGTAGACTCGTTAATCTTCCCTCATTTCTGCGTTCCCCCGCTACCGTTCCCATCCACCGCCACCACCAACACCTCCGACACCACCTCCTCCTCTGTTGCTAACGCCAGATCTGGTCAGATCCGAACCACCATGGAATCCGGCGAAAAAGAGAATATCAACAAACCAAACCAAAATAATTCGAAATCAAATCAACCCAGATTCGTAGTCCAAATTGTTGGCGAAATACAATCAACTTCATCATCTTCTTTATCACAACCCAGATCTAGATCTGAACGAATGAGGAATGGATTTTAGAAGAATAGTTTGAAAAACGGATGAGGGAGAGTCCTTGAAATTATCAACTGGAGCAGAAATTAGAGTTTTGATAATTTGCTGTGAGATCAGATTTGCTCTATAAAAAGGGAAAACAAATGATTGTTTTTTTGGGTGTTTTATTTATCAATTTTTTTCTTTTTGTTATTGCTGTGATGAGTATAATGAGTATATAGCTGTGATGAAATCTGATTTTTCTCTAATTTTTCTTTGATTTTGATGAGGAGGACGAGAATGGAATTGGGGATTTGAACGAGGAATTTGGTATTTGGGGGATTTGAATGATGAAATATTTTGATTATTTGTATTATTTAGAAGAAAGGAAAAGAGATAAATGAAAAGAAAAAATTATAAAAGTATTTTTATTTTTATTTTTAAAATAAAAATATATATATTATAAATATTATAATATTAATTTTTATTAATATTATACATAATCAAAATACCAATTAATTTTATAGCTAATTAATTTTGATTATTTGAATTATTTATAATTAAAATAATTAAAAAAAAAGGAAAAGAGATAAAAGGAAAGAAAAAATTATAAAAAAATAATGTGATTTTGATTGTATAAATAATTTTAATTTTTATGTCATTTGTTTAACTAATTTTTGTTAATTGTATCAAATTTTCTATTTTATGTTAATTGTATCAAAGAGTTTTAATATTATTTTATTATTTAGAATTAATTTTAAAAATAAAAAGCCAGTCAGCAAATACACGTTATTTTTATTTTTTTTTCAAAACGTCACGTAAGCAACCCAAGTAGATTTTTTAACCTCCGTCACTCAAAAATGGACGGAATGGGTTGATTGCACATTTTTAAAAAGTTCAGTGAACTAATTGAATATTTTAAAAGCACAGTGACTAATTCGTTAAATCACTATAACTACAATGGTCAAAAAGTGCTTTTTGCCACTGAAAATGTAAATAACTAACCATTCTTAATTGCAAAATTTTTCCTGTGGAAAAAGTTGATGCCTCATTAAGCACTCTTATAACATGTTCTGCAGAATTCAAACAAATTTTTCAAGAATCCTCCCAAAACGTGCAGTAAACGACTAAGTAAGAAAATAATTAGCCTCCAAATAAAATATCACAAAAAACAGATGACTTAAATATTGGTGAAACATATTTGCCAAAATTGATCGAGAAATTGACACACCTCCAAAATTTAACTCCATCTTAATGTTAACTGGTGCCAAGCAACCATGAGAGACAAAAACATTCCAAACACCATAATTATGATTATGAACTTAGACTCCTGCTATAATCCTCCTAAAAACACATGAAGATCATTTAAACATACAAATAAGAAAACAAAAGGAATTCCATTTCTAAAAACCAATCAATTAAGAAAATTTGAAGGAAATTTTTTTAGTACAATCATTCACCAAATCAAATCAACCCATATGGCTCAATTACCCAGAAGCAAGCGAATAAGAAATCACATGCATCCTTGTAATAAAAGTAGTCCCAAATTAGGACTCAGGTTTCCGTAGATAATGAAAAAATGTAAACAGAAAAACAATGAACAAATTGATTATAAATTATATAAAGAACCCATAAAAGAAGTCAGAACCACGTCTCAAGTAGAGGTTTTTAACTTCAACCAACACAGGTAACTTGCTAGAGTTCGATAAAAATGCCAAACATAAGTCACAGTACTTTAAGAATAATTCATATTAAAAATAATCCATATAATTAGGCACATAAATTAAGATTAGAAATCAAGTGGGCTAGAAAAGCTAATCATCAATGACGCATTGCATCAGGTTGATACTTTGTTTAACCAAATATGCACTTGTGCTTCTGAACTCCCAAAACACTACACACATGTGAGATCACTTTGATTATTCCAGGACTTTCAACTCCAGTGCGCAGGACTCTATGCTTTGGAATAATTGTTTCAACAGAAAACTCAAAGCTTCACATATCTGGAAGTCCATCAGACAAACTGCTGCAAAAGTTAACTGGCACAAACTTGTCTGGCATAAGATGAATGTTCCCCGATTCACTTTCTTCACTTGGCTTGCAATGCACAGGAAATTGAATACAGCTGACGTTTTGATTAATTATGGGATGCAGGTTAACTCTATTTGTCACCTTTGCAACCAGCTTCATGAGACCTTTGATCATCTCTTATTTGATTGTACCTATTCTGCTGCAGTGCCGTCCTACCCAAAGTCTTTGCTTACGGTGGCTGGTATAACTTCCCAACCGTTCTTAGCACCATAACTCATATGATTAGTAATTCGCCTGGACTGAAGATTATTAAGCTTATCCAATCATTATGTCTCAATGCTACTATATACAAACTCTGGCAGGAAAGGAACTCTCGCTTTCATAGCCAAGGCTCTATCCCAAGTGATATTCTCTCTAATGAAATCCTCAAGCTTGTTCAAAGTAGACTTTCATCTTCCACCTATTTTTGTAGACTTACATCTTTACATTCATGTCTCCTGCCCCGGAAACTGTAATAGGCCTTAGGCTCTCTTTGTATACTATAGCATGACCCATGTGCGTTTGTAATTTCATTATCTTTTATGCATTTTAAATTTAGCAACAAAAAAAAACCATCCACTAAGGATATATTTTATTGATGTGGACAACATCACCAATAATAGTGTTAGAATGTAGAATATTTTTTAAATCTGTTAGAATATTATTAGAATCTAGCTATTTAGGGAATGTAGTATTTAACTTTGATTACAGTTTTAATTAGAGCCTTAATTGTAGTTTGATTGTAACAAAATGTAGTGTATATACAATGAAATGAAGGATTTAACCTCTCTTATTCATCAATTATTTTGTTACCCTAAATATGAGTTTCAACTTGGTATCAGAGTCTAGTTCATCGGTACTGTAGCAAAATACTGTTTATCGGCACTATGGTAAAATCATGTTCATCAGCGTTGTAGTAGGGTACTGTTCATCGATATTATTCAATATTGTTATTGTTTGCCAGTGCACGATAAGTTCTAGAGTGCTCGCCTTTCTCTCCTCTTCTCATTCTACAGTAGTCGTGTTGTTTGATTCAATTTCCTCAATTTTTTCCCATATACAGTGGTATTATCTCTATTTTTTTATTGTTTACCTTACTGCCATATAGTATTCCTTCAAATCATCATTATTGATATTTCCTTGAATATTCGCGTTGCTTTTGTTATACCATATAATGTCAGAATATAGATGTGCGGTTTGATATGGTTAGAAGCTCAAACTGCACATGAAACCGCTTAGGCGCAATTTGACAATTCTAAAACCGCACATGACATCGCTTATGATTGATTAGGTGCGGTTGTAAAGCTTACGGTGCAGTTTCATTTGGTTTGTTTCGGTTTTGGTTTTAAAACCAATTGACATAGTTAACAATAATATTCAATAAATCAAATTCATCTTTATGTATAAGAAATCATACGTAACATTAACAAAATAACATCAAGCAACAAGTTTTAGGTTTGAAATATGTTACTCATGAATGCTTCAACATTGCTCAAACCATTACAATTCAATTTAAAATATGTTTAACCACAAAAAAAAGTTTAAAAGTGCATAATATAATTAAAATTGTCTATTACATTTTTAGGAATTTGCCTATACAAGTTCTAAAAATATACTCCATCCGTCCCAGGATAAAAGTTCTGGTGACCTTTTCATGCATATTAAGAAGAGGAATGAAATAACAAAATTTTCCATAATAATGTCATAATCATTTCCAATGTAAGTGAGAGAGTGACTTTCTAACTTTTCAATTCAAAATATTTTCAGCACATAACTAATTATTATTGAATATAGAGAGAGAATTAGAATAAGAAAAATATAAGATATTTAATGCTAAGGGTATAATAGGAAAAACTGTGTACAAATTTAGTTATTAAAGGAAAGTGGACATTTAACATGGGACTACCCAAAATAATAATAAAGACTTTTATCTTGAGAGAGTATATAATATATAAGAGCAATGCGGTGCGGTTTTAGTGGTGCAAGCCTCCCAAAAGTGCACCCAAACCGCATATGCAGATTTTTAGTCATTCTAAAATTGTCACATACGTCAAAATCGTTAGTGTAACTCAATTAATGTGGTTTGATCCGCAAATTTTGATTTCAATTTCTACTGACGAGCTTTTTCGCGAGCTCTTTCTTCTCGGAAACATCTCGAAATCGAGCGGGCAGCCGTAGATCCCAATGATTTATTAGACTACAAGTTGCTTTTGACAAAAAACTTCGACTAATTAAAAGAAATTGAGACATTCATGATTAAGGCAACAATTGTCCCCACACTATCCATATCAATATGCCAAATTTTATTTTATTTTATTTAGACATGAAAAAAATGCAACTTTTTATCTTTGCTTTCACATTTTCTTTCTATTTTCCTATACTTTCAATTCCATCTCAAAACGAGACCATTGAAGTTTCTTTTTACTTTTTTTGACATATCAAAACTTTTGTAGGACATAATTTTTTAATTAACAAAATTTAACCTTAAATTGAAATAATTCAAAACCCTGCTATCCAACTGCTCTTACAATGACTCCAATTTCTGCAGCTAAACGATAAGGAGTCTTTTATAGTATCGAACATCAGATGAAACACATAAAGATTGCAGCATGAAATTGAGAACAGATAACAAAGAGAATCCAGCAAAAATACAATTTTGACAGGAGAAAATAGAACTGAACTGTAATTTAACCAAAGAAGCTTACTTCCTTCATTTTCTAATTCTATCTTTAGCCGATCTAAAACCAAATTTGTGAAGTTAATCCAAAAAAGTATTGACAGACATATAGTTTTCTGATATAAAAGTAATAAATTACTATAATAAATTATTCTAATCAACCTATTTGGACTTGGGAGCAATGACCTTAAGTCCACCCATGAAGGGCCTTAATGGCTCAGGAATAACTACAGATCCATCTTCTTGCTGGTAGTTCTCTAGCAAACACACCATCATCCTAGGAACTGCACAGGCAGTCGCGTTTAACGTGTGCACAAACTGCGTTGCAGCCAGGTTTCCTTTACCCTTCTTGGGATTTATTATCGTCGATTTTGGGCGATAGCGGATTCCAAGACGGCGGCTTTGATAGTCGGTGCAATTTGATGCACTTGATATCTGTTGGAAATACATCATATTGTATTAGAAAACTGTCAAACTTAATACTCCCTCCATTCTAAATTATAAGATCATTATTGACTTTCGAAAGTTGATTTGACATATTTTTCAATTCAGAATTGTTATGATTCATTAACAATTATTTACCAACAAATCTTATAATTAGTAGTACTTTTTACATATTAATCTATGTTGCCAACGGAATGAAATTCATTCACATACCTCTCCATAGCGCCCCAAGCCTGGCATCCATGCCTCCACGTCTAATTTACGATAAGCTGGTGCACCTAAATCCCCCGAAGCCATGTCCAAAGTTCTGTCGAGAAACTCAACAGAATTGTTGATCAACACACTGAGCCAGATTCAAATTTAAGTAACCAAATATACATAAAATGGAAGGAAAAGAAATGCCCACTTGAAATGAAGCCCTAATGATGAGAAGAGGTCCTCCTCTATTCCAATTAGTTCTTCGTGGTAGGAATCGCTTTCCTCTGGTCGGCATAGTATGAACATCTCCACCTTGCTAAACTGGTGGACTCGATAAAGGCCCCTAGTCCAGAATCACCACCAATTAATCAATATGATATATAACCCACCCCAAAAGAAAAATACAGGTGAAAAGCACGCACTGACATGCACTCAAAAGGGGAAAAAGTAAAAAACAGCTACAATTCAAATGCAGCAGACCAAAGTATGGTGGAAACACAATCGTATATTTCGTGTGCATGACCCTCCACAAAATAATTGTTAATCACTAGATGATCACTGCCAAATCATCTGCATCAATTGACTATTACCCTTTTTTGTATTATATAATTTAATCAAAAACTAAAATAAACTGATGGAAAAAAGAGAGCTCTGCTTGCAGAGTAAATCAGAGCCAGTTAACCGTCATGAAAACGTAAAGCAGCTGCCACAACACAAAAGCAGTGAACCATTTCACTTGTTTGGAACCATGTTTTTCCAACAGATGTGATAATTCCACCTTTAACATGCATTAATGTTTGGATACAATTGTAGTAAGTAGTACCATATTACATGGAGAACTTATTTAGGAGTAACCACTGTTAAAATACTTGCATGCAAACAGATTTGCTTTATGCTCATCAGTAAAGATGAATGGTGTTTGCACTTTGCAATACGAAGCTCTACTAAAAATACAAGTGCACAGAATTATGCAATTCATATACAGAAAAACAAAGGAGGAAAGGATTATAGAAAAGAACTCGAAAAGATTGAAAGGTTCAAAGCAACCCTTTACGAAAAAATTTGATGCGACTACAAAATTTTAAATTTGTTGTTGAGGGCATCAAAGATCAAGAATGATGTATAATTCAAAATTACAAAGCATCTTATTTCACATATTGAGTTACCTTGTTGCAGTGCCTGCCGCACCAGCCTCTGTACGAAAACAATGTGAAAAGGCCGCATATTTCAGTGGTAATGAAGAGTCGTCAAGAATAGAGTCCATATGGATTCCTCCTAATGGGATCTCTGCAGTGCCAATAAGGCATTGATCACTACCCTCAATAGAGTAGACCTGCCAATTTTGGAAAATTTAAACCACCAAACTCTACTTAGCTTTAGTTAGATAAGATTATACCATAATATTAATCCAAAACTATACTAGGAAACCCAAAAACAATTATCATGGAAAGAGGTATAGGCAGAGTGGTCCCATGTTCCATGATGGCAGAAAATAATATGATTTAAAAACATAAAAATAAATAAAACATTAAGTAAATTCTAATGTCTCTGTGACAACTGCCGAGTCCAATTAACAGCAGAGTTAGTTGGTTATCACCATTGGCACCCCAAACAAAGGAAAGGTTTAACCAGTGTTACCTAAAACGTGGTACGTTTCGGTACACGGTACGAATATGGATATGCGGTATGCTACATAGTTAAAACGCGATACACTAGGATATCTTTATATAAGTTTTTATAGATAGGAATTCTCTTATAATCTAAATTAATTATCCTAAGTTTTATAAAACATTTTTAGTTCACTCAACAAGTTGATTGTTTTATAAATATTTTAGTACAAATGCAATGTTTGAGCATCAATACCAAGTTATAAAACTAATATTTGTGCAATTATAGTTAAACAACAAAGAAATTTTTCGATACACTAAATTTAGAGTATTGGTATGTAAGGGTACCCTGTTTGGGAATACAAGTACCAATACGCGATTCGCTAGTCTGCTAACTCTGGGTTTAACATCCAAGGATTATGAAATTGGTGAGGCAACTTTAAGTAGTTCAGAAGGTTCCTCATAGCACGATAACTATATCTACATACCTGGGTGTTTGTTCCACGAGGTTGGAAACCACATTTTTCAACAATTGAGGATCTTGCAATTTCAGGGGTTGTAAGAGGTGTGAAACCCTTTTTCATGACTTCAGACAGAGTCCAGTTTATGAGGGCCATCTCTAGCATAACTGCCTCATTCTTCAGGTAATAGAATTTTGACCCACTAACCTGCACAAGCATACACAACATTAGAGGAATATAAAATTGGCTTTAGCCAACCTTCTTTCTGTAGTTTTGGTTCTCTTGTTGAGTGAAAGACTGGAAGGCAGTACAGAAAGTCCAATTGATTTAAATTCGAACATCATTTAAAAGTTCTGCTAAATGGAACTTGGTTCAAAATCCAACAACATTAGATGAATATAAACTTGACGTCAGCCATCCTTTTTTATGTGGTTTGGATCTCTTGTTGAGTGGAAGACTGGAAGCCTGGAACCCAAAACAGAAATTGCAACTGATTTAAGTTCTAACATCATTTACAAGTTATACTAAATCTAAATGATCTCATTTCAAATTGCCTATCCAAGGAAAACTATGAATCCCATGGCCTTCAAGAAGTGTTGAAAACTTATGAATTACCATACTTTTAGTAATTCCGATACAAAAAAATAATAATGAATTCTAATCATTAATAACATATAGATGTTTGTGGAGATATTAATGAATTAAATGAGTACTGAAAGATTCAATTAAGATGAATGCAGATTAGATAAACTTTTTTGATGGATGACAAGATGTCCCCACGGGGACTAAATAAACATGACTTATGCCAACGATTCTTTAGAGTTGCGTTTATTGTACTGCCTGATAACCAAAAGTTCAAATAAGGTCTCAAAAATGGGCCTCATTTTGACCTAAATTACGTATACAAAGTTACAAACATGAGCATTAAGTTCTAAAACAACTAGCAACGCGTTAACTTGATGTGGTTATTGTCAATTTGGTATCCTTTCTTCCATATATGCTTCTCCACAAGCATTTGTTCTCAATGTAAAACCAAAGATTTCAATGGTTTATATCAATAACCTTGGTAATATTTAACATGACTAAAGCTAACACAATAGTTTATCAGAGAAGGAAAAGAGAAGGGAGAAAAAAAGAAGGGCCACACAAACAAACTAGAGATACTAGAATACCTTCAATTAGAGTAATACCTCGGCAGCAGCATCGAAATCGAACAGATCAAGTTCTTTCCCGAGTTGGACATGGTCCTTAATAGGGAAGCTAAACTCACGACCATTACCAACCTACCGAAGAACATTGAAAATGAATAGGAAATCCATAAAAACTATCTCCATAGTGCATATTACACAATACACAATACACAAACGTGTGTGTGTGAGAGAGAGAGAGAGACCATTTTTCTCAGCATCGAACAATCTTCATCCCCTATTGGAACATCTGGATGTGTCATATTTGGAATACATTGTGCTTCCAGCTGAAGTTGATCGGTAATCTTGACTAGGTCTTCTTCCAAAGTAACAAGACCTTCCTTTAGATTCTTTCCTGAAGAAAAATATATCAGAATGCTTGCACGAATACTTGAAAGCAGATAGTTTCAAGCAAGACATGCAAAATTTAAACCTTCTTTTATGAGTTTTTGACGCTCAGAGGGCTCCAATTTTCCTTTCATTTTGTTTGCAACAGCATTTCTCTCAGCACGAAGCCGTTCAACTTCCTGCTATCTGCGAGTAACAATTAGCCACAACTGAGAAGAAACCAGTTTCTTGATATTGTTGAATTGTGTGTAATATAAATTGTATAATTAAGCTACCAAGAAATAATTTCCAAGTGAATTGTTTTCATCTCAGTTTAACGTGAAAAAAAAAAATTATTAGTGTTTCTTATAAGCACACGAAGATTACATTATCTTTTAAATATTTAAAGAATGAGTCTTTGCTCAAACATAGAAGATCCGAGAGGAACAAACATGTAAATGAGGATATACATGACCAAATACAATTAGATTTGAGCAGTCACAGCATGCATCTATTAATGAGAGGTCATTCAAAGATATTATCTACTTTCAGGCTAATATATGAGCTATTAGTTATTAAGGTACAAGGCTACAAGCAACAATTTCCCCCAAGTACACATAAGATTAGAAGCACAAAAATTCCTTTCATTATAGGATATTAGTTCTAGGATTATCAGGATCCTGATATAAATTTAAATAATTTCCGATGTTTCAACTCAGGAGAAAGCATTTGGAAATGCTCTGATTAAGCAAAGAACAAGCCAAGGCTAGTGCTGGAATCCTTTAAGTTGAAGAATCAAAGTCATGAAACTCCATTAATTGTTAGGTCACGGTTTACCATGCAACGCGCTCAAACATAAATACACAAAATATTTCTAGAGCAGTTAAACCTTATCCAAGGGCTATTTTTCGAATTACCCGTTAGCATGCCATTTAGTATAAACTCCTTATGATCAAACATATAACCGGCCTTGATTCTCCATACAGATTCAAACAGCCAATGATGCTTTAAGTGAGCACACCAACTACGTTTGACCTCACCACACTACTCAGTATTGATCATTAAATCCTCCAACATGTTTATATTATGAGTGTGAATATGGAACTTACAAATTCAACATTTTCCACACTTTTAGCCTATATAATCAATTGGATCTGAAAATTTTCGATAAGGAATTTCTTGCAATATTTACATTTTACAAAAGATAATAGCAAAAACTTGTAGCATAAGATTAGAACACTTACCAGAAAAAGATAAAAAAAATAAAAACATTCAAACAGAGGTACCCTAACCTTTTGAAGATTCAGCAATCTATTATAGAGATCAAGAACAAGGTCCAAGTTAGCAATGGAGTTCCTATTCTTAATATTAACTGCAACATCCGCCTTATTGTCTCGAATCCATTTGAAATCAATAGCAGCTTTCCATTGAGGCCTCACTACTAAATCATCGTCAACCACCAAAAATTAAAAATTAACAAATTACGAAAAACAAATTATAAAATTTCAATACCGTACCTTTGTCTTCTGTGAGAGTGATGGGTGGGGTTGTTTGTAGAGTAGGGGAAGAGAGAGCTTTGGGGAGTAGTGAAAATGGAGGCTTGTGGGTTATTAGGGTTTTAGAGATAACTGGTCTGAGAAGTGATGCAAGTTTTAGGGTTTGGAGGGTCGTACCGCCCAAACAATAGTGCAGCGTCATTGATGCTCGTCAAAGCTAAGCTTCTCTGGCCTCTTGTTCCGGAGAAGGATAGGTACTGGAAAATTTCAATAAGTCTTGGGAGACAGTTTTTTTGGACCCAAAAATTGTACCGGTCTAATTTATTTATTTTTTATAAAAGTTCCGATTAAAATAAAGAATATATATTTTTTAAAAATAAAAAAAAATCCCAAAAATCCGACCGATCCAAAAAAATGTTGACGCCAAAAAATGGCAAGTCCAAAAGGGTAAACATAATTTAATTAAGTCATCTATATTATAAGTCGAATATTCTTTCTCTCTATTTTTAACTCACACAAGTAATTTATAATTTTTTTTCTTCTCCTTATTCTAACATCTGTGTATTTTTTTCCTAACATAATTTTTTTTCTTTTAATTTTTTTTTTCTTAAACTTTTTTTTCTTACACGTGTAGCGGGTGTACGTGGAGACTAGTTCTTACTGAATGTTACAGAAAAAATATAAGTTAAATGTCAAAAGTTAAGTAAATTAATATTATTTTTTATTTTTGGAAAAAAAATATTTTAGGAATATTTAATTTTAAATGTGTAATTAATGAATATAAAGGTAAAGCTAATTACCATACTGGACTATCTCACATGATAAAGTCGCTAAATTTATGAGAATTTCAAAAAATGTATGAACATGTTATAAAATGTAGGATTAATTTGACTTTTTTCAAGTTAATTTGATAAATTTTGTATCTAATTTTCTTGTTGTTGAGTTTTTAATTAATAAAAAAAGAGGAAATATATGAAAATTTTGATCACTTTTCTTACCATTTTTAAAAATAATGAACAAATTTAGTTAAAAAAAATAACATGAGCAAATCTATTATAATTATTCTTTATATTATAAACACAACAAAACTAATATAAATATTAAATAAGTTTCATAATTTTTGCGGTGAAAAACTCAAAAAATATAGCATTTAAGTTACAAGATAGAATAAGAAAAGTGAAATAAATTACTCCTTCCGCTCTATATTAAATGTCTTAATTTCTTTTTAAAATATTCCAAAATAAATATTCTATTAATAACTATTTTTATCTTATTCTTCCTCTTATACTTTCATAATTTTTAATCACCTTTTATTGTAAACTGAATAAATATGAAGATATTTATATTAAAATTGGTTTATGAGTTACCACTTTCACTATAATATCTATTTCTTTTTAGTGTACTTATTATAAGTGTAAAAGTTACAAAAAAATATATCTAAAAAATTAAATGATGTGAAAAAATAATTATAAGAATCATAACAAAATAAAGAAATATTTTAATTAATAAAAAATAATTTAAATAAAAAAATTTATTAATCAAGATGTCCCAAAGTTGCTTCTGCTACCTGTTATTTCTATTATCTCAATTCTAATAGCTCTAATAGGTCTAATATGTCTGTTAACCGTAACTTACCTTATACTCCCTCCGTCCCATAGTTATAAGTTAATTTTTTATTTTAAGATGTCCTAATATATAGACTACTTACTATTTATAAAATTTAGATTGTTCATTCTTTTACTTTTATGCCCTTATAATAAATATTCAAACATATTTTTTTTTAAAGAAACAATATTCAATGTCATTATTTTTATCACCACATTTAATGTTGTTGTATTCTCAACAAAAGAATTCAACTTTTTAGGCTTTACTAGTTTAACATATTTTGTGTATAAAAGACAATTGGTTGAAAGTTTATGTAGATTAAAAACTCTTTTTTTGGTTAAAGTTTTATGGTTAAGGACTTTAATTGTCAGTACACGTTAATCAATTAAGTTGAGAGTTCCAGTGTGATAAGTAAGGAATAATTAATTTATTCATTAATTCCATATTAAGGGGTATATGTAGAAAATTTTTGTTAAAAAATGCCACTAACTGATTTTCTTAAACTATGTGTCAAAAAAAATCAGCCTATAACTATGGGACGGAGGGAGTAATTTTTTATAGTCTTGACGTCATACCGACTCATACGTTATGTCCTATGATATCTATGCAATTAGCTGTGTCCCGTGCCTCCGATATTGTATGGACGGTGGGATTTATCCTAAATTTTGGACAGTCCAAATGATTTATTGAGTGAGCGAAAAATTCAAAATAATTTGTATTTTATTAGATATACTAGATGTGTCCGTGCCTCAGGCACTATATGTATTGTGAGATTTATCTTAAACTTTGAAAATGTTTTATTAGGGTGAGCGGGAAATTCAAAATCAATTATATTTTTTCAGATAGATAGATAGATTGAGGGGGTGTTTGATAAAAACTGAATAAATCTGAATCTGAATGAAAAAAACTATTTGATAATTGATATGTCTGAAACATGTGAATGACAAAACTTTATTATTTTACCCCATCTAATAATATTCAAAATTATTGTAAATTTATTTAATATTACTTAATATAATAGTTAATATTTTTTTAATTTTTTTATTTTTTTAATTTCATTCAGCTGCTCATTCAGTCATTCAGTTAAAAAGATCTGACTTAGACATTCTGCTCGTCTATCTTACCGATTTATTCATTCAGGTCAAAATAAACACATTGACTGATTCAGCTATTCAGATTCAGCTCTAAACAAACATTCCTGACTACCAATTTCAAATTCTCAATTTTATTTTAAATTTAGCAAAAAAAAAAGAAAAAGAAAAAGAAAAAGAGAGTAGACAGCAAATTTTACCCGCCGGGTCAAAAAACGCGTATGCAACACCTCTGGCGTGTACTGAACGCTTAACAAACCGCCTTCTTCCCACCGACTTTCAGGCCTATATACACATACAAGTAGAAGTATTGAACCTCATTGATTTTGGAATTGAACGGTTGAACCCCGTGAAATTAGATTCATAACAATCGAAATTTATTAGTTTTGATGCTCATGCACAATTATGTTCTCTGATATGCCTTCTTGTTGGTTGTTCTTTGTTCTGTTCGTTACTATCTTTTTTCAGAGGTGTCCTTTCGTTCCTCTCGCTCTCGGCTAACTCTCTCTCCGCAATATCATTGACACCAATCAGGAAGGTACTACTACCTAATTTCTTCTTCATTCTAAGAAATACTCCATCACCTTTTACATATCCCGCACCTATCTTTTTGTTAAGGATTAGCCCTTAAAATTAAACGGAAATAAACCTTAATCCTGCTAGGTCTTCCAAAAAGGAGGAGTCTCAGATATGATTGGTTCTAAAAACTGGAGACCTAATTCATATTTGATAATCAAAATAAATTATCATTTGGTGAAGAAATAAAGGTATTTTGTTTGTTATTGCTAGAATATCTCCTTCCTTACTATTTGGTCTGCAATCATTTAACTGGACTAATTGGGAAACGTCTTAAGGTATTTTTTATAATTAACGTATGGGGAAGAAGCCATCAAAGGTATTTTTGTTTCTAGTGTTTCAAGGAGTTCGATTTGCAAGAATATTTTCTTTCATTATATTAATTGGTCTGTTATCATAGATGAGAACAGTTAGAATATTGGTGTTTTTTTCTAGTGAATGGTACGTGCCCTTACATAGTTACATGTATGGTAATTCCTGGTTCATTTTTTTTTATTCTTTTGGTTGATGGCATGGATAATGATTATTAGTAACTGGAATTTTTCAGTATATCATGTACTTTTTTTGTTTTTGTTTTTGTTTTGATTAGTGAAAAAAGAAAAAAGAAAAGGACTGAACCCAAGTTTTTTGTGACCCTTGTCTACGCATTATCCACTACTGACAATCAGAAGCCTAATGAAGGCTGTTGTGTATTCTTTTCCTGGTTTGCTCCTGGTTTTGTGCAATGAGTAGTTCTGGACTCAGTAATTGTCAGTTTTTTCTTGCCTATTACCTCACCGATTTGCACTTAACTTGGCACAATTCAATTCTCTTCTATTGTGGACTTCACCATGCTGCTGTTGGCATCTTGCTACTATCAAGGATAGTGCCATCTGGTGCTTCCCAACAGGAAGCCTTTAAATTGTGTTTCTTATGCTAATAGTTTGGTCTCCGCTTTTTGATAATATTACTGTGATAAAACTTTGGTCTACATAGTAACATCAACTTGGTTTTGTGGTTCCTTGATTGATTACATTTTCTTCTCTCTCTCCCTCTTTCAGTTTTTAAATTTTTTGTGTGGTTGTCTACAGTACGTTGTTCCATGGTTGACTTAAAAAAAATTAGAGTATTTAGTTGTCGAGGTTTGGAAAAATTAATGGCATTGTGGGGCTTTGTTATAGTGTAATAATTTTTCTCAGTTTGCAGGATATATTTTTGTCTCAACATCTTGACTATAAGCCTTTTTAATGGTTTAGGCATTCTTACTCTTCTTTTTTATTTCCTCATTCACATGTATTTCTAACTAGAAAATGTCAAACCCAACCATTAACTTTGTACTTTTGTTTTGAAGGAATTTTGGTTTGAAGGTTATCCACATCAATAACATTCTCCTTTGGTAGGGGTGTTCAAATCCAGTGGATACTCAATTTGACGTGTTATATTTGTAATTCCTTTTCTTTTTGTCATTAAGCCCTTTTTTTGTGCGTCTTATCTCCTTCTTTCTCTCTCATTTTTTTCAGGGACTAGAAGTAGAGCCTGCATATTTGTATGGGGGAAGTTATCAACATGGTGCATTAAGCCCTTGGTGGTTTACTATTTCTAACCTTGTTCACTTATTTGACATTGAGGTGCCTAAATCTATGGATTATTCTTTAAATACTCGTTCCCGATTAATGTTGACAAGTAGACATGGTATTTGCTATCGAGTTTTTGCTAGTTACTTGTTTTATTTGTAGTTTTTGCTAGTTACCTGTTCTATGTGGGCCCCTAGTGGAATAATTTTGTCTAGCAATAGCATAGTTGATTTCTTATCTGAATTTTTAAGGTGCTTACGATTGTAATTATTGTTTCAATACTCTTCCCTTGCATTATGTTGACATGGGGCATTTGGTAACCTTCTCTATTGGAGTAGGTGAGACTTTGAGTTATTTTATCTTTTTTTGGCAATAATTATCTCGAGTTGTATTCATTGATTATTTAGCACAACTTGGTTTGTCCCTTGTCTTTCCGTTGTACACTTGACAATCAGAAGTGTAAGCTGGACCTCTTGTTACGCAGGTTGTTGTTTATTCTCTTCCTGGTTTGCTCCTGGTTTCATGCAATGGGTAGTTCTGGACTCAATAATTGTTAGTTTATTCTTGTTACCTAACTGTTTTTCGCCTAACATGGCACACTTGATTCCTCTTCTATTGTGGACTTCCTTGCATCTTCCTACTGTCGAAGGGAGGCCTGTAAATTGTGTAGGATAGTTCTATTCGGTACTTCGAAACAGGGAAGCCTATAAATTGTGTTTCTTATGTTAATTGTTTGTTCTTTATTTGATAATATTACTGTGAGAGAACTTAGGTCTACATAGTACTCCCTCCGTCCCATAGTTATAGGCTGATTTCTTTTGGCACATAGTTTAAGAAAATTAGTTAAGTGGCAGTTTTTAACATAAATTTTTCACATATACCCCTTAATATGGAATTAATCAATAAGTTAATTACTCCTTACTTATCACACTGGAACTCTCAACTTCATTGATTGACGTGTACTGACCATTAAAATCCATAACCATAGAACTTTAACCAAAGAGAAAACAATAACATTAAATGTGGTGATAAAAATAATGACATTGAATGTTGTTTCTTCAAAAAAAGAGTAATGGTTGAATATTTATTATAAGGGCATAAAAGTAAAACAATGAACCAACTAAATTTTATAAATAGTAAGTAGCCTATATATTGGGACATCTCAAAATGGAAAATCAGCCTATAACTATGGGACAGAGGGAGTATCATTAACTGGTGTTCACAGTTCCTTATTGATTGCATTTTTTTAATCATATTTTTTATTTTTGTGATATGTTTGTGGTCGTCTACAGTGCATTGTTCCAAGGTTGACATTGGGAAAAAACTAGAGTTTTTATTTGCAATGTTCGAAAAAGCTAAAATCGCTATGAGGCGTTTTTATCTGGGCTATGCGAGGCGTAAGCCTCGAGGTGGAGCGAGGCGGAAGCCTTGATTCAAAGACCTAAAAGTCCCCAAAAAATTATGAAAAAATATTAATAAAATCATAAAATAATTCATCATTACAATTAAGGTTATAGAAGACATAAATAACCAACGTCACAGTAATGTATCATTACAAAACATCAAAACAACATAGTATCATCAAGTACTTATATAGTGATCATCCATCACTATGTAAGTAATGTATCATTTGTATCTAGCGGCTTGAATAAAGGATCAAATCCTTAGATCATCATCCCCATCACCATCATCATCATCACTATCATCACTAAGAGGATCCTCCATGGAATCATCATCGTATCTAATAGCTCTGTCATCCTCCTCATTGTCAGTGCTAAGATCCTCAAATTCAGGTTCTTCATCAACCAATTGCAATCCCTTCCCTTTATCTATAAATAAACAAGTGAATATATATTTAATCCAAATGAATATGTTTTTTTAAAGAACACCTTAAAGGCAACTTAAGTAATGACACTAATCTTTTGACATAGTTTTTGACGGCAAAGTGTTTCTCTCTCTTTTGACTTCCTTGTTTACTACTTGTTCCCCGAGTCCCTTGCCCTCCAAGTGTAATCTCTCCCACATTAGTCTCTTCTCCCCCAACTGTCTTCTCATTCCCATGAATCCTTTCACCCTCCTCCATATCATCATTCCCAGAAGTCAGTCTCGAGATATTTTCATCGTTTCCCCCCGCAATCCACTCATTATCAGATGACACATTTTCAACAACCAATGGATCATCTTCTTCCGTTAGTGCCTTTTTCTTGATATGCCGATCTTTCAATTTTTTATTATACACAATGTAAGCCAATGAGTTAAGCCTGGATGCGGACAGTCGGTTCCTTCTCTTTGTATGTATTTATATTACAATTAATTTAGCAATTAGCATTAGTGAAAATGTCAGATCTCATAAAATCTTAATAAATGATTTATATCTAATAAATACCTGACTGAAAGTACTCCAATTACGCTCACACCCCGAAGATGAGCAAGTTAAACTCAGAATCTTCACTGCAAAGTTTCTTAATTCCGGAGTTTCATCTGCGATCCACCAATCAGTTGGATCAATATTAAAATATATATCAATCTTACCGGTACACGTTTAATCAAAATGAAAGCATAACCAGACATTAATCAACGGTACTTACCGGGAGCACGTTTCTTACACGTATTTTTGGCATTTGTGTAGCCAAATAACCCTTGCCTCAATCGGAATGCATCCATTTGCAAATCAGCTTTCTCTCTTTCCACAGCGTTATGAATAAAGCTTGTCCATACAAGAGTACAATCCCACTTTAACTTCCGCATTTGCATAGAAATTGTCTTCATATTGAAAATGAGGATTCAAATAATATGCAGCAGCGTGCAAATGCCGAATGCAGATTCAAATAATATGAGGATTCAAATAATATTATTTTTGAGAAGTTAACAATAAAAAGTAATCCTTCGTACGTTGTTTTTGTTCTTCCTATAGTCTCATTCTACTCCCTTATCCCATAGTTTTTATGTTCAGTGTTCCAAGGGATAGTGGGTCTTTAGCGAAATAAATTTGTCTGGCATAGTTAAATTCTTTTCTGAAATTTTATGGTGCTTACCTATTGTATTCTTGTTTTAATGGTCTTCCCATCCTATTATGTTCACATATAGGGCATTTGGTAACCTTTATTGGAGGAGGCGAGGTTCTGACTTATTTTATTTTTTTTGTCCAAAATTATCTTCAATTGTATTCATTGGTTATTTAACAGCTTGTTTTGTGACCCTTGTCTTTCTGTTGTCCACTGACATTCAGAAGCCTAAGCTGGACCTCTTATTATGAAGTCTGTTGTGTATTCTCTTCCTTGTTTGCTCCTGGTTTCATGCAATGGGTAGTTCTGGACTCAATAATTGTCAGTTTTTTCTTATTTGTTACCTAACCAGTTATCGTCTAACATGGCACATTTGAATCCTCTTCTATTGTGGACTTACCCACCACTGCTGTTGCTACTATCAAGGTAGTGCTATCTTGTACTACCAAATACGGAAGCATGTAAATTGTGTCTTATGTTAATAGTTTTGTTTTTTCTTTCTGATAATCTTACTGTGAGAGAATTTTGGTCTACGTTGTAACATCAACCGGTGTTTGCAGTTCCGTAATTGATTGCATTTTCTTCTCTCTTTTTATTTTCTTTTTTAAAATTTTCTAATATGTTTGTGGTTGTCTACACTGCATTGTTTCTAGGTAAAGATAATATTACTGTGAGAGATCTTGGGTCTACGTTTTAACATCAACAGGTGTTTGCAGCTCCTTAATTGATTGCGTTTTCTTCTCTCTTTATTTTTTTTTAATAAAATTTGTTTAAATAGTCATCAGTGTTATCTTCTGTGTAATAGTTTATCTTATTTTGCAGGATATATTTTTGACTCTTAACATTTTGTCAAGTGGTTTTGGATCATGTATTATTACTCTTTTCATTTTTACTCTTTTCAATTTCCGCATTCTCTTTTATTTCTAACCAGAAATGTCAAGCCCAACAATTAACTTTTTATTTTGTTTTGTAGGTTATCCACATCCATAACATTATCTTTTGGTGGCTGTGTTTCAGTCCAGTAGTTTCCCAATTTGACATGTTAAATTTGTCATTCGTTTTTTTCTTCAATAAGCCCTTTATTTTTGTGCGCCTTATCTCTTACTTTCTCTCTCATTTTCCCCCCAGATTAGAAGTAGAATTGCACGTGTTTTGGGGCTAGTTATCTACATGGTGCATTGAGCCCTTGGTGGTTACCTTTTCCAACCTTGTTGATTTATCCACATCAATATAATTATGCTTTGATGGAGGTCTTTCAATCCAGTGGTTACCCAATTTGACGTGTTTTCTTTGTCATTCGTTTCTTATTCCTCATCAACTTTTTTCTGCTCGTCATATTCTCTCTCATTTTTTTCAGAGATTAGAAGTAAAGCTGCACATTTGTTTGGGGGGAGTTATCAACATGGTGCATTGAGCCTTTGGTGGTTTACCCTTTTCTAACCTTGCTCATTTCGGATCATGCATTCATACTCTTCTTTTCAATTTCCGCATTCACATTTATTTCGAACCAGAAAATATCAAGCCCAAAAATTAACATTTAATTTTTGTTTTGTAGGAATTTTGTTTGAATGTTATCTGCATCAATAACATTATCCTTTGGTCCCCGTATTTCAGTCCAGTGGTTACCCAATTTGATGTGTTTTAATTGTCATTCTTTTTTTGCTCTTCATTTAGCCCTTTGTTTTTGTGCATCTTATCCCTCTCTTTCTCTCGCATTTTTTTTCTTCCAGAGATTAGAAGTAGCGCTGCATGTGTTTTGGGGAAAGTTATCAACATGGTGCATTGAGCCCTTGGTGGTTTACCTTTCAAACCTTGTTTATTAATCCACATCAACGCCATTATGCTTTGGTGGGGGTGTTTCAATCCTTTGGTTACCCAGTTTGACGTGTTTTATTTTAATTCGTTTCTTATTCCTCATTAAGCCCTTTTTCTGCGTCTTATTATCTCTTTTTTTTCCGGAGCTTAGAAGTAAATCTGCACATTTGTTTAGGGGGAGTTATCAACATGGTGCATTGATCCCTTGGTGGTTTACCTTTTCTAACCTTGGTCATTTCTTTTTTAGAGATTGAGGTGCCTAAATTTATGAATTATTATTTAAATACCCTTCCCTATTTTTTGTTTACAACTTGTCATGGCATTCACTATCGAGTTCTTGCTAGTTACCTGTTCTCTGGGTAATTTTAGTTATTGACTTGAATTTTCTGTACCTTATTATTTTTTCCTTGATTAGTTGACAAAAAAAAGTAGTCCTTCATTTTTTTGTTTTTGTTTCTCCTTGAGTCTTCTTTTTCTTCCTTATCCTGTAGTTTTTCTCTTCCGAGTGTCCCCAGGCTCAGAGGCAAACTATTAACTTGGTGCAGAGGGGCCCTAGTGCAATAATATTTCTAGCTTAATTGATTTTTTTATCTGAATTTTGAAGGTGCTTTTGTTTTCTTGTTTTAATACTCTTCCTTTCCATAATGTTGACATAGGGAATTTGGTAGCCTTCTCCGAGTAGGTGGGGCTCTGACTTATTTAATCATTTTTTGTCCACAAGTTATTTTAAGTTGGATTCATCAGTTATTTACCAACTTGTTTTGTGATCCTAATCTTTGCATTATCCACTGACAATCAGAAGTTTAAGCTGGACCTCTTATTATGATAGGCTGTGATGTATTATCTTCGTGGTTTGCTCCTGGTTTCGTGCAATGGGTAGTTGTGAACTCGACTTGTCAGATTTTTCTTGCTTTTAATTGTTTTACGCCTAACATGGCAAATTTCAATTCTTTTCTATTTTGCAACTTCCCTGCTGCCGCTGTTGGCATTTTGCTGCTATCAAGGATAGTGCCATCTCCAAACTGGGAACCCTGTAGATTGTGTTTCATAAGTTAATAATTTGGTCTTTTCTTATTGATAATATTACTGTGAGAGAACTTCGGTCTACATAATTACGTCAACCGGTGTTTGCAGTTCCTTAATTGATTGCATTTTTTCTCTCTTTTGTTTTTTTAAATGTTTTTAATCTGTGCGGTTGTCTACTGTGCATTGTTCCTAGGTTGACTTGGAAAAAACTAGAGTATTTAGTCGTTGAGGTTCGAAAAATTAATTGTATTATGTGGTTTTGTAAATTGTAATAAATTTTGATTTAATGTACATCACTTGTATCTTATGTATAATAATTTATCTCATTTTGCAGTTTATATTTATGACTCTTGAACATTTTGACTAAGCCTTGTCAGTGGTTTTGGAGCAGGCATTCTTACTCTTTTCTATATTAGCATTCACATTTATTTCTAAACAAAAAATATCAAGCCCAACAATTAACTTTTTACTTTTGTTTTGAAGGAATTTTGGTTGAAGGTTATCTACATCAATAACATTATCCTTTGGTCCCCGTGTTTCAGTCCAGTGGTTACACAATTTGTAGAGTTTTATTTGTCATTCTTTTTGTTTTTCATTTAACCCTTTGTTTTTGTGCATCTTATCCCTCTCTTTCTCTCGCATTTTTTTCTTCCAGTGATTAGAAGTAGTGCTGCATGTGTTTTTGGGGAAGTTATCAACATGGTGCATTGAACCCTTGGTGGTTTACCTTTCAAACCTTTGTTCATTTCTTTTCTACACATTGAGTGTCTAATTTTATTGATTATTCTTTAAATACTCTTCCCTGATTTACTACGTGGTCAACTTGAGATGGCCTTTGCTATCTAGTTTTTGCTAGTTTCATGTTCTATGTGTATCTTTAGTTATTGAATTGAATTTTCAGTACCTTTTCTTTTGAGAAGTTAACAATAAAAAGTAATCCTTCGTACTTTGTTTTTGTTCTTCCTTTAGTCTCATTCTACTCCCTTATCCCCTAGTTTTTATGTTCGGTGTTCCAAGGGATAGTGGGTCTTTAACGAAATAAATTTGTCTGGCATAGTTAAATTCTTTTCTGAAATTTTATGGTGCTTACCTATTGTATTCTTGTTTTAATGGTCTTCCCATCCTATTATGTTGACATATAGGGCATTTGGTAACCTTCTTTATTGGAGGAGGCGAGGTTCTGACAGAAGCCTAAGCTGGACCTCTTGTTATGAAGGCTGTTGTTTATTCTCTTCCTAGTTTGCTCCTTGTTTCATGCAATGGGTAGTTCTGGACTCAATAATTGTCAGTTTTTTCTTGTTTGTTACCTAACCAGTTATCGTCTAACACGGCACATTTGAGTCCTCTTCTATTGTGGACTTACCCATCATTTCTGTTGCTACTTTCAAGAATAGTGCCATCTTGTACTACTATCAAATAGGGAAGCATGTAAATTGTGTCTTATGTTAATAGTTTTGTCTTTTCTTTATGATAATCTTACTGTGAGAGAACTTTGGTCTACGTTGTAACATCAACCGGTGTTTGCAGTTCCTTAATTGATTGCATTTTCTTCTCTCTTTTTATTTTCTTTTTTAAGATTTTCTAATATGTTTGTGGTTGTCTACACTGCATTGTTTCTAGGTAAAGATAATATTACTGTGAGAGATCTTGGGTCTACGTTGTAACATCAACAGGTGTTTTCAGCTCCTTAATTGATTGCCTTATCTTCTCTTATGTTTTTTTAATAAAATTTGTTTAAATAGTCATCAGTGTTATCTTCTGTGTAATAGTTTATCTTATTTTGCAGGATATATTTTTGACTCTTATCATTTTGATTTAACCAGAAATGTCAAGCCCAACAATTAACTTTTTATTTTGTTTTGAAGGTTATCCACATCCATAACATTATCTTTTGGTGGCAGTGTTTCAGTCCAGTAGTTTCCCAATTTGACATGTTAAATTTGGCATTCGTTTTTTTCTTCATTAAGCCCTTTATTTTTGTGCGCCTTATCTCTTACTTTCTCTCTCATTTTTTCCCCAGATTAGAAGTAGAGTTGCACGTGTTTTGGGGCTAGTTATCAACATGGTGCATTGAGCCCTTGGTGGTTACCTATTCCAACCTTGTTGATTTATCCACATCAATATATTTATGCTTTGATGGAGGTCTTTCAATCCAGTGGTTACCCAATTTGACGGTTTTCTTTGTCATTCGTTTCTTATTCCTCATCAACTTTTTTCTGCTCGTCATATTCTCTCTCATTTTTTTCAGAGATTAGAAGTAAAGTTGCACATTTGTTTGGGGGGAGTTATCAACATGGTGCATTGAGCCTTTGGTGGTTTACCCTTTTCTAACCTTGCTCATTTCGGATCATGCATTCATACTCTTCTTTTTAATTTCCGCATTCACATTTATTTCGAACTAGAAAATATCAAGCCCAACAATTAACTTTTAATTTTTGTTTTGAAGGAATTTTGTTTGAATGTTATTTGCATCAATAACATTATCCTTTGGCCCCTGTGTTTCAGTCTAGTGGTTACCCAATTTGATGTGTTTTATTTGTCATTCTTTTTTTGCTCTTCATTTAGCTCTTTGTTTTTGTGCATCTTATCCCTCTCTTTCTCTCGCATTTTTTTTCTTCCAGAGATTTTAGAAGTAGAGCTGCATGTGTTTTGGGGGATGTTATCAACATGGTGCATTGAGCCCTTGGCGGTTTACCTTTCAAACCTTGTTTATTAATCCACATCAATGCCATTATGCTTTGGTGGGGGTGTTTCAATCCTTTGGTTACCCAATTTGACGTGTTTGTTTTTTAATTCGTTTCTTATTCCTCTTTAAGCCCTTTTTCTGCGTCTTTTTATCTTTCTTTTTTCCCAGAGATTAGAAGTAAATCTGCACATTTGTTTAGGGGGAGTTATCAACGTGGTGCATTGATCCCTTGGTGGTTTACCTTTTCTAACCTTGGTCATTTCTTTTTTAGAGATTGAGGTGCCTAAATTTATGAATTATTATTTAAATACCCTTCCCTATTTTATGTTTACAACTTGTCTTGGCATTCACTATCGAGTTCTTGCTAGTTACCTGTTCTCTGGGTAATTTTAGTTATTGACTTGAATTTTCTGTACCTTTTTATTTTTTCCTTGATTAGTTGACAAAAAAAAGTAGTCCTTCATTTTTTTGTTTTTGTTTTTCCTTGAGTCTTCTTTTGTCTTCCTTATCCTGTTGTTTTTCTCTTCCGAGTGTCCCCAGGCTCCGAGGCAAACTATTAACTTGGTGCAGAGGGGCCCTAGTGCAGTAATATTTCTAGCTTAATTGATTTTTTTATCTGAATTTTGAAGGTGCTTTTGTATTATTGTTTTAATACTCTTCCTTTCCATAATGTTGACATAGGGAATTTGGTAGCCTTCTCCGAGTAGGTGGGGCTCTGACTTATTTTATCATTTTTTGTCCATGAGCTATTTTAAGTTGAATTCATCAGTTATTTACCAACTTGTTTTGTGATCCTGATCTTTGCATTATCCACTGACAATCAGAAGCCTAAGCTTGACCTCTTATTATGATAGGCTGTGATGTATTATCTTTCGTGGTTTGCTCCTGGTTTCGTGCAATGGGTAGTTCTGAACTCGACTTGTCAGATTTTTCTTGCTTTTAATTGTTTTACGCCTAACATGGAAAATTTCAATTCTTTTCTATTTTGCAACTTCCCTGCTGCCACTGTTGGCATTTTGCTGCTATCAAGGATACTGCCATCCGGTAATTCCAAACTGGGAAGCCTGTAAATTGTGTTTCATATGTTAATAATTTGGTCTTTTCTTATTGATAATATTACTGTGAGAGAACTTCGGCCTACATAATTACGTCAACCGGTGTTTGCAGTTCCTTAATTGATTGCATTTTGTTCTCTCTTTTGTTTTTTTAAATGTTTTTAATCTGTGTGGTTGTCTACTGTGCATTGTTCCTAGGTTGACTTGGAAAAAACTAGAGTATTTAGTCGTTGAGGTTCGAAAAATTAATTGTATTATGTGGTTTTGTAAATTGTAATAAATTTTGATCTAATGTACATCACTTGTATCTTATGTATAATAATTTATCTCATTTTGAAGGATATATTTTTGACTCTTGAACATTTTGACTAAGCCTTGTCAGTGGTTTTGGAGCAGGCATTCTTACTCTTTTCTATATCAGCATTCACATTTATTTCTAAACAAAAAATATCAAGCCCAACAATTAACTTTCTACTTTTGTTTTGAAGGAATTTCGGTTGAAGGTTATCTACATCAATAACATTATCCTTTGGTCCCCGTGTTGCAGTCCAGTGGTTACCCAATTTATAGTGTTTTATTTGTCATTCTTTTTGTTTTTCATTTAGCCCTTTGTTTTTGTGCATCTTATCCCTCTCTTTCTCTCGCATTTTTTTCTTCCAGAGATTAGAAGTAGTGTTGCATGTGTTTTTGGGGAAGTTATCAACATGGTGCATTGAACCCTTGGTGGTTTACCTTTCAAACCTTTGTTCATTTCTTTTCTACACATTGAGTGTCTAATTTTATTGATTATTCTTTAAATACTCTTCCCTGATTTACTACATGGTCAACTTGAGATGGCATTTGCTATCTAGTTTTGGCTAGTTTCATGTTCTATGTGTATCTTTAGTTATTGAATTGAATTTTCAGTACCTTTTCTTTTGAGAAGTTAACAATAAAAAGTAATCCTTCGTACGTTGTTTTTGTTCTTCCTTTAGTCTCATTCTACTCCCTTATCCCCTAGTTTTTATGTTCAGTGTTCCAAGGGATAGTGGGTCTTTAGCGAAATAAATTTGTCTGGCATAGTTAAATTCTTTTCTGAAATTTTATGGTGCTTACCTATTGTATTCTTGTTTTAATGGTCTTCCCATCCGATTATGTTGACATATAGGGCATTTGGTAACCTTCTTTATTGGAGGAGGCGAGGTTCTGACTTATTTTATTTTTTTTGTCCAAAATTATCTGGAATTGTATTCATTGGTTATCTAACAGCTTGTTTTGTGACCCTTGTCTTTCTGTTGTCCACTGACATTCAGAAGCCTAAGCTGGACCTCTTATTATGAAGGCTGTTGTGTATTCTCTTCCTTGTTTGCTCCTGGTTTCATGCAATGGGTAGTTCTGGACTCAATAATTTTCAGTTTTTTCTTATTTGTTACCTAACCAGTTATCGTCTAACATTTCACATTTGAATCATCTTCTATTGTGGACTTCCCCACCACTGTTGTTGCTACTATCAAGGTAGTGTTATCTTGTACTACCAAATAGGAAGCATGTAAATTGTGTCTTATGTTAATAGTTTTGTCTTTTCTTTATGATAATCTTACTGTGAGAGAACTTTGGTCTACGTTGTAACATCAACCGGTGTTTGCAGTTCCTTAATTGATTGCATTTTCTTCTCTCTTTTTATTTCTTTTTTAAAATTTTCTAATATGTTTGTGGTTGTCTACACTGCATTGTTTCTAGGTAAAGATAATATTACTGTGAGAGATCTTGGGTCTACGTTGTAACATCAACGGGTGCTTGCAGCTCCTTAATTGATTGCGTTTTCTTCTCTTATGTTTTTTTATTAAAATTTGTTCAAATAGTCAACAATTAACTTTTTATTTTGTTTTGAAGGTTATCCACATCCATAATTTGGCATTCGTTTTTTTCTTCATTAAGCCCTTTATTTTTGTGCGCCTTATCTCTTACTTTCTCTCTCATTTTTCCCCCAGATTAGAAGTAGAGTTGCACGTGTTTTGGGGCTAGTTATCAACATTGTTCATTGAGCCCTTGGTGGTTACCTTTTCCAACCTTGTTGATTTATCCACATCAATATATTTATGCTTTGATGGAGGTTTTTCAATCCAGTGGTTACCCAATTTGACGTGTTTTCTTTGTCATTCGTTTCTTATTCCTCACCAACTTTTTTCTGCTCGTCATATTCTCTCTCATTTTTTTCAGAGATTAGAAGTAAAGCTGCACATTTGTTTGGGGGGAGGTATCAACATGGTGCATTGAGCCTTTGGTGGTTTACCCTTTTCTAACCTTGCTCATTTCGGATCATGCATTCATACTCTTCTTTTTAATTTCCGCATTCACTTTTATTTCGAACTAGAAAATATCAAGCCCAACAATTAACTTTTAATTTTTGTTTTGAAGGAATTTTGTTTGAATGTTATTTGCATCAATAACATTATCCTTTGGTCCCCGTGTTTCAGTCTAGTGGTTACCCAATTTGATGTGTTTTAATTGTCATTCTTTTTTTGCTCTTCATTTAGCCCTTTGTTTTTGTGCATCTTATCCCTCTCTTTCTCTCGCATTTTTTTTCTTCTAGAGATTAGAAGTAGAGTTGCATGTGTTTTGGGGTAAGTTATCAACATGGTGCATTAAGCCCTTGGTGGTTTACCTTTCAAACCTTGTTTATTAATCCACATCAATGCCATTATGCTTTGGTGGGGGTGTTTCAATCCTTTGGTTACCCAGTTTGACGTGTTTTTTTTAATTCGTTTCTTATTCCTCATTAAGCCCTTTTTCTGTATCTTATTATCTCTTTTTTTTTCAGAGCTTAGAAGTAAATCTGCACATTTGTTTAGGGGGAGTTATCAACGTGGTGCATTGATCCCTTGGTGGTTTACCTTTTCTAACCTTGGTCATTTCTTTTATAGAGATTGAGGTGCCTAAATTTATGAATTATTATTTAAATACCCTTCCCTATTTTTTGTTTACAACTTGTCATGGCATTCACTATCGAGTTCTTGCTAGTTACCTGTTCTCTGGGTAATTTTAGTTATATACTTGAATTTTCTGTACCTTATTATTTTTTCCTTGATTAGTTGACAAAAAAAAGTAGTCGTCCTTCATTTTTTTGTTTTTGTTTTTTCTTGAGTTCTTTTTCTTCCTTATCCTGTCGTTTTTCTCTTCCGAGTGTCCCCAGGCTCAGAGGCAAACTATTAACTTGGTGCAGAGGGGCCCTAGTGCAATAATATTTCTAGCTTAATTGATTTTTTTATCTGAATTTTGAAGGTGCTTTTGTTTTCTTGTTTTAATACCTCCTTTCCATAATGTTGACATAGGGAATTTGGTAGCCTTCTCTGAGTAGGTGAGGCTCTGACTTATTTAATCATTTTTTGTCCACGAGTTATTTTAAGTTGAATTCATCAGTTATTTACCAACTTGTTTTGTGATCCTGATCTTTGCATTATCCACTGACAATCAGAAGCCTAAGCTGGACCTCTTATTATGATAGGCTGTGATGTATTATCTTCGTGGTTTGCTCCTGGTTTCGTGCAATGGGTAGTTGTGAACTCGACTTGTCAGATTTTTCTTGCTTTTAATTGTTTTACGCCTAACATGGCAAATTTCAATTCTTTTCTATTTTGCAACTTCCCTGCTGCCGCTGTTGGCATTTTGCTGCTATCAAGGATAGTGTCATCCGGTAATTCCAAACTGGGAAGCCTGTAGATTGTGTTTCATAAGTTAATAATTTGGTCTTTTCTTATTGATAATATTACTGTGAGAGAACTTCGGTCTACATAATTACGTCAACCGGTGTTTGCAGTTCCTTAATTGATTGCATTTTGTTCTCTCTTTTCTCATTTATTTTTTAAATGTTTTTAATATGTGTGGTTGTCTACTGTGCATTGTTCCTAGGTTGACTTGGAAAAAACTAGAGTATTTAGTCGTTGAGGTTCGAAAAATTAATTGTATTATGTGGTTTTGTAAATTGTAATAAATTTTGATTTAATGTACATCACTTGTATCTTATGTATAATAATTTATCTCATTTTGCAGGATATATTTTTGACTCTTGAACATTTTGACTAAGCCTTGTCAGTGGTTTTGGAGCAGGCATTCTTACTCTTTTCTATATCAGCATTCACATTTATTTCTAAACAAAAAATATCAGGCCCAACAATTAACTTTTTACTTTTGTTTTGAAGGAATTTTGGTTGAAGGTTATCTACATCAATAACATTATCCTTTGGTCCCCGTGTTTCAGTCCAGTGGTTACCCAATTTGTAGTGTTTTATTTGTCATTCTTTTTGTTTTTCATTTAGCCCTTTGTTTTTGTGCATCTTATCCCTCTCTTTCTCTCGCATTTTTTTCTTCCAGAGATTAGAAGTAGTGCTGCATGTGTTTTTGGGGAAGTTATCAACGTGGTGCATTGATCCCTTGGTGGTTTACCTTTTCTAACCTTGGTCATTTCTTTTTTAGAGATTGAGGTGCCTAAATTTATGAATTATTATTTAAATACCCTTCCCTATTTTATGTTTACAACTTGTCTTGGCATTCACTATCGAGTTCTTGCTAGTTACCTGTTCTCTGGGTAATTTTAGTTATTGACTTGAATTTTCTGTACCTTTTTATTTTTTCCTTGATTAGTTGACAAAAAAAAGTAGTCCTTCATGTTTTTGTTTTTCCTTGTCTTCTTTTTCTTCCTTATCCTGTTGTTTTTCTCTTCCGAGTGTCCCCAGGCTCAGAGGCAAACTATTAACTTGGTGCAGAGGGGCCCTAGTGCAATAATATTTCTAGCTTAATTGATTTTTTTATCTGAATTTTGAAGGTGCTTTTGTTTTCTTGTTTTAATACTCTTCCTTTCCATAATGTTGACATAGGGAATTTGGTAGCCTTCTCCGAGTAGGTGGGGCTCTGACTTATTTAATCATTTTTTGTCCACAAGTTATTTTAAGTTGGATTCATCAGTTATTTACCAACTTGTTTTGTGATCCTGATCTTTGCATTATCTTTCTTGGTTTGCTCCTGGTTTCGTGCAATGGGTAGTTGTGAACTCGACTTGTCAGATTTTTCTTGCTTTTAATTGTTTTACGCCTAACATGGAAAATTTCAATTCTTTTCTATTTTGCAACTTCCCTGCTGCCACTGTTGGCATTTTGCTGCTATCAAGGATGCTGCCATCCGGTAATTCCAAACTGGGAAGCCTGTAAATTGTGTTTCATATGTTAATAATTTGGTCCTTTTCTTATTGATAATATTACTGTGAGAGAACTTCGGCCTACATAATTACGTCAACCGGTGTTTACAGTTCCTTAATTGATTGCATTTTGTTCTCTCTTTTGTTTTTTAAATGTTTTTAATCTGTGTGGTTGTCTCATCATGCATTGTTCCTAGGTTGACTTGGAAAAAACTAGAGTATTTAGTCGTTGAGGTTCGAAAAATTAATTGTATTATGTGGTTTTGTAAATTGTAATAAATTTTGATCTAATGTACATCACTTGTATCTTATGTATAATAATTTATCTCATTTTGCAGGATATATTTTTGACTCTTGAACATTTTGACTAAGCCTTGTCAGTGGTTTTGGAGCAGGCATTCTTACTCTTTTCTATATCAGCATTCACATTTATTTCTAAACAAAAAATATCAAGCCCAACAATTAACTTTTTACTTTTGTTTTGAAGGAATTTTGGTTGAAGGTTATCTACATAAATAACATTATCCTTTGGTCCCCGTGTTTCAGTCCCGTGGTTACCCAATTTGTAGTGTTTTATTTGTCTTTCTTTTTGTTTTTCATTTAGCCCTTTGTTTTTGTGCATCTTATCCCTCTCTTTCTCTCACATTTTTCACTTCCAGAGATTAGAAGTAGTGCTGCATGTGTTTTTGGGGAAGTTATCAACATGGTGCATTGAACCCTTGGTGGTTTACCTTTTAAACCTTTGTTCATTTCTTTTCTACACATTGAGTGCCTAATTTTATTGATTATTCTTTAAATACTCTTCCCTGATTTACTACGTGGTCAACTTGAGATGGCATTTGCTATCTAGTTTTGGCTAGTTTCATGTTCTCTGTGTATCTTTAGTTATTGAATTGAATTTTCAGTACCTTTTCTTTTGAGAAGTTAACAATAAAAAGTAATCCTTCGTACGTTGTTTTTGTTCTTCCTTTAGTCTCATTCTACTCCCTTATCCCCTAGTTTTTATGTTCAGTGTTCCAAGGGATAGTGGGTCTTTAGCGAAATAAATTTGTCTGGCATAGTTAAATTCTTTTCTGAAATTTTATGGTGCTTACCTATTGTATTCTTGTTTTAATGGTCTTCCCAACCTATTATGTTGACATATAGGGCATTTGGTAACCTTCTTTATTGGAGGAGGCGAGGTTCTGACTTATTTTATTTTTTTTGTCCAAAATTATCTTGAATTGTATTCATTGGTTATTTAACAGCTTGTTTTGTGACCCTTGTCTTTCTGTTGTCTACTGACATTCAGAAGCCTAAGCTGGAACTCTTGTTATGAAGGCTGTTGTTTATTCTCTTCCTGGTTTGCTCCTTGTTTCATGCAATGGGTAGTTCTGGACTCAATAATTGGCAGTTTTTTCTTGTTTGTTACCTAACCAATTATCGTCTAACACGGCACATTTGAGTCCTCTTATATTTTGGACTTACCCATCATTATGTTGCTACTATCAAGAATAGTGCCATCTTGTACTATTATCAAATAGGGAAGCCTGTAAATTGTGTCTCATGTTAATAGATTGGTCTTTTCTTTATTATAATCTTACTGTGAGAGAACTTTGGTCTACGTTGTATCATCAACAGGTGTTTGCCGTTCCTTAATTGATTGCATTTTCTTCTCTCTTTTTGTTTTCTTTTTTTTAAATTTTCTAATCTGTTTGTGGTTGTATACCCTGCATTGTTTCTAGGTAAAGATAATATTACTGTGAGAGATCTTTGGTCTTTACTTTGCAATGTCAACATGTGTTTGCAGCTCCTTAATTGATTGTGTTTTCTTGTCTCTTTGTGTTTTAAAAAATTTTAATCTGTGTGATTGTCATTGTTCTTAGGTTGACTTTGTAAAAGACTAGAGTATTTAGTCATTGAGGTTTGAAAAATTAATGGCGTTGTGGTGCTTTTTAATCATAGTTTTGTTTAAATATCCATCAGTATTATCTTCTGTGTAATAGTTTCTCATTTCGCAGGATATATTTGTCTCTTGACATTTTGACTAAGCCTTATTAGTAGTGCTTTTGGATTACACATTCTTACTCTTCCTTTTCAATTTCTGCATTCTCATTTATTTCTAACCAGAAAATTTTAAGCTCAGATAGTAACTTTTTTACTTTTGTTTTGAAGGTTATCACATCAATAACATTATCGTTTGGTGGGGGTGTTTCAGTTCAGTGGTTACCCAATTTGACATGTTTTATTAGTCATTCGTTGTTTGTTCTTCATTAAGTCCATTGTGCGTCTCGTCTCTCTCTCATTTTTTTTCTTCCAGAGATTAGAAGTGAGCTGCATATTTGTTTTTGGGGGAAGTTATCAAAATGGTTCATTGGGCCTGTGGTTGTTTACCTTTTCTAATTAATTTCTTTTCTACCGCATTGAGGTGCCTAATTTTATGGATTATTCTTTAAATACACTTCCCTGATTTATGTGGTCAACTTCACATGGCATTTGCTATCAAAATTTGTTAGTTACCTATTCTATGTGCATTTTCAGTTATTGACTTGAATTCCTTGATAAGTTAATGAAAAAAAGCAGTCGTCCTTCATTTTTTGTTTTTCCTAAATTTTATCCTTAGTTTTTTGGTCTTCCTAGAGTCATTCTTCTCGCTCATCCTCTAGTTTTTCTCTTTTGAGTGTTCCCAGGCATAGTTGTCCCCTAGTGAAATAATTTTGACTAGCATAGTTGATTTCTTATCTGAAATTTATGGTGCTTACCTACAGTATTATTTGTTTTAATACTCGTCCCTTCCCTTTATGTTGACATAGGGCATTTTGGTAGGCTCCGACTTATTAATTGTTTTTTTATCCTAAATTTATCTTGAGTTGTATTAATTGGTTATTTAACAGCTTGTTTTGTGACACTTGTTTTTGTGTTATCCACTGTCATTCAGAAGCCTAAGCTGGACCTCTTATCACGAAGGCTGTCGTGTATTCTCTTCCTTGTTCACTCCTGGTTTCATGCAATGCAAAGTTATGGACTCAATAATTGTCTGTTTTTCGTGCTTGTTAACTAAACGTTCATCGTCTAACATGTCACATTTGAATATTCTTGTATTGTGGTCTTCCCCCACCGCTGGTGTTGGCATCTTGCTACTATCAAGGATAGTGCCATCTTGTACTATCAAATGGGGAAGCCTGTAAATTGTCTTTATGTAATAGTTTGGTCTTTTCTTTCTAATAATATTATTGTGAAAGAACTTTGGGCTACATTATAACATCAACCAGTGTATGCAGTTCCTTAATTGATTGCATTTTCCCTCTCTCTCTCTCTCTCTCTCTTTTTAATTGTAATTTTTCTAATCTGTGTTGTTGTCTACAGTGCATTGTTCCTAGGTTGACTTTGGAAAAAACTAGATTATTTAGTCGTTGAGGTTTGAAAAATTAATTGCATTGTTGGGCTTTTTTATAAAATTTGATTAAATAACCATCGCTATTATCTTTTGTGTAATAATTTGTCTCAATTTGCAGGATATATATTTTGATTCTCAATATTTTGACAACGTGTTAGTGTTTTTGGATCACGCATTCTTGCTCTTTCTTTTCTATTTCCGCATTCACATTTAATTCTTACCAGAAAATGTTAAGCCCAGATAGTATCTTTTTTACTTTTGTTTTGAAGGATTTTTTTTGAAAATTATGCACATCATTAACATTATCCTTTGATGGGGGTGTTTCAGTCCGGTGGTAACCCAATTTGACGTGTTTTATCTGTGGTTTGTTTTTTGTTCTTCATTAAGTCCATTGTTTTTGTGTGTCTTATCTCTCTCTCTCTCATTTTTTTCTTCCAGAGATTAGAAGTAGAGTTGCATATGTCTTGGAGGAGGTTATCAGCATGGTGTGTTGAGCCCTTGGTTGTTTACCTTTTCTAACCTTGTTAAATTTCTTTTCTACCACATTTTATTGTTTATTCTTTAAATACACTTCCCTGATTTATGTGGACAAATTTACATGGCGTTTGCTATCTAGTTTTTGCCAGTTTCCTGTTTTATGTGTATTTTTAGTCATTGGCTTGAATTTTTTGTACCTTTTCTTTTGATAAGTTAACCAAAAAAAAATTAGTAGTCCTTCATTTTTTGTTTTTGCTAAATTTCATCCTTTGTTTTTTTGGTCTTCCTTGAGTCTCATTCTTCTCCCTTGTCCTCTTGTTTTACTCTTCGAGTGTTCCCAGGCACAGTGGGCCCCGAGTGAAATAATTTTGTCTAGCATTGTTGATTTCTTATCTGAATCTTTTTGGTGCTTACTTATTGTATTATTGTTTTTATACTCCTCTCCCATTATTTTGACATAGGTCTTTTGGTAACCTTCTTTACTGGAGGAGGTGAGACTATTTTATCCATTTTTGTCCATAATTTATCTTGAGTTGTATTCACTGGTTATTTAGCCAGCTTGTTTTGTGACCCTTGTCTTTTCGTTATCCACTGACATTCAGAAGCCTAAGCTGGACCTCTTATTACGAAGGTCATAGTGTATTCTCTTGTTTGCTCCTGGTTTCTTGCAATGGGAAGTTCTGGAATAAAGAAATTGTCTGTTTTTTCTTGCTTGTTACTGTCTAACATGCACATTTGAATCCTCTTCTATTGTGGATTCCCCACCGATGCTGTTGGCATCTTGCTACTATTAAGGATAGTGCCATCTTGACCAAACAGGGAAGCCTGTAAATTGTGCGTTAACAGTTTGGTCTTTTCTTTTTTAAAATATTACTGTTAGAGAACTTTGGTCTACATAGTAACAACTGGTGTTCGCAGTTCCTTAATTGATTGCATTTATCTTCCGTCTTTTTTGTTTTTCTAATTTTTTTTTTAATCGGTGTGTGATTGTCTGCAGTGCATTGTTCCTAGTTTGACTTTTTTGAAAGTATTTAGTCGTTGAGGCTTGAAATTTTTTTGGTGTTGTGAGACGTAATAAAATTTTATTAAATATCCATCACTATCATCTTATGTGCAATAGTTTGTTTTGTCTCATTTTGCAAGATATATTTTTGACTATTAACATTTTGACCAAGCCTTATTAGTGGTTTTGGATTATGCATTCTTACTCTTCTTTTCAATTTCTGCATTCGCGTTTAATTCTAACCAGAAAATGTCAGGCCCAAATTAACTTATTTTTTTTGTTTTGAAGGGATTTTATTTGAAGGTTATCCATATCAATAACATTATCCTTTGGTGGGGGTGTTTTGGTCCAGTGGTTACCCAATTTGACGTGTTTTATTAGTTCTTCGTTTTTTTTTCTTCATCAAGTCCTTTAGTTTTGTGCGTCTTATCTCTCTCTCTCATTTTCCCCCCTGAGATTAGAAGTAGAGCTGCATGTGTTTTGGGGGAAGTTATCAACATGGTGCATTGTGCCCTTGGTGGTTTACCTTTTCTAACCTTGTTAATTTATTTTCTACCACATTGAGATGCCTATTTTATGGATTATTCTTTAAATACACTTCCCTGATTTATGTGGACAACTTGACATGAAATTTGCTATCTAGTTTTTGCTAATTACATGTTCTCTGTCTATATTTAGTAGGACGTGGAATTTATACAATGGATTCAGAAGCATCAAACGTCTCTTGTTCGGAAGAATCGAAATGGTACCAGCCGTACTTACTAATAGAAGGATATGGCAGAAATATGTAAAATTGTCCCTCCTAAAAAGATTATTCCAGAATAAATGGGCACTAGTTAGGAGAGGTGCGCTTGCGGCGAGTAGAAGCAAGGTTATTAGATACCTCAGGAAAGCTTGGCTTGAATTTTCTGTACCTTTTCTTTCGATAAGTTGACAAAAAAAAGTAGTCATCCTTCATTTTTGGTTTTTGCTAAACTTCATCCTTTGTTTTTGGGTCTTTTCTCATTCTTCTCCCTTATCCTCTAGTTTTACTCTTCGAGTGTTCCCAGGCACAGTGGGCCCCTAGTGAAATAATTTTTACTAGCATTGTTGATTTCTTCTCTGAATATTTTTGGTGCTTACCTATTGTATTATTGTTTTAATACTCTTCCCTACCATTATGTTGACGTAGGGTATTTGGTAACCTTCTCTATTGGAGGAGGTGAGGATCTGAGTTATTTTGTGAACTGTCCAACCGCTGATGTTGGCATCTTTGTTACTATCAAGGATATTGCCATCTTGTTCTACCAAACAGGGAAGCCTGTAAATTGTACGTCTTACGTTAGCAGTTTGGTCTTCTCTTTTTGATAATATTACTGTTAGAGAACTTTGGTCTACATAGTAACATCAACTGGTGTTCGCAGTTCTTTAATTGATTTCATTTTCTTCTCTCATTTTTTTAATCTGTTTGTGGTTGTCTACGGTGTATTGTTCCTAGGTTGACTTTGGAAAGTATTTAGTCGTCGTGGTTTGAAAAATTAATGGCATTGCTTTTCAATTAAATTTGATTAAATTTTCATTAGTGTTATCTTCTGTGTAATAGTTTATCTCATTTTGCAAGATATATTTTTGACTCTTTAACATTTTGACTATAAGCCTTATCAGTGGTTTTGGATCACATATTCTTACTCTTTTCATTTTTACTCTCTTCAATTTCTGCATTCACTTTTATTTCTAACCAGAAATGTCAAGCCCAACAATTAAGTTTTTATTTTTTGTTTTGAAGGAATTTTGTTTGAAGGTTATCCACATCAATAACATTATCCTTTGGTGGGGATGTTTCAGTCCAGCGGTTACCCAATTTTTTTTCTTCCAGAGATTAGAAGTAGAGCTGCATGTGTTTTGGGGGAAGATACCAACACGGTGCATTGAAGCCTTGGTGGTTTACCTTTCAAACCTTGTTTATTTATTAATCTACATCAATACCATTATGCTATGGTGGGGGTGTTTCAATCCTTTGGTTACCCAGTTTGACATGTTTTTTTTAATTCGTTTCTTATTCCTCATTAAGCCCTTTTTTTGTCCGTCTTATTATCCCTCTCTCAATTTTTTTTCCAGAGATTAGAAGTAAATCTGCACATTTGTTTAGGGGAGTTGTCATCGTGGTGCATTCAGCCCTTGGTGGTTTACCTTTTCTAACCTTGCTCATTTCTTTTCTAGAGATTGAGGTGCCTAAATTTATGAATTATTATTTTCATACTCTTCCCTGATTTATCTTTACAACTCGTCATGGCTTTCGCTTTCGAGTTCTTGCTAGTTACATGTTCTCTGTGTAATTTTAATTATTGACTTGAATTTTCTGTACCTACCTTTTTTTTCCTTGATTAGTTGACAAATTTTTTTTCCCTCAAGTCTCCTTTTTCTTCCTTATCCTGTAGTTTTTCTCTTCGAGTGTCCGCAGGCTCAGAGGCAAACTGTTAACTTGGTGCAGTGGGCCCTATTGGAATAATATTTCTATCGTAGTTGATTTTTTAATCTGAATTTGTAAGGTGCTTTTGTATTATTGTTTTAATACTCTTTCTTTCCATAATGTTGACATAGGGAATTTGGTAGCCTTCTCCGAGTAGGTGAGGCTCTTACTTATTTTATCATTTTTTGTCCATTAGTTATTTTAAGTTGTATTCATCAGTTATTTACCAACTTGTTTTGTGACCCTGGTCTTTGCATTATCCACCGACAAGCAGAAGCCTAAGCTAGACCTCTTATTATTAAGGTTGTGATGTATTATCTTCGTGGTTTGCTTCTGGTTTCGTGCAATGGTAGTTCTGGATTCGACTTGTCAGTTTTTTCTTGCTTTTAATTGTTTTACGCCTAACATGGCACATTTCAATTCTATTCTATTTTGCGACTCCACCGCTGCTGCTGTTGGCATTTTGCTGCTATCAAGGATAGTGCCATCCGGTAATTCCAAACTGGGAAGCCTGTAAATTGTGTTTCATAAGTTAATAATTTAGTCTTTTCTTATTGATAATATTACTGTGCGTCCTATCTCTCTCTCACTCACTCATTTTTAGAGATTAGAAGTAGAGCTGCATATGTGTTTTGGGGGAAGTTATCAACATGGTGCTTTGAGCCCTTGTTGGTTTACTCTTTCAAACCTTTGTTCATTTCTTTTCTACACATTGAGTTCCTAATTTTATGGATTACTCTTTAAATACTCTTCCCTGATTTACGTGGACAACTTGAGATGGCATTTCCTATCTAGTTTTTGCTAGTTACCTGTTCTATGTGTATTCTTAGTTATTGAATTGAATTTTCGGTACCTTATACTTTCATTTTTTGTTTTTGCAAAATTTCATCCTTGGTTTTGTGTTCTTCCTTGAGTTTCATTCTTCTCCCTTAGTGTTCCCAGGCATAGTGGGACTTTAGTGAATTAAATTTGTCTGGAATAGTTGAAATTTTTTTCTGAGTTTTTATGGCGCTTATCTATTGTATTATTTTTTTAATGCTTTTCCCATCCCATTATGTTGACGTATAGGGCATTTGATAACCTTCTCTATTGGAGGAGGCGAGGTTCCGACTTATTTTATTGTTTTTTGTCCAAAATTATCTTGAATTGTATTAATTGGTTATTTAGCAGCCAGCTTGTTTTGAAACCCTTGTCTTTGTGTTGTCCACTGACATTCAGAAGCCTAAGCTGGACCTCTTATTATGAAGGCTGTTGTGTATTCTCTTCCTGATTTGCTCCTGGTTTCATGCAATGGGAAGTTCTGGACTCGATAATTTATTGTTCAGCTTTTTCTTGTTTGTTACCTAACCAGTTATCGTCTTCTATTGTGGACTTGCCCACCACTGCTGTTGGCATCTTGCTACTATCAAGGTTAGTGCCATCTTGTACTACCAAACAGGGAAACCTCTAAATTGTGTCTTATGTTAATAGTTTGGTCTTTTCTTTATGATAATCTTACTGTGAGAGAACTTTGGTCTACGTTGTAACATCAACCGGTGTTTGCAGTTCCTTATTTGATTGCATTTTATTCTCTCTTCTTTTTTTTCCTTTAATTTTCTAATCTGTTTGTGGTTGTCTACACTGCATTGTTTCTAGGTAAATATAATATTAGTGTGAGAGATCTTTGGTCTAAGTTGTAACTTCAACAGGTGTTTGCACAGCTCTTTAATTGATTGTGTTTTCTTCTCTTTGTTTTTTTTTTAAAATTTTCTAATCTGTGTGGTTGTCTTCGGGGCATTGTTCTTAGGTTGACTTTGGAAAAGACTACAGTATTTAGTCATCGAGGACTGAAAAACTAATGGCATCGTGGGGCTTTTTAATCATAATTTGATTAAATATCCATCAGTATTATCTTCTGTGTAATAGTTTGTCTCATCTTGAAGGATATATTTTTGACTCTTAACATTTTGACTAAGCCTTATCAGTAGTTCTTTTGGATTACACATTCTTACTCTTCCTTTTCTATTTCTGCATCCACATTTATTTCTATCCAGAAAATGTTCTCAAATAGTAACTTTTTTACTTTTGTTTTGAATGTCATCACATCAATAAAATTATTGGGTCTTTTTGAATATATATTGTCGGTTGTTCTGATAGGCACAGAGAATTAAGATGCAAACTATGCAAATACTTATTCTCTCTCATGAATCCCCTCAATGGGTTAGCCTATCATTCACTAATCACAGAATCCATCAAGATCAATCTGGGTCAAGTGAACCCGTCTGTTGGCTCTCCAGCACCACAAGATCAAACAAAGACGCACCATTCGAATCAATCAATGAGCTCTTAATGTCAAACAATCTCTTGAACAAGGTGAAGAACCCATTTTTTGCGATGAAAAATAAGTGGTTTAAATTGTAAATTATTTGGTTCCAAATTTTGTACCGTTTATTCTTTTGGTACGAGGATTGAAACTAGTGATGTGTAGCTTATATACATATGCTCAGCTGGCTTTCAGTGGACTTGATAAATAAAATGGTTAAATAATTAAAAGTGAATATAATTTAGGAATATAAATTGAATATAAGGGTAGTACATCAGAAACCTTTCCCTTGCAATAATAGCTAGCTATATTATGTGGCCTGGGTCTAGCCTAAATAATGGTTAAAGCCTGGTAGGCTTAGACCAGGCCAGGCGGCTTATTTGTGCATGTCTTTGTTAATAGATTAAGCACATACTAATGTTGGGATTAGAAGATCTTGCAACTTCTATGTCAATAAAATATTTTTTGTTATTTCTATGTAAGAAAATATTTGAAGGGGTAATGTCTTTGATTTCAAATTCGTTGGTAAGTTTTGCCTTGCGATTAACCATCTCTTTTTTATTATTTTTAGTTACTACAATGTTATCGACATAGACAATGAGAATGATAATATTGTCATTTCCACGTTTGATAAACATTGTGTGATCTGTTCGATTATGCTTATACCCAAATCTTATCATGGTTTTATAGAACCTGTCAAACCTTGACGAACATAGTGTGATTTGTTCGGCTTTGCTTGTACCTAAATCTTATCATGACTTTATAGAACCAGTTAAACTTTGTTCTAGGGCACCGTTTCAACCCATATAGAGGTATATACAGCAACATAAAACACAAAAGGGATTTGGATTCTAGGCGGTCCAAATAGGGCAGTTCATTTGGACAGTCATATGAAAACAAGTTGAATTTGTATAACTGAGTTATAATAGTATAATACGTGAATTCGAAATGCAACTCTGACCTATATGAATGCAACTCGTTTGTATAAAATGCCCGAATAGATTGTCCATTTCTAACTGTGACATTAGGATCCATATAAAACCTAGTATAAGATTGTGCACTTCCTCAAGGGTATCTAGCTAGAATGTATCGCTCCCGTGTATAAGCAGATGTTGGGAATCGGTTCGAAGGCTCTTGTATATTCTTGAATTTGTTAAAATAGGATGATGCAAACTGAATAGCAAGTTACCTTTAGCTGGGGTCTTTCAATTCTAATCTCTTTTGGTACTAAAACAATATTTTGTAGTGTAAATATTAGTAGTGTTCTAAAAATTTTCGTCTAGACGCTAAGCTCTTCCTTGGCGTCTCGTCTAAGCGCTAGCTCCCTGGCACCTCACCTAGGCCCAAAGCGGTAATAAAATTCCTCCAAGAAATTAGGCGGGGTCTAAGCGAAGAGGCTTTTATTTATTTTAATAACTACTCAAACTAGATATTGATATATTTATTTTGTAATGATTTACCATATTTATAATACAGGTTGTAGCATATCAAATCACAACAAGAAGTAACAATATAAAATTAAAATGGATAATTTTATTATAGTTGTAATTTTTTGAACTTATACCAACTTCAAATTATATTAATGATGATATATTTGTAATATTTAGTTTAATTCAATATAATTCTTAAATTATGTTTAGTTTCTTAAGTTTTAATATTGAATTAAATTCTTGAACATTTAAATTTTATTATTTAATAGCAATTTTGTTTATGAATAAAATTAATACGTTAAAAATATGTTTGAATTTTGAATAATTGTATGTTTGTGTTTAAATTTTGACATTAGCAATATGGATATATGTGAACTTTAAGCAAATGTCTTTATTATAGATTGGTTTGCTTTATATTATTGTTTTGCTCAGATAAATGTAAGATAAAATATTAAAATTGACTTAAAATAAAAAAAATTGTCTAATCCTCACCAGTGCCCCCTAGACGCTTCTCTCCCCCCCACTCCTTGACCTCGCCTTTTAGAACATTGCATATTAGTGTGTGTGTGTGTGTGTGTGTGTGTGTGTGTGTGTGTGTGTGTGTATATATATATGGGTAATGATCATAATATGTATTTACTATGAATTTTTATAGTTATACATCATCTATACCAATGAAAATAAACGGCCATGATTAGAAAACGTCTGCTATTATTATTAGTAGCGGACGGTAAAAAATACATATTATCCGCAACTAATAGTAGCACTAATTGAATAAGAGTTTGGCTTTATTAACTAGAGTTTAGGTTTATTAATCAAAGTTTAAGTTTTATTAACTAAGATTTAGAGTTTATTAACCATGGTTTAGTGCTTATATGGTTAATAAGGTAATAAACTTTAAATCTAGTTAAAAAGTGAGTTAATAAATTCCAAATTCTGATTTATCAACTTTAAACTAATTAATAAACCTTGTTAATAAAGTAACCCTTATTGTTATTAGTGGTAGATGATATGTGTGTGTTTTACTGTCCGTTATTAATAATAGCGGACGTCAATTTTCAACTTTTAATGTTGGTCGTTCTTTTTAATTTTCATTAATATATGATGTATGCCTTATAAAAATTTATATAGCTTTTGTCATATTTTTTCATCTCATAAATATGAGTCAGAGACATATATATTTATTTTGTGTCAAAAAAGACCCCTCCCCTTTTATTTACTTTTACATCGGGGCCAAGATGAGTAGTAGCCTAAAAGCTGACCTCGTGTAAACTGGAACAACCACCCCCTATCCGGAGATGAGGAGAGGTCGGGACTCCTAAACACGACTTGTTACATTAGAAATTGCCAAGTGAGAGAAATGCATGCTACGGATCATTCTCACCTTTTGCAAAACCCCGGAACAAGTCCAGTCCTAACTAGACTTAGAAACTACCACCTTCCACCGGGACCTCCTCTCGTGGGAACTCATCATCTACTTTGCCCTGCCCTAGTAGTAAATTTTTCGTAGTTTATTATGATTATAATCACTTGGCACATATTTTGATTTTTTTTTTAAAAAAATTAATAATTTAAAAAATGGCGAATTTGACCATGAAAGTCAAATTATGACGTTTATTATGAGACAGATGGAGTATGAAATAATGTTTAATTGAAATTCGTTTAGTTACCGAGTCTAGCACGATCTTGAATAGAGTTTGACTAGTTTGAGCGAATATGATCTTATTTGAAAATTGTAATTTAAAAAGGTTGGAATAAATATCGAAATTTTATTAAACTTGTGATTTTGGACTAGCCAATTGAAGGGTTGCATTTGCATGTGTCGACACAAGTGATGGGGAATATTATATATATGCTGCTGCCTGCTAGAGTATATTTGTGGCACAATATGATGGCGATGGTGACAAGTGATGTGTATAGTTTCGGATTTTAAAGTTAGGCTTTTTAAGGAATTAGAAGAAATTTAGCAAATGGTTATGGTTGGCGCTAATATTTTGAAAGAAAGTCAAGTTGTGGATTAGTTTTTTAGAATTGTGTACTAGTAGTGGGATGTGAAAATATATTTTACCTCATTTTGAATACCCCGATACCCTCTCCCTTCCCTATGCAACTTTTTCGGTATTTCGTCTATCATCATTTACGGCTACTAAAATCGCCCAAAGATTGCAGAAGGTTTCCGTAAAATAAATCCTTGATTATAGTTTTTCTTGATCCATAGTTAGCTTGGAATTTTAAATCAGTTCAACCCTTCTCTCATATTCTTACATTTTTTTTATTAACAACTACAACTCTCGTTTTGTCTATATCTTCAATCGGAATTTCAATTCGGCGATACTCTGAGTACAGAGTCGATGACATGGGGGAGTTTGGAAAAAGGGTGCTCTAGTTGTTGTTCTCTGACTATTTTCTTAATATTAGATTGTGCGGTTTGATTCAAAAACAATAAGTTAGTTTGACCAAATGTAATGTTTATTTTGCCTATTTTTTTATCAATGTCATTTTTAGTAGTAATTTTTATATTTAATTTTAACTTATAAGTCATTATGAGCCGAACACCTTTATAACTTATTTTAACTTTATTTATTGGTTATAAGTCCAATTGATACCGAACATTTTTATTTATAAATTACAACTTCTATAAGTTTTACTTTTATGTCTTTTAGAAAAGGAGAATATGGTTTTGATACCAAACACACTCTCTCTAGCAAACACACACACACACTCTCTCTCTCACCAAGGCAGCTAAAACAAACTTCATCCTGAACAAAGTGAGATCCAAAATCGCCAGCTTTCAAGGTATCCTCTTCCCATTTCGTATCATCCTCCTACTACCATTACTCTCTCATATGCCTAAATTCTCAAAAAAACTAAAAAGTTATTGGAAAAGGAAAATCCGAGTGTTGCTAGATTCTATAAATTTTGTGCGAACTCTTTTTTTCCTTTCTTAGGTGGTAGATTGAAGTAGAAAGCTAAATCATTTCAAAAAGGTTAGGTGAAGGGAATCCTTGAGTAAGATTATTGGAGAAACTCAGGATGACAAGCTTAATTGGTTTCTCTAATGCTTCTCCTTGATTGCTTGATCTCTCTGGTTTAACAAGTAGAACATGAGGGAAGGACTAGAGATGTAATACACACTAATTCACACTTTTACAACTATTGTAGATATCATGGCTTGAGCAACTTTAAGCACTGTCTTTATGGAATCCCAAGTTATTCCCAACCACTTTAAATAAAGACGGGTAAAATCTTGATTATGTCATACTCTCTCTCGTCTATAACATTTTCATTTTCCCCTGAACGGTAATTTTAAAAAGTTTGTAGTAATTTTGTTAGATTATATAAAATGACACATAATGAAATCATCTATGAAATTATGGGACGGAGGGAGTATTATATTACTCATTCCAAGATTTAACAAGACTAGCATACTACATTTTGGTCAGTAAATCAACAACAATAGTTTAGAAGGAAACATTTGAAACCATCTAATAACTATCACCAAGAACGGAGACATCAGTAAAAGGGAGTGTCAACATCCATTTTGTCAGATCTACATTTGTCTACCATTTCTGACAGATTACTCTCAAAGAAGGCAGAGTGGAGAGCCAGCACACATTGTTCTGATTCACTATCATTTACAATCAAGGAGATATTCACCTAATTGACAATAAGAGAACAACAGTGTCAGCATAAGCTACTACTGAACTAAATGTATTTGTGTACAAGTGCGATTGATATGTATGTAGAAAATCAGCTGATGCTCGTTTGTATTACCTTGGATGCACCTTGAGAGATCATCTGGACGTTGACTCCATTAGTGTGAAGGACATGAAATGCCTGTTGTGTTATAAATTGCACAGAGAAACCAAAGGATGAATACTACAAGTAGCAACTGTAAACAAGGGGGAAGCTAGAGTAGAGCATGTATCACTCTGCTAATTTTGCCACAAATATACCAGATTGCCAAGTGTGTTTCGGATAAACATATACTACGCAGGTCAATGTTATACCTTCTCTAATATCAGTGAGGACCTCTGGACATTCCCAATGAGAGAGATAATTGATCTGTGCTGAAGGAGATTCACCACTGCAATTCTCTCAAGTTCTTCAACAACACGATCAAGTTCCTGCTCAAAGAAGCACCTAATGGGATTAGAGCTTACCAGTTTGATGAACTAAACTGTCCAACCAAATGGTGTCTATTGTCTAAACAACCGAACAGGTTCACAGTCGATGAATTTGTGAAAATATGCAATAAAAAAGTGAATACTAGAACAGCATCTGTAATAATATGCATTGTAAATTATCAGTTAAATGATAAGCTAAAGCAAGATATCATTCGCTTGCCTGCTGAATTAGTTCCCTGCTCCAAAGCTTTGATGGATCCAGTGTCAAGGAAATACTAACTTCACTAGTAGCAACAACATCCACAGATATGCCCAAATCTTCAAAGATGGAGAATACCTGAATGGACACCATGAAGATATTTCATCAAATCTTGTTATAAAGTGGCCACTAGAATGCAATTCCAATAAATTTAATCCAATGCACTACTGCGCAAATAGGGATAAGCAAAATATATTGTTTGAGAAATTCTCAGTCTGACATTGGGGTTTAAATCAAAATCACTTCCAACATTACAAGGCTGATTAATAATGATCCCTGTCTATATTGATAACAATGAAGTATGAACTTCAGTAAAAAATATCATATATTCTTTGATTAGAGGAAATACCATTACTCAAAGTAGCAAATCTAGATTGGAACCTACAGCTTGTTCTTTTGGAATGTCTTTGTAGGGAAGCTGACAAGGCAGGAAGTACTTGAGCATGAATTTTAACATTTGGAAGCATTTTTTACTTCGGTAGATTGGATCTCAACTAAATTAATATCAAGAAGAGATTAATTTGACAAGTGAATAATTTATTATTACTATGTTGCACTAGAGGTAGGAACCAGATGCGCCAGCAAAAGAAAAAAAAAACAACAGCTCCAGCAATAACTTTCTTGTTACTTAGCAAGAAAACCGAACTGACCAAGCATATGACCACTAACATGCTCAGCATGGTCATTTGAATATTTTTTTATTATTACAACGTTGCATTAGAGTTAGAAACCTGATTACCTTAGCAAGGAAGCCGAACTGTCCAAGCATACGAGTGCTAACAATATCCAACATTGTCACATTCCGTTTCAACACAATGCTAGTTAGTACTGCCTGGAAATGGATAAAGAAGAATATGCATTTCATAATTTGTATGTTATAAAAGTTTTATATTGTAAAAGAGTTCCTGATACATACCTTTCTCATGTCTCTTGCTCCAGTGATGAGAGTACCTGGAGCATTAGGGTTGTAAGAATTCTTAACCCTAACAGGAATATCACCCTCTCTAGCAGGTCTCATAGACTGGGGATGCAGGACCTGGGCAAAAGAAAGGCAGGGGTGTGTACATTCATACATTCAGCAAGTATGCTTGAAAACATTCAGTAAATATCACCTTAAAATAGATAAACTAGGCATTGCACAATTACATGCTGCTTGAACGCAGACTACTTCTCTTGTTAAAAAAAATGAAATTAACTTATAAAAAAAATGAAAAAGCAAAATAAAATAAAATGAGAAATGTAACTACAGAGTTCCAATGTGAACACTAAACAATTATTTTAAAAGGGATAAAATCTTATGCCTTCATGCAACTATCCATTCCAGAGCAAAGCTAGAAATTACGGTTTGTACTTTCCCATAAATAAAACAGATTTTCTTCTATAGCCTTGAGTCAGGTCTTAAAAATTAACTAAAATAACTTAAATTTGAAATACAATTTACTCTTTGCGCCCTGAAATGGGAGTCCATTGTTAAATTCAAACTTTTTAAGAAATCATCAGACTCGAACATAATAATGACCAATATCACATCTTAAATATTGTGAGATTCGGAACATTAATCAATTTTGAAAGTGTACAACGAAGGGATTATAAAGTTGAATCTCATTGAACATAATCCTTATATGAAATTTCAAGTGAAAGAGTAAAAGTGGGAGTTTTTTGAGAACTATCCTCAGCAAGATCCATTCCTGAAGTTTAAGGAATGAACTTGTATCATACCTGAGCACCGAAATAAGCAAGTTCAGCTGCCTCATCAAAAGTTAGATACGGCACTGGTTCCGCGTGTCGATATATATTAGGGTCACAAGTCAAAACACCGTCAACATCTTTCCAGACCTGTAAAGGGTTAATAAGCAGTTTCAATCTTCAATGTTTGTATACAACGCCTATCTGCAAAAAAAATGACTTTACGACGTCAATGTCTGCCTAACCTGTATTTCTCTCAATCCCAATGCTTTACCAATGGCTGTGGCTGTCAAATCACTACCACCTCTACCTAGTGTAGTCACTGCACAGGACTTCCAACCCTAAAGTCAAAATATCCAAATATTTAGTGCTGATTTAAAACCTCAAATGAACTACCATACAAATGATGGCATCAGAAGTAAAAGACCTTCCCAAGAAAGCCAGTGACAATAGGAATTGCAGGATCAGCAATCCAATCACCATGTAATCTCTTTGCAACAGCTGGATAAGTTGCTTCCAATATATCCGCATTAGTGAAATCATCTGTTGTTATAAATCCGATATCAAATGCATCATACTGCAAATTCAAGCGTAACATTTCAATTAGCTATCATCAGAAGTATTTGACCATATGTACAAGAGATATTTGACCATCAAGTAATAATGGATGTGAATCAGTACTACAGGAAAGGGATGAATCTCTGAATTTCACTACATAAACATTAATGTAGTTCGTAATAATAACCATTCTTCATGTAGGAATGAGTTTGAATTGAGATTTCTTTTGCGGTGCCTGAAAACATTTCACACGAGAACTCCAACAATGATTTCTCAGTGTCAAAGTATTTTGTGTCACTGCTTAAGTCTGAAACATACATATAGTCATTTATCAAGGCAACTAAGTAAGTTTTTCATGATGAAGCTTGACTGAATGTGAAGTTCTCTATAAGTGGATTATGGATGGAGGATACTTCAAAGAACCAAAAGATTGTGGACATTAGGTTATAATGGATGTAACGGAATCAAGTAAGGCTTTAGTCACAGAAGATTGTATAAAGTTGTGAGGGGAAGCCAACTTATTTTTTTAATGAAAAAAGATGCCTCCAAGGTGGAACCTTTAGATCTAAAACCCTAAGTCAAGCTGTATACTCGCACAATATCTACCCCAAAATTGTAAGTCAGGACAGCTTCTCCTAATTAACAATTATCTTACTATATATTGAAAATTATATCAGGCCAAAGTTGCCATTTTTAAACTAAGTGATCAAGAGACGACATACTTGGCGAGCTTTGACACCAATTTTATTTAAATATGACGCAAATATTCTTGTGGACATGCACTCCCCAAATGATACTAAAGAGTCTCTTGTGCGTGGAGTCAACTCTTTCATCATAGCAACCCCATTCAGAAGTTGCTCCAATTCGTCTAGGTGTGCTGCAATTTTTTTACAAGACATCGAAGAAACTGTTCAACAAGGCTGTCAAGATATAAATTCAACAATAGGACTTCAATCTATTAACATCAACGCGGAATAACTTAATAGTATTGTGATATAGAAACTCACATGAAATGACGGACCTTTCAATTCCAAGCTCAAGCACAGTCCTGAGTAATATAAAGTTCTGAATCAGAATAGGTCTAACATATAAAATCGCATGCCAAACTTTTATTGATTGAAATAACAGATAAATGTATGAAGAGAATTCATTTACCTCAAATGTAATTCTTTCAGAATGGTCAACTCATTAATATCAGAAACATTAGAAACACCACAACTGACAGCCTTTTCCCCAGCCTAAGATACCAACCAACAACTTTGTTTGAAACTTTTTGAAATAAATTTAAGAACTAAAATTTGAAACAAATACATAATAATAATTACATAAAAAGAATTAAAAATTCAGTATAATACCAATAAAAGTTTGTTAGTCGTCTTCCCCATAGCAGATAGAACAATCACAGGCCTCTCTTCTGGGAAACTAAGAATAAGTTCAGCTACTTCCCTCATCCTCTCAGCAGAGGTCACTGACGATCCACCAAACTTCATCACACATGTTAATTCATTAGCCACTCCATCAGAACCTTGATTCTTTGTATCACTCCACTGAAGCACATTTACATTTCCTCCCTCACAGCTGACTCGCAGAAATCTTCCCCTACATGAGTTGTCATGTGTTCTACACAATCTACTAATAGAAGCCACAGATGCTGCAAAATCAAGGCCATGCTTCGCCCAGAGAGGCTGGAATTGCAAAGCTCTCCTTGAGAAAACAGGGGATGGAGTTGTAACTCCACATAAATGCATTGCAGTTGCCATATTAAATCAGGAAAGTGTTTCACTATTATATTGGTCAAATGAATCTGCAGCGATATAAGCTAATTCGACGAATTATTTAAAGTAGTTATTCAAAACAGCAGGAGAGCCCAATGCTCTCCCTGCTACTCGTGTTGTGAGATCCGTCCAGCTGACAAGCTCTAAATGTAGAAAAATCCGTTAATGAATGACCTGCAGATTCCATCATGCGATCTGATTATTAAAAATGAAGACCATGTAATATTCTAATAGTACACAAAGAAATTCCGCATCACAATTCAAATACACCGTAGTAATGCATCAGAGAAAACTACTTACAATTAAGAAAGGGAGCAAGGTTACTTGAAGGCCAGTTCAACCGATCAAACCAAAGTTTAATTTGGTATAGTTCCATCACATATTTGTAATAACTAAAGAGCTTAAGACACTAATCATTGTCAAATTAGAAGTCTTGCAATTACAAGATTCTTATCTTGATTCAATGTTGAAGACCTCCTACAAATCACACAAAGGGTTCATATCTAGTTTAACTCCTTAAATTTATCTTAAACAGTATAGGTTCTCAAAAGTTCAAGAGAGAAAATTACCATTAGAACTGACGAAGTAAAGAAAGAAGAGCATATATCTCATAGATATATAATAATCTTTGAAGGAAATTTATTAAGAAAAAAAAAGTAATCCAGTGAGATTTCCCATGTAAAATTTTGCTCAAAATACTGGAACTCATCAATTAATTCCCCAAGCAATTATGGAGCAATTACCAAAATGTTAGTTATTATACCATGGTCTTATTCATCAAATTAGCTCCACCAAAATAAGAAAACATTCCCAAAAAGTACATTTCAATGGAAAATAATGACCTGAACAAAGTGAGCTCGTCCGTCTTGCAATGAGCTGAATCAGATAATCAAACAGGCTCGAAAATCAGCTAAACGAAGGTGTAAAACCTTATATATAAAAATTGGATTACTACATTTTCTAAGGTACCGAACAACGGCCTCAAAATTGAAGAGACCAAATTAATTTACTTACCTCACGACTGAGGGAGCTTTGAACCAAAACACGGCTGGCTGCCGGAAAGAGAAAAGGGTTTATAGTAGTTGGGGGTTGTTAGTTTCTCGATTCCTTCAGAGGGTTCTTTTCTCTGCTTGACCGGTAACCCCTCAACTTTGAAGGAATGCGAGAAATCTATACACGGCGGCGCTTATACGCGTCTTTATATATATATATATATATATATATATATATATATATATATATATATATACCATTTGATTGGCCAAACGTGTTATTTTGATAATTTTAGTCGTAATAATTTTGATAGGGACCTTAATTCTTAACTCCTAGCTTGCATTTAATTGGCTCAAATACAAATTGTTTGGCCCCCCGCTCCCCTCCCCTCTCCTATATTTTCTATTCTGTGTGTGTAAACTGTAAAATATGAAATTCCAAAAATAATAGACTTTATTTTATGAAATGGAGGGATTATTTCATGGAGTACTTCACACCTAAAATGTGGAGTAATGGAGGGAGTATCATGTAACTTATTTTTTAAACTCTCTCGGTTACTAAAAGATTATCGTAAAAAAAAAAAAATTAATTTATTTATTGTTTATAATTTTCTAATAAAATAAATTATTTACTTTTCTATATCACTCATACCTTCTCTGATTGTTCCAATAAATTCTCTCCCTTATATTAATAGTTTTTTACTTTCCATAGAGAGAGAGTGGTGGAATTTCAAACAATTTTTAATTGTTAAATAATAGTATTAAATGACTTTCTTAATTCATGTGTAAAAATTTTAAACGACAATTTTTATGGAACGAGTTAGTATAATATAATATACTAGTAATTGTCTGTGCTTAAAAGCACGACGTAACCAAATTTTCAACAATCTAAAAATTAGAATAAATCTAAACCGTCTTGTTCTCGCCCAAATTCAAATTGATATTTAAGGAATTAGATATTTAAGGAATTAATATTTTTATTAGTAAATTTTAATATTTATGTAGAATATCTATTTTATACTAATGACGATCTATGTAAGATTTGTCATTTTTGTTGGTAAAATTAACACTTTCCTAAATTTATAATTTAATTTACCCCAGTTTTGAAAACAAAAATACTTTCATATAAAATGTAACAAGTATTTTACAAAAAAAAAAATTAGAAACATTTAAAAAAAATAAAAAATTATGCTTGAATGTAACCGCAGTTTCGAAAGAACCTAAGTTTTCATTTATCCAAAAAGTAATTTCACACCCAAAACCTCTATAGTTTAAAGCATTTTTATTATGTTACCAAAACACATTTTAACAAGAATTTTAATTATTATTATTATATATAATTTCTAGTATATTTTCCCCGCCAAGAATTCAGTTATAAAATTAAAAATGAATTAGAAAACAACCAAAAAATTGAACAAGACAAACAGAAAAAGAAAATAATGGAGCACTAACTAGCTATAGAGTGCGATGAGACGATTTCCATTATTCCAAGTGAGTATAGTGTTAAGATAGGAGTATCCAACCTTAGAGATCCCAAAAAAAAAAATAGTCAAGTAGTCAACCAACATAATCAGCTTAAATCAACAATTACCACGACATAGATAGATTGATATGTCGAAAAGAATAAAAACAAGAGACATGAACAGGCAAAGAAAGCAATTTTCAGAAAGATTTTTAATAACTCAAGTTACTAAGCAAGCAATAGCATGATAAAAAGATAAAACAACCATTGATCAGCTCCACATTTACAGACTATCATAGAAAATATTTCCGGATTTCTTCCTCCCACTCTGCAGATGTAAGCTACACAGCGCCATCAAACCCAGCTGAATCTAGAAGTATTGCTTTGATCTGCTCAGGCAAGACTTCCTGGCCTTCCCTGCATTGCTGATAAAATAACAAATAGATACTCAAAACTTCGGATTACATTTTAAAAAGAAGATAATTGTGATTAGGCCTCATCCACAGAAAGAGTGACCCCTATAGGCTTGGTTCGTTTGAATACCATATGATCACTACCACATTTTTCTTGTTCAACAAGGCTACACCTGCTGCTGCTCAAAGCATTCAGGGATATGCATTTCAAATGAAATCAGTCTTTACTAGTTTTACAGCTTATGCAACCCATTTCACTCAAACTCTCAAGTGGGACGAAGCAGTCTTGATTGTTTAAAAGCTACAAACATGATTATTTCTTGTCTCCCTTTTATGTGCCTAGTCTTTTCATTGCCAACACTACTACGCTTTACAAAAGATGGTAATTCTCTCTCCTATTGGGATTTCCAATATTTGGTTCAAAGGTTTGGGAGAAAGAAGAGTTACTAGTAGAGTTGCTGTCCATAAATTTTTGCTCAGTTCTATGTGTATGCCCCACAAGATATATGAAGAGGTACAAGTACTTGGAATCAAGAGCAGATATTTGAATTTGCAATCGAGTATATTTTATCTTACTTTTCAAGGTCCAGGAGATGATATTCATGGAAAAATATGAAGCTTGAAGGATGATGGCCAATTAGGAACCTTACCTCAGCTCGGAATACATCCAAAGCAAACCCATTGAAACAGCTGATGACAGCTTGCTGAATGTCCAACCCAAGGTTGTCTAGGGTCCTCATAGTGGAAAGCAATAAACCAGGTCTGCGGGCACAAAACATGTGGATGCTGACAGCCCTCCCTTCTCTTGCCCGTACCTCAACCTTCCATTGCAGAAAACCAGAAATGATGAGTTAAACACAAAGCCAAATTTTAAATATTAATTAAATGGTAGAGCTAACCCCGCTCATTTAGAAGTCATATAAAAATACGTGAGAAGAGAAAGTAACCGAGAGATAGAGTGGGGTAGGGGGTTCCCTAGCAAAGAATCATCCTCTAATACTAGGTCTCTGGTTATGAGATAGTAAAGTTACTAACAAATTATATAAATTGATTACAAGAATATCCAATTCTCTCCAAGTAGGGACCATTTTTGGACATTCAAAGTTAATGACCCTGGTCATGTGTACAAGAATGGATGAATCACCGGCCCCAACTGTTTCTGATAGTACTTTAGCTATACACAATGAGTTAAATCAGTTACTCAAATTTTAAAAAATCATCTTCCCAGTTCCCGCTGCCAAACAATTATGATTGAATTTGAAGAATCCAAATTTACAAAGAAAAAAAGAATACTCTAATTTTTCACTCCCTCTTCTTTTTTCATGTTGCTGACATCAGTATGGGTATGAGTCAGAGAACCCTGTAGTTGCTTATTCCTTGCGACTTTGATTTCAATACTCAAGCTAATGTATCAAATGAGTATTTTCTTTTTTGTTTTTGAACATATTTCTAACGAGTTGAAAAACATGCATTTGTCTAGAAAATCATGCCAAGTTAACTTTGGAAAACATCCATTTCCTTCCCACCCCCACCCCCTCTCGAGGAGCAAATTAATGAGACTTACCCTTGCAGATGGATTTTTGGGGCTTGGAATTGCACTTGGGCATAGTTCTTCCTTGACACGGTGCGGAAGTGTAGGTGGAGTGGGTGTCAATGGATGGAAGCTTGATGTGGGCGTAATCATAGAGCCTGGTGGTGTTGCCTCAAGTTCATTATGAAGATCATTTATCCTTTGCAAAAGCTCCTTCAAGTAATCAATGGCATCTCCAAGTATGGAAGCTCTATCCATCTGCAGACAGAATAAAAACAATAAGATTAATAGGCTTTTCAACTTGTGGGACATAACTTGTAGATGTCTAAACGCATTTAATGTATGGCTTCACCAAGAAACTCAATGCAGTACCTGGCTCAAAATGGTTACAAACTTACAATCTTGTGTCAAAAGTGAATAACATGCCACCCTAATTTTTACACTACTAGTTCTTCTCTACAAAACAATGATGATAGATTACTCTACAAAACAATGATGATAGATTACAAAACAATGATTATAGATTACACTACTAGCATCTTTGGGCAGAGGCTTCCTTTTAAAATATACTACTAATTCTTCTAGTCAGAAGTAACAAAAAAGGAAATAAGGAGGGATAAACAACTTCTAAAATTGTACTCACAGTAAAAGATAAGATTTGAGAGATAACTTCAACAAAAACATTAAATTAGGGATGCAAGAACTTCTTTTATATAACAGTGTGACATATTGATATGCTTATATATTTATAGCAGATGAGCTTCTCTTGAATATAGTATGAATCACAAATATAAAATTAAACAGCACTTCTCACATCTGTAAAAGAATTCAATGGAAAAATACAGGTGTGACAAATAGATAGGTTCAGATATATTGATATATAGAGTACCTTGCTAATCTTGGGAACAACAGACCTAAGCATGTAGAGCCTATCATTGAGCTTCTTTCTGCGGCGCCTCTCAGCCATTAAATTCTTTGCAGGGAGACCTTTCTTTTTCCCCTTTTGATCTCCAACCGTGACAGAACTGTTGGCATTCAAATTATTTCCAATACCACCACCACTATTATCATTATTATTCATATTCCCAGTATAAGGTTCATCAGAATCATAATTAAAAGAACCCGAAATATCAATGCTTTCTTCATCAATCTCATCATTATCCTCATTGATGTTCCTCTTCCTCTTATTATCAAAATCCTCTCTCATTCCCCAATTCCCTAATTTATCAGCCTCACTAGACCCTTGGCGTAGCACAGTTCTTTTCTGATAAAGAGTGGGCTGTGCTCCAACTGGTGGTAAATTTTCAAGTCGCATCAAAACCTTAGCCCTGTTTGAAAACAGAGCATTCCCAGCAGAAGAACCCTCAAATCCATCAAACCCAATCGGATTAAACCCACCTCCAATTGGGTTGTTACAGTTATTTTCAGAAATTGGTAGCAAACGGTTAGCAGCAAAATCGGAATTTGAACCCAGTTCTAAGTTAGGCATCGAACTTATTCCATTGAAAGACATCAAAACAGGGGAATTCGAATTAGTTAAGAAAGTGGGCTCACAGGCCAAATCGAAGCTATTGTCAAAAGGAGCATTAAATAGGGAAGAGAAGCAAGATTTGGGAGGAAAAAATGGAGAATGCGACTGTGACGGGTCGAGGGTAAACGCCTGTGACGGAGAACAGGACGACGAAGAATCCATAGCTTGCAACAACAAATTACTATTATTGAATTCTGGGTGTTGATTTGTGAGGATACTTTGAGAAGGGTTTAAAGTATTATTACCAAACCACTCAGTTTCAAGCATTGATTTGAAGCTATTGAGAGATGAACCGTTCATGCCCAAGGCTTTACCTGTCTCCCCTTCGTTACTGTTTCTCGCCGTCCACAAAACTGCGTCATCTTCTTCCCCTTCCATCCATACGCCGCCGTTAGACCTCGGCAGCATTTCGAAATTCCGACAGAGAAAAAGAGAAAGCTGAAGAAGAAGAAGAAGAGGGAAAATGAAAGAACCTTTTACGGAGTAAAAAAAAAGGAGAAGAGATTAAACAAAGAGGAAAGAGTAAGAGAATCCAAGTTTGAACATTGAACTCCTTACAGTCACTACTGCGAGGTTATCTCCTATCTGTATCGGTAGTGACAGGCTGACAGCAGATACTGTTTTGGTGGTTTTAACAACTTTGCCTTCCTTTCGCAGTGTCCCAATAAAAAAGACGAAAAAGAGTAAAAGACAACTTTACCCCAAGTTTCTAAAAGGCTTTTTACTTTTTGCAAAAGTTACTTTCAAGGAAGAGATGATGATATATGTAATTTCCTTTTGACGGCAGCTAAATATATTCAGCTTCTTAAATTTAACAATTTTTATTTACCTTTTAGATAAATTTCATTTTTTTTTTCTTTGATTTTTTGCTTGTATCCCTTTTATTTTCTTTAAACTTTGTATGCAAATTTATATTTTCTTCAAATAATAATTATTATTTGTCGTTGCATGGTAAATGTTGAGAATTAATTATTTATTGGGTGGTAGTGGTGGTGGTGGTGAAATTGCATTAAAATTTAAAGAAGGTAAAGATTTGTCGTATATTAGGTTATGGTAAATGTGGATAAAATTATATTATAATTTAAACAAGCTGTGTATCGATAATATATACTAATACTAATTACTCCTATATGACACTATATTTATGTTAACCCTTGTTATCGGCAACACTATTAAATGAGAAGATATATATATATATATATATATATGATATAAATGAGAAGATATTTATATAAATGCTATATTGTGAATTTGTGATGATATATATATATATATATATATATATATATATATATATATATATATATCATCATCACAAATTCACAATATAGCATTTATCTTGTATATACTATGCATATATATATTTATAATAGTATATATCTATAGGTATAAGAGCATAGGCAGATATATAAGTTAATAAATATATATATATAAAAAAACAAATTTGATTCGAGATTTTAAGCATTTGGAGAATTATTTAAATTTAACTATATATGACAAGTAACCTCAAGTATGTTTTTAAATTGTATCTAAATATTTTTTATTTTAAAATTCCCTTTTTTAGTTTGGATTATGAATATTTATTGTAATTTGTGAACATTATTATGATAAATTCAAATTTTTTATTTAATTTTAATAAAAAAAATTAGTTAAAATTCGTCTCTGCTGAAAAAAATTGTTAGATATCCACCCATATATATCCATATATCCATATATGTATATAGAGTCCGGATCCTATACGGGATCCCGGACGTTCTTAAAATGCGGGATTTTTTTTTTTTTATTTTTTTTTTTAAAAAAATATTAAAAAAAAAATTAATATTTGATGGGCTCAATTTTTTCATAATATGATGTTTTTTGGTGTAATTTGAATACATATAACAAAATATATATGCATGCGATGCATATATATTTGTTTTGTTATATGTATCCAAATCACACCAAAAATACTATATTATGAAAAAATCAAGTTCCATAAAATATTAAACTTTTTTTTAGTTATTTTAAAAATAAAAAAAAAAAAGTCTGCATTTTAACAAAATACTGAACTCACTTTTTGATCCGATTTCTATGTATATATATATATATATATATATATATATATATATATATATATATGTCGAGGATCGGGTAAGAGAATCTCTTACTTTCTTAAAATGAGGATTTTTTTTTTTTTTTTTTTTGCTTTTTTTTTAAAGCAGCTAAAAAAGTTTAATATTATGGAATCGAAATTTTTTCATAATACAATGTTTTGGGTGTGATTTGGGTGCGTATAACAAAACATGTATGTATATGCAGTCTGAGATCGCATTCACCACTTTTTAGTATAGGTATTCAAAATACGCCCAAATATTGTATTATGAAAAAATTTGATTCCATAAAATATTAAACTTTTTTTAGTTGTTTTAAAAAAAAAAAAAAATTCTCATTTTAATAAAATAAGGGATCCCTTACTTGATTATTTCTGTATATATATATATATTATATATGCATGGATGGTAGCTGCCATTGTAATGGTGTTAATTAGATAAGTAAAAGTAAATGAGTGCAAGTAAGAGTTTGGAATAAGTTTGGTAAGGACTGCAGGGAAGCCACCAAGTTCCCCGTGACTACTTTCCCTTCACCGCACCTACCACTTCCCTTACCAGGCCACCCCCAATCAAAACTCTCTATTTCCCTTAAATCTAGACAAGTTGGACAAGGTTTATATATACACCTTTAACCGCCCCTAAATGATGAATAATCATAACATCATATCGATATTCCTTCCCTTCCAATTTTTTATAAAAAAATTTAAATAATATATTCTGGGATTTACTTTATTATTTGTTATGAGTTTTTCTTTATATTCTTATTATGAAGCATGTTTTTTTAATTCATAGAGTGATTATTAATATTATAAATAATACTCTTTCCGTTACGAATTATAAAATTAATATTAATTTTTAAAATCAATTTAACCTATTTTTTAATTAAAAATTGATTTGATTCATTTAAATTTTGAAAACAATAAATTTTATAATTAGTAGTACTTTTTAAATAGTTTATAATATTTATAATTGTATTCATATAAAGTATTTAAATTTATGTTAATTTTGAATTTGAAAATATTTAAAATTAAATTTTAAAAATTAATATTAATCTTAGAATTTAAAACGGAGGTAGTATATATTAATTATTAAAATTTTGCACTAATATTAATATCCTCCAAAGTGATGTTTAAAAAATTGAACCTTAGATTTCAGCTCTAGCCTAGCACTACAAGTCTACAACAATTCAGTCTTCTCTTACAAGTCTCCAACTATATAAAGTGCGTCATAAGAATTTTTTTTTATAAGTATAAGAGTAGGGTAGATACATAAATTAATATATTTAAATTGACAAATTAATAAAAGAGTTAAATTTGAAGAGAAAAAAAAATTTTATAAATCAATTCTGAATACAAATACAAAAAACTTCTTAATATTAAGGCTTGGTAAAATTTTAGAAGTATTTTTATATGAAATTGTTAAATCTACAATAAAAAATATTATTTCGACAATAAAAGTGTCGCTATAGATCCTATATAGATCATATAACTGTGAGGGATTGTTTGATTCAAGTTTGAATTTTTTCTGTTATTGATTCAGTTGACTGTGGTTAGTGTTTATTTGATCTGGTTGGGTTTTTGTTTTTGGATTGCTTGATCTTGAATTGAAAATATGATCATTTTGGTTGAGTAGTTTATGTTTTTTATTGTGATAATTTACCATGATTTTGTCTTATTTTATAATGAGAAATTGAAAATAGAAAATGATTATGAGCCTTTAGCAATCCCTCATTTTTAGTTGTTATAATCACTTTACTTCCTTTCATCTAACTAACAGGCCTTGTAAAATTTTTGGTTTTCTGAGTATAAATTTTGGATGGTTTGTTTCTCTTATTTTAAGTAAAATTTATTTGAAACTTATAAAAAGATATTTATACTTTGAAATTAATTCATAATTTTATTTGAATATAAAAAGTTAATTTGGTTTGATACTTTTTGCATTTGGACAATTATTCAAATTGAAATATAACAAGTAAATGAAGTAAGTTTTTAAATATATTTTTATTTGAAATCCTTTTTAATTTAGATTGTAAATATTTATTATAATTTGTAAACATTATTATGATTAATTAATATTATAATTAGTTTTAAATTTTTTTATTTAATTTTAATAAAAAAATTAATTAAAATTCATTCATACTAAGAAAAATTTGTTAATCCGCCCGTGCATGCATGCATGGCAAGTTATAAATCATAAACAACCACTAATCATATCTCTCTCTCTCTCTCTCTCTTCGTGAAATACTACTACTACTATTTACAATTAAATTATTAAAATACATTATTTGATCCATTTTTTGTGTTGTTTGATAATCATGAAATGATGGCTTTTGAATAACACACGTGGCAAACATGCAAACTCATTTCCAAAACATACGTACCACGTAGTAATGAAATGATCAAGGGGAAAAAATGCCAAAAAAACTGCATACATTGTTTACCACGCTTGTTTTGATCAGACAAAATTACATACTTGGAGGAAGAGACGCCCATCCCCCATACCAAAATATTGGACTACCATATGGTTGTGCTATGAATAATTGAATACATATATATATATATATACATGATTCATTTATAGTTAAAGTTGTTGTAAGGGTAAAAAAAAATTTATAATAAATTTTAATCATTTAATCGTGAATTGAACGGTAAAAAAGGATTTTTAATCCGTAGTTTAATACTCTATATAGGTATACGGAATATTATGATGCCCAAAATATTTTTTGTCAATCTATAATATAATATTGTGGACGGTAGGTATGATATCGTTTAATACTGCAGACTTAAGTCCTTGAATGCAGACTTGAAGGTCTTGAAGAAAACGTCGTTTTTGGTTGGCCCGTTTACAATTTAATACTGTGAGCGTTAGGTAACTCCCCTTAAAGACGACACTGTTTTTGGTCGGCCGTCCGTAGAATAAAATTGGGGACGTTGAGTTTGATATAATTCAAATGGCGTCGTTTTACCCTTAACTATCTATCCACATAACTTAACTGCAGACTCTGAGTGTTATATTCTATAATGACTGGAATTTCTTCCTCACATATCTAGACTACCTCTGCAATTTCTTCCTCATATATATATATATATATATATATATACGTGTGTGTGTGTGAAATAATTCATATCATGTATTTGCTATGGATGAAAAATGGATAAATAGCATCAGAACCATATATTTCATAAATTAAGGGTTGAGATTTAAAAGGCAAATTCGCCATCCTCTAGTTCAACTAGCGGATGCATAAAAAAACTTTTCTGACCAAATTGCCCCCAGGTCTCGTTAACGCCTTGGATTTCAAATTATGTTTTTAGCCATCCGCTAGTTCAACTAGCGTAATTCGAAAAGTGAATATTACACACGCAAACATTAAGCAGCAAATCTCAGATCCAAGGCAATATATCCTAAATATTACGCTAGAAATATCAGATATGTAATATCAGATCTCGAATATTAAGCATCAAATATGAGATCCAATTAAGCAGCAAATATTAGATCCATGGCAATCCCAAATACAAATACGTTCCCAAATATTTTTAGATATATATATCCGCTAGTTGAATTGGCCACTTCAGTTTTCGAACTTGGCAATACTGAGAAAGTTTCACATGCAAAAAAACTCAGCAGGCAAGACAGGATTGAGTTGGGGCGATTGTTAAAGGATGCTGTATGTGACGCCCCAAAAATTAGGTATACATCACCCATCTTGGGTGCGTCGGATCGTACATAGTATGAAATTCAAATCTGACTTACTAATACAACTGTCGCAGTATAATAATCGACAAAAACATAACTGTGAGTTTGAATACAATTATTGTCTACTAGAGATTATACAAACTCAAAAGGAGTCCTCATTACAATTATTAACACATTATTTCACGGGAATAGTGAGGGACTACTAATGTTATCCTCTAGAGGCCAATCACTCCGTTTCTCGACTAGTCCCCTCGCTATGTTCTCATTTCAAAGAAGAAAACGGTGAAAGAAAAAGGGTGAGCTCAACTAGCCCGATAAGAAATATTATGACTAAGATAATGCGAGAATAAATTATCGTTAGCCTTCAATGATGTTAAAAACGATAAAATATAACAACATCAAGTTTAACTGCGGTAGAACAAGTAATCCATTAAAAGAGTCAAGTAGAGAATAAAATCTACTATCTTTTATGATTTAAAAGGTTTTCATGACTTTTATCATTTGGACTCGGGTTAATAAATAATCCACATCATCGAATCACCTCTCTGCATTACTGACGAGAATATTCTTTAGTATCACGACCACAAATTATCCATGACTACTGACCAAGGACATTCGTGTATTCATTAATGGTCAAATGATCATGCCAACAATCGTCCATCAATGCACTACTACGGGCCAATGATAACTTTTACCACATCATTTGTAACATTACGGTCATGATTACAATCGATAATCCTCAGTCGTAATCATACCAAGTCCATCTATGCATTTTCTGAAGTCACGATGACTTTCAACATAATATAAACAAGAGGATGATGACAATGATATAAGAATTCAATAAAACAAGTTCAAGAATTAATTTATCCGAGGAACTAATAATGTCCAAATTGTCAACATGATAATCTTTTTTAGAGAGTAAAATTCAAGAATGATCGGAAGAATATTTCCATGAAAAGATCTTAGATGAAGCCTTGAAATATCGAGGATATTCTACTAATTTCATGGAGTATAGAAGTCAAAACTTTAACCAACCGAGTATAATAAAGAATGGAATAACAAAAGAAATCACCATGCGTGCGATACTTGGCGTAGGCGAGTTTATTCCAACGAGAATAATAATAACGGAACCAGTCGAGCAAAAATTTGCACCGGCGGGATGTTCCAACAGAATAATAAAGATGGAACCAGTCCTGTAAAAACACACGCATGGGATGTTCCAACGAGAATAATAATAAAGACGGAACCGGTCCTGTAAAAAAAACAAATGATAGGATGTTCCAACGAGAATAATAGAAGAATGTCACCAAGTATAGGTAAACAGCGTATACGAGTTATTCCAATGAATAATAAGCAATGAAATAACAACAGATTCTCTTCATGAATAAGAAAGAATAACACCCTTACATTAGTAGGAGATTGAATACTCCAATAGTGTAATATGAATACTCATCTTCTTTCTCTTTATTCTCTACTATACTTTCTCTCTCTATAGCTTGAATGAATTAAGTGAAAATAATGAAGCACTAGGCCTCTATTTATAGAAGATTTCTAGCTTAGCACTTGAAATGTGAAAAGGCAAGTGGCTTGACGATTGGTGATGTGAAAAAAAAGTGGTTTGACGCAGCATAATGTGAAACACCAAGTGGTTTGACGCCTGTAATGTGAAACGACAATTGGTTCGACGCCTGTAATATGAAACGACAAGTGGTTTGATGTCTGGTAAAGGTAATTACTATTAACGAAGGTAATTACTATTGACGAAAGTAATTACTATTGACGAAGATAATTACTATTGACGATGGTAATTACTATTGACGAAGGGATTCTTAGATGACATATGGGCCCCCCCATAAAATAACCAAACTTAACACAAACGTCTCATAATAGACTCTTTATATACATCAAGGATTGAATAAATATTACCACAAATCATTTTATTTTTAATCAACACATATTTAATCTTTCAACAATTATTAATCATTTATAACTTGCGTCTCAATTATTGATTTAATAATATAACATATTATATAGATGATACTGTGATAATAATTAAATCAATAATATAAGAGATATGATGCAACAATTACTATAGCAATAATTGAGTATAGCTGAGTGACTTCTCACGTAAGCATCGATAATCAATCAGGTGTCTTCTTATAACGACCATACGCGTATTCTTTATACTTTTACTATCTAGGGTAGTTCAGCGGTTTTAACGGTATCACCTCCGTAGTTATTTTCATAAAGTATTTTTGTCGTTTTTCTCGATCCGAAATGATAATTCCGTTAATGGGATCCACCAATGATTGTCTTGGTCGTCATTTAATATATTTCCCGACAAAGAATATTCCCAGAATAAATCGAATATTTTATAACAACATGCTTACTTTGCAAAATTTATAAATATTACCCATAACTATAACATTATATCAAATTTACTCTATAATATTTAAAAATAATATTTATAGAAAATTCATCTTTATTTATAAAAGTTGGGGTCTTACACTGTAAGTTTGTACGATTGGGTACTTGCACAGAGTCTGAACTTGTTGGCAGATCCACAGACTCTTAATGATGCCTTGTGCATTTCACTTGATTCAATTTGGTTTTTGACCACACAAGAGGAGTTAGATGGGATAACTGGACAAATTAAGACGATTATTGCTAATGGTGCTTATGACTTCACAAGAGTTGCTCTTAGAAATTCGTTCCTTGCATCATCTGTCTCTTCTTGCCAAAGTCAAACAATGAGCCTTGCAGATACTGTGTCCGTAATGGCACAACAACAATATAATTGTTCATGATGAACACTATTTGGGAGCAAATACATGAGACTGAAACATATATAATTTCAAAGCCAAGGCGTTAATGAGACTTGGTGTAAGACCCCGAATTTTATGAAATAAAAGTATTCAATTTTTCTTATAATTACAATTCAGTAAATGGTTAAATTGATAAAAAGTTAAAGTTAAGGGTGATATATGAAATTTTTTCAAAATAAGCAAGTGGTTATAAAATACTCATTTTTGTTTCGGGAATATTCGTTTAGGCGTGAAATATTCTTCCGTCGGGAATATTCATAATGACAATGCCTTGACCTTTTATGGGCCCCATAATGAGAATAAGCTGTCGGATGAAAGAAAACGACAAATTAAAGTTTTTATAAATAACAGGCGTAATCGTTACTGGAATTAACAATTGTTGGAATACTCGGTGGGTAAAAGTAAAGTAATCTGGCGTTGTTGCACAAATGGCACACCAGTATTGCTGCATGATTTTTTGAATTATTGATTCTTACGTAAAAGGCCTTACTCAATAATTATTACGATAATTCTTTGTTAATATTTTATTTTTGATTCAATAATTCTTTGCGTTGATATTTTATATTGTTGTTGTTTTAATAATTATCAACGCACAAAGATTTTCCATTATCAAATCAATAATTCATATTATTTGAATAATATTATTAGATAACATTATTGGCAATGTCTAGAAAGTTCTGTCTAAGGAGAGGTTTGGTCACCTAATTGCGCGCCAGTAAGGAGAAATTCTTATTGAAAAACCCCCTCTTTCCTGGGAACTGCCTGGTTGTCATTATTGTGATTCTGTAATATTATTTGTGAATAATTAATTATTAATTTATATGATGAGGAAAATATTGATTTTATGTGGATATAGATGGAGAAAATTTTTAATATGACAATTGTTGAAAATTAATATTTTATCTTTTTCTGATAAAATAATTTATTTTAATATATTAATATATTTTAATAATATAATAATGGTGATATTTTTACTATGAATGTGAGATATATGAGTATATGAGGAGAAAGAGTATTTTTGTTGCAAAAGATGTTTTAAACATGTTAAACATGTCGGTAGACCCCATTTTTTTTACTGAAATTTGATTATAGTCTGAAAAATCGTCCGTTTATGGATTTTGGTCAATTTCTGTTTGGAATTTGGAAAAACTTTCTTCTGCAAAGTTGTAGACAATTGAATTTCCTATAAAAAAATGCGAGATTTGAATTTTCTGATAAAATAGCTATTTATTATGAATTATTGAAGTTCCGGATTAATTGATTATCATTTTTTAGAAGTTTTAAATATTTTTTGTTAGAAAAACGTTTTTATTGTTGGCCCATGTGTTGTTAGATGTTGAAATTGGAAGTCAGTGTGCGTAGGAATTTAATATATATATATATATATATATATATAATATTTTTTTATTAAATTTTACTAACTTTGGTGTTCAAGAATTTTCCTATAAATAGGGTGCTTGGGTTAGAATTGAAATTCACACCGAAACTACATTTTCTCTCTTCTCTCTCTATAATATCGAGCGTATTTTGTGAGTATTTTAGTACTTCGAGTATTGCTATCTGGTGCAAGTTCTTTTTTAGCACTATATCCAAATTATTCGGTTAAAAGTTATTCTTTCTAAGGTAAGGGAGGTTATTTTCTTCTAAAATGATATTATTTCTTCAATATCATTATGCGAATGTTGGTTGGAAATTTTATCAAATTTAGAACTTTTTCATGTCGGGGTTACTATTCATGAGTTACTATTCACGAGTTACTATTCATGAGTACTATTCACGAGTTACTATTCACGAGTACTATTCACGAAACGTGATGTATTTTTTGTGAAATTTCTATCTTTTGGTGTCGGAGTTACTATTCACGTATACTGACCTTTATTCACGAATCTGACCTTATTCAATTCAAAAAATGAAATTTCTTCTTTTTGTCCAAAATATCTATTCTGGATATTATCTTTGATTGGATCTATGTTTTGGTCTTCATTCTTGAATTTTACTCCACTCTGGTTATTTATAAAGTATTTTTGAACGGGAATTGTTTAAAGTACGAATCCTTAATATTTGTTCTTTTGTTTCACTGGATTCGTTTTCTTTAAAATATTTTTCATCATCCTCAGTCCTAAAAGATGATATAACTGAATATCTTTGGCTTGTAGTGCAAAGATGAATGATTTCTGATGAATATCTTTGGCCCGTAGTGCAAAGATGAACAAGTGTTTAGATGAACATGACCAACTGATAAATATCTTTGGCCTGTAGTGCAAAGATGACTTGTTGATGAATATCTTTGGCCTGTAGTGCAAAGATGATTTGTTGATGAATATCTTTGGTAGTAGTGCAAAAGATGAATTTATTAATGGGATTATGAACATAAAGCGTGATTTGGTATAACCATAATCTTTGATGTTTCGTGATGAAAATTATCTTTGTCTGAATGAGAAAAGGAATTTAGAACTATAATTACGATTATGAGTTATACATGTGATTGTGGGCGAGGAATTGTTGATTGATGTTCTGAGGTTAAAACATTGTTGGTGGACTTTTAACATGGAGAAGATAATAGAATTTATAGTCTATTTGACTCTTCTAATGGATTGCTCATTCATTATATGAACTATGGTTGAAAAGTTTTATCATCTACCATATGTTCTAAATCTACGATTTATTCTTTGTTGAAGGCTATTGATAATTTATTTATTTTTAGTCATGATATTCTTTCTTGAGCTAGTTGTGCTCACCCTTTTGCTTTACTGATTCCTTTCGGGTAATAAAAAGTGTAAATTTGGTCGAGCGGGGATAACAAGGAATATAAGCGGTGAATATAGATGTTGAGGTGAGGTGAATTTAACTTGGAAGGTGTTTTGCCACTATCATACAAGATGTCTAATGACATACAACCTCGTGTCATCATAAAGACGAGTTTGTCTTCATCCACTTCTTGAATATATTTACAAGCACTACCTATATAATCTTGGTGTTTATTTGGAGTTTAATTCCCAATTAGAGGCAGTGGAGATAATGATATGTCGAGAAGACTCATCATTGGGAAGAATATGATAGTAATCTTCTCATTTTTCTTTGGGGTCTATTAGGTCAACCAAGGATAATTACATGGCCATATGATATCTACCATAACCTAAAAAGCATGGCCTCCCATATACGAAGGTTTCTTGAGCACTTCCCAAAGATTCTAATTTTTAAAACAGTTTTTGACTATATCTTTATGTAAGGTGTCATTGTGACGTGCTACAGTTGGTATATATTTGTATCCAAACTCACAGCATATGTGTTGTTGTATTTTGCACGACAATTGTTGTAATAAAGTTGTAGTTGTTTTCCGTACCATGTATTTGGCGACTCATAATGGGTTGGATGGAATGGACCTATTTTGGGGTCGTTACATTTGGTATCAGAGCTTAGGGATATGATCTCTGGCGGAGATCGGGATTAGAACTTGGAGGGGAGAGATGAGTAAATCCTTCACTAGTGTGTCCTACCAAAGCTTAATTATTGGTCGGTCATAATATACGGATATTATGTGATATGTTAATTTGTTTAATTAACCCTTGTTTATGGCAGTATTTGAGAATGACAACTGAGAATGCTAACAATGAAGTGAATGAGACTGTGGGGATACCTCTAATCATTAACCATGATAATGTGATGTCAGACGAAGAAAGAATTAGAGATATCCATGTGGTGAGTGAAGAATTGATAGTTAGACCCTTAGATAGTCATGAGAGGTAACAAATGAGAGTGAGGCGGAAGAGGAAAAAAAGGTACACGAGGAGAGTTTATTAGAGGTATTATATGATCAAAATATAGAATTTCAAAATCGTATTCATGAGTTAGAAGAAGCGGTGAAGAACGACGACGGTCGTGGAGCAAAAGGATCTGACAATTCAAGCTTGTGTTACCCGATATGTGATGCTGAGAATGAAGCATTCTTTGGCGGTATAAGATGATAAAGATGGAATCGAGATGAAAGAAGGAAAAAGCGAGCGAGTGAGAATAAGTGATGCATGGGCAAAAGCCGCACGACACGTGGATATTGTGGAAAGAGATGTCCGATCTAAGAAGGCTAAAATAGATGATATGAATTTCTCTTTTTGGAAAGCAATTGGGAGAACGCAACATCGAGTTTTGAATTACCCTGTACAGATTGGTTAACCTGAATTCGATATGGATCGAAGATTGATGATTCAGATCATGAATCGAATCGAGACTGACGAAGGCGATTGAGGAGGAATATGTCCTATAGAAAAGCATATTCCAACGGTAGTGATGACGCCAAATGCTGCCCCAAACAAGTCAAAGCCGAGTAGTTCGAGGGATAGCGGTTGTCATGACTTCCCAACAAATGAGGAACCCAAATGAAGTTATCACGGGAGATGAGCAATGGAGAAATCATGATGACCCGGGAGATATAATCTGAAATGAAAGCAAGGTATTCTCAACTTTTCGAAATACCAGGTACGTAAATTTCGGGGACAAAATTTCATAAGGAGGGGAGATTGTAAGACCCCGAATTTTATGAAATAAAAGTATTCAATTTTTCTTATAATTATAATTCAGTAAATGGTTATATTGATAAAAAGTTAAAGTTAAGGGTGATATATGAAATTTTTTCAAAATAAGCAAGTGGTTATAAAATACTTCATTTGTTGTGGGGAATATTAGTTTGGTGGTGAAATATTCTTCAATGGGGAATATTAAATACGACGGTAGCGACCTTTTGTGGGCCCCATAACGAATAAGCGTCGGAAGAAAAAAATGACAAATTAAAGTTTTTATAAATAATTACGTAATCGTTCTGATTAACATCTGTTGGAATACCCGGTGGGTAAAGTAAAATGTCTGTTATTATTGCGCGATGGCACTTACGGTATTATGCGATATTTTTGAATTATTGATTCTTACGTGAAAGGCACTACTCAATAATTATTACGATAATTCTTGCTCAATATTTTATTTTGATTCAATAATTGATCGTTGATATTTTATATTATTGTTGTTTTAATAATTGTCATTTGCACGATTTTTCCATTATCAAATCAATAATTCATATTATTTGAATAATATTATTAGATAACATTATTGGCAATGTCTAGAAAGTTACATAAGGAGAGGTTTGGTCACCTAATTGCTTGCCCGATGAAGGAGAAATTCTTATTGAAAGCCCCTCTTTCTGAGGCGGCTTTGTTGTCATTATTGTGATTACGTAATATTATTTGTGAATAATTAATTATTAATTTATATAATGAGAAAAATATTGATTTTATGTGGATATAGATGGAGAAATTTTTTAATGTTACAATTATTGAAAATTAATATTTTATCTTTTTCTGATAAAATAATTCATTTTAATATATTATTATATTTTAATAATATAATAATGGTGATATTTTTACTATGAATGTGAGATATATGAGTATATAAGGAGGAAGAGTATTTTTGTTGCAAAAGATGTTTAAAACATGTTAAACATGTCGGTAGACCCCATTTTTTTTTTTCTGAAATTTGATTATAGTCACGTAAAATCGCTTGGTTTATGAATTTGATCAATTTCATTTGGAATTTGGAAAACTTTTCTTACGCAAAGTTGTAGAGAATTGAATTTCCTATAAAAATCGCGAGATTCAATTTTTACGATAAAAGGTCTATTTATTATGAATTATTGAAGTTAGGATTAATTGATTATCATTTTTGGAAGTTTTAAATATTTTTTGTTAAAAAAGCGTTTTTATTGTTGGCCCATGTGTTTGTTAGATCTTTTGAAATTTGAGGTCAAGTCAGTATGCGTAGGAATTTAATATATATATTAATATTTTATTAAATTTTACTGCTTTGGTGTTAAGAATTTTTCTATAAATAAGGTCTTGGGTTAGAATTGAAAATCACACCGAAAACTACTGATTTCTCTCTCTATAATATCGGCGTATTTTGTGAGTATTTTAGTACTTGAGTATTATTTATACTGTGCAAGTTCTTTTAGCACTATATCTAGTATTCGATCGAAGTATCTTATTCTTTCTACGAGGTAAAGGGGTTATTTTCTTCTAAAATGATATTATTTTTTCAATATCATTATGCCAGAATGTTGGTTGGAAATTTTTATCAAATTTGGAACTTTTTCATGTCGGGATTACTATTCACGAGTTACTATTCACGAGTTACTATTATTCACGAAACGTGATGATATTTTTATGAAATTTCTATCTTTTGGTGTCGGAGTTACTATTCACGTATACGACACTATTCACGAATACGGCACTATTAACCGAAAAAATGAAATTTCTTCTTTTTGTCCAAAATATCTATTCTGGATATTATCTTTGATTGGATCTATGTTTTGGTCTTCATTCTTGAATTTTACTCCACTCTGGTTATTTATAAAGTATTTTTGAACGGGAATTGTTTAAAAATCACGAATCCTTAATATTTGTTCTTTTATTTCACTGGATTCGTTTTCTTTAAAATATTTTTCATCATCCTCAGTCCTAAATGATGATATAACTGAATATCTTTGGCTTGTAGTGCAAAGATGAATGATTTCTGATGAATATCTTTGGCCCGTAGTGCAAAGATGAACAAGTGTTTAGATGAACATGACCAACTGATAAATATCTTTGGCCTGTAGTGCAAAGATGACTTGTTGATGAATATTTTTGGCCTGTAGTGCAAAGATGATTTGTTGATGAATATCTTTGGCCGTAGTGCAAAGATGAATTTATTAGTAGGATTATGAACATAAACTGTGATTTGGTATAACCATAATCTTTGATGTTTCAGGTGATGAAAATTATCTTTGTCCTGAATGAGAAAAGGAATCTAGAACTACAATTACGATTATGAGTTATACATGTGATTGTGGACATGAATTGTTGATTGATGTTACAGGGTTAAAACATTGTTGGTGGACTTTTAACATGGAGAAGATAATAGAATTTATAGTCTATTTGACTCTTCTAATGGATTGCTCATTCATTTATGAACTATGGTTGAAAAATTTTATCATCTACCATATGTTCTAAATCTACGATTTATTACTTGTTGAAGGCTATTGATAATTTATTTATTTTTAGTCATGATATTCCTTCTTGAAGCTAGTTGTCTTCACCCTTTTGCTTTGATTCCTTTCGGTAATAAAAGTGTAAATTTGGGTCGAGCGAGGGGATAACAAGGAATAGAGCGGTGGTCTATATAGATGTTGAGGTGAGGTGAATTTAACTTGGAAGGGTGTTTTGCCACTATCATACAAGATGTCTAACGACATACAACCTCGTGTCATCATAAGACAGGGTTGTGCTCATCCACTTGCTGAGTATATTTACAAGCACTACCTATATAATCTTGGTGTTTATTTGGAGTTTAATTCCCAATTAGAGACAGTGGAGATAATGATATGTCGAGAAGACTCATCATTGGGAAGAATATGATAGTAATCTTCTCATTTTCTTTGGGGTCTATTAGATTCAACCAAGATAATTACGTGGCCATATAATATCTACCATAACCTAAAAGCATGGCCTCCCATGTACGAAGGTTTCCTTGAGCACTTCCCAAATATTCTAATTTCTAAAACAGTTTTTAACTATACCTTTATGTAAGGTGTCATTGTGACGTGCTACAGTTGGTATATATTTGTATCCAAACTCACAGCATGTGTGTTGTTGTATTTTGCACGACAATTGTTGTAATAAAGTTGTAGTTGTTTTCCGTACCATGTATTTGGCGACTCATAATGGGTTGGATGGAATGGACCTATTTTGGGGTCGTTACACTTGGGGGCAATTTGGTCCGAATTTTTTTTATGCGTCCACTAGTGGATGACGAATTTGCCTTTTAAATCTCAATCCTTAATTTATGTAATGTATGGTTATGATAATACTTGTCCATTTTTCATCCATAGCAAATATATACTATGGATCATTTCGTTGTTGAATACACTCCAAATAATTGTATACAAAGATTTTTTTTATACATCAACGAATGATTTTTGGTAATTTTCATTATTATTTGCTTACATTTATTATGTTTCAATATATTGGTTTGATTTAGAGTTATTTTGTTTTCACTATTGTATAGTTCATACATAATTTTGTATTTTTGTTTTAGTTTGAAAAAATGGATTTCATTCCCGGACTGATCGATAATACACTGTTGTGGGACCAAATTAAACATATTTCAACAATTGTATGGAACAATCCCCATTTTATGTGTTCCTTAAGAACTGATGAGAGTGGATGCTCTTTGCATATGTGAGTTTTAAATGATGCCTCAAAATAATTATTAAAGCAATGGAGTTTTGAGGTATTTGTAAACACCAATGTTTGTAATCAATTAGATGTTTCATTGATAGAAGTATTGGTGGAGTGAGACAAACACATCTCACTTTCCAACGGGTGAAATGAAAATTAACTTAGAAGATGTTTTTTTTTCATTTTAGGATTACCGGTTATAGGGGAACCTATTACATGTACATTAATTAAAAATTCAATACAACTCTTAGAACCAAGTGAATTTACTAGATACATATTGGAGGGAGATAAGTTTTACCACTGAGGGAGATTATTTTGTCATGGTTGGCTAGTAGATTTTGCCAACTTTCAAAAGATGCAAACATGAAAATGGTGGTTACTTACGCCAAAACTTATGTATTGTTTGTTATTGGGAAGATATTATTTCCTACATCAAACTACGATGTGGTGTATGCGAGATATCTTCTATTTCTCAAAAATATTGATCAAGTGTCTGCCAACGCATAGGGATCAACAATTTTGTCATGTTTATATAGAAGTTTACACAGAGTCACTCGAATCAACACAAAGAACATCGATGGTTGTTTAACCCTTTTTTGGGCATCTTATTGCTTACAATTATAGTTATAGTCATATAGTCATTTCATAAAGTAGTTGTGATTATTTAACATGTTAATTTATCACACAGGTTTGGGCTTACAAATACCTTTCCATCGATATGTCTAATTATAAAAATGGCCTCGAACAGTGGTTGCCTCGTGTAAGAGTATAGGCCTACCGAAGAAATAAAAAGACATCACAAGACAATAGAAGACTATACCCCCATTATAATTAATTTTTTTATAGAGGCGAAATTGATTTGATGACTGCTGCAATGATATGATGGATGCTATATGCGACGTTTAATCATTGTGTGGCATAAGGGTATCAAACAGTTTGGTATGGTGAGGCCTCACGTATTCCCCTAATTTTGTCGGATCGGGTATTGAGACAAGTTGGAAAATTTTACAAGATATTCTAGAGGTGCCGATAAATATGACCGAACTAAGGCGGGAGAGGAAAGGGATCCATACAAGAAATTATATTGAGTAGTGAAGATTATATTGCCACGCGGTACACATGACAAGACATTCTTTTGAACTTTGTGGTGGCAACCAGACAATCAGTTACTTTGGCTGATTATCTGAAGTGGTATCAACAGATGACTCGTTCATCCTTTGATAAGCACGTGCATACAGAATATCCACTGATGATCCATTATCAATCATCATCCACTTCATATCCAACGAACCCACCTGTGTAGTAATTACCAAAGCTCCCTTGTGTGGTTCAATTGGTTCTAAAGGGAAATCATCATCAGTAAAAGAGATCTCCAAACCCGGGTACGTCGTTTCATACCTTACAGGTTTGTCCATCACTAACATTATCGCAACCAGATATCCACGTCTCTTCCTCCCAGCAACCTTTCCCACAGTTCCACCGGTGATCACATCCACCACCTGACGTGTCACTTGAGTCTGATCTGGCTGTACGGGCAGACTGTTCTGAACAGCTTCCTCCTGACAACATCACGATCTCTAGCTTGAGACTCTACTGGGGCACCTTTTGGTCCAAACCGCTCATGGATGCTTTTTGATGGCCCTAGTTTGTCTTTAACAGACCCTCTTTGGCGATAAGAACCTTCTGCTGTCGGTTGTCCTACACCTGTAACTGTCCTATTGTTCTCCATGATCTTAGATGCAGGAAGTTAATGATTGTGATTGAAAATCCAGCAACACTAGACACCCCTCCTTTTAGCGCCAATGTTAACGCCAAGATCGGTCCACGCGCTCCAATCACCAAAACGCATCCAATCTTGCACAAAAATGAGTAAACATCGAAAGCTTGACGGCTTGGGCCGCCGAGGGATAGCTCCGGTGTGAGAATAAGTACAGGCTGATATAAGGTTAACAATGGAGGCTTAATGCTCTAGTGCTGGAAAGTAATAATTTGCATGTACCTTAGAATCAATGAAAAGTCTTGTATTTATAATGTTCTCACCACCTTCATGCAATCATTCTCCGAATCAGATTAAGGTGCTCACCCATACAACCATTCCTTAATAGGATTGCACCAAATCTCCTAAAATTAAAGAAGTTTATCTATATCCCAACACTCCCTTCCATATCTAGAGATCAAATAGAATTAGGAACCTTAACCCACAAATCCTCCGTCCATCAAAACACCCTCTGGCCCAAGCCCACATGACGTCATAGGGCTTCCGACCCATTATAAAACATAAGCCCGAATATCCTGGGCCCAACAGTAGTAAATATGAAATTCATCATAATAGCCATAATCGTTGCTGCTCAGTTGTCTAAAAAATATATCAGTGTATGTGACGCCCCCAAAATAGGTATACATCACCCATCTTGAGTCGCCAAATACATGGTACAAAATTCAAATACAACTTAATAATACAACTGTCGTGTAAAATACGACAAAAAATAAAGCGAGAGTTTTAATACGAATATTGTCTTACAGCGATATCCAACTCAAATGGAGTCCTCAATACATTTATTATCACAATATTTCCTCCGTTCTCGATTAGTCCCATTCGTTCTCATTTCACAAAGAGAACAATGAAAGCAAAAAGGTGAGCTCAACTAGCGGTAAAAAATATTATGACTAAGATAATGCATAATAATTTATCGTTAGCCTTCAACGATTGTTAAACCGATAAAATATAACATACATCAAGTTTAATCTGCGGTGAACAAAGTAATCCATTAGAAGAGTCAGTAGAGCGTAAAATCTACTATCTTCTATGATTTAAAAGATTTTCATCACTTTTATCGCGAGAGACTCAAAAAAAATAATCCACATCATCGAATCATCCTCGCACTACTGGCCAGGATATTTTTTAGTATCACGACCACAAATTATTCATGCACTACGGGCCAAGGATATTCGTGTATTCATCAATGGTCATGATCATGCCAACAACTCGTCCATCAATCGATACTACTACGCCAATGAGAACTTTTACCACATCATTTGTAACATTACTATCATGATTATCTTTGAATAATCCTTGGTTATAATCATACCAAGTCCATCTATATGCACTACAGAGCCACGGATGACTTTCAACATAATATAAACATGAGGATGATGACAATGATATAAGAATTCAATAAAACAAGTTCAATGATAAATTTTTAAAGATTTATAATTTAATTTATCCAGAATTCCATATTGTCCAAATTGTCAACATGATACTGCTTTGTGGAGTAAAATTTAAGAATGATAACAAAAATGATTTGGACCGAAAAGAAATTAATTTTTGTTATGAATAGTACTCGCAATTAATAGTACACAGTGAATAGTATCCCGTGAATAATACTTCTTGAATAATACTTTCAAATAAATAGTACTTTGTGAATAGTACCGTGAATAGTACTTTTGTGAATAATCTCAGATAAATGAATAGTACTCATGGACGATTTCGTGAAAAACTTAAAATTTAACAAGAATGTGTTGAAAATATCTTTGTGAAGCGATACTAGATGAAACGCAAATTTCAAGGATATTCTACTAATTTCACGGGATATAGAAGCAATACTTTAACCGAATGATGGTATAAGTAGGAATACGAGACGAAATAATATTACTCACATACTACAGAGTATGGAAGAAAATATTATTCCAATGAATACTGAACAAAATAATATCCCTTACCTCAGAAGAAATTTGGATCTTTTGGAATAGTGAGGTAGCAGACTTCTCTTCTACTTTCTCTCTAAAGCTTCTTTCTCTATAAATGGTCTTGTGAGTCTTAGTGAATTGGTGAGAATGAAAGAAGAATGAGTTTCTATTTATAGGAAAATATAATTTCGATAATTGCACGTTTTGGGGCTCAAAATATTACAGTATAATACCTTCATCTTTTTCTTCATTTTTAATTTTGTCATGCAAGTATTATCAAACTTGCACCACCTCCCCTAATAGTACATCTTGTGAATCAATAGTACAATCATGCGAATTAATAGTACAATCATGTGAAAAAATAATTACAGTATAGTACCTTCATCTATACCTCCATTTTTAATTTAGTCATGCAAGTATTATCAATCTTGTACCACCTCCCCTAATAGTACATGTATGTGAATCAATAGTACACACATGTGAACAAATAGTTATAAACATGTGAATTAATAGCAATTAATTGCTCATTTATCCGATTAATTACCCGATTGGTCAATATAGCCTCTAGACATCCATTATTATCGAAATAGATGTCGATTTCCACTAACACTAATAATCCTAACATAATGGAAATATCAAATTTATCTTTAATCAACACTAACTTATTCATCATTAATATTATAACTCATAATATTTAACAACCAGATCATTCCAAGGAAATATGGGGCTTTCCGATAAGGATTTCTCCCTATTGGCGTGCAATTAGGTGACCAAGCCTCTCATTGACAGAATTTTTTAGACATTGTCAATATTACAAATAATAATATGAATAACTTTGTCATCTCAATTATTGATTTAATAATATAAAATATTATGCATATGACACTGTGATAATTATTGAATCAATAATATGAAAGATATTATGCAGCAATAATTGAGTATAACTGAGTGACTTCTCATGTAAGCATCAATAATCAATACCGTGTGCTACTATGCAACCACACGTATTACTGTACTTTTACCACCGGGTAGTTCAATAGTTTAACGGTAAAACTTTCGCCATTATTTTTATAAAAAAATAATTCTGTCGTTTTCTAACTACGACAATACTTTCGTTGTGGGGTCCACCAATGATTGTGTCGTCGTACGAATATTCCCTGTTAAAACGAATATTCCCCGACCAATCGAATATTATATAACCACTTGCTTACCTTGCAAAATTTGTAAATAATACCCACAACTATAACATTATATCAAATCCACACCATAATATTCAAAAATATATTTCGAGAAAAAATTAATCTTTATTCATAAAAATTGGGGTCTTACAGCGTAATTGGTTGTTTATAAATTCATCTATTTGTACGTAGAAATGTAGGTTAAAACGTTAACCTATTAGGTTAGTCTATACCATACTTATTAACTCATCAACCCTTTTAAATTTAAATATTTTAATAGAGTAGTCACCATTAACCACATTTTTTTTAGTAGAAGATTCGCTCAATTCTAATACTACTCCACTACGCCCGAGGCAAACGACCCGAAACAAACGTGGGAGTATCCCAGAGACATCATAATCCAAGTTATGGAGCAGGGCCATTGAAAGGTGATGTGAAGGAGGGTGATTTAGTGACAGTTGATTTTGAAGATGAAATTATATTTTTCTGAGAAGAAATTTATAGGGGTGTGATTAACTTCTGGGGTTATATTATGTGATTCAGCCAAATATGGTTGAATATTAATGTTTATGGTTAAATCAATGCAGAGGGCTTGAGAACTCAACTATTTGTTTGAATCCAAATTCAAGGAGAAGGTTGTCATATCAGTAGGGCTGAGCATTCGGTTATAATCGAATCGAACCGAATAGTTTATTTGACTATAAACGAAAACCAAAATTAACACTATTTTATATATCCGATCTGGTAACAAGATAACCAAATTACCTAATAACCGAATTTATTATTCTATTATTAGATTAATAACCGAAATGAAGGACTTTTCACTAAAAAAACTCTTGTTACAAAACCTGCACAAAAATCTCTGTTCTTCATCTTCTTCCATCATTTGATTCACAAACAAATCCTCAATGAGTAATGACCATAGATAAGTTAAAACCCAGATAAAAAAATAAATTAACAAAGAAACCTAAAATTCCCCCCTGCAAAATGCTAAATCTTTATATCTTCACATAAGAAAAGTAAAAGATCTCTACTTTCTCCCCATACAAGTAATGCCTTCAAATTTTAAGTGCGAAGACAACAGCTGCTAACTCTAGGTCTTAAGTAGGATAATTCCTCTCATATTCTTTGAGTTGTCGTGAGGCATAGGCTAACAACTTTACGAAAATAATTAATTTTTTCATGATGAGTAGTTAACCAATCAATCCCTAGAATTACATCAAATGAAAGTATTTTTAATGCAATAAGATCGACAGGTAATGTGTGGGTACCAACTTGAACCAAACAAGACTTATAAACCGTGGATGTAATGAAGGTTTCTCCCAACGGAGTTTCCACAGATAAGTCGAAGTCTAATTTCTCCGGAGTCAAATTTAATCGTTGAGCGCAAATAGGAGAAATAAAAGAATGGGTAGAATCCCAGATATCAAATAAAGTATAGACTTATTTAGAGTTTATGATAAAACTTACTTGTATGATGACCTCATTCGGGTTTCTTGCTCTCTGGAGGTCACAACAAACGCTTCTTCCTTGCACTACTGGGCTTTGACTTTTCTCGGGACGACCTTTGGTGCCTCCATCCTAGTTGAATTTGTCTTGGTGAACGATAAAATCGAGCTAAGTGACCTTCTTTCCACAATTATAACATGCTTTGACTGACATCGCGCAATTTGGTGATGTGTCCTCCCTCCGCATTTGAAGCATATGATAGGTGGTCTTTCTCCTTCCTTAATAACGGGTCTTTGGTCTTGACGTCTTTCCATCATCGTTGAATCTCTCTTCTTGAAATGTCCATTCTTATTGTTTTGGCCTCGATTACCACCAAAGTGGTTACCATTTCGGCTTTGTTGATTCCTCCACGCTTATTGTCACCACTTGATGACTATTATCACCGGTATTATGTTGACTCGTTATCGCTACTCCACCAATGAGCCCTATTTACAACATCTCGAATACAAACACGGTTTATGAGAAAATAAGATGTTGGCGTATTTTCGACTTCAAACCTCTTAAAAACATTCGCGCCATTCTCTTCATTATCCACCATGTGGGGCCTGAAAGGATAACTCATAAATTTTGCCTCGTATTGCGACACCTGGTCATATTGTTTTGCTCCAATTTGATAAACTCCACCTCCTTCATGTGACGAATACTTTCGGAAAGTATTTGTCGTTGAAACGACTCTTGGAACTTCTCCCAAGACATCTTTTAAAGACGGCAAGTTAGTCGTTTCTGATTCCCACCAATGTCGCCTCTCCGCGCCTTGACATAAAGGTGGCAAAGGGAATCTTTTTCTCCTCGAACATCCTAAGACATCAAATATCTTGGTGATCTGCTTTATCCATGCTTCTACCATAAGTAGTTTTGGCTCTCCCTTAAACTCCGGTGGTCCCAGCTCCTTGAAGCTGTTTAGCGGTGGTGGCCGAGAGTTTCCAAGTGTTTCCACCTACATTTTGGGCGGGGGCAGCCTCTCACTTGTTGCTGTTGCGTGAATTGCATAAAGCCTCCGAACAATCCATCATTCAAAGATTTGGTCGGTGTTGTTGTTTGCATGAGGATTATCGCCTTCACGATGCACATTCTCCCGATTATTAATATGTGGAGACTCAGCGGTCTCTTGTGCTCCATTCTTATTCTCAATATTTTTGGATGTCAATTTGAGATCTTGCCCACAAAACAAAGGTTAATTGACATGTAACCTAATATCTCTAAACTCGACCAACCAATTTAAATACAAAATAAATTTAAGTAGGTCATACTAACGAAGAAATTCCCGTCTCTCTCTCCCTTCCTAGTTCTAGTCTCACATCTTAGCCAGGATCATATCCCTAAGCTTTGATACTGAATCTGTGACACCCCCAAAATTAGGTATACATCACCCATCTTGGGTCGTCGGATCGTAGTGCATGATTCAAATACAACTTACTAATACAACTGTATGCCGTGTACAATAGACAAACATAAAGCTGTGAGTTTGAATACAAATATTATCTACTGTAGATTATACAAACTCAAAAGGAGTCCTCATTACAATTATTATCACACTATTTCACGAATCATGAGAACTACTAATGCTATCCTCTGACTATCACTCCGTTCTCGACTCGTCCCAAATTATATTCTCATTTCACGAAGAAAATAGGTGAAAGAAAGGGTGAGCTCAACTAGCCCAAGAAGAAATATTATGACTAAGATAATGCGAGAATAAATTATCATTAGTCTCCAACAATGTTAAACCGATAAAATATAATAGACATCAAGTTTAAGCTGCGGTGAATAAAGCAATCCATTTAAAGAGTCAAGTAAAAATAAATCTACTATCTTTTATGATTTAAAAGGTTTTTCATCATTTATTATCGAGACTCGACAATAAATATTCCACATCATCGAATCACCCCTTACTTTTCTGCCGAGGATATTCTTTAGTATCACGACCACAATTATCCATGCACTTCTGGGCTAAGAATATTTGTGTATTCATTAATGGTCATGATCATGCCAATAACGTCCATCAATGCACTACGGGCCAATGAGAACTTTTACCACATCATTTGTAATATTACGGTCATGATTACAATTGAATAATTCACAGTCATAATCATACCAAGTCCATCTATGCACTACTGAAGCCCACGAGATGACTTTCAACAAAATATAAACATGAGGATGATGACAATGATATAAGAATTCAATAAAACAAGTTCAAGAATTATTTTATCCGGAATTATTAACTTCCAAATTGTCAACATGATACTTATTTTGTAGAGTAAAATTCAAGAATGATCGTAAGAATATTTCCATGAAAGAGATCTAGATGAAGCGCAAAATATAAAGGATATTCTACTAATTTCATGGAGTATAGAAGTGAAACTTTAACCAACCGAGTATAATAAAGAATGGAATAACAAAAGAAATCACCATGCGTGCGGTGCTTGCGTAGACGAGTTATTCGATAGAATAATAATAACGGAACCGGTCGAGGCAAAATTTGCAACGACAGATGTTCCAACATAATAATAAAGAGGCGGAACCAGTCCTGTGTAAAACACACACGCAGGATGTTCCAACGAGAATAATAATAAGAATTTAACCGGTCCCGTGTAAAACACTACGAGATGAGGATGTTCCAACGAATAATAATAAAAATTTAAACCAGTCCGGTGTAAAATACATGAGCAGGATGTTCAAATGAGAATAATAGAAGAATGTCACCAAGTATAGGGTGAGGCAGCGTATCACAGGTTATTCTAACGAGAATAATAAAAATGGAATAACAACAGCCTTCTCTTAACGAATGAATAAGAAAGAATAACACTCCTTACGAGTACAACAAATAATATTCCCTACCTTAAGAAGAAAATCTTGGATATATAAGTAGTGAAGTAGCGAGAATACTTTCTTCTCTCTATATAGTTTATCTCTACAGAGTTTGATTGAATTAAATGAAAATAATGAATGAATGAGCTTATTTATAGAAAAATAGAATGCATAATAACTAACTCATGAACTAATTAGAGATTGATTTACTTTAATCGACGGTCCATATTTAAAAGCAAAATAAAATATAATATATTTTATTTATAATCTAATAAAACGAATAACTTTATAAAAAAGATTTTACTATGTAAATACTATACGAGCACTTATCAAACACTATGCATAATAAAATATAATATATTCTAATTATTGTCTAATAAAATAGATAGCTTTATAAAAGTATTACATTTTATATAAAAAAGATTTTACTATGCAAAATACTACGCATAATAGAATATAATATATTACTATTTATAGAATAACTTTATAAAAGTATTTTGTTTTATATAAAAGATTTTACGTATTATTACATTAATAATACCAACAAAACTTAGTGATTTATCACTTAAGTATCAATAATTAATACTGAGTAATAACTCTTATCTGACCACACGTATTCTTTGTTTTTTTAACAACGGGTGTTTCAACAGCTTAACGGTAAAACTTCCGTAGTTATTTTCATAAAAAGTATTTTTGTCGTTTTCTCAATCCGATAAATAATTCCGTTAATGGGGGTCCACCAATGATTGTCTTTGTTGTCTTAATATTCCTGTTAAAACGAATATTCCCAGCCAATCGAATATTATATAACAACTTGCGTACTTTGCAAAATTTATAAATATTACCTACAACTATTATATCAATTTCACTCCATAATATTCAAAAATAATATTTATAGAAAATTCTGTTAGAAATGAGATTTGAATTGAATGAGAAAATTGACTTCAAAGTCCCGGGCATTAAGGTCGAATTAGGATTAGGTAATTAAATGACGGACGGGTTCGTGATATGTAATTTTTATCATCACAATACTACGTCGTTTTGACGACGGTTACATGCGAATTTTTCCTATAAATAAATGGTGTGGGAAAACATTTGGAATAGATAACAAATTTTCCCGTCCCGTTTTGTTTCTGAAATTCCCGTCCCGTTCCCTCCCTTCTGCAATCCCGTTTCTGCAGATAATCCCGTTCCTTCCCTTCTGCAATCCCGTTTCTGCAGATTTTTCGTTCTCTGTCAAATAATATTGCAGTAATAGTAAGTGTTTTTAATTTTTCTTCATGCATGCATAATTAATATTCATGTAAGTTCAGTACATAAACATTGAAGTTGGTTCGATGAATTCTTAATTTTGTAATGCTACTAATTAAGAATTGAAATCCGTTTTATCTTGAGAAACAATTATTCAATTAACCTTTAGCATCTGTGGGGGAATAAATTTGCTTTAAGGAGACTTTGTGAATTCAAAGGACTCGGATTTATATTTTTCATTTTACAAATTATTTCTGTTTTGCATAATTTATTATTATTATATTTATATGCATTATTAAATAATACTATATATTACATATAACAAATTCATCTTTATTCAAAAAGTTGGGATTTTACACACCCATATTGAGTTTCAAGAGTATTTGATAAGTAAGAACAAGATCTGTGTACCTAAATTCTAAAAAGTAAAAATCGAAGATGAACAGAAGGCGAGAAGCGAAGATAATGCGGACAGAGTTCGGAAGGCGGGGCTCTAGAGGACCAAGATTTGGGGACTAAGAGTGAAACTCGAGATTTGAGGACTCACGATTTCTAGGCGAAATCGCGACTGAGAGTAAGAGATGAGACTCCAAACTTCAGAGACGTGAGAGAGATTTGAGATCTTAGATCTTAGAGTTGTGCCTTGTGGGAATGTATGAATATAAGTGAGATTTGAGAAGATGATTGGAGTTGTAAGAAATTAGACTCAGGGAGAGAGTGAATATTACTACTTTAATCTTTAAAACTTAATTTTTTATTATAATTTGTTCGGTTATTCGGTTAATCGAATAACTAAAATTTAAAAATCAAACCCGAACTCAAAAATTGAATAATAAAACGGATATAACCGAAATACAAAAAATAATCGAAAAACCAAAAAAAATCGGTTAAAAAATTTCTATTCAATTTTATGTATTTTTTGCTTAGTCCTACTCATCATCACATTATCATTATTGAGGTGTTCGTTCAATTTGAAATCTTCCAAATGAAAAACACTTTTCTAAACCTTTCCTCTCTCTTGAAATTTTATAAAATTTAAAGGTGTAAATAGAAAATAAAAAAATTAGTAATAAAGGACAAAGTAGAAATTTTTTAAAAGTCAAAGCACATTTTCAAAAATTATAAAAAGCTTCACTTTTTTTGGTTCATATTAAATTTCTCCTCTGCTTAAATATTTTTTTAACAATAAATATAATTCTCTACTCGTGTATATTTTACCAACAACACAAAATTAACAAATATATTAAGGTATCGAAATCATGGTATTAACATAAAATAGTTAATCTGTTTTTTAGTTGTTAAAATCTAAAATAATAATTAATAGTTTTTTTGTCCAAATTGAGAAATGGTTCAAGATTTTTATTATTTTATTTTAAAAACTTTGAAAAAGTATAATGCAAGTCTGTTCAATATATATATTTTTTTGAACTTAAGAGATTAATTTAGTTAATTATAGTAAACCGGTACTAAGCTTTTCAGTCATGGCCCATGGGCATATGTTGTTACTCTCCTAGTCTCCTTTTCCAAATTTGGTAGATTTGGCCAGACAGCCAAAGGGGAGAGAGTACACCGACAAGATAGATCTAGATTCCGATACTCCTCAGATCTCCTTCATTTTCCTTCTCAATTTCCCTTACAAATTTCGCTCTCTACAATAGTATCATGTTGGAACATTAATGATTGAATTTTGAATAAATTGGGTAGATCTAAATACACTCAGCTCAGATGGGCTCCTCTGAATCCGTACAAGTAGCCGAAGATGACGACGAAGAAGAAGATGATGACGAAGAACCAGAGGAAGATGATAATGGCGAAAATGATGGTAGAAGAGAATTACCAGGCGATGACAATTTGGTAAAAAAGGTTCTAGAGCAAGAGCCAGAAATGTTACCCTGTCACGCGTCCGCATCGCCGTTGTCCCCTCAGCTCTCGTCATTCGGGACACCACGAATGGGGCCGTCGATCAAAGTGTGGGACCCTTACAATGTTCTGGCTCCGCCACCGCCCTTGCCGCCTCCTCCGCAATTCTCCCGGAGCTTCTCGGCGGCGGATGTGGTGGAAGATGATCGGACGGTGACGGTGTTCTTGATCAGTCATGGGGAGTGTCGTATGAATTTACGCCCGGATTTGGTTGCCGGAAGGTGCCCTGAGGCGGCGTTGACGCCGAATGGGAAGAGGCAAGCGAGAGCTTTGGCGGTGTTTTTGAAATCTCAGGGAGTGAGGTTCAATGCTGTTTATACGTCGCCGTTGGATCGGGCCCGAGGCACAGCTCTTTCAGTATGCCAGGTAGTCTCTTGATTTGAATTGGTTGTAGCATTGCCCTTATGTAGTAGTAGTTCATTTTGATATATTATTTAGCTCTTTTGATTGATTCAGTAAGCATAGCTATATATTTTGATACACTGATTATTAACCTGATATAAATTTGCTCAACTTTGGTTGATTAAGTGTTAATGCTGTTGTGATCTTTGTCATTCAATTCCCATTCTTGCATTTGAACCAATTGCCTTAAAATGTAGCCCTGAAATGAATGTAATGATAAGTAATGTTTTTTTTGCATCACCAAATAAATTGTGTTAAAATTTATTGTCAGCCTACAACCATCCTTGGCACGTATTACACTGCTAGCCTATAAATTGGTGATAGTTAACACTGACAAAGACAAACCTCAATAAAGATTGAACCTTGGACCTCTCCAATTTATGTTTGTAAACATATGCAGAACGGTAAACTCTGGCTTACATAGTAGTTATGTTTATAATCCACTCATGAAGAATGAATTTGTTGTCTAGTGAATGCTGACTCATTCATAGTCAGAATGATGATTAGAATTGGATTCATGCTCTTAGTAGCAATGAATCAGCTCTCCTACCATCTTCATATAATATATATATTTTTTAATTTCAGAAACCAACGTTAAAGGAGAAAATTAATTAGGATAATGATATTTTCTCATTTGGTGAGGAGTGTATTTACTCTCCTCCTATCAAATATTGTAACTTTGCGCTTAAAAGACTTGATCTCGTGATGAGGAGTGTATTTACTCTCCTCTTATCCAAGATTGTGACTTTGTGCTTAAAATCTCATGATGATATTCTATCGGCACTCTCAAAATTCTTTAGGGCATAGAAGGGTTAGGAATTTGTCCGCACATGCATACGAGCTTCCCAGACACCCACTCCATCAAAAGTGATATATAATGCACCATTTTGTGTCCCTGCACGAGATACTTGTGATAAGTTCCTTTGATTTTTAAGGAGAAAATCAAAAAGGTCTATAGCTAGACTAGGCTTTTGGACTCACCTCTGACTTCTTGCCTTTGGAACAAGTTTGTAGTATGTTAATGTTTTTCCTTCTGCCAGGCATGTGGTGCATTAGGGTCACACTGTAATAACTGTGGATATCATATGACAAAACTAGTTAGATATTTATTTGGTAATTACTCTAACAACTACCGGCATTGATTTACTTCATCTTTCAAAATTGTCATTTGATTGAGTGATGTAAGGGATAAAGATGATAAACAAATGTTACTTTATGTGCCTTGACCACTTTACTAGCTAATCTTTTCAAGTGCTATATATAAATGAGATTTCTGCTCTTGCAACCTTGTAGGAGTTGAATATTTTGGAGCAACATATACAATCTTCGGATGCACTTCTTGAAATGAGTCAAGGACATTGGGAGGGTTGTCAGCGGTCAGATATATACACCCCCGAAATGTTGAGCCTAATGGATAGATTCCAGCCTGATTTCTCTGCACCTTCTGGAGAATCACTTAGGCAAGTGGAATTCAGAATGATCCAGTTCCTAAATGGAACAATTGTGGGGTTCCCTGAAAAACTGAGATCTGATTTCTCTCCACCAGATCCAAGTGAGAACCATGGGTTTTCACACCTCAATTCTCACCCATCTACTAATTTGATTCATGATCGAGATGGGCCTTCTCTCCCACCACCCCACTGGGATTTGCTTCACAAACACCGGCAAGGGCCTCCTCGGAAAAAGTCTGGTAAGAGCAGGCTACAAATTGTAACCACAACTGGAGATAACGAGGCTGACGACGAGATGACCCCTCGAGAACCTAATAACCACCAAAGCGCCCTTCATGAAATAAATGTCCGGTCATCTCCTTTTACCTTGAGCTCTCCTTCTTTCGCCTCTTCTTCTATTGGTGTTTTCACGCATTCGGTGCCGATTAAATGTCTTATCACAGGCCTCCTAGGTTGCAGTCCGGTGATGTCAAATAAGATCTGCATAGATGATTCTTCAGTTACAGTTTTACAACATTCGTGGAAAATGGGTTGGCAGATAAAGAGATTGAATGACACATCCCACCTTAGGCTTCTCTAGCTAACAAAACACAACCACTGTGGATACTACATATGAGAGAATGAGGAATTAATTGTTGCCTGGAAAGTGGGGTTTGGCATATATGTATTCGAATTTTCCCTGCAACTTTATATTTAGGTGGTGATGCATTTTTCCCACTTGTAGCTTTTGCTTATTTATTTCAAGTTTACCCATCTCCGAAGGAGAAAATAAGAAATGATGTTGTGGAGTTGGATCTTTGTTCCAGGTGATTCTTTGAGTTATGGCATCAAGCATTCTTGTTATTATATAGTAATTCATTGTTTGGTTTGGAAATCTATTTCTTGATTTCTTCTCTTTAATTTGTTACCATTAGAAAGACGGCTGTGTTCTTGACAAGTGGTTTCATAACTGGTGCAGAAAATGAATTTACCTGGCTCAAACTAATTAGCTTCTTAAATCAAGTTATTCAGGTTTGGTGGAGATAGGAAGCAAATATGTGAAGGTTTCAAATTCGAAAGCTGCAATGATGGCGTTTAGTTTTTAATACCAACTGTTACAGGCACCACCCTTTAACCAATCCCAACCTTGTTGTGGAGCCATTCATCTCTTTATCATGTTGTATCGTTCAGTTGACTTGAAATCTTCTGCTAGGCACTTAAAGCTCTTAGTCCTTGTGTGTTTAAAAATATGGTGTGTGATGTGTTATAATTTGAGTATTAATAGTATATTATGGATGGTTATAATACATTGAAACATAATTTTGGACGTGGACTCTCTTCAGCGGCTTTAGCGACGGACAAAATCGTCGATAAAACATAAAAAATTTAGGGTTTTATGTTTTAGCGACGATTTTGTCCGTCCCTAAAGTCGGTTTGTTTTTTATTCACTGAAAAAGCAGACTATATATATATAAATGATTGTATATATTTTCTAATACTTGCATGAACATTTTGAAATAATATAACGCATGATAACTGATAAGAAAATTTTGGTATAATTATAAGCATGACATACATTATATAACATATGTATGTTAATGAATTTCGACAAATCAAAATAACTTGATCAATTTACTAATCGACTCAACTCAAGATAAGACGTTAGTTTTGTTTTATTAGTATAATAATAAATAATAGATTCATTTATATTTTATTAAACATCACCCACTGTGGTACCCATTTAATATTTACCCCTTCCATTCTATTTGTAAGATGACTTTTGAAGGTCAAATTTAAATATTTTTTAGTTCAACTTTGAGTCATTAAAATTATAATTATGGAATAAAAAATAAGTCTTGTAATATTTTTCAGATTAAATATTTATTGTTGTATTTACTAAATCAATTTTTTTATATCAATTTTAAATATAAAATATCTTAGGTTTACTTAGAATATCAATGTTAATCTTTTCTTAAAAAATTCCATTGTTCTTTGGGAAGTTGGGCTTACCTAGTATAAAGCTGGCTTTGTTCAGGGGGCGGTTTCATTCATTGGGCTTCGTATAAACGACGCAGAGAGTTGGTCATTGGCCAGCTAAACAATAATAGGAGAATAGTTTGTGTTTATTATATATATATATATATATATATATATATATATATATATATATATATATATATCCTTTCGCTTTCTGCTAGCCGCTCGGGACAAGAGAGAAATCAGGAGGGTGGAGACTTCTTTTACGAAAGCGGACTCCTTTCTTTTTCTTTCTTTTTCCGATACATTTCTGTCTACGCCGTGTCCCTACAGCTCCGATGGCGTTCTCCGATAACTCTTCTTCCAGGCAATCACTCATTCCAAGCTTCCTCTATACTTCATCTAAAATCCTGCTCCTCGAGAAACTCACCAGCTCCTCGTCAAACCCTAGCTTACCATCTGCAAATGGAACTGGAGAACTCTCACCGGTTAAGAAGAGCTTTTTGATTCAAGCTCCGAACGAGCCTGCAGGCAAGATCCAGATGTACTCGCCAGAGTTCTATGCCGCCTGTACCGCTGGTGGAATCCTGAGCTGTGGACTTACTCACATGGCCGTTACTCCTCTTGACCTTGTCAAATGTAATATGCAGGTATGAACTCGGTTTCATTTAGTTAATTTTTTTTCGATTTTAATCTGCTTCAATGCCGTCGATTTAATTGTTGATTTCGTTTATCAGTTGTTTCATTGTTGGTTGTATTGATATGTTGATATCTTCGTGAAATAAGTGACTAGATCTATTCCTAGTTGTTGGTTATTGTGCTCCTTCGGATGTCGGTTATGTTCTGGACTCGATCTGCTCTACTGTTTTATAACTGTTCTATTTTTTAATGTTTTTTGTTTCACATTTTTTTATGGTTCAGGTTCAAGTTTTTTTTAAAATTTTTATATTGAGTTCGTTCCAAACTTATAAGAGGAAAATTACAATTGACTTCTGTAAGTATAAATATACTAGAGTGCCTCATTTCTCAAGAGCAGAAGCTATCTTCTTAATTTTTACATTTTTACTAAGTTGCTCTTATACTTTGTAACTGAGGAGTACTGCTATATGTTGTTAGGTTTATTGCTTTTACATAATAAGTTTTAGCCAATTTTATGATTAGGATGTTACAGAAGTACTTCAAAATATTTTGATTTTGAACTAGACTACAATATTTCCCTTGCATTATAATGGAATCCTTTCCTTTGAAATTCAGAATTGGCTGGTTTAATATTTGAAATACTTCCAACTCCAATTCTATCTGAGGGGTTAATTCCATGATCCCAAATGCAGCCTTACTCTTTTTTTTTTCCTTCTTTGGGTTCTGTTGGTGTTTTTTCCCTTTTAAGTTTGGACCAACTATCAAGCTTTAGTGTTGTTACTTAGTCATGTATGTTATTTGTTCATCTTGTTACTCTTTTATGTGCTGAATACTTTATGAATTATAACCTATCTAGTATACGTGATTATCTGGTTTCTACTAGGCCATACCAAGGTGGGGTATTTTTTATTTTGGACCTCAAGTACATGATGCCTATTATGACATTCTGTAAACAACATTATGGTAAATCAATGGTATCTTGTTTTGTATTTTATTGAGGTTTATATGCGACTTTTGGCTACTACTTTTCCTTTTATGGAGCATGTAAATTAATATTAGCATGTTTGTCGAACTAGATTGACCCTGCAAAGTACAAGAGCATCACATCTGGTTTTGGAGTATTGCTCAAGGAGCAGGGAGTCGGGGGATTTTTCAGGGGATGGGTACCTACCCTTCTTGGTTACAGTGCTCAGGGTGCCTGCAAGTTTGGATTTTATGAATTCTTCAAGAAGTATTACTCTGATATTGCAGGCCCAGAGTATGCAACCAAATACAAGACTCTGATCTATCTTGCTGGCTCTGCATCTGCAGAGGTGATTGCTGATATTGCTCTATGCCCCTTTGAGGCTGTGAAGGTCCGTGTGCAGACTCAACCTGGTTTTGCTAGGGGTTTGAGTGATGGACTTCCTAAGTTTGTCAGATCTGAAGGGGCTCTTGGGTATATCAGATACTTATATTTTACTTTATTCTGAGCTAGTTTTGCTTGTTTGTTTAGGAAATACGGGTTATAAAATTTGTTAAAATTGTGCAGGTTGTACAAGGGACTGGTTCCTCTGTGGGGCCGTCAGATTCCATGTAAGTTTAAGCATCTACAGTATGGGTCTTGTTGTTCTACTTCTCTTTCTGTGATAAACAAAAGTTTAAATTTTTATTGGATGACATTTATGACATATTCTGAAATCCTTCTACTATTTTCCGTTTCCACTTGATATCTTAAGCCGTTTGGTGTTTCTACAATTCATTCCTCTTGTTTTGTTAGCGAGCTCCTAGAATTAATGTTCAATTTTTAGTGTCTAACTTTTGGATCTGTGGATGCTTATGATGCTTGCCAACCTATTTTGTTTCTTTTTCTTTCTGTCTTTTACACAACTTTCTTAATATGCCATGGACAAAATGAACACGAATGTTTGCATATGCATGTTCACATTCATGTTTGGATCTATGTGCATATATGAACAATGCTCCAGTTCTTTGACTCGCATACTATTGTATCATGCACGATGTGTCGATGTACTTATATTTTTTTGTGGATGTGATGTAGTCATATATATCAAAATTTGTTTTATCTTCCCATCAATTCATCTTATGTAGAGGTGGAGCTTTGACATGTGCCCAGAAAATCCTATCTCTAATATCTGATAAGTGTCGGGTTAATATAACCTGTTAAATGAAAGGGTCAGGTTTAGGATAACCTCCGTAACTTGTTTTTCATAGGATGGCTTCAGGTTAGGTTAGGCTCCCTAACTTGTTTTTGAGTTGAGTTGAGAATTTAATCTGCTGAATTTACTTGATTGCATAGTTTGATTACTGCATGATAGTTTCATACCCTGTTACCATGGAGTTAAGTTGTCTCCCCTCGGTGTCAAGGTAGAGTAATAAGAGCTTACTTCTTGATAGTTTGAAAATTAAATAGTGAGAATTAACTTGAAATGAAGGCAACCTTGAGAAATAGTTGTGTTTGTGTATGTATGAAGTGCATGGTTAGTTGAGATTCATTGAAAAGTTTAGTTTTGGAATGAACATATAGTGTTACTATAGCCACTTGACAAACTGGAACCTCACCAATAGCCAACCTTAGTTTTATGGTTTCATTTTGTTGACTAAGAATTTGATTATTTTAGTATAGAATAGCTATTGCAGAAAGCTAGGTTACATGTCTGAGTAAATTCAATGCAGGTGGCAGGCAACCTTTAATTGATCCACTGATAGGATATGGAGTTTGTGCCCAATTGTTTTTATTTATGTGACCCAAATATCTGATGCACACCTGATGAGCTTGAGACTGCCTTAAGACATTAAGGAAGTTCCCCTAGTATCAGATGTAAGAGGTACCAACTTATAATGTACGGTGTTTGGTCCAATTGTTTTTACAATTTTGGCCCAGGTATATGATGAATTCCTAATTAGTAATAATGAATGACCACCTTAAGCCATTAAGTAAACACCCCTAGTATCACATGTGAGACGTCAAACTACCAACTACTTGAAGCAATATATGAAATCAAGTAGAATTGTTAATATTTCTGGAGGGTAGAAAGGATTATATTACACATTGATTAATAATAAAATTTTGGTTACGGAGCTTATCAAAATAAAATTATTGTATTGATTTTGTAATTATCCATGCTTTCTTTCGAAGTTAAACTTTCATATTGGTTATGAGAGTATCACGCTTTCTCCATCTGACACACACATACATATACACGCACATATATATTCTAGTGTTTATTTGGATGTTTATAGATTGAAATGATTAATGTGCAGATACAATGATGAAGTTTGCATCATTTGAGATGATTGTGGAGATGCTATACAAGTATGCAATCCCTACACCCAAAAACGAGTGTAGCAAAGAATTGCAGCTTGGTGTAAGCTTTGCTGGTGGATATGTGGCTGGTGTCTTCTGTGCTATTGTGTCTCATCCTGCTGATAATCTTGTCTCCTTCCTCAACAATGCCAAGGGTGCAACTGTTGGTGACGTGAGTGTTGTTGTTTGGCGTTATCATTTGCTGGAGTTTCTTGTTTGATTCATCTTCGCAGTGTGTGCTTCGCTTTATATATTACAATATATATCCTTTGTGTTGTCAGGCTGTGAAGAAAATTGGGCTGGTGGGCCTCTTCACCCGTGGACTTCCTCTTCGTATTGTCATGATTGGAACTCTCACAGGAGCCCAGTGGGGGATTTATGATGCTTTCAAAGTTTTTGTTGGGCTGTAAGTTTCTTTCCCATCTGTCAAATATTTTAGTTGCATCTTATATCCGTTTCTCTGTATTTGTCTGTGTGCTGCGAGACCGACTTCGTTATTCATGTTAGCCAAATTGAATTCTGATGGGGGTTCTTCTGATGTACAGGCCAACTACTGGTGGTACTGCCCCTGTTGCTTCCCCTGCTGATGGTTCTGAGCTTGCAAAAGCTTAGTTTCTCAATTACGGAACTGAAGCATTTCTCTTTAATAAATATAGCATAGGTTATGTTTGCTTGGATGGTGCTTTGGTGGTTAGAGGTTTTATTTTGTCCTTGCATTTGAGACTTTGTGCCAGTTTTTGTGACTAATATTGAAGGGTCCTAATCTCATCCTTCAAGTCCTTGGAAATATTTTTTGTAGAATAAATAGAGATTCCCGTTTTGATATTTAGATCATGCTCTCCCCCAATGGAAAGATGACGAGTAATAATGGACGGGTTGAGGGTTAAAATTAGTTTTGACCATTTACATTGATGTCAGTTTATCTATTGATTCTCATATTTTGTTATAGGCACTTGTTTCATTTTTTGAGCTGCTGCTTAGTCAAGACTTGCTCTATTCATGAATTCTGAATTTCTTTTGTTGGACATCCGCTCTGGAGGAGCTAATTTTGTCATTTACATTACACAATTAATTCAGCCCAAGAGTTGATCAAGGAGATCTAAGGTACAGGTGGGAATTTGTCGATGAAAATTTCTCTTCACTCTTCAGGTGGAAGAACTTCACTCGTAACAGGGTTGATACTCGAGCAAAATGACTTTTAAAAGTAAAAAATATACATGTGATCGTTGATTTCTGAAGAAGAAAAGTCATCTTCACATACTCCATATTTTAATTTTATGCTTATTCTTAGATGTAATGAATATTTAATTAGTTAAATAGTACTGACATGAGATTGTGTGAATTATATTATCATAATTAAAAAGACAACTTCGACCGAATCTTTTGGGCGGGACGCTAGTGTCAAAGTATCCGCTGTATGGTCTGCCATTCGCAATGTTGGATCTACTGTCAATTGGTTTTACTTGGATTGGCACAGGTCCCACGTTACTCCTTTTTCCTTTGGTTGGTTTTTCATAATAGACTTGTATTATAGCCTCTTGATGTCTCCTGGCTTTGCAACAAGCAAATGAAACCTTTGGTCACCTCTATTTTGACTGTGACATACATCAGGGCTGGTTTGGGATCCCATTTAATTGGGATCAACTAATTAATCATGTTCAATTTACTCGGATGGAGTACATGACTTCCAGCATCATAAAACTTTACTCGACTACTTTGGTTTACAAAATATAGAATGAACAAAACTGAAGATCCCATGGAGAACATCACAATGTTGATTCTGCCATTGCTCGAGACTGTATTAGAATTATAAAATAAAATCTGTTGATTCTGTCATTCGCGGGGTACGGCCCCTCTGATTCTGTTCTTATGTTTTTTTTAATATACTCTCAATTTAGCAAAAAAAATTAACTTTTTTTTTTGTTAAAATTAATTTGTTTTATAAGCGTCTCATTTTGTGGAACAAAGAGAGTATAGGGGAAGAAATGTTAAATAACCAACAATGCAGCCATTTCTGAAGCAGTTAGTAACTTTTCACAGAAAAACATCACATTAAAAACTAACAAGAACAAGGCCTTATGGGTTATGGAGATGGAAATATACACAGTACAAGTCAACAAATAATGTTATTACGAGATGCCCAAAATTAATATGCATTCTCAGAATTCATTTTCACACCGAACACTAACTAGCTTATATACCAAAAACATGCACATGTCATAATTGAGAGTTGTTTCCAGTCGAACTTCATGACTAAAGAGTTTATGGCTTAGTAGTTTTGATCTTATTACCTATATAAGCATGGCACAACATAATATTACATGCAGCACATTATGAAAGTAGTGCAGCAGCTACAAGCTTTTCCAGATATCTTCATCAATAGACAGGTTCTCAAACGGCGCTGTTTGTTCGAAACTCGGGTAGTTGCTCGTGGATCCGCCCCAAAAATTGAACGGGTAGTCATTTGAGAAAGTTTTGTCGTCATAGATGAGTGGCGCGGTGATATTTTCAAGAGCAGGAAAGTCTAGCACAGGGTCATAACCAGATACATAATTCGCCTCCACGCCATTTATCAATTGCTGCTCTTTATCATCAACGCTTGCATGATCAGTATAATATACATGGTCTTGAGCCGCATAAACAGTATGATCAGTATCAATAAGTTGAGCTTCGTTAACAGCGTAAACTGCATTTTCAGGTTTAATGACGACATTTACAACACTAGCTTCAATAGCAGCAGCTGCTGCTGCTTTGCAAGCACGACCTCTAGACCGTTTAGCTTTATATGTAGTATTTACAACATTTGTAAAAGCTTGTTTCTTTGCCTCAATGACCTGGCAAATAAAGACTTACTATATATTAGCATAAAATATTTGCTAAAACAATGTAAAGTTTTTATTATTAATTATAATAATAATAATAATAAACACTTCTCAAGACTGTAGAGATGGACAGGAGTACGTACGAAGGTATTGCTCTGACTGTCTTGGTAAAGCATGATATCATCACCAGTTCCTAAGCTGTGTGCTTTAACAAACTCTCCTAAGGAAATTCAAAAATATATTGAAATTTAGAAACTAACTTACATAAATAACATATTATTATAGACAGGGCCGACCCTGAGTTTTTAATGGCCTAAAGCGACAATAAAAAAATTTGGGCCTATTTTATTGGCTAATTTTTTTGTGATCATTTGAATTTAAACTGACGTGGGCTGGTCTTTTTTATTTGGGTATATATATACATAACACAAATATCTCTTGAGACCCTAAAAATTTGTCAATTTTAGTGGGCTTAAAGCCCAAGCACCTTGGGCTTTAGCCCAAGGCCCGTGATGATTATAGATGAAAAAGAAAAAACAAAGTTCTAAAGATCACACCTGTATTTTCGAGTACGTACATTCGGCTGTTGTTGTTAGGCCAAAATCTGTACAACAAAATGAACAAAATATCAAAACGGCATATAATACGTTGAGGGCATATGCAACCAACTCGATCCAACTAAGATATATTTCACATTCATTTGTTGACAAATTCTCCCTTCATCCTAAAAAAGAGTATCAATTGTATATAAAGAAAGCAGAGGGAGCTTAACTTTTTCCATAAGAAAGGAAATGACATTTTGTTTAAACTAGTATAGCTAGAATTTTGTACGTATAAAGGCTCGAGCAATTTATAGAATACTCTAGCTTATGATATTCAGTATACTTTTGAACCAAAGGAACTCAAACCTGTACTGGAATTTCCAAACTCGTGTCCCATCCATGTCATCCATGGTGATAGCAAATCCTTCCTTATTTTCAAGCCGAGGAAGGTAAGTCTCAGCAGCTTTCTGAAATTAGATAAAGTACCAAATGAGCATTGCAAAATGCCACACTGATGAAATTGCCATTCAAATCAAGTGTCAATTATATTTACAAATGGAAGTAAATTTATCTGCTGAAGCACAAAGTCAAACAAATCAATTAATTATGCATGTATTTTAAGTACATAAGTTCAAATGCAAACCTTAGGTATTATAGTTCTCTTTAGATGGCTCACATCACTGTTCTGAAGCTTCTTTTGGAAAAGAAACATCAACCTCGATCGATTGATAACCTAAAAAGTGAAGTCCAAAGATATATCAAAAATGTTATCACTATAAGTGCCTTTATATTCTTTATATCAAGGATGACAACACAATTTTATTGAATTACGTACGCAATTAAAAGAGAAATATGAGCGTAACGACATAAGTGAACAACGAATTAGGTAATGACATCTAATAGAATTCCTTGGACAAAGATTCTGCACTATGACCGTCAGCACTCAAAGTTAGGCCGATACTTCCAAACATAATTAGACACCTATATATATATATATGTATAGTGTATGTTGTCGTGTTCTCATAATTTTTATCACTATAAGCGCCTTTATATTCTTCATATCAAGGCTGACAACACAATTTAACTGAATTACGCAACTAAAAGAGAAATATGAGCGTAACGACATAAGTGAACAACGAATTAGGTAATGACATCTAACAGAATTCCTTGGACAAATTAGATTCTGCACTATGACCGTCAGCACTCAAAGTTTGGCCGGTACTTCCAAACATAATTAGACACCTACGAACTGGCTATAGCGATAGGTTTTTTTCGTCGCTATATATAGCATAAAAAACCGATTTTTTATGCTATAGCGACGGAAAAAATCGTCGCTATAGCCGGTTCGTTCTTAGTTCGCTCCCTCTAGTTCGCAGGAAAAGCGGACTATATATATATATAGTGCTGTTGTGTTCTCATAATTAATTTTTATCACTATAAGCGCCTTTATATTCTTCATATCAAGGCTACAACACAATTTAACTGAATTACGCAACTAAAAGAAAAATATGCGCGTAACGACATAAGTGAATAACGAATTAGGTAATGACATCTAACAGAATTTCCCTTGACAAAAATTCTGCACTATGACCGTTAACACTCAAAGTTAATTAGGCTGATACTTCCAAACATAATTAGACACCTGCGATATATATATATATACTGTTGTCGTGTTCTAATAGTAAAATTCTAAAAAGTAAAAGCGCTATAAATACATCTAGCAGCGATCTCTGCCTAATCGCCACTAATTATTTACTTGATCCGGCGGTTGCTATAGACCGTCGCTAGAAGTCACTATACACAACGATTTTTGTTTGGCAAAAATGAACAACCAACGATAAAACGATAAAATAAGCAAACAGTTCGAGCTTGATTCGTACTTGCTCAATTAAAAGTTCGATTCGAGTTGTACTCGAAATATAAATGATTCAAATATGAGTAAATTTTAAAATTTGATAAATTACTCGAATCGATCTCCTCAAATTGCTATTTTCTGCTGATATTTGGATCATATTCGTTCGAAAAGTTCAAATTGATCTATCGGGTTCGATTCGAATAGCTAAACGAGCCTAAATTTTGTGAACCAAATCTGAACAACTCAATATCGACTCGGTTCATTTACACCTTGCACAAGGTCATTGTGCTTGTTGCATGGGAAAGTAAAACAATGTGGGCTAATTAATATGTATCTTCACTTTCATTTAATTGGCCTTAGGTTCAGCTTCAAATTTCTACATCCTAGTGAATTGAACTGATATTGATAGATGTTTCTAGTGTTCCTATTCCATTATTCAATTCATCATATATAAAAAGTCCTAAAATTCTGATAAAGTAAGACCAACAGTACAAATGGTCATGACATGTAGTGTTTTAAAGCAGTCAACTTTCTGTTTCAAGAACAAAAGTTTTTCTTCCAAAGAAATGTTAATGTGCAACCACATAATAAGTATCATGTAGAGCAATGTCTAGCCAAGAATTTGCCAAAACTATTCCAATGAGTCCTATGGTGAACAAAACGATGGACCCTGCAGAAAACTTCAATCATCATAGGAAACCTACTGATCACTATGATAAACTTTAGACTTCAAACAGAAATATAAGAGAAAACAAATCTTAGTGTAGTGCTCATGAATACTATATGGCAATACACACACACACGATTTAATTAATGAACAGAAATAATACTATATAAAGACACAAATAAACCTCTATATATGTCTATCATATATGAGCATAATGACTACTCCCTGTGAATCCCTTCAGTTTGTGAAGAAATTAAACAACTCCTATAACATAAACCTTTCTAGCTGGTATTAGTGATCATATGCACACAAAATGAGCCTACACAAGTGCGCACATTATATATATATATATGTGTGTCCGAGAAATACATGCATACATATACACATGTTAAAGTTTAAAAGTCGCACTCAAACTTAGGCAGATCATGAGTGAAACTTTAGTTTTGGGTTGTTTCCCCCATACATAAATTACATTGTACATTTTTAGGTTGGTGTACATATTCGAGATTAAAACGAATAAAGTTTTCCCCATTCACAATTATATATGTTGCATTTGATCAGGAGTCATGGTTTTACAACAAACTCTCCCCATGATGATCTGTCGTTTTTGTTGGTGCTGCTTTAGAATTTAGCAACCGATCTGCTTGTTAGTTTACACGTACTTGAGGAGAACTCTCACGTAGTCAAGTGCAAAATTTTATGTCATTTACTTGTGAAAATTGATTTCCAATTGATCACAACATTATCAATATCAATAACACAACACATTTGTATTAATTATAAATATGAATAACACGACACATTCAAAAATTAACGAAGTTGGAATATACATAGGCAAGCATCACACACAGTTTCAATCTGTCCCCAATTATGGTTCATAGTTAACCTAGTACACATAAATCATACCGTTGCTAGTTGATACAAAATAATTTACAGATTTGACAAAATGCACCTTCTCGATTACCCTACAACATATGTAATAGATATGATAAATAATAAATAGGAATAGGAATGGGAATGGGAATGGGAATTTTAGATGTTATAATAATTAATGAACCTATAAATTAAGTTTGCTTATATTTTTTCCTATTTACTTGAGTCCAAAATATATGACAACTGGAATTAAAGGATCGAGATAAATCTAGAATATATCCTAGATATGAATTTATCCCAAAGAGAATTTTTTTTAATTATGTTGATGTAAACCAAATATCAGGAAAACCCTAGCTATAAACTTAAACACAATTTGAGGATCCAAACATAATTAATAACAATGAGTACGTCTATAATGGGAAGATCTGGGTGTAATTAGCCTTCAGAGTGGATATGAAGAGTAAAAAATCATCAAGAACATGAATTAAATAAAGAACATTAAGAATACAATTATTAGCTAAGTGATCGATCAATTAATTACTTGATTTACAGGAAAAAGAAAATAAAATATTTAGGGGTGCAACAAGAATCTGGTACAGGATCCAGAATCCACTTGGTTCTCTCAAATCTGATATCACCTGCCACCTAACAAGTACTGATCATGAATCAGGAAGAAAAAAAACCACCGATATATATATATATATATATATATATATATATATATATATATATATATATCATAAAAGTTTTTATATATCTTTTTTTTTTCTTCTTCCCTGCAAAATAATACATAAAAAATAAAAATAGAAAGGGAGTGGGAGTGGGAGTGGGAGAGGGCTTACACGTGCGGGGAAAGGAAGAGGCACGTGCGCGTAGGAGGTGAATGCTGGGAAAGGAAGGAAAGATCGTCGCTTTTGTCTGCTACTATTCCTTTTCTTCCTTTGAACACCAGTACCATTAACAGTAGTGATTGCAGAGGCAGCGATAAGGGCCATACCCTTACGACCCGGGCCATGATCCCGACCCGACACACCGTTGGCTGTGGTTGTGGTGGACAGATCAAGAAGTTGAAAAGTTGTAGGGTTGGTGCAGTACTGATTATAAGTAATGTTTCCTTGAAAACAGGTACTGGAGACGACCTCTTGGATTCCGGTGCTATCACCCGTGGGTTGTTGGGTTGGAACACCTGCCCCGAAATCATACGCCTCGTTTTGCTCCATTTTCTAGCTTTGATCTCCACTACTATATAATTAACTCGCTAGGCTGGCTGGCTGACTAGTGGAGTAGTAGAAGATTAGGGTTTTAAGTTTTTGGACTACTCTTTCTCTCTCTTTCTTTCTCGAGAGTGTTAAAGCTCTGCAAATTGGGAAATGGGAGAGGAAGTGGTGGTAGTGATAGTGGGGGCCGGAGGTATATAGTTTTGCTAAATTTAGCAAAGGGGATGCCATTTGTGCAATGTTCATTCATCCGTTAAACCTAGCTACGTGTGTGGGTTTTTTTTTTGTTTTTTCTTATGCATGCGCGTGTAATCACATCACATTACTGCCTAAGTTAGGGTTATATATATAAAACTCCTAATTAATACTCGTAGCTAAGCTAGCAGCTATATAATAGTATGTGTATATATATACATATATATATATATATATATTTGTTCAACATTACTAGTAGCTAGTAGCTAGTATTTTGTTATAAATTTATGGTTTTGGGATTTAGAGGTGGTTAATTGGGGGATTAATTAAAAATGAAGAATAGGAAAGATGAGTTGGGGAGAGGAGAGAATTAAGGTACATGTGTTGAAAAACCTCTGATTATTTTCTGCATGCATATATATATATATATATATATATATATATATATATAATGGCGTTTAATTTGTTTGCTTCTAATTTGCTGCCAACTCTAATTAAATTAATTTCATCTCTTTACATCGTCCATCTACTTAAATTCATTCTCTCTCTAAATCTTTAAAAAAATTCTCTCTCTAAATCTTTCTTCTCTTTAATTTCTTTGCGGAAACAATCGGTGGTGATTCTTGGAGAGACCGAAAGAAAAATAAGAGTGATACTACGATTAAAGCGGTTTCAGAAAAAAACTGAAACCAGTGGTATAACTTAAAAACCAGTTTTCTTTTGGATTTTTGTCGCGACGCCATTCTGACCGTCAATTCACTTTTGGACCCCACCTTAATTAAGGTGACATCTGATAAAATTAGATGTGGTGTATGATTTAGACGTATGTATAAAATAGAGTATTTTTTTGAAATAGATATTAAATGAAAATTTTATTTAATAATTGATCTCAATTTAACTACGTAAAACCTTTTTGAATGATTCAAACATAATTAATGCTAAAAAAAATAATATAATATGCACTATCAAAGTATTTGACTCGGTTTAAGAACGCTATACATATTTTTTTAACATTATTTTTTTTATATTTAATTAACTAATTATTGTTGTTTGTTTATTAACAATTTTATGAAATAAATTCTTTTATGTGGGATGAGGCAATTTATTTATTTGGAAGTATACCTTTCATTTATGTGGATCGACTCGAATATCTATTACTCGAATTCAATCAGACTCGAATCGAATTATATTCAGACTACTCGTAAGCTTTAAATTAAAGCTCAAATTTGAGTCTCCACATGATAATAATTAGATTTATAATAAATATAATTATAAATTAAATTTGTTATTTTACTTAGAAATGAAAAAATATATTTACTATTACACTTTACAAATATATATAAAATCACAATTAAAATTAAAAATAAAATAATAATAATTAATTATCCTAATTTAATTTAATTTTGTATATATTATAAAAAAATATATCAAGTATCTAATTGAATCAGATCAATCAAGTATATATTGATTCACATTCAAGAATTCGAGTAGTTTGAATCTTAAACGAGTCGAGTATAACCTTACTAAGATTCTTCTCATATTTTTTTGAGCTATTTTTTATGCTCAAATTTAGATCGATTTTATTATTAACAAATTCGAGTCTCGCCAGTATTTTTTCAAATCAATCTCGAACTGCTTTGGTTCGTTTACACTCTTATATATATATATATATATATATATATATATATATATATATATATATATATATATATATATATCGATCTCTTAACAATTTAGGGGATGTTTGTTTAGGACTAAATACATCTGAATGGTTGAATCGGTCAACCATTAAATGCATTTATTTTGGGAAAAAATCGTCTAAATGGTTGAATCGGTCAGATGATTGAGTTGAATGGCTAAGTCAAAAAAAATTGTTGAATGGCTGAATAAGCAATTGAATAAAGTAAAAAAAATTAAAAAAAATTATTAACTATTATATTAAGTAATATTAAATAAATGTACAAAAACTTTAAATTTTTTCAGAAGGGTAAAATAATAAAATTTTGTCATTTAAATATTTCAGATATGTTAATTATCAAACAATTTTTTTCATTCAGTTTTTATCTAACAACCCCTTAGATTTAGGTGAAGTCTAACCCAAAAAGAGGGGAAATCACTAAGATCAATCAAAAAATTTGTAAGCAAAATTATGCTCTTACCGAAAAAGAGGTTAGCTATATAGTGGACAAATGCATTTAGACACAAACAAAGACCTTCTAAGGGGTTCCTTAATAAAATTCAAAGAAAAGTTCTGAATTTATAAGAAAATTTGAATGAGTTGAATAAAGTAGAATATCTAAATACGAAATGATATGTTTGATAATTGTCTGTTTAAAATATTTGAATACGCGTTCTTATTTTAATCTTTTGATTCCTAATTGCACCGGTAGCTCTCACCTTCATCCCTACTAAGTAGGGTGTAAATAAACTAGATGATAACGGATACGGATACGGTATATCCGTATTCGTATCCTAAAAAAAACAATTATTACCCGTATCCGTATCCCAGATCCCATGGATTTTAAAAATATTATCCGTATCCTAGATTCTAAAAATATTCGAATACGGATAATATCCATTCTGCTTTATTTTATCCGAATAGACAAATTATTCTGATATCCGAATATTCAATTAGCTTTATCGGTAACCTAATATAAAATTCATTTAAAATATTTACTGAAAAAAATTAAAGTTTAAATCATACATATTAATTAAACACAATTTAATATTTAAACCATACATATTAATTAAACATCCTAATCATAAAGGGAGAAACATGCTAATTGACGTTTTGGGTGATAATAAAAAGATTCAATAATGTAACCGATACTTTGTTTGATGGATCAAATTGAAATTAAAATCTCAATATTATTCTTTCAAATTTTATTAAATAAAAAAAGAAATAAATTAATATTTAATAAATGAATATAGTAATATTTATGGGAGATTTATTTATTATTTATCCTCAATAAATAAATTACATGGTTATAAGAAATTATTTGATTTCATTATATTTATGGAGAGTCAGAGTTATAATGTATGTGTGACAACTAGTTAATCTAACTTGATTCAAAATTGACATTTAACTTATTTTACATATTTGGACTTCTAGTTTCTAAATAATTAGGCAAATGAAAGTGATAAATACTCTCTCCACCCAAAAATTCATAAACGTGAATTAATTTATTTAACTCTCCCTTCTAGATTAATTTTAAATTAATTCAGACCTAACACATTTTAACAATAAAATTATATTGTCCATTGCTTCTCGCTTTCTAAATAGTTGTCCTTAAACGTATGTGTATATATATATATATAAATATATATTAATAGCTTATATAAATGAATGTAAGTGATTAATTAATGAATGTAAGTTATTAATATATATGTGTGTGTGTGTATTGTATATATATATATATATATGTAAGTTATTAATTAATTAATGCAAGTTATTAATATATATGTGTGTATATATATAAATGTATATGTAAGTTATTAATTAATGAGTATAAGTTAAAGTGATTAATTAATGAATCTAAGTTATGATTTATTAATATATATATATATATATATATATATATATATACACACACGTATATATTAATAACTTATATAAATAAATGTAAGTGATTAATCAATGAATGTAAGTTATTAATAAATACATATTATATATATATATATATATATATTAAATTATTAACAACTTATATAGGTAAATTATTAATTAATAACTTAATTAATGTAAATATTAAGTGTGTGTGTATATATATATAAGTCATTCGGATACGGATTTCAGATATCGAAATCCGGATATCCGTATCCGCCGGATATATTTACGGACGGATGTTAATTGAATACGAATACGCCTATATCCGTATTCGTATCCGTTTATTTACGGATACCTTTAAACCGAATACGGATATATCCGTTTTTTTCCGAATACGAATAATATCCATTTTTTTCAAATACGATCTTGATTTAATCACGAATTTTTCGATTACTATTTACGTTTTACCTACTACTAGTACTATTTACTACGACTATTTATCGTTTTTCAACGTTCTTTACCCGGAGTGCGGGGTGCGGGGTGCGGGGTGCGAGGGGTGGGGTATTTGGGCCATCAATGAAGTTCGCCAAGTGGAAAGTGGATTTTCCTACTGATTTATTCATTAAAATGAGTAGTACTACACTACTTTAAAATAAATTAATGGAAATGACGAATAATAAAGTGTAGGAGTTTTTGTTATTTGATTTTGTAGAATGAAATCTTCAAATTAATAAATTATGTTAATTAATGGCGTGACAAATGTTAATTGCCTCAACATGTTCGTTTATATTTGTAACTCTCTTCTCATCTCTAGATCTAAGACCTTTGCCTCTTAACCCTCCCTCTAAAAATTATGACTAAAAATAATATTAATAATAACTTAAATTTTTATGTACATACAAATTAAATTATCTCACTTATACGTCACGAGCCTTGAGCCTTCTTGGACACATCAAGGCCCCTTATAGATACGAGTTTGAAAAAAAAATTGTATCAATTTATTTTTAAGAGAACAAATTATTTAATTTTCTATATCATCTTTTATCTTTCTCATTGTTCTAAAAAATTATTTCTCATATATTAGTCGTTCTAACTTTCCATAAAAGGATAGTAATGAAAGTTTACACAAGTTTTAATTATTCAAGGATAGTATTAAATTACTTTCTTAATTTATGTACATGAAATTAAAATAACTATTATTATTAGACCTAAAAAAAAATGTTCAAGCCTACGGGCCAGACTAGCCCATCCAAAAATATCTAGGCCTTTTTAGCAATGCCTACGGGTGGCCCAAGCCCAACTTCACCCAAAACTAAAAGTAAATTAGTCAATTTATTCATTCCACTATTATGTTACTCAAAAGTTGAGTATCAAAATCAATTTTTTAACAATTTAATAGTAAACAAATAAAAATAATAATAAACGTCACTTTTAGTTTTGTTCGTTCAGACTTGTTATTCCGTTTCCCACTCGTCTTCCTCAAATCAATAGTTTCTATATATTCTTTTAATTCATTTTTTTAATCTTAATTAAGATCGCTTCAATCTATCTATATGATCAAATTGAAGTTTTTGTGGTGCCTTGAGTGTTATACATTCTTATGGTAGTTGAGTCATAAAAAATATTATATTTTATTATTAATTTCTAGTGTTTTACCTCTGTGGTTAAACTATTTGTGAATAATGATGTTGGGTTCTTTAATATTATTTTGTTAATAAAAAAATATAAATAGTGTTTAAATTGTGTATGAGTAAACATGAAATATAACAAGAAAAAATATAAAAGTGAATAATAATTAAAGAATTAGTCAAAATTAGTTTTCTATTATCGATGTCATACTCATTTGAAACTTCTTGCTCGTTAACTCTAGTCAAAAAAAGATTAGTATCAAAAAATTGTTAGCACTCTTGTTCACCATATTTTTTTCAAATTAAAGATTTTTTTAAAAACATATGAAAAGCCCATGGGCCGGACCAACCCATTGTACATTGGGCTATAGCATCACTTTTGTAACCCAATAATTTATGATCGTTTTTAGCCATATACATTATTAGCCCAGCCTACCCATGGGCCAGCCCAATTTATAATGTTAAATACTTTCTTGTATTCAAACAATTAGACGAGAATTAAACAATTAGACCAATACTTTCTTGTATTTTTAAGGTTCGTGGGCAGCTCAGTAATTTTTGCGTAAAACGTTCACAAGTTCTGATTTATAGGTTATACTTCAATGGTACTTTTTCGTATTTTCCATACTAGCTATGCAACAATGTACACAATTTCTAACTATGTTTTTTACTCCTTAAGGGATCCGTCGAGCCCCGTATGCTTATTTTTATTGCACATATAAAGATTTCTTAAAAATACATTGTTCGTGTATTTATCCGTTTCCATTATGGTGTTCAATTATATCAAATTTTAAGCCTATAGAATGGCCCGGATTGGCCATATACTAGTTCTATGTCTGGTTCAATTCGACCCGATTAAACCAGTTTAGTCAAAATTCGAATTGAACCGGTGATTCAACATGTAAAATCGGTTAAGTTTACTCTATGAATCGGTTTTTTATTTTATTTTTTTAATATTAAAATTATCCACTTTTAGTAGTATTATAACTCAACTCGAATTTGTGGTCCTATATGGTAAAGGATGTTTTAGATAATATTTGTCTTGAAAGCAAATATATGCTTAAGGCGTAATGCTACGTTTGGATCGATGGAATAGGAGGGAGAATGGAATGAATCATTCCATTGGAATAATAAAAATGTTGTTTGGTTTGTTTATTCCAATGGAATAATGTATTTCTAGTGGAATACGTGTTAACTTAAAATTATAATTTTTATTCCTGGAAGGGGGTCAGGAATAACTTATTCCATCTATTATTTTTAAGTAATTGACAAATATACCCCTTAAAAATAAAATAGGGTTCCATGTTCTTTCATTCAATCAATCTATCCATCTGCGAAAGAGGAGGAGCAGAGACGAGCGAAAGAGGAGCAGAGCCACCCCCCAACTCCATCAAAAAAAAATAATATTATGTGATTATGTATACACCCCACCCCACCCCACCCCACCCAAAAAAATAATATTATGTGATTATATATACCCCACCCCACCCCACCCCCCACCCCCACCAAAAAAATAATAATATTATGTGATTATGTATACAACCATTTACCATCACCCCACTCCCACCCCACCCCACCCACCCAAAAAAAATTATATGAAAAAGTATAGTAAAAAAAAAAGAATATAATTATAAAAAAATCTAGAGAAATATGTGTTAATTTTTTAATATAAATTGAATTTAAGTTAAATTTGAACATTTGAAGGTATTTATGTCACTTTCTAATTATTTATTTCATTCTTAGATGTATTCATAACATCAGCCAAATATGTACATGGAATATTAAAAATCATTCCATTCCCTTCCTTATTCCATTCTCTCATTTATTTCATTCCCTACTCTATTCCATTCCTTCAATTCAAACGTAATGGTGTATTCTAAACAAAATTTAACATTATAAATTGAAAATAAAATAAAAAATTACTTTAATATGCAGATAAAGGGAGGCAAGTCAATATGATTCTTATAGGCCTTTGCCCAAACCATTCAAATATATGGCATCCTATTATTCTATTGGTTCTACTGCTACTGTCCAAACGCTACTGGCCCAACAATTTAATAATAGTCGTAGTAAACGAGCCCAATATAGACTTGAACAGGTTTTTGGTAATGCCAATAGCCAACTAGTTCGCGAGACTGTGAGAGTATCTAAAAAGGTTCTGTTTTGCTGCTACTGATCATTTGAAACCCTAAAATTGATGGCAGAGTTGAAGAAAGAAGAAGAAGAACATGCATTGCCTGCGAAGCGAAAACCGGATCTACCAGTGGAAGGTAAAGACATTGACGGAAGCGAATCAACAACAAAGAAGCAAAAATCTGAAGAAGAAGAAAACAATTCTTCAGTTGCCGAAGAGAAGAAAGACATCGATGAAGACGAAGAGGATGAAGAGGACGAAGACAATGATGATGATGATGATGATGATGACGATGAGGAGGAGGAGGAGGAGGAGGAGAGTGAAGATGGAGAACATTCAAATGGAGAAGCTCAAATTGACAGAAAGGGCAAAGGAATTATGAAGGAGGATAAAGGGAAAGGGAAATTAATTGAAGAATCAGACGAATCGAGTGATGCTGGTGAGAGTGAATCCGAGGATATTGATAGTGATTTATCCGATGATCCGCTCGCTGAGGTCGATTTGAGTAACATTCTTCCGTCCAGGACTCGCCGCCGTGTTACTCGCCCTGGTATCTCTATTGCTGATGATCTTGTTCCCAAGGATAGCGATGATACTGATGCTTAATTCGAGGAGGTTAGTTTAAAATAGAACCAAAATGAAATTTCCGCAAAATTGTAGCTCAATTGAGGTGATAGTAGTATGCTAGTTTGATGAGGTATACGAGGTATTATGATGCTTATTTCATTTTCAGTTACAATGCGGTATGATAAAACATCTTTGACATATGTATGTGTCTTCTATTAATTTGAGCTTTGGTATCTTCTATCCGCATATAAATCCAATTGATAGTAGCAATGCGTTATGAAAGCTATCTGCATTGTTCTAGTTAGCTAAGGTGTTGCCATGTTATATTATTTGGATGCAGTACTTTTAGGATTATTATTTTGTTGATTTTTTTATATATAAAAAGTCAATTTGTTTACGGGATTAGATTTCGGGGAAGACAAATGTGGTTGGATTTTGAGTGAATTTTTTCTTAACCTATTTTCAGTTGTCTTTCTTTTCAAATGTGTGCTGGATTGCAATAGTCAAACTTTAAATTTCAAAATGGATTCAATATCTATATATTTCGTTTTGTTACATAATTTGCTAAAATTCTATAGCTGGGCTGCAGCCATGTACAAAGACTACCCTAGTCTTTAACTATTCCACACTTGATTGCAATGCATTTACAAACTTGGGCCACATGATATCAACTATGGCTAGAAGACTGTTTGTGCTGGGGTATTGATCCACCTTGGCTCCTGCTTGGTTAGCTCAGGCAGGGTTACCTTTTTACATTTTTGCTTCACAAACACTTTGTATCTTCCCCACCCCCAAAAAAAAAAAAAAAAAAAAAGTAAAAAAGGGTGACCATCAATTTAGCAAAAGGAACTTTGTACTCTGAATTCAAACAAGGTTATCTCCCCCCACCTTCCCCCTTTTTTTTCTCCTTTTCTCTTTTATAGATAATTTTTGCAATGGAATCATCAACCTTGAGGTCATTCCTCAAGGCCTCTACCATTTCACCCGCCTCTGGTTCTTCTATCAACTCCTTTCACTTTTTCCTATTTTCTGCTGGTGAACATCCATAGTCTTACAAGATCTTTGCTTCTTCAGATTCTAACTCATACTGAACGCCTCTTGTTTTCACAAGAATCAACTTTAAGCACATACGGTTTGATTATTTTCAAAGTAATTAGAGAACCCACAATTCTAATAAGTTTGACTGCCATGAGAACTTTTAAATATAATTTTGCCATATTACTGTTCATTGCTGATTTGTAGTCTATTACTTTTGTGTAACATTATATTTATTCGGGGATATGGAATTTGCTAAATTTATGGTGGATCTCAACGTAGTCTTCTTTTTGAAGTTGTTAACTTAGCTTAGCCTAGCCTTTTTCTGAAAAAAGTAAATAACATGTGGTCAGAAGGTGTCTGCTATAGCGGCCCAACTAAGATAGATCTTGGGCTTGCAATTTTCCTAATTCTGGGACTGTGTCCCAAGTACTACCCAAATTCTCTTGAGTAATGCTAGGGGTTTCAATTTTTTTGTCTTAAAAAGTGTGTCAAATGATGCGTTATCATAATAATATTGGTTAGGTAGATCTCATGTGATTGGTTATGCTATAAATAATTATTAAAATATTCAATGTCATGTCATTTTGTGTTTCTAAAGAGTCTCTAAAGAAGCAGAGATGATGAGTGATGGAATTTACGCAGGAGTCTGGGACCAGGATGTATTAGCGCATGAAGCTTGCTTTGATTCATTCTTCCTGTTGATCTGTATTGGCGGGATGACCACAGTTGAAGGTGACAACTTACAACAGAGGACCACAAACAAAGCTCCATGCGCTATCATCGTGTGTGTTGCCTGCTGCATGCATTGCATCCCCTTAAAAGCTCAAAACGAATTCTTGCCAGTTTAGAATTTCACAGATTTATTCAAGCACTAGACACCCCCCCCCCTCCCCCAACCTATTGAGGAGGACAAGCTTAATTATAGGATAACAAAAAGGCCATAGCCAAGCCCAAGCTAGGGCTAGGCAAAGCAGCTCATGGATGAATGAATAGTCAGCAAGTCATCAAGCTTCATGGCCCACATTTGGGTAAGGAATTGAAGGGGTGATATTATAAAACATTATTATGTTTTAGCAGTTATTAATGTCATTCTTACAAACATAAACATGATTAAAACAATTAAATTAATGTCACCAAAAAAAAAAAGAATTCTTAAATTGGGACGGCGAGGGTAGTTTTGTTAGGTTTAGACTTTAGAGGGAATGAACGAACCAAGATTAAAAACATATCCATTGGACCACAGGTAGGCAAATAATGGAATTATATATATATATATATATATATGGGTAGCAACACCAATATTCGTTTGCCTCGAGGGATGAATAATTGGTTATCATGAAATATGTCAAACCGGACAAACCATTTATAAAAGTTGGAGGTGAATGGAAAAATGGAAGTGGAAGAATGAAAATGGAAAGAAATAATAGTAAAATTTTGATGAGACCCGTTATATCATAAAAGTAATATTAATTAGATTTATTCATGTAATTCATAAAAAAAAAAAATCGTCAAGTAAATTTATAATATATATTATTTTCCAATATTAATATCGTCTTAGATATTAAATAAAACCCATTTTTTACTCTTTGCATTTCATGGTAAACATCTATATTTTACAAAATAGATTTTTATTTGCGAAATTTCTAATTTTTTTTTAAATTGTATTTTCATGTTAATCATTAAATTTCTATGTTTGATGGTATTTTTATGTTTTGAGTATTTGGTTGTGTAATCATGACAATATAATAGAAGTGTGTAGTAAATTTGATGCAATTGTGACATTTTATACCCATATAAGAGAAAATGGGACCCTTTTTTTTAAAACAAACATGCTTTTTGATCGGATTATAAGTCGTTTTAAATAATTATTTTTATTTCTTAATATAAATCGTTTTAGAATTTTAAGTAAGTATTAATTGTTTAGTTTTCAATATTATCTCAAGTAATAAATATAACTTTGGTTCTCTCACTATTTTTTGTCTAATAAATAACACTCTTTTTCTAATACAATAATAATATAGACAATTAATATTATACAATTATTTTTTTAACATTTGTACACAATTCTAAAATAACTTATATTAAAGAACGGAGGAAATACATAATAACACTAAAACCTTTGTTTATGTTGATCGGGGTCAAATGCTTAGTATGGTATTATTCGGATTTCGGACAAATATATTTCTGGCCATTCAAAGGAAAAACAAACCAATTTTTGTGAAACTTAACAATTTAGCAATGTAGTTCACATAAATTTTGTAATATTAATAATTTTAACATAACTTATAATTATATTAATTAAAATTAAAATAATTTATAATATGAATTTTGTAAGAGAATTTAATAATATTTTTTTTATTCAAAAAAATTTGAAAATTCAACCGGCAGTAATTTGCAATCAAAAGTTGGCTATCCCAAGGAGGATTTTGTTGCCCTCCCATCCCCATAATTACCCATCAGATTTGTTTTGGGGTAAATATTTACCCATCAGATTCTACTGTCTAACCAACCTGTTTCTACTGCATGCAGTAAATGTCTCCCTAAACTATTAGTGTTGAATCATTCTGCGCCGTCTGAATATATTTTGCATGACACATTGCACGAAAATTACTTGTTTACGCTGTACCGAAAACGCCATAATTTTATCCCTACCCAAAAAATTCTATTTACTGTATATCATTAAATATAATATCAATTATTTATAATATATTTAAATTTTATAATTATTATACTTATTATATAATATTTTTTTGTAAAGGGTCATTTTTAAAATATTATAGTTAATTTTTTTAAATTATATAAAATGATAAATAATTAGAACAAATAAAATTATCTAAAACGATATATATTAAAGAACTTAGAGGGTAGAGAATACTTCTGTACATTTATATCCCCGTTGATTTTGTCAAAATCATTTTTTCTTATAGCTTCATTTATTTCCTCCTAATCATGAAATTCGCCATTATTATAAATTAATAAAATTTAATTTAATTTATTGACGGACGCACAAGTAGTGGCAAAGCGAAGAACTTTACTTAGATTTGACATACTGCGAATACTCTTTAAATAAATTATAATAACACGTTATTAAATTTAAATTAAGAAAAAATCTAAGGGATTGGGAAGTGGCGACCGGTCTAGCAACCGATCCAATTTTTCTTACTCCCAAAAAATTAATAATATTTTTTTAACAGAAATTTTTATAAAATTCAATAATTTTGATATATATAAAAAATAGGGTTATATAGATTGTATATATTTATAATTTGGATACATATAAAAAATAAGGTTTAGAATTTAGTGTTTTGAGAGTCAAAAAAAAGGTTGCACAAATTGTATATATATAAAATTTTAGACACATGTAAAAAATAAAGTTCAGAATTTAGTGTTTAAGATTTAGAATTTAGTATTTTGGGAGTTAAAAAATAGAAGTAATAATAAATTACACGTGTCGCTAGATCAGTCGCCACTTCCCGGTTCGCATAGAATTACTCTAAAATTAATGTTATTTGTATAATTATTTTAGTAATAATGTGTTATGTCTAACACAGTCTGTCCGAGTATCGATGTATAAAATTGTAATTTTTATTAAAAAGAGCTATGCTTAAAATATACTACATTTTTAATTATAATTTTAGAAAATAAGTCTACAATATATCTAGAGTGCAGAAAAATTCTACTCACGCAAGACGTTACAAAATTGACTTAGGTTGTGTTTTATAAAACTGAATGTTAAGATCTGAAGAGTTAAGACGTCTCAATAATATAGAGCGTCTGTTTAAAATTGTGGCGCCCACATGGGGATGTCTAAGGTTGTGTTTGATAAATTTGAAAATTAAGATTAGAATGATTATGATGTCTTAATAAATTAGATCATTTAAATGGTTATGAGGTCTGAATCTAAAAAATTGTTTGATAACAAAAAAGTAAGTTGTCTCTTAATGACACTATTTTAGCATTTTAAAGGGTAAAATTTTATTTAATAATTTTAAATATTCAATTTAATAAAAATGAGTGCATAATATTCTTGAATATATTTATATAAAAAAAAATTATTAAAAAAAATCATTAAGAGGTACCTCTTAATTATTAAGATTTCATTTTTTGTCTTACTGATTAAGAGTCATTCAGATGTAATAAAAAACAAAACAAACAGTATCATACCTCTTAATAAATAAGATGCAGTCCATTAAGAGACAATCAGATGTGTGATAACAAGACGCTAGCTAGTATCTCATACTCCCTCGAGTACACAAGAAGTGCAGAAGATGATCTTATCGAGAACATGGCATTTTCCGTAATTAATTGACCGAACCTGGGCAATTCTGAAACTAATTTTTCAGTGGCGAAGAGGTTGGCAGGATGTTCTTTCCTTACTTGGGATTTCTAAGTTCGATTCTTGGAGGCAACATTCAAACAAAAATTTCCTAAAACTTATTCCTTTTGTATTATTTTTGGGTCCTTTTAGGGAATTTTTTTCCCCTTTTTATTTATAGATTTTAATAAAGCATTAAATGCTTAATTCTTCATATTATTCTTTATGATTAAAGGCTCATAAATTTCTCTCCCATCTTTTCAATAAATTTTAAAAAGTTGATATTAAAACTTTATACTCAATTTAATCAATCGAATAAAATATGAATTGTACTTTTTAATCTATTGCATAACTTTAAAATGACAATTTAAAAAATATATATATAGGGAGTGTGCCCTTAAGATTACCCGTGAATCTTGTAATATATAGTACTTCATCCATCAAATAAAAAAAGTTTAGTGATATAAAATAAAAAAATGTCTTAAATAATAAACTATTAATTTAATAAAATAAAAGAAAAACGAGATATCTTGTGATTTTATGCATTAATTTTGTTTGTTATTAAGTTACGTGAAAACTATTTTAATAATATTTTAAAATATATGTAATACAATAGGGCAATATTATAAATTTATCAAATTTTATGTATTAAAATATCAACCTTTATAATTTTACTAATTTCATGTATTACTTTGTGTGTTTGTGAAGAATAAATTTTCCTTTCAAAGTTGGAAAATTTGCTAAACACAAATTAAGTTAAAATAATAATATATTAACTTAAGTTAAAATTTTATTTCAAAACTTACAAACACAAGCAAAGAAAGTAAATTTTCTTTCATTCTCTATATTTTCTCTCCAAACTTTTATATTTTTTTATTTTCTTCCCTCCTCAAACTCACAAACACAATGTTAATGCATGTCGCAATTGTATGTGGGGACTCAAAAAATTACTCAGGTATAAATTTTTTTTGAACCCGTTACATAAAAGGAAAAAGAAATGTAAAAAAAATAAAGTACATAAAATAGATGATAAATATGTGATTAAGTGGAATATACTAGCATAAAAAAATAATAAACCTATTCCAACAGAGGCCTATTTTTTTAGAGTGCTTTTGGGCCGACCGACCAATATTTTTTTTTTTTTTTTTATAGAACTCTCAAATAATTTATAAGATTTATTGGAACTGAAATTTTTACAGAATTCAGTGATTTGTATGTCATTTGAATACATGTAAAAAATAGAACTGTACATACTATACAGTTCTGTTTTTTACATGTATCCAAATGACATACAAATCACTGAATTCTATAAAAATTTCAGTTCTAATAAATTGTATAAATTATTTAAAAGTTCTTAAAAAAAAAAAAAAAAAAAAATTAGCGGGTCGCGAACCCAGTCACTAGAAACCGGTCACCCTAGCATTTCTAATTTTTTTATAGCAAGGGCCAAGGAGAGTATAGTCCTTAACCATGGTTCAGTTTAGGTCAGAGCTTCCTTCTTCTCTCTCCTCTAATGATAAGCTACATCAGATTTTGGGTACATCAGATTTTTGGAGTGATTAATATTTTGGTTAATTAATAAATAATGGAGTATACTACTCCACTAGTGTTGATACATACGAAAAGGTACAGTACAAAATTAATTGACCAACTTAATGGTAACAGGATTCTCATATTCTTACGAGAGATGAGTGATAGATATAGACAGAGAAAATAACAGAGCTAGAAAAAGAAGAGGGCAAGCTTTATTTTCACTCATCTCAATCCTCCAAAAATCCGACTCCAAGTACAACTCCAACTCCAACTCTCTGATGATCATCCCTTCAAAGGTCCTTCCTTTTTCAATTTATTAGCTGCTTTAGATTTCCACTACTACTATCTTTTTCTTTTTTGTTGTCCACTTTATAATCATCACTTTTTGATTTTTAGCATATGATGTGATGATTTAAGCCCGAGCTCAAGATTTTTCTTATCCAATAACTTCCCCCTTTTCTGCCTAGAGTTCTTTCTTACAATTTAGTAGTGTTTTAGATCTAATTTGAAGTCAAACCCATATAAGAATTTAGCACTTTTCACCAAATCTTCAGATCTACTGAGATTTTTGAGTGGTTTCATCAAGATCTGTTGTTAGATCTCAGTCAAATTTATTAATATTTTTTTTTTGCTTTGGTGGTTGCAAAATCGAAGCTTTAATGTGTTTTGCTGAGTATTACATGATGAATTACTTTCCCGAAGAGGTGTTAGAACACGTCTTTAATTACTTGACATCACATCGAGACCGAAATGCGGTGTCTTTGGTATGCAAATCATGGCACAGGGTGGAGAGATATAGCAGGGAGAGGGTTTTTATTGGGAATTGTTATGCAATTAGTCCGGAGAGATTGATTGGGAGATTTCCTAGGATTAGGTCTCTCACTTTGAAAGGGAAACCCCATTTTGCTGATTTCAATTTGGTGCCACCGGATTGGGGAGGATTTGTTTATCCATGGATTAAAGCTATGGCAAAGAGTGGTGTTAATTTGGAGGAGCTTAAGTTGAAGAGAATGGTGGTTTCTGATGATAGCCTTGAGCTTCTTGCCCGGTCTTTTGTAAATTTTAAGTCTTTGGTTTTGGTTAGCTGTGAAGGATTCTCTACTGATGGCCTTGCAGCTATTGCTTCCAATTGCAGGTATATTTCTTTATTTTTATATAAATTGCATATGATTTCTGAAGTTATCTGTTCTTGATTTCTTGTTGATGTTTTATTTGGCTCTTTCCTGGGTATTGGTGTGTATACATTTTCTTTAGCTGACAAAAATAATCTGCTACGGTGGCCATTAAATTGGTTCATTTGGAATTTAAAATACAGTCGTGAAATAGTTTATTGGCTATATAACTTGATCAAATAATAAAAGCTATTGATGTTGTGTTGGGACAAATGTTGATGTATTTTGCTGAAGTATTTTTTTGAATTGCTAATTTGTGAACTTGTTAGACTGCTGCTCCTACATTGGGATAAATGAATTGTTAGATTCTAGAATGTTAAATATAGGTTACATGATCTCCCTTCCTTTTCCGTGTATGTGCATGTGTGACTGGCTTCCTGTTTCTTCGATGGTGGAGTTTACCTATTTGTTGCAGCATACATCCATGTAATATGTCAATATATAAAGTTTAATGTCCAGGGTTTGCAAGTTATAATCACACTGTCTCTTAATTATTATCAGTAGTAGATAATCTGCTTTTGACAGTTCCCTGCCCTCACATTATTTACTGTTTTACATGCTAATTTGCTGGTGAGTGCCACTGCAATGTCCTTTAGAAAAGGAGCTCAATTAGTTAGTTGGATAGTAATAGCTGCTTATTTAGACATTTATTTGAAACTAACCCTAGTTTTGGTATTCTTTATCTTTGATTTCTACATTCAGGTTTCTTAGGGAGCTGGACTTGCAAGAAAATGAAGTTGAAGATCATAGAGGGCAGTGGCTTAGCTGCTTTCCCGACAGCTGCACCTCGCTTGTCTCCTTGAATTTTGCATGCCTGAAAGGAGAAGTTAATCTCTCTGCTCTTGAGAGACTGGTGGCAAGGTGTCGTAATCTTAGAAGTCTCAGGTTGAACCATTCAGTTCCTGATGATGCTCTTCAGAAGATTTTTGTGCAAGCACCTCAGTTGGTGGACTTGGGGGTAGGGTCCTATGTCCATGATCCAGATTCAGAGACATACAGCAATCTAAAGAACGTGATCCAGAAATGTACATCAATTAGGAGCTTATCGGGATTCTTGGAGGTTGCTCCTTGCTGCTTGCCTGCTGTTTATCCGATTTGTGTGAACTTGACCTCCTTGAACTTGAGTTATGCACCAGGGATCTACAGCAGCGATCTTAGAAAGCTAATCCGTCATTGCAGGAAACTGCAACGCCTATGGGTTTGAATTTTAACCCTCGCACTTTTGAAATTTGTGCTCCCCCCACACCCCCCCACTTTACGTTTAGATAAAATAACGTTCTGTATTTTTTCTACAGATATTAGATTATATCGGAGATAAAGGGCTAGGTGTTGTAGCTTCTACTTGTAAGGAACTGCAGGAACTTAGAGTTTTCCCTTCTGATCTTTATGGTGTTGGTAACGCTGCTGTAACTGAGGAAGGTTTGGTGGCTATATCAGCTGGTTGCCCCAAGCTGAATTCCTTACTCTATTTCTGCCAGCAGATGACAAACGCTGCACTCATAACAGTTGCCAAAAACTGCCCAAACTTCATTCGGTTCAGACTATGCACACTTAATCCAACTATACCAGATCCAGTGACAATGCAGCCACTGGATGAAGGTTTCGGTGCAATTGTTCAGTCATGCAAGGGTCTCAAGCGGTTGTCACTCTCTGGCCTCCTAACTGACCAGGTTTTCCTTTATATAGGAATGTATGCAGAGCAGCTTGAAATGCTGTCAGTTGCGTTTGCTGGCGGGAGTGACAAGGGAATGCTTTATGTGTTGAATGGCTGCAAGAAGCTTAAAAAGCTAGAAATCAGGGATAGCCCTTTTGGGAATGTGGCACTTCTAGCGGACGTGGGAAAGTATGAAACAATGCGATCCCTTTGGATGTCGTCCTGTGAAGTAACTCTTGGAGCCTGCAAGGCACTTGCCAAGGAGATGCCAACCCTAAATGTGGAACTTATTAATGAAAGTGCACATATGGATGCTAGTTCTGATGATAGGCAAAAAGTAGAGAAGATGTACCTGTATCGGACCTTGGTTGGGCCAAGAAGTGACGCACCAGATTTTGTGTGGACATTATAGATGTATATGTCCATTGTAAATTTGTGTTTCTCCTGCCCAAAATTTCATCAGCAGGTGTAGTAGTTCTATTTTGCTTAGATGAACTAAACTCTGTACTTGACTCTAATGATTAATTCTAATGGAGTTTAAATCCATCACTTTTCATCAGTAGAAACTGGGGGTAAAAGTAGTTTTTTTTTGGCATATTATTTTGAGCAAAAGAGAAAGTAGAGGATTGATTGCATAGGCAGTAGACCAGTAGTACCTGGTGTTTGCTAAGTTGTTAAAAAAGAAAAGACAAATTAAGAAGATAAAATTTTATAATTCTGAACTGATTAAAAACAAATTGTATGATAGAGCAACTTTTGCACTATATTTATAATGCCACGGGAAGGAACCAGAAAAATATCATGTCACATTTTAAATTTAGCATGAAATGAAACGAAAGATGCTACAAAAATGGATTCTCGCAATTTTATTTTATTTTAAAATATCTTTTTATGGATGATGAAAATTTGTACTACCTTTATTTTTCAAAAAATAACAAGCAGAAACTATCTACTCACTAGAAAATATCTGCAAACATCCTTGTTAACCACTGCTGTGCCAACTACTCCTTTAAGAGTTCAATTGTTCAAGTTCAAAGTCAAATCTTGATGTAAGGGTGTTTATTTAAGAGAATAACTATTGGGGGTTGATCTAACATGCTAAGAGTGTTACGGCACTAACCTTGAATACTGATTTAAGTATTATTTTTTTTCACAATAATCCATACAATACAAGCACACATAGCTCTAATAACAATGTCACTTGTTCATGTTTACGAATAATACTGACGAATCCCCCGCGACAGAACTGACAGATAGAGGTGTAATCCTTGCACAAAGGATATGAAGACTATATTTATCCACAACACCTAGATAGAAATTATTCAGTTCCGCATATATTTTGTAACTTCCATTGTAGTTTAGAAGCAGCAGCAGCATTCTTCCAGCAAACAGCAGCAACAAAGCGCAGCCAAACTGCACATGCAAAGCCACACGAAAAGTTTAATCACAGTGCCTTCACCATATATTTCTAGCATATGTAGATTAAAAGCATACCAAGTAACTAATATGTAGAAACAAAATATATTCAGAAAGTTATTATGGTACTAATCCTGCAAAGCCCGTCAGTATTAAGATTGGAACAAAATACAAAAGATGATAAATTTAACGATTCATATTGAGATATAAATTTCAACATAGTTGTTAGCCATGAAATAAGTCATGTTGCTGCATATACCAATGTTAGAAACTAAAAAGTGTTCACAAGACAAAAAGGAGCAAGCTACACCTAATTCGTCAAACATTTCAGAAGCAAATACAAATATACACGCCAAGTTTTCACCAGTCAGAGAGATCCCATTAGTATTACTATCATGTAACATGGCCATGACATAATTCCTTTCACTGAACAAATTTTTGAACATATAAAATAAACAAAGCAAACTCCATGGCATTTGCAGAAATCACATGCAATGCAGAACAAAAATTGGGCAAGGCGGTAGTTCTAGTTGGGATAAGTGCCTTGAACGGGAATTGTACAACTGCTTAAAGAAGACAATTTGCATCGTACTCCCAGCATGATGCGCTTTAAATTCTGAGAAAAAGAGGACTAAAATACAGATGTCTTGGTGCAAATTGCAAACCTTAGCTCAATATTGATTGATAATAATGTCAGACACCCAAACATGGTCCTGCCACAACCAATTTTTTTTTTTTGACATAAAATCGTGAAAGCTCCCTCAATACTTTTATATGAACTCTTACAAGCAACACCCAATTACGTGTCTTACTAGCATGTACATATAGCAGTGCAAGACGGAAAGCTCTAAAATGAAACTATGGTCCAAAACCCGATCAAATGCAACTAGATAGTTCTAGAATTCTAGTTCAGTTCAGAACATGGTGTAAAGAACAGCTCCCATACTAATCGCAGCTCATTTAATATATCTATCTAACAAAATACAGCTGATTTTGAATTTTCTGTTCACCCTAATAAATCATCTGGGCCGTCCAAGGTTTGGGATAAATCTCACCGTCCATGTAGTGCCGGAGGCACGGGACACAACTAATATACTTATATTATCCTTGAGTACATAAATCAATAAATGTCCAGATCCTCCAGGATCAGGTTATACTGTTAACCAAGAGAAAGTAGAAAACTAGAATTTTCATTTACTTAAAAATTGTTTACAGATAAGTTGGACAGTCTCTCATCTTTCAGGTCTATAAGAATCAATATAGCTCTTATATCTTGATTTTTTATAAGAGTCGCAAATAGAAACATACTCAAATGTATTGATTTTTTATATTCACCAACTAGACGATACAGTAACTTTATATTTGACAACCTCATTGTTAACGCCTGATTTTGTACGCCTGACGAAATCACCCAAAAGGACAGGCCAAAATAGCGCCATCGGTTGATGGAGTAATTGTTGTGAAAGCAAACTCACGAAATACACTCACATAAACATAAATAAAGAAATATAAAGTATGAACACAAGAATTTACGTGGAAACCCAATTGGGGAAAAACCACGGAAAGAGAGTAATCTACTATAATAATATTGAGAGTACAAGTGGTATATTTGTGTTGTTGTCCTCTTGTGCCCTATCATATTGTCTTCTATTATGTTGTCCCCTTAACCCCAGCTTGTAGCCGTATATATAGAAGTAATCTCCACCTACATCCAACTAGGAGAAGGATTCCTTATCTCTCCAAATAAGGAAATACAATCCTATTTTAATAAGGACTCTTCCACTGTCATAATAAATACATATGAGCCAACACCAGATCCGGACCATTAAATAGATTGGGCTGTAGCCCAAATAATCACACTCCAACACTCATAAAACCTGCTTTCCTAACCCTCTAAAAGGCAGAAAGGAAGAAATGCGAAAAGAAAAATAATAGTAGTCAACCTATTTAACCATGAAGACAATATTCAGTAGGAGTATATGAGAGTGTTATAGTTCACATGCTAGGATAATGGTTTTAATGAAACTGAAAAGGAACAATTCAATTCTTACAAAGGAAATTATAGGCTAAGGCTGAGCTTATGTAACTAGTACAGATAGATAGATACGCACCTATTTATTAAAAACTGACAAGCCAAGCAAATGGACCAACACCATTTCAAAGAACTGACAGTGATTCTTAGCTTACTACAAATCCAAGTTCTTAGAAAACAAAAACGGACTGACTTGGCAGCAATGAACCAATCATATCCAAGTCATCCAGTTTTAATACATAGAAGATTATCTAGTTATGGTCTAAATTCCCACGTAGAATAAACAGAAGACGGAAATTCAGAGCTCATAGAAGCACAATTATCAGCTAAATCAATTTTCAACAAAGAGATCAGAAACAAACACAACAAACAACAATTTTATCTACCAATGAAAGAACCTTAGTACAAATTAACACACACGTGTGTGTTTTTACACATAAAGAGGGGATGCATATACATACCAGCCTTTGAAAAAAGAGCAACAACCACCCTGATCATTGTCTTCTTGATGCTCATGGTGGACATGATAAACCTGCTGTGGTGGAGGAGGAGGTGGAGGATACCCTCCTCCACTGAAATACCCTTGATACCCTTGACCTGGGGGTGGCGGATGTGGTGGCCGCGGGTACGCTTCATAGGGCGGCGGTGCAGATGGGTATCCTGGTGGTGGAGGAGAAGGAGGCCCACCATACCCTTCAAAAATAACAACCACCACAAAATTGAAGTGCTAAAGTTTAGACGTTGAAAGTCAACAATAAAAGTCAAATTGAAAATTGAAAATATAGCAAAATCAAAGGCCAGAATATGAAATCAAGAGGAAAAGAAGACAAGAATTAGTGAAATTGAAGAAGAACAAAAAAGAAATGAATGAATACCTGGGGAAGGGTACTGGTGGTATGGGCCTTGAGGGAGTCTCTGGTGACTCATGGGATATTATCTCTCTCTCTCTCTCTCTTCCCTTTTCTTCCCTGAGAAAGTGCTAGACGTAGGAGAACCAGCGGTAATTGCCACCGGCGAGTAGTTACAGGTGCGAACTGAATTTAATTATTTATCTCGGCTGTCTGTAGCCGCTTACGTCGGTGGTAATGAGATCAAATTAACACCTTATTATAATAATTACAGAAAATTTAATTTTATTAATAACAAGTTGGATCTTATTATACATGTGATTCTCTTAGCTAGCTTCTCCCGTACTCTTCTTTTCTTTTCTTCTTCTCCTTCCTTCTTTCTATCTCTTTATCTCTTATTTATTCTTTCTAAATTTATGTAGCAATTATAAGAGTATATTTATACACTTCGTTAAAATTTTATAACACGTTATCAGCACGAAACTCTAACCAACTGAGACGGTAAAATTAAATTCAAGCAATTTATTATTATATTACAGGTTTGGCTATGCCACCAATAATATAATTTTATTCTTATAATTGCCTTTAAATTCTTGCAATTTATTATTATACTACCGGTTTGGCTATACCACCAATAGTATAATGTTATTCTTACAATTGGTCTGGCTTTGCCGCCTATTATATTAACTGTCAAGTTATATTTATGTTTTATTGTCCATTTTTAAATTCCGTTATTTACAGTGGTACCATCTATCCTTGTTGATCTTACAAGACTTGGTGGGAACCTTTTTACCGCTTATTAAATTATGAGAATAACCTGAATATGTGAAATACTGTATACCTGGTGAATAATCCTTTGTATTCATTTCTTATTAAATTATCGGAATATCCTATCTGTGCGTTTACACCGGACCTGGTTCCATTATTTATTATTATGTTGGGAATATCTTGTCTATGCGAACTACCGCATGCCAGGTGAAGATCCATTTGCATTATGCTAATAATATAAATATAAGAATATTTATATTTTCATTTTATCACCACTTGAGGTCGTGACTTAGTTTATTTTTCTATATCATACATGCAATTATTTATTGTTTTAATAAATAATAAAATTGTGTTTTAACTCAGAATAGATGGCAAACTTGGCAAAAATAGATTTTTCTATTTTGAAAATCTCTGAGACAACTATTTGGCTTGGGCACTTGATGCAGAATCGCACCTTAGTGCAAATGAGTTAGAAAAAGACCATCAATCAAAAAATACAAAGAACTTCTAAAAAAAATACAAAAAGCCATAATTTTTCTTCGTCACCATATCGATGAAGGATTAAAGACCTAGTATTTAACAATCAAAGATCCTTTGTCTTTATGGACACAATGAAGGAAAGATTTGACCACCAAAAATTGGTTGTTCTCCCTAATGCCAAATTTGAGTGGCTTAATTTAAGGCTACAAGATTACAAATCAATTACTTGATATAGTTCCCAATGTTTATAGAATAACCTCTATTTTGGCTTTTTGTGTGGAGATCCGGTTTCAAACCCAAATGTTAGAGAAAATACTCTCAACTTTTCATCCCACCAAACATGATTACTCACACAACAATATGTATGCAGAGTAAGTTCACAAAATTCGGTGACTTGTTGTCATCCTCCCAGTTGCGAAAAAGAATAATAAATTGTTGTTAAAAACCATCAAGACTGACCAACCAAAAGTACTACCCCATTGCCGGATATTAACAACACGTCATTCCAGCAGAATAAACGTGACAAGAGATGATCATATAATAAGAAGTCTTGGGGACGAAAGAATAAACGAGGCCATCATAACAACAAATTTCGAAATCGACAATTGAAGCCACCGTAAGTGAAAAGTGTCTCAGGTCGGGTAAAAATAAAGAAAATGCAACACGATAAAGAACAAACCAGGATGTTTGTTTTAGGGTGTGGGATGAATGGGCATTGGTCACGTGCACTGTAGACGCCGAGGCATCTCGCTAATTTATTCCGTGAGTCTCAAAAAACAACAGTAATCGAGGCGAAACAAACTTTGTTAATCATCAATTGAATATTGTTGATGATCCACCAATAATAAACAAAATGAGAAAAAAGTTGTTGATATTATCAACCTTCCGAAAGTATCTTTTGGGATATCGCTTAATTTCTTGTTTTAATTAAACACCTAAATGTATAATATTATTAGTTTTCATTCTATATGTGGTATGTGTTTCTCATGAATAAAAATATATTTGAAGTGTAACTTTTCTTATTTATATTTTTATATGTATCAGACCATCTTTAATGGATATGGATGATATATCTTTGACAGACAGTGCAACAACTCATACGATCCTTCAAAGTGAGAAATATTTTTCACAACTAATCAAAGCTAAGGGAAATGTAGGAATTATCTCTGGCACATCAAATTTAATCGAGGGATTTGGAAAAGCTAGTTTCATGCTACCAAATGATACACAAGTTTTTATCAAAAATGCTCTATATTCTAGTAAATCAAGAAGAAATTTGCTTAGTTTTAAAGATATTCGACTAAATGGTTTTCACATTGAAACAACCAATGAGAATGATAATGAATATCTTCTCATCACTTCTACTATTTCGAAAAAAAAAGAATATCCTAGAAAACTTCATTCAAATTCTTCCGATTATATACTATGAAAATTAGAGCAATTGAGTCTCATAATGTTATGATTCCAAAATCATAGATCCCAAATCCTTTATGCTTTGGCATGAAAGACTCCTATCCATCTAGTACTTATATGATGCGTCAGATTATTGAAAATTCTAACGGGTCATCCTCTCAAAGATAAGAAGGTTTTTCCTAGTAGAAGTGAATTTCCTTATCTTCAGATGTTCTCGAGGAAAATTAATTGTTCGACCATCACCAAGAAAAGTTTATAAAGAAGCCCCAAAATTCCTCGAGAGAATTCAAGGAGACATTTGTGGACCTATTCACCCATTGTCTGGCCCATTTAGATATTTCATGGTTTTAATAGATGCTTCGACTAGATGGTCTAATATTTGTCTTCTCTCTTCTCGAAATTTTGTCTTCTCAAAACTTCTTGCTCAAATAATCAAGTTATGGGCTCGGCCTCAAATCATCCAATCAAGTCAATTCAACTTGATAACGCAATTTTAATTTTCATCAATGACTTTTAATGATTTTTGTATGACTATTGGAATTTCCATCGAGCATTCTCGCTCTCATATTCATACACAAATGGTTTATATGAATCTTTAATAAAAGACTTCAACTAATTGCACGACCATTAATGTTAAGGGCTAACTTACCTACCTCATTTGGGGTCATGCAATTCTTCACGTCATAGCCTATCATTCGAGTAAGACCAACGGCTCTTCATAAATTTTCTCCTCTACAGCTTAGTTCTTGGACGATACCCAACATATCACACTTTCGAGTTTTTGGAAGTGCAAGATATGTTCCAATTGCACCTCCACAAAGAACTAAGATGGGAGCCCAACGAAGAATAGGTATTTATGTTGGTTTTGATTCTCCTTCATTATCGAGATATCTTGAACCTTTAACTAGAGATGTTTTTACTGCACGTTATGTAGATTGTCATTTTGATGAATCTGTATTTCCAACATTAGGAGGAGATAAAGTTTTAAATAAAAAATTCTCTGAAATATCATGGAATGTATCAGATTTAAATTCACTTGATTCTCGTACAGGACAATGTGAAATTGAAGTTCAAAAAATTATTCATTTATAAAATATTGCCAATCAAATGCCAGATGCATTTAATGATGCTAGAAAAATGATAAAGTCACATACACCTGCAGTGAATACTCCAGCAAGGATAGAAATACTTATTGAAAAATCAATTCCTGGAGAATTGACGAATAAGGTAATAGAAGAATCTAAACCACGCGAGAAGCGTGGAAGACCGATTGGTGCAAAAGACATTGTACCACGAAAATCAAAAGCAAATAAGGGAATCCCAGAAGGAATACCCGCGCCAGAAGTAGCACCTATTCCAAGAGTGAGAATAGCCCCAGTGTGACGCCCCCAAAATAGGTATACATCACCCATTCTGAGTCGCCAATAACATGGTACAAAAATAACTACAACTTTATTGTTACAACATATAAACTGTGAGTTTAAATACAGGATATTGCCATCTGACAATATCCACATACAAATAAATCCTCATCATAATTATTGATACATTATTTTACAAAAATGGTGAGGACTACTAAACAACTCTCTAAAACCATCATTCCATACCCCGACTCATCTTCTCATTTACATTCTCGCCTCCCGAGAAGAAAAATGAACAAAAAGGAAAAGGGTGAGCTCAACTAGCCCAAGAAAGAATATTATGACTAAGATAATACGTAACAAATTATCGTTAGTCTTCAACAGAGAAAAAATCTAATAGAATACAATAGGCAACAAGTTTTAAATCAATACTGCATGAGAAAATATTAATTCATAGAAGAGTTACGTAGAGGATGAAATCTACTAATATCTATGAATTTAACAGTATCCATCATCAATATTTTTATCCTCAGAACATCAATCAATGCACCTCTTGAATCATATATTCATCCTTGCACCACAAAAGCAAGGATATTCATCACCGTCATGTTCATCTAAACACTTGTTCATCTTTTGCTCTACGGGCCAAAGATATTCATCGAAATCATTCATCTTTTGCACTACAGTGCCAAAGATATTCAATAATATCATCATTTAAGACCGAGGATGATGAAAAATATTTTTAAAAGAAACGAATCCAAAGAAACAAAATGACAAGGATTAAGGATTAAGGATTCGTACTTTGTTTTATCCATGTAAAAAAAAATACCTCAAAAATAATCATAGTGGTGTAAAATTCAAGAATGATCAAAACATGAATACAATCAAAGCTAGTATCCGTAATAGATATTTTGGACGAAAAGAAAATTTTTCATTTTTCGATGAATAGTCTTGAGTATTCGTGAATAAAGGTCAGATATCGTGAATAAAGGTCGATATCGTGAATAAGAACTCCCGACACTAAAAGTTTCAAATTTGATAAAAACTTCAGATCAATATTTCAAAGATAATGATATTGAAGAAATAATATCATTACCAAAAAAATAATATCCCTTACCTCTGAAAGACATAGATTTAACCTAATAATCGGATATACGCTATAACTCGAACTTTCACCGTATAGCAATACTCAAAGTATACTCAAAATATTCACAAGAATACGCTCGACAATATAGAGAGAAAACTTGAGTTCGTGTGTGATTTTCAATTCTAACCCAAGACCCTATTTATAGAAATTGCTTAGAACACCAAAAGCGAAAAATTTAATATAATAATATATTTATAAAAATTTTCTCACGCCATCCTTTGGGAATCTGAAATCAGCCACCTAGCATGTGATTAATGAGGCTCACAACATATAAAAAACGTTTTTGTTATTTTAAACAATTAAAACTTTCAAAATCAATTATTTGAACTCCTAACTTCAATAATTCACAATAAATAGCCCTTTTGTCGAAAAATTGAATCTCATGAGTTTTTATAGGAAATTCAATTCTCTACAACTTTACAAAAGAAAGTTTTTCAAATTCCAAATGAAATTGACCAAAATCCACAAACAGGCGATTTTACAAAAGCTATAATCAAATTTCGACCAATAAATGGGGTCCACCGACATGTTTAACATGTTTTAAATATTTATTGCAACAAAAATACTCTTCCTCCTCAGATATACTCATATATCCCACATTCATTATAAAATATCACCATTATTATATTATTAAAATATAATAATATATATATATTTAAATGAATTATTTTATCGTAAAAAGATAAAATTTCAATTTTCAACAATTGTCACATTAAAAATTTCTCCATCTATATCCACATAAAATCAATATTTTTCATCATATGAATCAATAATTAATTATTCACAAATAATATTACGTAATCACAATATCGACAACTGGCATAGCCCTCCGAAAGAAGGGGCTTTTCAATAAGAATTTCTCCTCACTTCAAGGTAAGCAATTAGGTGACCAAACCTCTCCTTAGATGTAACTTTCTAGACATTGCCAATAATGTTATCTAATAATATTATTCGAGATAATATGAATTATTGCTTCGATAATGAAAAATACCGCAATAATGACAATTATCAAAACAACAAAGAATATAAAATATCAATGCAAAGAATTAATAAAATATCGAACAAGAATTATCAGAACCATTATTGAGTAGTGCCTTCTTACGTAAGAGTCAATAATTGGTGCAATACAGTGTCTTCTTGTCAAACAACGCCAGACATCGTGTGTTTTAACCACCGGGTATTCCAATGTAATAAAATTGTAATAATTACGCCATTATTTTTAAACAACTTATATTTGTCATTTTCTTCCTCCAATCGCTTTTTATTATAGGGGGCCCACATGGTCGCGCCATCTACGAATATTCCCGACAAAGACAAATATTCCACGACCAAACGAATATTCCCCGACAACAATGAATATTTTATAACCACTTGCTTATTTTAAAATATTTGCGTATTTTACCCATAACTATCCACATTAATCACATCAACCCTTACTATTTCAAAATAATAATTAGAGGAAATTAAATTTCATTTATTAATTATTTGGGGTCTTACACCCAGAAGAGGTACAAACTACTCCAGAAGTAGCACTTATTCCAAGAGTGGGAATAGCCCCAGAAGAGGTTCAAATTCTCAATGAAGGGATAAGAGATGAACACCAAGAGATCTCAATAAATTATGTACATAATGAGAAAATAGGGGATCAAGCAAAGTCATGATTATGACATATTTGCTTTCTCTATAGCCTCAGATATTACTTTAATTTCTGACACGGATCCCGAACCACAAAATGTGGAAGAATGTCTGGAAAAGAAAAGATTGGCCAAAATGGAAAGATGCTATTCAAACCGAGCTACAATCTCTATTGAAAAGAGAAGTATTTGGACCAAGAGTCCAAACACCACCGGTGTAATCCGGTTGAAACAAATGGGTATTTGTACGAAAGCAAAAAGAGAAAATGAAATTATGAGATACAAAGCCCGACTTCAGTAGCTCAAGGGTTTTCAAAAACTCGTATTGATTATCGTGATACATACTCTCCAAGAATGGATGGAGTCGCCGCTTCTTTCGATAGGTATGGAAACCATGGAAGGTTTGGAAACACGTCGATGGATGTTGTAACAAAGATACTATATGGCTCACTTGACAAAGAGATTTACACATGAGAATCCTCAAGGATTAAAAATGGTCAATCACAAAGGCCCCGTCACATATATTCAATCAAGTTACAACGCTTTCATTGTATGGGTTGAATACAGTGCAGTGCAGATGTGGTATAATCGACTTAGTGATTATTTAATAAAAGATGGATATATAAATGATCAAGTATGTCCATGTGTTTTTATTAAGAAATCACAAAGTGGATTTTCCATCATTGATGTATATGTGGATGATTTGAATCTTGTAGAGTACTCTCAAGAACTCACAAGAATCTAGCTATTTATGTGGCGCCCCCAAAATAGGTATACAACACCCATTCTCGTCGTCGCCAAATATATGGTACGTAAACAACTACAACTTTCTTAATACAACATAAAAAGCTGTGAGTTTAAATACAAATATTGTCATCTGATAATATTCACACTCAAATAAGTCCTCATTACAATTATTAATACACTATTTTACGTAATAGTGAGGACTACTAGAACAACTTCTAGAACCATCATTCCCACACCCGACTAGTACTGCTTACATTCTCGCCTCCCGAGAAGAAAAATGGAACAACAAGGAAAAGGGTGAGCTCAACTAGCCCAAGAAGAATATTATGACTAAGATAATATAGAACAAATTATCGTTAGTCCTCAACAGAAAAAATCTAATAGAATACAATAGACAACCGCTTTTAAATCAATCTTCGCAATGAAATAATTATTCATTGTAAGAGTTAAGTAGAGAATGCAAACTACTATCTTCTATATATGAATTTAAAAGTTCATCGTTGATATTTTATCCTTGTAACATCAATCAATATATATCTAGAATCAAATATTCATCTTTGCACTACATGCCCAAAGATATTCATCATTAAGTCATGTTCATCTAAACACTGCTCATCTTTTGCACCACGGGCCAAAGATATTAATCGATCGGTCATGTTCATCTCAACACTGCTCATCTTTGCACTACGAGCCAAAGATATTCATCAAGAAATCATTCATCTTTGCACTACAAAGCCAAAGATATTCAAAAATATCATCATTTAGGATCGAGGATGATGAAAAATATTTTAAAGAAAACGAATCCAAAGAAACAAAAGAACAAGTATTAAGGATTCGTACTTTAAATAATCCCAGTTCAAAAATACTTCATAAATAACCATATTGGAGTAAAATTCAAGAATGAAGATTAAAACATAGATCTAATCAAAGATAAGAATCATAACAGACAATCTTGGACACGAAAAAAGAAAATTTAATTTTTCCATGAATAAGTGTATTCGTGAATAAAGTCATAGTATACGTGAATAAAGGTCGTATCACGTGAATAAGAATCTGACCTCAAAAGATAGAAATTTTACAAAAAAAACATCATCACGCTTCGTGAATAGTAACTTATAAATAGTAACTCATGAATAGTAACTCGTATAATAACTTGCATCTTCTTCTTCATATTCATCAACTCCAAGTCTGTAGCTAGAGCAACTTTAAATTTATCGATTAAAATCGATTCTAATCGTATATTCGTTATCTTCACGCAGGTTCTTGGAATCTTTAACTCTATCTCCATCTTCTATAAGTCATACAAAATGAGTATTTGACAATATCGCATTCGTACTCGTATACGATCTTCTATTCAACACGTCAGCTACCACGTTCGCTTTTCCATGATGGCATGGTCAGAATATGTGCTGAAATGAGTCTCCTCTTGAGTTCTTCGAAGCTCTTCCCACATTCTTTGCTCCATTCGAATTTTGTATCTCTATAAGTCAGTTGCGTTAATGGAATAGCGATTCGAGAATATCCTTCAATGAATCTCCAGATAATAACCAACTAAGCTTCAGAAAACTACGTATTTCGATTACCGACTTAGGTTGTTCTCAATCGTGACTCATATCCCAACCTTGATAAAGACGTTACAATGACACCTATCGGTTTAATATCGCATTTAATATGGTGTCCCCTACGGAGAGTCCGGCTTCGTGTATTCCACAAAAGGAAGTCACCGGATAAAGGCTCGGTACCAAATTCTATAGTTGAATTTTAACTCCTCGAAGTTTAATAGAGCCATGAGATTTTAGAAATGGGTTTTGTAATGGGGGTTCAAAGTCGATACAAAATTCAATATCACACTTTGAGAGTAAGCCAAAAAATTCTTGAGAAATACGTCGGAAAAGTCAATAACAACAGAATATTATTCAAATCTGACGTGTCTTTATTCAAATCCATAACATGGGCTAAGAAAACTTGACATCCGTTTTTCAATAAACGAATGACTTTATGGCTTGATATGAAAGTGTTTGACTTCAATGGTTTGGTTGCTTGAATTCGAATAACAGGTTGCTTAGGAATATAAAAACTAACAACCTTACGAAAGCAATCAATTTTAGCATGATGAGTGGTTAACCAATCAATCCCTAAGGTCACATCAAATACAAGAATTTTTAAAGAAATAAGGTCAACAGGTAATGTGATGGTGCCAACTTGGATCAAACAAGATTTATAAATAGTGGATGTAATGAAAGTTTCTCCCAAACGGAGTCTCCATAGATAGGTCAAAGTCTAATTTCTCCGTAGTCAAGTTCAAACGTTGAAATGCAAGCAAAGAGAGATAAAAGAATGGGTAGAACCAAAGATCTAATAAGGTATAAACTTCACAAGAATTTATAATTAACTAACCTGTTAACTTCGTTCGGGTTCCCGTAGATTTTGACCGGCCATTACGACAAACTTCTTCCAGAACCGCTTGAGTTTGTCTTTTTCCAGATCCGCCTTTGGTGCCACCTTCCAAATTGAACTTGATTTTGCTTCTGAGACAAAATTGAGCTATGTGACCGCTTTTTCCACAACTAAAACATACCTTGGAAGGTCAGTAAGCAGCTTTGGACTTCTATGTCACTCCTCTCCGCATTTGTAAGATCTAACCGGCGGTTCTTCTCCTCCCTGAATTTGTTCTTGGTCGATCTTTGCCGACGCCTCTTCCGTCATCGTTTAATCTTCTCTTCTTGAAATTTCCACTTGAATTATTTCTTCTATTATCTTGTCCATGATTACCACCGAAGTGGTTACCATTTCTTGCCTGATAATTTCTTTCACGATGGTTATCATTGTCCCGATGGCCATTGCCACCAGTATGATTTTTTATCGTGTTGTTGGTCGCCTTGGGTTGAATGTACTCATTATCTCGCTTCTAATAATTGAGCCATGTTCACAACATCCTAATATAGAGAAAATTTATGAGAAATGAGGTATTGGCGAATTTTGAGTTTCAAACCTCTCAAAAACATTCACGTCATCGTTCCTCATTCTCTACCAAATGAGGTGCAAACTGGATAACTCCGCGAACTTCGCCTCGTCTTTGGGACACCGTCATGCCGCTCGTTTCTAGTCTAATAAACTCTACCTCCTTCATACGATTTAATACTTTCGGAAAGTACTTGTTATTGAACAGTTCAAACGCTTCCCAAGACATGCTTTGCAGTGCGGTAGATGGAGACGCTTCACGATTCCCACCAAGAATCTGTCTCATTACTGGAACATAAAGTGGCGAATGGAACCTTCATTCCTCAAATTGTGCATCCCAAGATATCGAATATCTTGGTAATCATTGACTCACGCCTCCGCCTTTAATCGGATCCGGCTTTCCCAACTCGTGGTCCCAACTCTTTGAATTGTTTGGCGTGACAAACCGCATTCATTATCATTTCCACCAGATTTTTTTGTACACGAGTCTCCTCGTCCGATTTTTCATGAACTACAAAAGCTTTTAAACATCACGTCGTTTATCGTCGATCGGTGGTGTTATTTACAGGAGAACATTTCCACTGTTGCGCTTCCTCTCGTTGGTGAAAGATGCAGCGCGTCTCCACAGCCTCATTTACTCTCATCACTGTTAACATTCTCAAATGACATTCTCAAATCACCGCCATAAAACAAGGGTTAATTAAACAAATTAACATACCACATAATATCCCTATACTCGACCAACTAACAAATAAGCTTAGGTAGGACACACTTGGCGAAGGATTTACTCGCCTCTCCCTCCTAGTTCTATTCCCCGATCTCCGCCAGAGATCATATCCTAAGCTCGATACCAAACCCATGACGCCCCAAAATAGGTCCATTCCACCCAACCCATTCTCGAGTCGTCAATAATATGGTACAGAAATAACTACAACTTTATTAATACATTTGTTGTGCAAAATACGACAACCTATATACTATGAGTTTAAATACAAATATTATCTTCTAGACAATATCCACACGCAAATAAATCCTCATTATTGATACACTATTTTACAAAATAATGAGGACTACTAAAACAGCTATCTATAACCATCACTCCACACCCCGACTAGTTCCTGCTATAATCTCGCTTCCTGAGAAGAAAAATGGAACAAAAGGAAATGGTGAGCTCAACTAGCCCAGTAAAGAATGTTATGACTAAGATAATGTACGACAAATTATCGTTAGTCTTCAACAGGAAAAATGATAGAATACAATAGATAACAAGTTTCGGATCAATATTCGCAATGAAATAATAATTCATAAGAGTTACGTAGAAATGAAATCTACTATAATCTATGAATTTAACAAATCCATCATCAATATTTTATCCTCGTAACATCAATCAATATTCATCTCAAATCAAATATTCATCTTTGCACTACTGTGCCAAAGATATTCATCACGGTCATGCATGTTCATCTCAACACTGCTCATCTTTGACTACTGTGCCAAAGATATTCATCACTCGGTCATGTTCATCTCAACACCGTTCATCTTTGCAAGACGGGGCAAAAATATTCATAAAAAAATCAACCATCTTTGCACTACGTGCCAAAGATATTCAAGAACATCATCATTTAGATCGAGGATGATGAAAATAATTTTAAAGAAAACGAATCCAATTGAAACAAAAGAACAAGTATTATGGATTCGTACTTTTAAAATAATCCGAGTTCAAAAATACTTCATAAATAATCATAATCAAGTAAAATTCAAGAATGATCAAAACATGATACAATCAAAGCAAAGCTAGTATCCGAATAGATATTTTGACAAAAAGAAGAAATTTCATTTTTCTATGAATAAGGTCAGATTCGTGAATAGTGGCTGTATCGTGAATAAGAACTCTCGACACCAAAAGATAGAAATTTCACAAAAAAACATTATCGCTTCGTGAATAAATACTTTCGTGAATAAGAACTCGTGAATAGTAAATCGTGAATAAGAACTCATGAATAATAACTCATAAATAAGTAATCCCGACATGAAAAAGTTCCAAATTTGATAAAAAATTCCAACCAATATTTCAAAGATAATGATATTGAAGAAATAATATCATTTGAGAAAAAATAACATCCTTACCTCGGAAAAGAATAATATTTTTGATTGTAATCTTGGATATAGTCTTTGAAAGAACTTGCAGACCGTATAGCAATACTCAAAGTACTAAAATACTCAAAAAATACGCTCGATATTATAGAGAGAGAAATCTTCAGTTTCTGGTGTGATTTTCAATTCTAACCTAAGCATTCTATTTATAGAAAAATGCTTAGAACACCAAAAAGTAAAAATTGAATATAATAATATTATTTATAAACAAAATTCCTTAGCCCACCTTTGAAATCTGATTTCAGCCATAAGCACATGTTAAATGAGGTTCACAAACTCACCAAAAACGTTTTTCTCAAAATAATTAATTAAAACTCCCAAAAATCAATTATTTCGGAACTCTGAAACTTCAATAATTCATAATAAATAGCCCTTTTATCAGAAAATTCGAATTTCGCGGGTTTTTATAGGAAATTCAATTCTCTACAACTTTGCAGAAGAAATTATTTCCAAATTCCAAACAGAAATTGACCGAAATTCACAAACGGGTGATTTTACAGGCTATAATCAAATTTCAGTCAAGAAATGGGTCCACCAACACACAAAACACGTGTTAAATATTTAATCCAACAAAAATACTCTTTCTCCTCATTTATTCATATATCTCACATTCATTGTAAAAATATCACCACTACTATATTATTAAAATAATATATTTAAATGAATTATTTTATCAGAAAAAAATAAAATATTAATTTACAACAATTGTCACATTAAAAATTTTCTCCATCTATATCCTCATAAAATCAATATTTTTCTCATCAGATAAATCAATAATTAATTATTTGCAAATAATATTACAGAATCACAGTATTAACAACCGTGCCGCTCCTCGAAAAGAGGGGCTTTCCAATAAGAATTTCTCCTTACTTGCCGCAATTAGGTGACCAAACCTCTCCTGTATGTAACTTTCTAGACATTGCCAATAATGTTTTCTAATAATATTATTCAGATAATATGAATTATTGTTTCGATAATGGAAAATATTGTGTAGTGACAATTATCAAAACAACAAGAATATAAAATATCAACGCAAAGAATTATTGAATCAATAAAATAAAATACCTGAATAAAGAATTACTATAACAGCTTATTGAGTAAGTGCCTTCTTACATAAGAATCAATAATTGGTGCAATCACCGTGTCATCGCTTGTCAACAACGCGTATTCATCGTGTTTTAACCAATCGGGTATTCAACTAAGATAATGCTGAATAACTACGCCATGCTTATTTATAAACAACTTATTCTTGTTGTTTTCTTCCTCCAATCGCTTTCCGCTATGGGGCCCACACAAGGTCATGGCTCAATGCATTTAATATTCTCGACAAAGCATTTAATATTCCACGACCAAACGAATATTCTCCGACAATAATGAATATTTTATAACCACATGCTTATTTAAAATATTTGCGCATTTTACCCATAACTTTCCACATTAATCAAATCAACCCTTACTATTTCAACATAATAAATAAAGGAAATTCCATTTATTTAAAAAAAATTCGGGGTCTTACACCTTACCTCAAAAAGAATAGTACTTCTGACTGGAATACTGGATATAGTGCTGAAAGAACTTGCACCGTATAGCAATACTCAAAGTAATAAAATACTCACAAAATACGCTCGATATTATAGAGAGAGAAAACTTCAGTTTCTGGCGTGATTTTCAATTCTAACCTAAGCACCCTATTTATAGAAAAATGCTTAGAACACCAAAGCAGAAAATTTAATATAATATTTATATTTATATTATAAATTCTCTCGCATTTTACTTAGCATCTGAAATCAGCCACCTAATCACATGTTAAATGAGTCCCAACAATGTAAAAAACGTTTTTGTTAATATAATTATTTAAAACTTCTAAAAATCAATTATTCTGGAACCTCGGAACTTCAATAATTCATAATAAATAGCCCTTTTATTAAAAAATTCTAATCTCGCGTCTTTTTATAGGAAATTCAATTCTCTACAACTTTGCAGAAGAAAGTTTTTCCAAATTCCAAACAGAAATTGACCGAAATCCATAAACGGACGATTTTACAAGCTATAATCAAATTTCAGTCAAGAAATGGGCCCACGAACATGTTTAACATGTTTTAAACAACTTTTGCAACAAAAATACTCCTCATCCTCATATACTCATATATCCCACATTCATTGTAAAAATATCCTCATTATTATATTATAATAATATAATAAAATATCAATTTTTAACAATTGTCACTTTAAAAATTTTCTCCATCTATAACCACATAAAATCAATATTTTTCTCATCATATAAATCAATAATTAATTATTCACAAATAATATTACAAAATCACAAGATCGACAACCGTGTCGTTGTTCCTGGAAAGAGGGGCTTTTCAATAAAGATTTTTCCTTACTGCTTGGCCTTGATTAGGTGACTAAACCTCTCCTTGATGCGAACTTTCTAGACATTGCCAATAATATTATCTAATAATATTATTCAGATAATATGAATTATTGCTTCGATAATGAAAAATACTTGTGTAGTACAATTATCAAACAACAAGTAATATAAAATATCAACGCAAAGAATTATTGAATCAATAAAATAAAATACTTTGAATAAGAATTACATAATAATTATTGAGTAGTGCCTTCTTATGTAAGAATCAATAATTGGTGCAATACCGCGCGCTTGTCGCGACAACAACGCCAGACATCGTGTTTTAACCACCGAGTATTCCAACAAAGGTTAACTGTAATAATCTATATGCAGCTTATTTATAACAACTTATACTTGTTGTTTTCTTCATCCAATTGCTTTCCGTTATGGGGCCCACACAAAGCTCAATTGCCGTTGTCATTTAATATTCCCAAACAACAAGAATATCCACGACACCAAACGAATATTCTCCGACAACAATGAGTATTTTATAACCACTTTTATTTGAAATATTTATGCATTTTACCCATAACTAACCACATTAATCAAATCAAACCTTACTATTTCAAAATGATAAATAGAGGAATTAAATCTTCATTTATAAAAAGTTGGGGCCTTACAACTTATTTAAAAGATGAATTTGAAATGAAAGATCTTGGAAAGACAAAATTCTGTTTGGGAATACAAGTGGAGCATTTAGCATCCGGAATTTTTGTTCATCAATCCACATATCTTTGAAAAAAGATTCTCACTCGTTTTCATATGGATAAAGCTCATCCTTTGACTACCCTGATGGTTGTTCGATCTTTAGAAGTTGATAAAGATCCATTTCGACCTCTGTAAAGTGGGGAAGAAGTTCTTGGACACAAGTTCCATACCTAAGTCACAATAGGTGCTTTCTTATGTATCTTCTACCGTACACGACACGATATTACTTTTTGTCGAACTTGTTAGCAAGATACGCTTCTTCTCCAACTAAGAGACATTGGGATGGGATCAAACACATTTTGAGATACCTCCGTGGAAGTATAGATCTTGGGTTATTTTATCCAAGAAATTCAACGTCACAATTGGTTGGATATGCCGATGCAGGATATTTATCGAGATCCACATAAGGGAAGATCACAAACAAAGGTTATGTATTTACATATTGTGACACACGGCTATATCCTAGAAATCCACAAAGCAAACCATGCAGCCTACATCTTCAAATCACTCGTAGATTCTCGCTATATACGTGAAAGCAAGAGAGTGTGTTTGGTTGAGATCAATTATTCAAGATATTCAAAAGTCATGTGGATTACCATCAATCAAAGACATTCCTACAATTACAGTATGAGGATAACGCTATACGTCGTTGCTTTCAACTTAGGAGGATACATCAAGAGATAGAAACAAGCATTTTTCACCTAAATTCTTCTTCACACACGAAGCTACAAAAGAAGGGTGATATAGATGTGCATCAAATTCGATCATGTGATAATCTAGTCGATTTATTCACAAAGTCGCTACCAAATCTGAACGTTTGAAAATTTTCGGGAAAAGGATCTGGAATGTGTCGATTGAAAGACTTATGACAACATTTCATCAAGGAGTAATGAATTCCTTTTGAGGGAAGGTCAGATTTTTTTTCTTAGTCACAGTTTTTATCCCTATGGATTTTTTCTGACAAGGTTTTAACGAGACAGTCAATTAAGATATTTATATAAAAGATATGTACTCTTTTTTCCTTCGTTAAGTTTTTCCCACTGGATTTTCTTAATAAGATTTTTAATGAGACATAATCTTATATCGTAGGAAATCAGGAAAAGTATTATACATGTGATTCCCTTAGCTAGCTTCTCCCGTACTCCCCTTTTCCTTCATTCTTCTCCTTCCTTCCTTCCTTCCTCATGATTCCTCTATCTTGTCTATATAAGGCAGCAATTAAAAATGAAGAATTCTCTTTGAAGAATTTCTTTCTTTTTATCTCTTATTTATTCTCTTTAAATTTATACAGCAATTATAAAAGTATATTTATACAATTCGCTAAAGTTTTATAACAGATCTTATATATATATAGTGTAGTTTAGAAACGGACCGAAGGAACGGACTAACAAACGAAACAAATGAAAAAAAAAAACACGCGGGTCAAAAGAGTCGGGTCTTCCCTCCCTCTCACACTTTCAGAATACCGATTCTCTCTCCCTCACTCACAAAGAGCCGGCTCTTCCATCTTCTCTCTCCCCGATTCTCTCTCCCTCACAGATCGGAAGGTAAAGCAGAGGCAAACAGATCGGAAGACTCCCTCCTTCTCTCTTACTCTTCCAATTCATACAGATCGAAAACCCCTCCATCTCTCTTACTCTTCCAATTCGTACAGATCGAAAATCCCTTTCTGCCAGTCGAACCCATCTGAAAACCCTCTCTTCCATTCACTAAGTTGTAAGGTAGATTCGCGAAGTCGCCGGACATAGAACAGAACAAAGCCCCTTTGAAGCTAGGGTTTGCAAATCAGCAGGTCAGTGAGATTCTCTCTCCTAAAATTTCTGATATCACCAAACTTTGATAGTTTTAAACAGAGTTTTTCTCAATATTTGTTTAATTAGAGTTGTTTATTGGATTGTGGCTGATGGTCTACTCTGCTCCGTTTATTGATTTTTGTTTATTTACGTTTCACATTCATATCATCTTTCCTTTGCATTTCTTTTTTTTAATTTCCGAATGTCCCTGTAAACGTTGCTCGATTTGCTTTATTCATTGATATTATGTAGTAAATATGTTTTTTCGTTGTTTAATTATTATTATTTGACCTTCTTTAGATATACGTTAATTGAAATTTTGATTTTTATTAGAGGCATTTGACACTATTTTTTCAACGGAGGAGGAATTAATATAATAGATAGGTGGACCATGAAAAAAAAGCCTGAAGTTGTAATATTGTTCAGTTACTTCAGTATACTGGAAATCTCATCCTTCTCACACCCCTTGTAGCATAAGCATTTGTTCTTAGTTGCGAGGGAGCCTGGCATATTCTTAGAGGTTTTAATGTAACATTTCTATTCATTTTCTCTACAAAGATTAAGTTATACAATTGCATGGACATGTAAACAAAATCTAACTTTAAGTGGAATTTTATTAATGTACCAGAAAAGGAATGTAAGCTAACTGTATCACAGTTCTGTCTTTGTTACATTCTTTGGAATCCAACTTTGACTTAAATTTTACTAGAAAAGGGATGTAAGGTAACTTTTTTGTGATGTTCCTAGCCTCCAACTTGCTCTGAATCATCAATTTCCCAGAATTGAAGTACATATGAATTCCAAAGCAGTTGTCAAATGCTATTCAACTCTTTTTAGAAACTTACAACACAATTATTTTTTAATGCAGGTGCACCTTATCTGCTGATTGGGAGCTATGAAAAAGGGGTTTTTTTTTTTGCATTTTGGGTGTCTGCTATGAAGCAAGGTAATATACAATGATGAATCATTATTTTGTACAATTGTGATGATTTCTTTTTGAAGAAGAAGAAGTTCTTGGAACCACTAAAGTAAACTAATCTAAATCTTCATATAAAAATTTTAGGTACCAAAATTTGATTTTTGTTTGGTAAAAAAGTCTAAGACTGCCTTTTCGTTTTTCATCTTCGAAGTTGTGTCTTATATATGTAGAGATATGGTGGAGGACTGATTTTGCCCGAAAGTTGTTAAAGTTGGTCTATTAGTTTCAGTATGTTTTGATTGAGAAATATAGCCATGTTTATACTGCAGACTATCCAAGATAAGCTAGAGCTTCACAACAGTACCAAAACCATATCATTCCTACTAAAATATTGAAGAAGATCAAGTTATACCATTGGTTTAAGAATCTCACTCTGTTACTTGAATTCTGCTGTGGATGGAGTTACAGATTACACAGAGGAACCTGCAACAAATGTCAATGCCAAAAATGACAAAGCTATTGTAGAAAAGAAAAATACAGTGGTTTGCACATCTGTTGCACAGCTATTATACCATTGGTTTTTGTTGTTTGTAATGTAGTCGAGTTGTGTTGTAATGAAATTGTTTAATGTAATGTACAGTAGTTTGTAGTTTGCTTATTAGAGATGACATTGAGCTGACTATTGTTGTTGTTTGTAATGTACAGTGGTTTGCACATCTGTTGCACAGCAAATTAATTACACAATTACAATATGTTACACTTCCATGTACAGTGACTTCAATTAGGCAGTACCCTGTACAGTGACTTCCATGTACAGTGACTTCAATTAGGCAGTACCCTGTACAGTGACTTCCATGTACAGTGACTTCAATTAGGCTTGCCTCGGTTAAGGTCTAGTAAGAGTGTCTCATCCGGTATCAAGCTCAGTGACTTCAATTAGGCAATACCCTGTTGATGTTATAAACTTTATTGACAAATTTAATCAAATTGAACAACATGGCCTCTAGCATAATGTCTAACTAGATATTGGCAGAACAAGAGAAGTCCGCTGCTCACAATGATGATAATTAGAAAAGAAATGTATTGGTACATTCCAAGCAAAGCAAAATATTGGGCATACTAGCATGAGTCAGCACTTGGCCAAAAAAGATGAATCACTCGGTCAAGGCATGACTGATTAGCCAAAAGGAACTTCACTTGGGCATACTCAGCACACACATATGTATGTTATATATATATATATATATATATATATATATATATATATATATATATATATATATATATATACACACACAGAGCACATGCACGTATAATTTTTCTTTTGTCCGAAAATATTTGGAAAATTATTTTATAAAAAATAAATAGAAATCTCCTCACCTTAAGAAATGTTTATTATATAAATAAATTTTACTAAGACTTGATATTTAAATTATCAAGGTCAACAAAAATAAATTCAATTTTTAGGATAAAAAACGTTTTTGGTCAAAAATAGAATAAAATATTTAAAATAGTTTTGTAGGAGAGGATTCTATTTATTCCATAAATCCTATTTCTTAAATATTGTTATCATCAAAATAAACTTAAAATTTGGAGACCTATCACTGCGTAATCCACCTGGATTGGGCCATGCTATTTGTTTTATTTCTCTTTTTCTGTTTAAAAGTCACGTAGGAAAAAATATATTATCATTAAATTAATTAATTAATTTATTTTGTCAAACATGTATTAGAAAAATAAGTAGAAAGTATATTAATGGAGATCATTTTAGTTCGTAAGCTCCCTGTCTTAAAAGGAGCCAATAAAAATTTATATCTTTTTGTATGCTTTTTTCATCTCTATTGTTAAATATTTTTAAAAGGTCTAAATAAATAAATAAAAATTGAGAGTAAAGTATATATACCCTTATCTAACATATATATATATATATATATATATATATATATATATCAATAATTCATTAGTCCTGAATAAAAAAATTGGAAATTACTATTTGCACAAGAAAAAAAATAATATTTTCACAATGTCTCTCTCGCATAAAAGTTAGACCCACTTAATATTCATTTGAGGAGAAACTTGCAAAAACATCAATTTACCACAAATATTCGCAATATATATCATTATCAAATTAATTAATTAATTCTATGGATGATAAAAATTTGCACTGCCTCTAATTTTCAAAAAATAACAAGCAGAAACTTGTTTCTTAACTACTGCTTTAAGAGAATCTTGATGTAAGGGTGTTTATTTAAGAGAATAATTATTGGGTGTTGATCTAACATGCTAAGAGTGTTATGGCACTAACCTTGAATACTGATTTAAGTATATATATTTTTCACAATAATCCATACAAGAAAAGAAGAAAACAATGTGACTGGTTGACGAAATCAAACCCTATCAGCTATGCACATTACAATGAAACTGTAGAGAAGAGGGGCCGGGCCACCAAGGAGGATATGAAGAAGACTATATATATTTATCCACAACATCCAGAAAGAAATTATACAGAGTTCCGAATGTATGTATGTTGCAACTTCCATTGCAGTTTAGAAGCAGCAGCAGCATTCTTCCAACAAACAGCAGCAACAAAGCGCAGCAAAACTGCACATGTAAAGTCGCACAAAAAGCTTAATCATAGATATATTTCTAGCATATGCAGCAGATTAAAGTAACTAAATAAGTTGTATTCACAAAGGTATTAAGGCACTAATCCTACGAAAGCCACTCAGTTTTAAGACATTGGAACAACATACAAATATGATTTTTTAACTCTCCATGTGGTGTAGTTAAAATGAATTTTGGTAATTTAAAAGTTCATTTAAGACTCGTATATACGATTTGATAGCCATGAAATAAGTCATGCTGCTGCATTTACCAATGTTAGAAACCATGCCTTCACAAGACAAAAAGGAGCAAGCTGTTTAATCTAATTCGTCAAACATTTCAAAACCAAGTAAAAATACACACACACACACACACACACACACACACACACACACACATACATATATATATATATATATATATATATGCCAAGTTTTCACCAGTGGGAGAGATCCCATTAGTATCACATAACATGGGTGTAACATTATTCCTCTTCACTGAATGACGTAAATAATAAACAAAGCAAAATCCAATCACATGCAATGCAGCACAAAAATTGGGCAAGGTGGTTGTTCTTGTTGACACAAGTGCCTTAAACGGGACTTGTACAACTGCTTAAAGAAGACAATTTGCATCATACTACCAGCATGATGCCCTTTAGACATCTGAGAAATAACAGGAGTAAAATACAGATGTCTTGGTGCAAATTCCAAACCTCAGCTCAATATTGATCAATAATAATATTAGAGACCCAAACATGGTCCTGTCACAAACCTTAAATTTATATTTTTTGACAATAAAATCCTGAAAGCTCCCTCAATACTTTTAGATGCACTCTTAAAAACAACACCAAATTAAGTGTCTTATACATAGTAGTGAAAGATGGATAGCTCTAATATGACACTATGGTCCAGAATCTGATCAAAAGCAACAAGATAGTCCTAGTTCTGTTCAGAACATAGAGGAAAGTGCTGTAGACATGACAAGTGAAGCCTACAATTCTAAACTCACAACAGCATAGCGTCACAAGCTCTCAGCAAACACAATCAAATTCATGAAAGTGGCAAAGCTTTAGCTCACAGTCATGTACATTAGTTTATGCTAATTATGTTTATGACAATTTTGTAATATGGTTAGTTTGATAATTAGCTTATAATGTAAAGCAGTTTACATGTATAAATAGAGAGAACTATCTCTGTATTGGTGTGTGATTGTAATAATAAAATGAATCTTCAATTTCATATGGATTTCATTTTATATCATGGTATCAGAGCCTAGACTTTACTCGAGGGTTTTCGTCTTGCAAATTTGGTCATAATTTGATCATTTCTCATTCAAATTCATTGAAATTGTATTCAATTTCTTGGTTTCTTCATTCCGCATCTGCGACAACTACCGGCAAATCACATTTCTCTACATCGAGGTGATTTGAAGCTTCACGAAGTATTGATCTCCTAAGAACAAATTGAATCAATTAACCAATTGAGGAACAATGTCATCAAATCAACAACACACATCTTTTGCAAATATCGTAATCGGTAATGATCGAAATCCTCCTGCTATTGATCCTCTGTTTTTGCACACTCCGTTGATACAACTTCTACTCAACAGTCTTCTGCAGAATCTAGAAACACACAGTCCTCCAACTATAATGGAACACTATCAGAGGCTCAACTGAAACAAGTTCTGCAATATATCAAGATGGACAAGGAAAACAAATTGTCGGGCGTTAAACTTGCAAGTAACAAGTTTTGTTCCACTATCTTACACATTATTAATCCTCTATGTTCATCTGTTTGTACTCTTAATGATCAATGGATTGTTAATTCTGCCGCCATCAACCATATTACCAATTAATTCTCAAACCTTGTTAATCCTACACCTGTTACTTCCTTTATACATTTTTAATGTTCTCTACTCAATAATGCTTGTTGTGTTCTCTTTTCTCCTCACCAATGTGTTTTTCAGGACCCTATGTTGAGGACTTTGAAAGGGACTGGTAGTCTGGATGGCGGCTTGTATAGTTTCCAAGATTCAAGCTCTGCAGTTAATTAGTCATATTTCTTCTAGTACTGTTACTTCCATTATAAACTCAGTTGTATCAAAACAATTGTGCCATTTTAGACTTGGTCATCCATCTCTTAATGTTCTAAATAAAATTTCCTCTCTTCATTTTGAGAACAATTGTATTCTTACTTGTGATGTCTGTCCTTTAGCTAAACAAACACGAGCTGTTTTTCCTCGTAGTGTTATCAAAGCCACTAAATTGTTACATTGTGATCTTTGGGGACCATATAAGTATCCCCACTCATGATGGTTGTTCTTATTTTCTCACATTGGTTGATGATTTTTCTAGATGTACATGGACTTACATGTTACATTCTAAAAGTCAAGTTCTGACTTCATGAAATCTTCTCTCCCTCCTGTTAAAACTCAAATTCAAGGTCATGCTCATATTGTTAGAACTGAAAATGGCATGGAATTTCTTAAGAATACTCTAAATTCCTTACTTGATCATCTGAGAATTATTCATCAAATGAGTTGTGTCTACACTCCTCAACAAAATGAAGTTGTTGAAAGGAAGCATATACATCTTCTTGAGGTTGCTAGATCTTTACAATTTCAAGCATCTTTGCCTATTAAGTTTTGGGGTGATAGTCTTCTTACTGCTACGTACCTTATCAACAGGCTTCCTATTGCTATTTTAGACTACCAAACTCCTATTGAAATTTTAATGGGCTCTCCTCCTTATACTCATCTCAGAGCTTATGGTTGTTTGTGTTATGTTTCTACTTTAGCCCATAACAGAACTAAGTTTGATCCAAGGGCTTCTAAGTGTGTTTATCTGGGTTATCCATTTGGCAAGAAAGGATACAAAGTATTTGGTTTATCTACTCAGCAATTTCTCATTAGGAGGGATGTTGTCTTTCATGAAACCCAATTTCCTTTTCAAGATATTTCTACCACTTCCTCTTCTTCTATTAGTTGCTCTTTATTTCCTCCTTATACTGATCCTTTTATTCTCCAAATTGATGATTCTACTAGTGGTTGTCCTGTATTCTCAGAAATAAATTCTTCACTTAATTCATCTTTGTCACCCTCATTGGATACTAATGATATCTCTTCTTCTTTAAATGATGCATCATCTGATGTATCCCATGCTTCTCCCTCTATCAATAAATATGTTTCTCATAGATCTAAGAGACTTCCTGCAAAGTTTGAAGATTATACAGCCTTACCATCCATGTTTACTCAGTCTCTTCCTACTTCAGCACAGGTATCTTGAAACGCACGAGTTTCCCCTTCATATCCTTTATCTCATTACATCTCTTATTCTCGCTTTACCCCAAGACAACATCTCTTTCTAACTGCTATATCTTCTCATTGTGAACCTAAAACCTATGCTCAAGCTATGAAACATTCTTACTGGCAACAGGCCATGACAGATGAAATTCATGCCTTAAGAGTCCAATAAGACTTGGATATTGACTTCCTTACCTAAAGGACATCACACTTGGATGCAAATGGATTTATAAGACCAAGTTTCTTTCTAATGGTTCGATCAACAAGTACAAAGCTAGGTTGGTGGCAAAAGGCTTTAAGCAAACACATGGTCAAGACTATTTTGAAAATTTTGCTCCCGTAGCCAAAATGACCACAGGTAGACTTCTTTTAGCATTGGCATCCACTAAAAGGTGGCATTTGTCTCAAATAGATGTTTATATCCCTTTCCTTCATGGTGATTTACAAGAGGATGTCTAAATGGATTTACCTCCTGGATTTCAATGTCCATTGCAAGATAATTCTTTTGCTCCCGTGGTTTGCAAATTAATAAAATCATTGTATGGGCTCAAACAAGCTCCAAGACAATGGTTTTCAAAATTTTCAAGTGTGCTTCTCAGTTATGGATTTATTCAATCAAAAAGTGATCATTCTCTGTTTGTTCTAACCAAGGGTTCCTCATTTACTGCCCGTGATCATTCTCTGTTTGTTCTAACCAAGGGTTCCTCATTTACTGCCCATGATCATTCTCTGTTTGTTCTAACCAAGGGTTCCTCATTTACTGCCCTCTCACAGGGAACAATTCTTCTACTTTTACTACTATCAAGTCTTTTATTAACACTCAGTTTAAGATTAAAGACTTGGGCTCTTTGAAATATTTTTTGGGTTTAGAGATTGCAAGGAATGATACTGATATATATTAATCAAATGAAATATGTTCTTGATATCTTACAGGACACTAGTCTTCAAGGTTCTAAACCTAGTGTTATTCCTATGGATCAACATCATCAGCTTGCCTCAGATAAAGGGGATCTTCTCTCAGCTTCTGACAGCAGTGCTACCAAAGATTGGTAGGCAGGCTAGTATATCTTACTATAACTAGACCTGACATTAGTTATGGTGTTCATATTTGAAGTCAGTTTCTAGCTCAGCCTCGAACCCCTCATTTTGAAGTTGCATTGAAGTTGGTTAAATATCTTAAAGGCAGTTTGGGACAAGGTTTATTCTTTCCGGCCAACAATAGTCTTCAAGCGTCTGCATATTATGACGCAGATTGAGATTCTTGTTCTGATAGTAGACCATCAATATCTGGTTTTTGTGTCTTACTTGGCTCTTCCTTAATTTCATGGAAAAGTAAAAAAGCAACATACTATGTACAGGTTCTCTGCTGAATCAGAATATAGATCCATGGCCAATACATGTTGTGAACTAGTATGGATTTCAGCTCTTTTAAAAGATTTTGGTATCCCAGTTTCTATGCCTATTCCTCTGTACTGTGACAACAAGGCAGCTCTCCATATTGCTTCCAATCTTGTGTTTCATGAGCGCACTAAACATATTGAGAAAGATTGTCACCTTGTACGGGATAAGCTTACGCAAGGTTTTATTTCTACTCATCATGTGTCCAATCTTGAGCAGCCGACTGATTTGCTTACTAAGTCCTTAGCTTCTCAACATCTTAAACAATTATTTACCAAGTTGAGCATTTGTAACTTGTTTCATAATGCCAACTTGAGGGGGATGTTATAGATATGACAAGTGAAACTTACAATTCTGAGTCAAACTCAGCATAGCATCACAAGCTCTCAGAAAACACAATCAAATTCATGACAGTGGCAAAGATTTAGCTCACATTCATGTACATTAGTTTATGCTAGTTATGTTTATGACAATTTTGTAATATAGTTAGTTTGATAATTAGCCTATAATGTAAGCAGTTTACATGTATAAATAGAGAGATATTAGTGTGTGATTGTAATAATAAAATGAATCTTCATTTTCATATGGATTTCATTTTATATCTGAAAGAACAACTCCCATAAGATCCTTAAGTAAATATATCAATAAATGTCCAGGTCCTCCAGGTTTTACAGTTAACTAAGAGAAAGTAGAAATCAAGAAATTTTCATTTACTTAAAATTGTTGACAGATAATTGATAGTCTCTCATCTTTTAGGTCTCTAAGCATCAATATAGCTCTTATATCTTGAATTCTTGATATATAACCCGAAGAGTCAAAAGTAGAAACACTCTCGAATATATTGATTTTTTATATTCACCAACTAGATGAAACAATAACTTTTTATTTGACAACCTCATAAAGCATGCTTTCCTAATCCTCTAAAAGGCAGAAAGGAAGAAATGCAAAAAAGAAAAACAAGAATAGCCAACCTATTCAACCATGAAGACAACATTTAGTAAATGTATACGAGAGTTATAGTCACATGCTAGGAGAATGGAAAAGCGAACTGAAACTGAAAAGGAACAATTCAGCTCTTGCAAAGGTAATTATAGATTAAGGCTGAGCTTATGTAACTAGTATAGATAGTTGATACAAATAGTTAGCTCAACTAAATCAAGCACCTATTTATTAAATATTGACGAGCCAAGTAAATGGACCAACACCATTTCAAAGAACTGACAGAGGTTCTTAGTTTACTGCAAATCCAAGTTCTTAGAAAACAAAACAAGAGTGACTAGGCAGCAACGAACCAATCAAATCCAATTCATAGTTTTACATAGGAGACTATCTAGTTATGTTCTAAATTCCCAAATAAACAAAAGGCGGAAATTCAGAGCTCACCAGAGCCCAATTATCATCAGCTAAATCAATTCCCAGTAAAGAGATCATAAAACAAACAACAATTTTATCTACCAATGAAAGAACCTTGGTACAAATTAATATATGCGTGTGTTTTTACACATAAAGAGGAGATAGATATACATACCAGCCTTGTAAAAAAGAGGAACCACCACCCTGATCATTGTATTCGTGATGCTCACAGTGGTGGACATGATAAAGCTGCTGGGGTGGAGGATACCCTCCTCCACTGAAATACCCTTGATACCCTTGACCTGGGGGTGGTGCATAAGGGTACCCAGGTGGCGGTTGTGGTGGCTGCGGATACCCTTCGAATGGCGGCGGCGGCGGCGCAGATGGGTATCCTGGTGGTGGAGGATATGTAGAAGGACTCCCATACCCTTCAAAATTAACAATCACCACAAAATTGAAGTGCTAAAGTTTAGATCTTGAAAGTCAACAATCAGTCAAATTGAAAATATAAGAAAAATATAGCAAAATCAAAATCTGAAAAACAAAAGGAAAAGAAGACAAGAATTAGTGAAATTGAAGAAATGAATGTATACCTGGGGGAGGGTACTGGTGGTATGGGTCTTGAGGGGGTCTCTGGTAACTCATAGAATATTCTCTCTCTCTTCCCTTCGCTTCCCTGAGAAAGTGGTGGACGTAGGAGAACCGGCAGTAATTGTATTGTATTCACCGGCGAGAAGAAGTTACAGGTGCGTATTCAATTAGTATTTATTTCATATAAAGACGACAGTCCATATTTAGTTTTGAGGGTTTCCCAATTGGCCTTCATTAGCTGTCCTGTCCCAAATCATATCCCACCACCTCAACGCGTTTTTATCATTTTATTTTTACCAGATTTAGTATGTATTTTTGATAGATATAATTTCATTTATATATTTTTTAGAAAATTATATTTTCACGTGTTAAAATAATATTTTTATTTTCATGATCTCACATTCATGTGAGAAAGACTCAGTGGTGGAATCAAAATTTTTTGAGAGGGTGTTAAAATATACTTGTAAAATCATTACGGCGGCAATACGAGTTACAATTCTATCCGAATAAATTCCTCTTATTTTTGTACTGTAGAGAAAAGTACTGTAGAGAAAAGTCTTGTGAAAGATAGAGAGGCAATATTTGAGTTGGAAAAAATCCCTCCGAATAAAAATGAAGTTGACGAGGTGAAGTTGAAGGAATTGAAGCGATAAGAGGAGATGGCTAAAGCTAAGCAAACGTTGGAGAGGAAGAAAAAGTTGACCGAAAAAACGGCCATAAAAGCTCATAAGGAAACTAAAAAGAAACTAAGGAAATTACTTGTGTATCCACACATTTCAAGATTGTGTAAACAAGAAACTTGATGTCAGACTTAAAACTGATGAAATTTGTGATTTTTTTAACTGATAAAGCACTCAAACAACTTGAGTTAACTTATAACTCATATATGTACATCAATTTACAGAGAGAACCCATTAATTTTCATGTTTTAACCAAATTATCCTCTTTATGATATTTATACAAACACATGGTATGCAAGTTTTAAAAATTATAGTTCCATGAAATCCAAGCATATAAATACGTAATCTCCGTACATAATTTCATCCTTATATCATTTGAGCCCTTTATGTTTTCATAATCAAAACTCCAACAACCAATTTCACATCAATAACAAATATATTCCATCCAATTTCTATTAACTTATTTTTTTTAAAAAAGGTAGAACATCCTTTCTTTTGTAAATTAATTGGTTGAAAACGTATCTCAACTTTGATTGTAATTGAATTGGATTCTTCTCATAATTTCTTTTGTTCTGATTCTCCAGTTTAAACCATCAATTACTCCGCCCTTACTCCCGTTGAGTAATTAAACATGGGATCATATGACCCCTAGTTCCACCTCTGGAGAGACTCATACCCACTCACTACATGTTACATAATCATATGGAAATATTAATTTTTTTTATATAAAAATATCAGTTTCTCACTTTTGTCGAGTCATCTCTCACAAGTCATTGACATAAACTAATTTATAAAATAAGTTTAATGGAGTAGATAGTCATATAGATAGATATAATCAGCATTCACCAAGAAGAAGAAAAATACTCCTCCTGTATGAAGTAAATTGGAAAAGTGAAAATCTTCTCAAACAACACAACACAACACGGTTAAGCAACCGAGTCCTCAAGAAAGTCAATTATTTCGCTCTAGTACAATATTATACTAGTAGTTAATTGAAATCTCATCCTCTACAGACACTAATATTAAAAAGTTGTCTCCACCCTTTATAGATACAAATAAAATAAAATCTTAATCTCTTCAAGATTCAAAGCTGACATAAATCAAACCAGCCAAAACCAAGCATAATGAATGGTATTGGTGATAGTAATCCCCATGAAACAAAGGCTGGACCTTCTTCATCCAGCAGCTCAAATCCAGCACCCAATGATCATCTGAGTGCCGAGAAATGGGGAACTCAGGTTATGGGGGCGCCGGCGGTGCCTACGACCCACCCAAATAACCAAAAGGCAGCCACATGGAGCGCAGGCGATCACCCGGAATACCATCATTACCCCTATGTCCAATACACCCCTATTCCAAAACCAGCCAGCAACCCCATGGATTCCGTCCTTCAAAAGTTCAATTCTTGGAGCAACAAAGCTGAGACCACTGCCAACAATATCTGGCATAATTGTATGTTCAAACACCCGATTTCAATTCATAATTTTCAAAATCATGATCCTTTATTGACATAGTTTTGTTTTTAATCAGTGAAAACAGGGTCCTCTGTTTCTGGATCAGCATGGGGGAAAATGAATCTGACGGCCAAAGCATTAACAGAAGGTGGGTTTGAGCCACTATACAAGCAAACATTCGCAACTTTTGCCAATGAGAAACTGAAGAAGACTTTTGCCTGTTATCTCTCAACTTCAACTGGACCAGTTGCTGGAACTCTTTATCTCTCAAATATTCATGTAGCTTTCTGCAGCGATCGCCCCTTGTCTTTTACGGCACCCTCTGGCCAGCTCACTTGGAGCTATTACAAGGTATACCAAGATTGAAGATCCATTTATATTTTTATTTTATAAGTTAAACTAGATGTTACCTGATCATACCATACATACAGGTTATGGTACCCCTGGGGAAGGTTGCAACCGTCATCCCCGTCTTGATGAGTGAAAATAAATCCGAAAAATACATCCATATTGTCACCGTTGACGGACATGATTTCTGGTTTATGGGATTTGTCAACTTTGAGAAAGCATCTCACCATCTGTTGGAAAGTGTCTCAAGTTTTGCCGCAGCCGGAATACCAGTTCAGAGTTAATCATGTAGCATCTGTTAGTAGCTTTGCCTTTGAGCGACTCTCTTTTGTTTCTAGTATTTTTATCTTCTTCGTAATAAGATTGCCCTTGAAGCAGTTCATTTTAAAATTTTGTTCATCTTTGCTTCTTTGTAACCCACAAAACAATACTTCAAATGCTAAATTTACTTGTGGATTTCACACATAATCCTTATATACTACCAAAATTTCTTTCTATTCAAAATGTTTTCATAAAAAATTATCCATTTTGGATCAGATATATATGACAAAGAGGAACCATCACAAAATGAACCACATTTATCATGGTCTGGAAACCCATAAATTAAAGAGAGATTAATTAAGGTTCAAAATTGAGTGGATTAAGTATGCTCAGGAAATGTACAAAAACAAAACTAATGTCGGATCTTTTGGCCTTAGATGATGCTTTTCTTCACAACAATCTCTTTGCTCAAAGATATGTCGTGCAACATACCTGCCACTATTATGAGACCATCTTTTAGTACATTTTGGAACAACCTTAGAAATAAAGAGGTACAACTTCCCTAGCAAATAAAAAAAGTATATTTTCTTTTGGGGGAGGGGCAGCTTGGGGGGAACAGGAAGCCACATTCTTTCTTCAAGAAAATCTGATTGTAGACCAGCAAATGTTTTACAATCTAATAGCTAACGCTTCTTTTTGCCTCCCTTTGCAGCACTAGATTTAGATGGGGTTGCAACCAAGTAGATGAACAATACCACGATTGAGATCACAGAAATCAATGACCCGTACTTTCCCAACAACCTCTGCAAATAGTGAATGATTTAGTGTAAGCGAAGGATAAATGAGTTCTTTATGAGCTACTGCAATCATTCAATAGAAGACTAATAATCAGAAGTCATGCTGAAAATAAATAGAAAGGCACCACCATTTCCTACAAAGGTCAAACGCGGAGAAAGAATAACATCATATACTGTTTAATTGATTCAAAATAAAATCCCCCTTAAAACCCATATTGGAAACAGGGAAAAATAAAATAAAAGGCCCTTATACGAGTAATAAGCACTTTGTCCAATGAACCCACGAAATATGAGCAGGAGGAGATATAAAAAACAACACCATCTATCAAATCAATATCTTCTTTACTAACAGGTGCCCATTCTAATTCCTTCCAGATGCAACTATGCAAGTTCTATTTTTAAACGAAAAACAAACAGGTGGACTCAAACATGCACACAAGTACACAAACACCAGGAAAAAAAAAAGATACAAAAGATAACAACAGCATCAGTTATCCACAACTTGCATCTCTAGTCTAACAATCTAGTGGTACTAAGTTGAACCATACCTTAGCCTGAAATATTTTGGGCACCATCATACACAAGTACATGCAAAAACACAACAGTATTTCTTAGTTAATCCAGGATACAGTTTGTAAGAAGTTGATCAATTAACAGATTAGTATAAGAAATTTACCCAGTCAAACTTCTTCTCAGGAGCCCTATCAGCTAGTAGGTCTAGAGGCAGAAGTGGAGTTGAATATGCCTCCTAATATAGACACACAAAATCAACACTCTGTTAAAACAAGTAAATTACTTGTGTATGTGTATATAAGATATCTGCAGTGAATGCTAAGGCATAAACCTGTAGAGCAGCTTTTGTAGGAATGCGGAATTTAATAACTGCCGGTGCACCATAAAATAGTGTTTTTACTTTGGACTCCAATTCAAAAGAGTGTGATAGAAGAGCACCGCTGCCAATTATACAAGTTAGCATATTAAGATCTTTTTGTAAGGAAAATTAAAAGCCTACTCCGAGATATTGTAGCCAGTTGGCATGGTGGAATCAGAACTCACGAATCAAGCTTTTCCCACGACGTCGAAATGTTACCACTGATGATATCAAAATATTCTCTGGACCAGCTATCATCAGTTAGACTAACGTCATATGCAGTCCTGAACAGAATAATTTACAAAAAATGTGAAAATTTATAATCACAACCAACATAGAAATATAAATATACAAAGAAAACAGCAGTTAGATTTAGTTTATATCAAGCAGCACAAAAAACTTTCTTTCCACATACCACAACCAAAACTAGAAAGGTAGATGTATTCCTTGCAGTTTTCACTTGGAGCATATTTTATTTCCTAAAACATTTACTTTTAACAATATTAAGCAGGGTGTTCTAAAAATCCCCGCCTAGGCCCCCTGCCTAAGCGTTAGTCCCCCCTTGGCGCCTCGCCTAGGCGCTAGGCCTCCCTGGCGCCTCACCTAAGCCCAAAGTGGCAAAAAAATCCCTCCAAGAAATTAGGCGGGGTCTAGGCGGAGAGATTTTTTTATATTTAATAACTATCCAAACCAAATCTTAATATATTTATTTTTCTAATGATTTATCATATTCATAATACAAGTTGTAGCATATCAAATCACAACAAGAAGTGAACAATATCAAGTCAAAATGGATAATTTTATTATAGTTGTAATTTTTTGAACTTGTACCAACTTCAAATTATATAAATGATGATACATTTGTAATATTTGGTTTAATTCAATATAATTCTTAAATTTATGTTTAGTTTCTTAAGTTTTAATATTGAATTAAATTCTTGAAATTTTAAATTTTATTATTTAATAGTAATCTTGTTTATGAATAAAACTAATACATTAAAAATATGTTTGAACTTTGAACAATTGCATGTTTGTGTTTGAACTTTGACATTAGCAATATAGATATGTGTTTGAACTTTAAGCAAATGCATTTATTATCTTTATTATAGATTGTTTTGCTTTATATTATTGTTTTGTTTGGATAAATGTAAGATAAAATATTAAAATTGACTTAAAATAAAAAATCCCGCCTAAGCCCCCCAGGCCCCCTAGGCACCCCCGGCCGCCCGCCTCCCTCCCGCCTTTTAGAACATTAATGGCTTCTATTTCCTAATGGTGGTCAAAGTACAAAGTATGCATGTAATTTCATACATGTAACTTGAAGGTAAATGAAGGTTCTAGCATCTAGCAATCAATTTCAACCACCATGGAGTTGTAAGGTACAAGAGGTCCTTAGCACAACTAGTGGACTTCAGTTGGATGTTAGATTGAGATTCAAGGTATTAGACTTCCCAAATTAAGCTTTCATGTGGGAAAGCAAGACTTCAAAATTAAACTAAGTAAAGTCTCCTCCAAACAAGTCTTAAATTCTTAATGCTAGGTCCATTGTCCACATACTCTTTTCATCAATGATTAAAGTTCTAGTCAATATTTATAATCTAATTAAAGGTTTTTATAGAAAATTCACCTCTTCAATTTTCAGAATAATCCAATTCACTGCTTCATAATTCTCATCCTAATGGATCCTGGTAAGTGGTATCATCTTTGATGAAATTAACAAAAGATGATTTGCATTGTGTGGTTATATAATGTGACAAGAAAAGAGAAATAGTTAATTAGAAGCATCTAGCCTGGAGTAAAAGTTCAGGTAGACTAAGGATCCCAGTTCAAAGTATAAAACTTAAAGCTTACAAAAGATTTTTAAGTGTGCCATTGGCAAACCTCAGGATGGAGTGAGTATTAGCATTAGCTGTCCAAATTTATTATAAGTGTGTAAGGAACTTGTGAAAAAATAACTACTTTACCTTAACCTCTCTAGGTTTTTGATCATGGAAGCCAAAAAAAAGAAGAAAGAAAGAAAGAAAGAAAGAAAGAAAGAAAGAAAAGAAGAAGGTGCAAATCTAAGGAAATCTAACTAAATATATGATTCACCCAAGATATACTATGACAACTATAATTGTTTCTCTAAGCATAAACCCTATCTTTCTTTCTCTTTTTAAAGTCAACTCTCATACCCTTACATTTATTAGCAAGCAATGCAACTACATAAATTCACTGAGCTAATAATACTTTAAATATCAAGCAAACAATCAATACTCAAAATTCAATTATCAGCAACAAATCAAATACAGAAGAAATTATGAAAATTAAAGCCAGTAATAAATGAAATAAAACCAAAGTTGCAAAAGCCAAACCATCCATAGGCCAGCATATACAAGAACTAATCTGTGTCTATTGAGTACATAAACCAATACTGTTAGTTCAAACTTCCAAATATAGTAATCTGACAACAAAAACTTAAACCAAATAATCCTCTAGCTCAACAACAAATTTCACATCTAATGCAATTAAGATGATAAGCCTGAAGGATTAATTTCCATTGTTATTGATCTTCACTCAAATAAACATCATGCAAAAAAATGTATTGAAAAGCGAAATAAAGATTAGATCTACGGAATGTTTCAAAAAAACAAACACAACACAAATAGATCTGTGTATAAAGAAGAAAGAGGGGGAGAAAAAGTACGCAGATCCTTGATTGTAGATATCGATGGAGACGGAAATTCGCTCGGCGCCGGATTTGAGCCTGTTGGGAGTGGCTTTCTTGTGCGCCACTATGAAAGGACCTTCACCGCAGCTCACTAGGCTCGATGACACCAACAGCAGAGCTATTATCAGGTACTTCGCCATCAAATTCTTCATTTTTGTTCGAATTGCTACTTCTCGTTCTGGTTAATTGCGTAGAGATATTCAATTTTCACAAACAATAATAAAGAAAGAGGTGCAAGTAGAATCGAACAAAATAGGGTTCGTACCGAAATTTTGGTCTACAACGAGTTCGTTGGCTGGTGACTGTACCAAAAACAAATCAGTCGGTCCACTCTCCACAGGGAAGAAAAGTTTTTGCAAACAAACAAAGACGGTGAGTTGTTGCCAACAGGAAATCGCCACGTCATTATTAATCAGACTTGGGGCATCAAATTGGGCTGGAATGATAGGCCGATAAAATAAAGTTGTGGTTAGGCCCGTTGTTCCTCCCTTTGCTTTATTGTAATTAGAAAAACTAGAAAGAATAGTACTACAATTTTTTAAAGAAAATTGAAAGGGCCACATTATTTTCTGATATTTTTACACTGGGCTCGCATATTAATTAGGAAGAATTACATATATTAGTATTTTTTTAAAAATAATTACAAAAATCATACACCTATAAAAAAATTACAAAAATATTATACTTTTCCATATTTATTTACAATAATAGTGCAATTAGGATTCCTTAATTTAAGAAATTAGTATTAATGGGCTGATATGGCAAATCTGATGGTTTCTTTTAAACGCGTGAAATCTTCTTCTTCTTCTTCCTTCTTTTTCTCCCAACTCCCATATCCTTTGTTCTGGTATTTCTCTCTCTAAAATCTTCTTCTTATTCTTCTTCTTCTTCTCTCCGCCCTTATTATTTCTCTCACTCCTCTTGAAGCCACTCGTCGTCAACGGACTGAATCTACTTCTTCAAACGATGGAACCGCCTCCTTTTGGAACCTACCATGCGATATGTACATGGTTGAAGTGATATTGTCATATTACGAGTCTTTAAATCTCTGGCGACATTCGTTCGATACCAAATCGATGGCTTTAAACTTGCGTATTGTCAAAGAGATGGCGGAAGACATTTGGGCAACTCTTCCCCATCCGAATTTGTACAAATATAATTTTGGGAGTTATGCTTAAATTTTCCTATTTCGTCTTTGATTTTGTTGGATATTCATAACAATTTGTTATGATTTGTGAGTCTGTAATGTTTGTGAGTCTCAGTAATGTTTATTGGAGTTTATGTAAACCGGGTTGGATATCTGAGTTGTTTCATTTTGGTTATCATTATTAAAACTTGTTCTCGCTTACTTTCATATAACTATTTGGTTACTTTTTTATTATGTTTTGTTCTTCAAGTATCTTATGGTTTAAATCTATTATTGTGCCCTCGATGTGGAATTTTGGTTACTTTTATTTTTTATTCGGTTAATATATAATTGTTTTTAGTATACATGGATTACTGAATCGAGTTTTATTACATGATATTTCTTTTTTGGTTACCATTAAAACTTGTTCGTTACTATCATATAATTATGTAGTTCTTGTTTTATTATGTTACATTATGGTTCTTTGTTATTTAATGGTTTTTACTACTATTATTGTACAATCAATGAGGTATTTTAGTTATTATTTATTGTTTCTTTTAAGTTGTGTTTCATACATTGTTTGAGATGTACAGCTTAGTAGTAACCAAATATGTATATAAAGGTAACTTGACTATTATTTTGATAAGAACCACAAAGTTACAAGCTTGTTTGGGACATATATCAAATGTGAAGTGTACATGTCATAGTATAATTGGGTTGCTAAACAAACAATATCACCTTCATTACATAATGTCTTTATACACAGAGTTGTTTTATATTTTGGTTACCATTAAAACATATTATAGTTCTTTGTTATGTAACTATTTGGTTACTTATTTATTATATTTGTTTTATTTGTTATTTAATGGTTTTTTGACTACTATTATTGTACAAATCAATGAGGTATTTTAGTTATTATTTATTGTATCTTTTAAGTTGTGGTTGGATACATTGTTTGAGATGTACAAATTGGTAACCAAATATGTATATAAAGGTAACTAACTATTGTTTTGATAAGTAACTTGAGAGTTACAATCTTGTTTCGTGACATATATCAATTGTGAAATGTACATGTCATAGTATAATTGGGTTTCCTAAACAAACAATATCACATTCATTATGAGGATCTTTGGATCTGGATACACAGTTGTTTTATGTTTTGGTTACCATTAAAACATATTATAGTTCTTTGTTATGTAACTATTTGGTTACTTATTTATTATATTTGTTTTAATCATTATTTAATTGTGTTTGACTACTATTATTGTATAAATCGAGTAGGGAGTTATTATAAGGGTAACCATTTTAGTTTTTGTTAGTAACCAAATAATTAAAAACTTATATCGTAATGCAGTTATCAAGTGCTTAATGTACGTGTGAGGGTTCCCATTTATCTAGGCGATGAATACTTTTAAATTACATAGTTATAAAAGTTATTTGAAATGGTCTACATGCCATTGGTAACTAAATATAAATATAGAGGTAACCATTTTATTTTAGATGGATAACTAAATTTATATAAAAATATTTCGTAAACGCTTATCAATTGTTCAATGTATATGTTTACTTTATATTGATAACTCATGATGGAATCAAAAATTAAAATATTAATCAACATCAATTTTGGTTCAGACACCATCAAAAATGTTACCAACCATGTGGTTAATAATTACTAGCGATAAACAATTATATATTCCTCAGTAAACAATTAAATTTGTTGTATTGGTTCTTTATCGATAGCCATTGTCTAACAACCGAATAAACATTGTAAAGTAACTAAATCAATATTGAAGCAAGAACTAAATTACATAATTTTAGTAACTGGAAAATAAACCAAATTTTTATATACAATTTTGAAGGCCTAAATGATGGAATTCGACCAAAAATCCTCATAGCTTCACCAAAGAAAGTTTGGTGACTTTTAATCGTTGACCCATTTCCAATGAAATTAGGATCTCAAACGCCAAAATTTGACACTCCAAACTTGACAGAAATTGTCAAATTGTCACCGCAACCAAATAAACATTATCTCAGAACCAATTAAATAGTATACAACAACCAATATATATAATCAGATTAGCAGTTGTATGAAGGTAACCAATGTATTCAATGAGTAACCACCATTATAAAAGAAACAATTATAAAACTGAATAACAGTATAAAGTAACCAAATAAACACCTTACAGTATCTAAATACATATTATACAGTAACCAATATATGTAATTAGTAGTCAAGATTATAAAAAATATTTTTACATTAATTTTACAACCAAAATAATCAGTAATGACTTTGTTACAAATTAAAGACTAACAGATGTTTGAAGGTACCTACCAATGTAGTTAATCAGTAACCATCAATATAAAATAATCACTATAAAACACAAAGTAATATAATGCAAAGAACCATGATAATATTACACGAGAACTAAGTCGACATTATATACTAACCAAATCCAAATTAGACAGTAACCAACATATATTTACTTAGTATACACAAGATAAATACATTTTGCATTGCATTTTTATAGTAAAAGATAACTAGTATAATTTGTTTGTTACCAACTAAAGGCAAACTTTTGTAAGAATGTAACCAATGTAGCTAACAAGTAACCATTAATATAAAAAACATAAGTAGAAGTGTACATTAATATGCTTCAGCAACCAATATTACAGTAACCAATTAATCATTACAGTAATTAAGTTTGCATTAGTCAGTAACCAAGTCAGCATTAGTTAGTAACCAAGTCAAAGACTATAATTTTACAAAGTAACCAAGTCAAAGATTAATCAAGAACCATTATAGTTTTACACGATAAGCAAGTCAAGATTAGTCAAGAACAAAAAGAATGTTACATAATAACCAAGTCAACATTAGTCGAGAAGCAATTCAACATTAATTAGTAATATTATGCAAAGAACCAAGACAATGGAAACAATCAGTTTAATGTTATTTGTTTAGCAATTAAATTATGATAGTTGTATAAAGGTAACCAATGTAGCCAATTAGTTTCCATCATAATAAAACAAACCAATATAAATTAATCAAATATTGCACAAAGAATCATAATAACATTATACAATAACAAAATCCAATGTGAGCGATAGAACCAACACATGTTTAGTTAGTAACTATAAGATAAAAACATCATCCATTTAATTGTTATAGTGAAAAACAACCAAGATAGAGGGTTTGTGGGGGCGCTTAAAAAATATTTTTTGTAACCAATGTAGTAAAAAGTAAACATTAATATAACCAATGTAGTTAACAAGTAACCATTAATATAAAAAATATAAGTATAAGTATAATTAGATTAATGCAAGAATTAGTTCAAGATTAATGAGTATCCATTATATTTTTACATAAAGTATCCAAATCAAGATTATTCAAGAACCAAAATAATGTTAAACAAAGAACTAACTCAAAGATTAGTCAAGAAACATATATATATAATTGTTCATATATAGGTATCTATATACATTTAATTGTTCAAGAATCATATATAACCATAGGAATTTGTAGTAACCATAGGTAAATATATACATATAATTTTATAATGATACACCTCAATATTAGGCGATAAAGAACTAATACAATGTAGTCAATGAGTAACCTCAAATATATAATAATATAAATCGAAATTAGTTAGTAACCAATATATCAAAGTCAACATTAATCAAGAACTAATTCATCATTTTTCATTAACCAATTCAAGATTGTTCGAAGAATATTATACAAGAACCATTATAATTTTAAACAAAGAACTGTGATCAAAGAATATCAAAGAACCACAATAAAGTTACCCAAAGAATCATCATGAATTAAGTAACCAATATATTGTTACATAGTAACTAGGAAGCATTAGACAAATAATTAAACTTATCATTAGATATTATAATGTTACAAAGTAACCAAAACATCATTAGACAAGAACCAACATAGCTTCATACAAGAACAAGACAACATTAGACTATAATGTTACAAAGTAACCAAGACAACATTAGAGCAAAGAACCAACATATTGTCATACAAAGAACTAAGATATCATTAGACAAAGAACGAGACATAATTATTGAATAATATAATGTTATACAAGAACTAAAACAACAATGAGACAAGAACCAACAATTTGCATAAAGACAAGAACTAATGTTTATGATGAGTAACCATTAATATAAAAATTCAAGAGAACTCGTTTGAAAATTATAAATTAATCAAATAAATAGTTAGTGAAACAGCTTTAAATTTATTTAAGAACTATAATCTAAAACATATGAATGAATCAACCAAACTTATATAGGAATTTGTAGTAACCATTTTAATTATAAAAAACTTAATAAAGGTAACCAATATACATATATAATCTGTGTAGTAACCATTGGTAACTATATGCATCTGAACTTTAAACTCACATACCTCGGAGTTCGATTTGTATCGAAGTTCTTTGTGATATTGTTTTTGGTTCTTGAACTTGAAGTTGATGATGATTTTGTATTCTATTTTGTCTTCTCCGATCTCGGATGTTCTTTGAAATTGAACTTGAAGTTCTTTGTGATCTTAGTTGTTGATGATGATTTTGTATTCTATTTCGCCTTCTCCGATCTTAGTTGTTCTTTGTGAACTTGAAGTTCTTTGTGATCTTAGATCTCACTCACGCATGAAGAATTGGATTTCTCCGATTTCAAAATATGAATGTTATGTTCCACTCGGCTTGATTTTAGGAAGCGGTTTGGGGATGAGAGAAATGTACGAGCGTGTATATGGAAAAAAGATCCGCGTAATATTATGTTGGCGTTATTTTTGTAATTATGTTGTTTGTGTTTTATTTTTGTAAATACTTTTTAATTGTTGTATATTAGTGTAAAGGACCCTATTAATTAATAAAAATTTGACACGTTGACTAATATTTGAATCCTATAAATGAAAATATCAAAAAATAATATGAAAATAACGATTTTCAATTGAAATAGTCCGATAAGAGAAACATCAATACATTGAAATTTAAAATATGAAGGCTATATATATATATATATATATATATATATATATATATAATGGGAATAAAATAGGCAAACACATTTAGACTTGACAAAATATGGTTATGGGTTGTTTTTGGTTTTCAAAATATGGTTATAATTCCATTTAAGAACTAAAATCATATTAACCATTTTTAATATAGGTTGGAACCATATGATTATGGTTAAAAATCATATTAACCATTTTAAGATATTTTGACTTTTAAACAAAATTTTAATATTAAAATTTTAATATTAAATTTTATTAATCGCTTAATATTAAATTTTTTTGGGAGGGAGTGGTGTGGGGGTGGGGTGGGGTGGGGTGGGGTGGGGTAGGGGTGAGTGGTGTATACAAATTATTTTTTTTTGAGGGGTGGGGGTGGGGGTGGAGTGAGGGGTGGGGGTGGGGGTGGAGTGAGGGAGGTGGGGGGTGGGGTGAGGTGGTAATAGTGTATACATAATCACATAATATTATTTTTTGAGTGCGGGTGTTGGTGGGGGGTGGTTGAGCTTCTTGAATATGTAAATATGGATGGAAAGAACTTTTGATTTGAATTTGGAATAAAATATGGTCCAAACTTTAACCAACCCAAATAAATAAAAATAGTTAACCAACCCATTTAATTCCAATTAATATGGGTTGACCCGACAGTTAACCAACTATATTGTCAAATTTAAACACATCTCATGAAAATGAAACTTTAGGGAAATTTCGTGAAAATTTTGAATTTTGATGGTGTAATTGTTCATAATTACCCCTTCTATATATGTAATACTCAACATAATGAGAAAGAGAGAGGTTAGAACATTTAACAACCGTATTCCTCTAAAAACATCAAGTAAATACGACATCTAATCAGTGGCGGAATCAAAATATTTTTAGAAGGATCAAAATACATCAATAAAAAAATTATTTATTGACGTTTGGAGTACTTCTTTTAAATTCATTTTGACCAATTATAGTATTTTACAACATCTTATTCCAGCCCTTGTCAACTTTTGAGTTGTGAGTTTAATGACTTTAAATATATATATTTTTTAATTTTTCCTGAACTATGAGACTATTAATTAGATTTTAAAATTTTTAGTCAATTGATTAGCTACTTTTATAGATAAATTATAAATTATAATACTATATATTCAAAACCTTATATTGTGGTTCATAAGATTAATTAGCTTCAAAGAAGGAATTCGAGTAACAACAAAAAAATAGAAGAAGAGAAATATAATAATCTATAACTACGGTGAACTTATGGTCACTATAGTGAGATCCAAAAAAAGTTATTTTAAATATTTAACTTTTTATTTTTAATTAATTTATAGAGAGAATTGCTATCACCTTTTTTTTACCTCACTTTAATGATAAAGTAAAAACAAAGGAGAAAATAAAATACATAAAAAAAATAAAAGGAAAGAAAAGCAAATAACTCTCGAAAATTTTAGAGTGGAGTCATATGACCCTCTGAGCCCCCTAATTCCGCCTCAACATGCAATAATAGTATTAGTGGATAGTGGATTGCATATATATCACCAGATGTTAATGTTTTGTATTAGTGGGTAGTGGATAACTTTTTGATATTATGATATAATTTTTTGATATTTTGACATAACTTTTTAATATTTAATAAAATGAATTGCAAAATTTCTCAAATATTATTTATAATAATATTTTTCGAGATTTCTTTGCTTAAAATTGTTGCATGATGACCTCATTTTTAATAGTTGTAAAAAAATCGATGTAAGTTACTAATGTAGCGTCCTATAGGTTTCGTTGGGGTTGAGTTTTGCTCAAAAATTGGAACAATATTCATCGTTGTATATTATTAATAACTAATGGATAGCCAAATGAAAACAACAAACATAGAAATCAAAACAATGTCAACATTAAACATTATACTATCCAGATTATAAGTTTATTTAGATATCTTTTTAGTCATTTTTGTTTTTCGCTTTTTAAAAAAAAAATTATGTTTCCCCTTTTAATTTATTATGTCATTTTTTCTCAATTAAATCACTAATAAGTAACATTACAAAATAAATTACAAAAATTTAAACAAAGTAAAAATATAATAGAACACATACTTGAAGAACTTTTATTTGATGGAGTTCTATTCATTATTGCAGAAAAGCCCTAATTTTATAAAAGTACAAAAAAGAAGAATCCATAAACAATGACAAAAATTCCTAAAGCAATTGTTAAATTTGTGAAATTAAAGAACTAAAATTAAAATATACCTGAATTAGTTGCAGATCTTGGTTGCATATTTGCCTGATTTGAATTTGGACTTAGATTTTAGGATTTGATCTTTTGCGATTTGTGAATTTGGAGACTTGGAGTTGTCCTTGTCCGTTGTTGTTGCTATATTGCTAAATAAATTACAGATGAAGTACCAAGACAACAAGACTAGTAGACTACAGGTGTGAATGTGGGATTGAAATTTGGTCCTTAGACACATTAAATAAATTTTAAGACCAAGATAGTGGCCTAGCGGGAATGTGTAAATTTTAAGATAATATTAAATAAAATTAGTGGGATTAACCGAATTAGTTTTTTAAGTTTTAAACATGAAATTGTTTCGGGCATAAAATTCAGTGGGGTTAGGTGACCTGCGTGGAAGCGTCCCGTCTATGATAATAAAATACTACTAGATTTGTTCTTTTTCAAGTGTGTGAGAGAGAGAAGCTAAGTTGAGTGTGTATATTGTAAAGCTAGCTAGTCCTGCACATATTACCCTTAAGATAATGCAAGCCATGCATATAAATATATGTATATGTATATGCATGTCACATAATGCGTAAACAGGGGTGTTGGCCGCATGTATATATATTCAATTAATGTGGCGCAGTGGGAGGAAGAAGATCGAGAAAAGAGGGTGTCAAGTTACCCAAGTTGACTGCCTGAAACCAAACCAACATACCAATTAATTACAAGCTAGCTGGCCAGCCAGCAGGCTGTTAATTTGAAGGAAAGGAGTGGAGTGGAGCAGGCAAGTCATCCTGGGCTACTTACTAAACAACAACACTCTTATCTTCATGAAAGACCTCTCCCCCTCAATCTCTAATTTCATTATGAATTATTCAAATTCATGCACGCTTCATTCAATATTTGTGTTTTGATGCTATACACTACTTTTCTAAAAAGACCTTCTATTTATAGGCACACGCAATGTGTACAATTATTTTTAATTCAAAATCAAAAAATACAAATTTTTATTTGTAGCAACATATTACTATTTTACAAATGTTGTGAATTTATAATAAAATAACCTAAATAAGTACATAATTTTACATATACAAAATGCTTATCCTATATATATATATATATGTAATTGAGTCGTGGAGGGGTTAAAAAGTATATTTCATCCCCGACCTTAAAAGAATGACATAACATTATACGCTTAAATAAAGCAAAGTAAGGAAATATACGACATAAATAGTAGATTTTACCAAGTGGCCTTTGACACAATAGTATGACCTAACCATTATAACTATGAGATTGGGAGTTCGATCATGCATGTCAAGAAAAAGGGTGTATGAATTTAAAATTTATTAATATCAAAATTACTAAACCCCTATATGATTTAAAAAATAAGGTCCTATTAGGATCGGGATAGGACGGTCCGTTGTGTTCGGGTCTAATTGCCACAAAACCCCAATGGCTTCGATCATTCAATTTACCTCATCCACACCCTTTTTGTTTTTATTTTTGGGCATTCCAGTTGGATAATCTATTGGTGCCTATTAACTAGAATACGAATACAATAAGTCTATGCGGACAACTTTTTTTGATTCGAATATAATCTTTCTTGATTTGCTTGGACCCAGTGCAATGTAGTGTAATTACTCGCATTTCTAACTTACAGGCCGTCCATGTCTCTATTATGGAGATTTTTTTTGTCTTTTTAATTTTAAAAATGAAGAAGAAAATGTATGCTTTTAACTCAATCATCTGACCCTTTACCTTCTTCAAGGGAGTCATTAGTGTAGGTGTAGACTAATGAACCCCTGTCACAATCATAGTGTTTATGTAAGAATTGTTTTGTTAAAATTTGAGCATATACTTATGGTGTTGTATAAAGTAATTTTGTTATGTGTGTGGGTTGATTTAATGGGTTCTAAAAATCAGAGTCTAGTCTTTGTAAGCCAGGCCAACATAAGGCCCCTGTGACACCCATTTGGACAGCAAAATAAGGGCTGCTAGAATACTCACAAGTCACAACCATGGCAACCGAATTCAGCATATATAACGCATAATCTCACTGGACCACCATAAAAAAACTAACTATATCGACCTTTTAGATTTATATATATTTATTATTATCGTGCTTATAATATATTCTTTGTTGATGGGTGAAAAATAAGATGTCAAAGTGTCTAAGTTTATATAATATGAAACATTTTACTGTTACCCGAGATTTAATAACCAGGAACTCGTCCATTTTATGTTCGTTTTTGTGGTTTAAAATGTATGGTTGTGCAAATTATGTGGTGATGGAATATGGATACATGACAGCCATTTGTTGGCCTTATTTGCCTCAATTTCCACCATGAAAAAATAATAATCTTCAAACATATTCTCCCTTACATTTTATTTAATTCTAGTTAAATTAATCATTGTTCCGTGGATGTGATGATGACACAGGAACCTTGTCTCCGAAGAAGAAGAAGAAGAAGAGGGTTTCTGTTCAATATCTGATGTTACCAGTTTGATTTATGCACCAACAAGTACAAAATATATACTTAAATTTTCCAGTGCAACGCCATTTTTAATATACCTGCTTTATCATAAATGGTTGAATATTTGAAAAATTCCCCAAGGGACCCAAATCAATCGAGCTGGAAACCAGGGGCAACAACATCAACCAACAATGTAGCTACAACCGGACCGTCATCAGAACCCCTGTTGGATGAATCTCCCAAACAAGGAGGTTGCTGCACTTCTTCGAATTCCCAATTAATGGAGCTGCAGCTTCTGACTAGCCGTCAGAAACCGGCAACAGCCAACTTTGACATGGAGGTGTTGGCACACAAAAGAGGCATTGCAATGTTACGCTATAAGGAGAAAAGGAAAACTCAAGGCAGTCATTGCTCATTTTTCTTTATGATTATATCGAGTTAGATTCAGCTGTCATATTATTCTATATTATTCTGTTGTCTGATCTACTGTCTGACTTCTATCTAGATGCCACCTAATCTTGAGTTATTTATCCACAACTATTTCGTAATTTGATAGAGTATGGGGAAATAGTAATACATTAAAAAGACAGCAGATGAGACAACATATTTAAATTAAAAATTGTATGTGTAGTCCTTTTCCTCATTATTTCATTACGGGTATTAATGCCTTTTGACATTATACCTCGACGTGAATTGATTTTTTATTTTAAAAAAAAGACGACTATGAACATACAATCACCTTTACTCTCTTTGTAAAAATGCACAAGGTAGATTATGTTTTCATGTTAATTTTGTTAATATTGTCGACAGATACGATAAACAAATTCGTTACGCCTCACGGAAGGCTAGAGCTGATACTAGAAAGCGAGTGAAGGGGCGGTTTGTGAAGTCGAGTGAAACTCCTGATATTGGAAGTAGCAGCTAAATTATAGCATGTATTTTCTGGTGAAGATCGAGTATGAATTTTCCTGTTTCTGCATTTTTTTGTAGTTCCATCTGTATCATATTACGTTACTAGGGAGTAGGGAGTATTTGTTTTGTGTTATTGTTGTTGCGAAGGACGCCTATTCAGGCAGGGGCATCTAAAAATGCATGTAAATTGTATTACCATAATTTTGTTACAAAGAAATATGGCCAACTTTTAATTCTAGATTTGAACTATATATCATCCTACTATTTTTCTTTGCACACGTTATACCCAATGTTTTGTTGAAACCACAAACATCTTTTGAGGTTAATATTAGTGCGCGCACCTCAGTTCCCATAAGGCCTTGTTCCCTGCATACTTTCTTATTTTTATAATGTGATTACTTGCTTGTGTTCTAGCATAGACTATAACCTATATAACTAAGGATGTAAATAAAACGAGTCGAGTTGAGTATTGAGTTGTTCAGATTTTGTTCACAAAATTTATTAAGTATAAAATAAGGTTTGATTGAAACTCGTTTAACTACCGAATCAAGCACGATCTCGAATCGAGCCTGAGCAGTTTGAATTTTTCAAACGAATGATCCGAGTATCAATAGAAAATAATAATTTGAGGAGGTTCGACTAAATTATCGAACTTTAAAATTTGCTCAAAAAATCGAGCCTGAAATGTTTGCTTATTTTACAGCTTTACCTATAACCAACCAAAAATCCAAAAATGAGAGCCACTTAACTTCTTTCACACATTTCTATTTGCCTACCTTGTCTAAATTATGAATTTTCTCAGGATATGACAAACTTTACACTCTGTTTCTGAGTTTTGAACAGAAAAGAAAAGAATAGAAAACTTAAATTAGAACAGAAAAGAAAAGAATAGAAAACTTAAAGTTTTCCTTTGTGTTGTTTCTGAATTTTTAATAGAAAAGAATAGAAAATTTAAAATTGAGGACATGAGTTGTAATTTAAAATTTATTATATTAAAAGTTGAGGAAAATATGGGAATTATAAAAATATTACTTATTCTAATTTCTTTTTCGTCCAAATCATGCCAATTTTGAACGAAAAACTTTGGCAGAAAAAGTGGCCAAGTTTTATATTCATTTCTTTTCTTTTCCGTTTATTAAAAAACTCAGAAACATAAGTGTTAACACCAAGATCTTCTGCCACGTCCCAATCACGTAAGACGCCCTCGATCCTCCGCATAATAAAACACAAATACACCAAAAGCTCGACTACCGACCGTCGGGGATAAATTTCAAAGTGAGAGTCGAGACAACAGCCGCTATGAGGGTTAACAATGGAGGATAAAAATGTCTAGTGTTAGAGATAAGAAAAATGTGTGTTGTGTGTGTATGCGTACCTTTTTTGGAGATTTCCTTGCTATGATATAATACAAGACTCAGTTTCTTGTGTCACTGACCCTCCTGACCCTACCTACTGCATGTAGCTTTCCTATTAATCCCATCCCCTCTGTCCACCGCTGACCAACTGTCCAATCCTCATTAATGCGATGTAAGATATCAGCCAGCCATATCTTTGTCATCATCAACGGTCAAAGATGTAGATATTTAAATATCTGATGGGTCGGTTCAATAATTCACCCCAAGACTTTGTAAGACCCAATCAAGATAATCCAATGAATTAGTCTATAACAAGGCCCAATAATAATGACCCAAGAGAATAACCAAATAAGTAGGCCCAACCAGTCCGACCCACTATGTAAAATATCATGACCCAACATTGCCCCCCAGTCTTTTATTAAACAGGATGTTTAATGAAAGAGTATAAATAGCATCAGAAAAGAGTATAAATGGCATCGGGAAAGAGTATAAATGGCATCGGGAAAGAGTATAAATGGCATCGGTCCAAGGCAAAAGGATTTATAATAAAGTCAATAAAGGCCCAAAATATAGCTTACCGAAGCCCATCTGATGAACATCAAATAACAACATAAATTAAGATTAGAAGTCCATTTAAAGAGCTTGCTCCAGCCGAACATACAACAACAAATATTTCATCGCCTCCCGAACAATCAGACCTTCGCCACAAAAACCATCCTAATCTGAATCCAGGCCCGAAGCTTTGGCGACACCGATGATCATCGGTTCTGTAAGACCCCAACTTTTATAAATAAAGATGAATTTTCTATAAATATTATTTTTGAATATTATGGAGTAAAATTGATATAATAGTTGTGGGTAATATTTATAAATTTTGCAAAGTAAGCAAGTTGTTATAAAATATTCTTTTGGTCGGGGGAATATTTTTTTGTCGGAGAATATTCGTACGACGGCTCAATCATTGGTGGACCCCACAACGGAAGTATTGTCGTAGTTAGAAAACGACAAAATTATCTTTCTATAAAAATAACGGCGGAGGTGTTACCGTTAAAACTGTTGAACTACCCTTAGTAAAAAAGTACATGTCTGGCGTGGTTGCGTAGTAGTACACCAGTATTGATTATTGATGCTTACTTGAGAAGTCACTCAATTTATACTCAATTATTGCTACAAGAAATTCTTGATCATATCTCTTATATTATTGATTCAATTATTGTCATAAGATCATCTCAGATAATATGTTATATTATTAAATCAATAATTGAGACGACAAGTTATAAATGATTAATAATTTTGAGAGATTAAATATGTGTTGATTAAAAAAATAAAATGATTTATGGTAATATTTATTCAATCCTTGATGTATATAAAGAGTCCATTATGAGACGTTTGTGGTAAGTTTGGTTATTTTATGGGGGCCTATATGTCATCATCTAAGAGTCTCTTCGTCGAATAGTAATTACCTTCGTCGATAGTAATTACCTTCGTCAATAATAATTACCTTTACCAAATACAAACCACTTGCTGTTTCATATTACAAAGGCGTCCGAACCACTTGTCGTTTCACATTACAAAGCGCCGAACCAATTGTCGTTTCACATTACAAAAGCGTTAAACCACTTTTCTTTTCACATCACGGTCGTCCAAGCCACTTGCCTTTTCACACGACAAGTGCTAAGCTAGAAATCTTCTATAAATAGAGGCCTAGTGCTTCATTATTTTTCACGAATTCATTCAAGCTATAGAGAGAAAAGTATAGAGAGATAAGAGAGAAAGAAGAAGAGTATTCTGCTCTTACACTATACCGCAGATTCAATCTCCTACTAAAGTAAGGGGTGTTATTCTTTCTTATTCATGAAGAGAATTGTTGTTATTCCATTGCTTATTATTCTGTTGGAATAACCTGTATACGCGGTTTACCCTATACTTGGTGACATTCTTCTATTATTTTGTTGGAACATCCTATCTGTGTGTTTTACACCGGACATGGTTCCGTCTTTATTATTATTCTGTTGGAACATCATGTCTGTGTGTTTTACACCGGACATGGTTCCGTCTTTATTATTATTATTACATTTGGAACATCCATGCTCTGTGTTTTACGCCGGACTGGTTCCATTCTTTATTATTCTGTTGGAATATCCTCGTGCGTGCGTTTTACGCCGGACCTGGTTCCGTTATTTATTATTCTGTTGGAATAACCTGCCTGTGCGGTCTATCGCATGCATGGTGATTTCTTTTGTTATTCCATTCTTTATTATACTCAGTTGGTTAAAACTTTGACTTCTATACTCCATGAAATTAGTGGAATATCCTTGATATTTGCACTTCATCCAGTATCCTTTCATGAAAATATTCTTCTGAGAAAACTTGAATTTTACTCTACAAAGCAGTATCATGTTGACAATTTGGACGTTATTAGTTCCTGAATAACTTAATTCTTGAACTTGTTTTATTGAATTCTTATATCATTGTCATCATCCTCATGTTTATATTATGTTAAAAGTCATCTGTGGCCTGTAGTGCATATATGGACTTGGTATGATTATGACCAGGGATTATTCGGTGTAATCATGACCGTAATGTTACAAATGATGTGGTAAAAAGTCCTCATTGGTCCATAGTGCATTGATGGACAGTTGTTGGCATGATCATGACCATTGATGAATACACAAATATCCTTGGCCCAGTAGTGCATGAAATTTGTGGTCGCGACCCTAATGAATATCCTCGGCCGTAGTAATGCGAGGATGATGTGGATTATTTATTAAAAATTTGAGTCTCAAATGATAAAAGTGATGAAAACTTTTAAATCATAAAAGATAGTAGATTCTATTTTCTACTCGACTCTTTTAATGGATTCTTTGGTTCCACTGCAGCTTAAACTTGATGTTTATTATATTTTATCGCTTTAACATCGTTGAAGGCTAATGATAATTTATTCTCGCATTATCTTAGTCATAATATTTCTTCTCGGGCTAGTTGAGCTCACCCTTTCTTTCAACGTTTCTTCAGAAATGAGAATATAGCTTGGACGAGTCGGGAACGGAGTAATGGTCCCAGGATAAGATTAGTAGTCCTCACTATTCGTGAAATAGTGTGATAATAATTGTAATGAGGACTCCTTTTGAGTTTGTATAATCTCTAGTAGACAATATTTGTATTCAAACTCACAGTTTATGTTTTGTCGTATTGTACACCTACGCGTGATTAATAAGTTGTATTTGAATTACATGCACGTATCCATGGCGACCCAAGATGGGTGATGTATACCTAATTTTGGGGGCGCCACAACAGTATCAAAGCCTGGGGATATGATCCCTAGCTAAGATGTGAGAATAATACTAGGAGGGAGAGACGGGAATTCTTTCACTAGTATGACCTACCTAAGTTTATGTGCTATTTTATTGGTCTCATTGAGAATATAGGGATAATATGTTACATGTCAATTAACCTTTTGTTTTGTGGCGATGTCTGAAAATGACATCCGAGAATGTTGAGAATAGCAATGGAGCCACGACGGCCGTTGATTCACCACATATCAATAATCGTGATAATGTGCATCAAGAATACGACAATCCCTCATGCAAACAACAACACTTACCAAATGATGAATGATCAAATGTTCGTGGCTTTATGTAATTCATGCAACAAAGAAAGTAGATCGGCTCTTCGTCCAAAACGTAGGTGGAAACACGGGAAACTCTCGGGCGGTCACCGCTAAACATTCGAAGGAGTTGGGACCACCGAGTTTAAGGGAGAGCCAAAACCACTTATATATGGAAGCATGGATAAAACAGATCACCAAGATATTTGATGTCTTGGGATGCTCCGAGGAGCAAAAGGTTCCCTTTGCCGCCTTTATGTTGCGCGGAGAGGCAGATTACTGGTGGGAATCGGTAAAACGTACTCAACAAAATTTGCGGAGTTATCATGATTTGCGTCCCACTTGGTGGATAATGAAGAGAGAATGGCGAATGTTTTAAGAGGTTTGAAGTCGGGAGATACGTCAACATCTTATTTCTCATAAACCGTGTTTGTATTCGGATGTTGTAAATAGGGCTCGATTAGTGGAGCGCGATAACGAGTCAACACAACTAAAAGAGAATGTACCCAAAATTATAATACCGGTACAGAGTAGTCATCGAAGCGGTGACAACAAACGTGGAGGAATCAATGGGCCGAAATGGTAACCACTTCAAAGGTAATCGTACAAAATAATAAGAATGGACATTTCAAGAAGAGGAGATTCAACAATGATGGGAAGACGTCAAAGACCAAAGACCCGTTGTTAAGGAAGGAGAAAGACCACCTATCATATGCTTCAAATGCAGAGGGGAGGACACATCATCCAAATTATGCGATGTCAGTCAAAGCATGTTATAAGTGTGGAAGAGAATGTCACTTAGCCCGATTTTGTCGCTCACCAAGACAAATTCAAATAGGATGGAGGCACCAAAGGTCATTCCCGAAAGGCCAAAGCCTAGTAGTCCAAGGAGAAGTTTATCAGACCTCCCGTAAAGTAAGAAACCCGAATGAGGTCATCACGGGTAAGCTTATCATAAACTCTAACGAAGTCTATACTTTATTTGATACCGGTTCTACTCATTCTTTTATTTCTCCTACTTGCGCTCATCGATTAAATTTAACTCCGGAGAAATTAGACTCTGACTTATCTGTGGAAACTCCGTTGGGAGAAACCTTCATTATATCCACTGTTTATAAGTCTTGTTTGGCTCAAATAGGTACCCTCATATTACCTGTCGATCTTATTTCATTAAAAATACTTGCATTTGACGTGATTCTAGGGATTGATTGATGAACTACTCATCATGCAAAAATTAATTATTTTCGTAAGGTTGTTAGCTTTCATATTCCTAATCAACCTATTATGCGAATTCAAGCGACCAAACCATTAAAATCAATCACGGTCATCTCAAGCCATAAAGCTATTCGTTTATTGAAAAACGGATGTCAAGCTTTCTTAGCTCATGTCACAGATTTAAATAAAAATACGTCAGTTTTGAACGATATTTCTATTGTTAATAAATTTCCGACGTATTCCCCAAGAGAACTTCCCTACCACCCCAGGCGTGAAATTGAATTTTGTATTGACGACTTGAACCCGCAGATAAAACCCATTTTCAAAGCCCCATATCGAATGGCTCCTATTGAACTTCGTGAGTTAAAGATCCAACCGCAGGAATTGTTAGACATCGGCTTTATTCGTCCCTAGTACTTCTCCTTGGGGTGCTCTCTGCTTCTATTCGTGAAGAAGAAAGATGGGAGTATCGACTTTTGTATTGATTATCGGAGTTGAATCATGTCACCATCAAAAATAGGTATCCATTGCCACGTATTGATGACCTGTTTGACCAATTACAAGGAGCCAAATTCTTTTCAAAGATTGATCTTCGCTTAGGATATCACCAATTGAAGATTAGAACCGATGACATTCCAAAGACGGCTTTAACTCCTGCAGACGGGCATTATGAATTCTAGTTATGTCCTTTGGATTGACTAATGCTCCCGCCGCTTTCATGGATATGATGAACCGAGTATTCAAGGAATATTTGGATCACTTTGTGGTCGCCTTTATTGATGACATCCTTATTTATTCCAAAGCCGTGAAGATCATGAGCAACACTTGAGGTCGACACTCCAAAATCTTCGTGAATATCTGTTGACCCAAAGAAAGATCAAGCTATTCAAAGTCGGGAGCAACTTTAAATCGATGATCAAGACGTAACTTTCTCGGTTTAAATTGGTTATTATCGGAGATTCGTGGAAGGATTTTCTCGAATCGCTACTCCATCGACTCAAATTGACTCGAAAGATACAAAGTTCGGTTGAGCGAAGAATGTGAGAAGAGTTTTCAAGAACTCAAGAGGAGACTCATTTCAAAGACTGCTCGACAATACCATCCTGCTCGGAGGATTTGTCATCTACAAAGTGATGTTTCTGCAAAAAGGGTTGGGATGTGTTCTCATGCAACATGGAAAAGTCATAGCTTTATGCCTCGTGACAACTCAAAGAATATGAGAGGAATTGTCCTACTCATGATCTAGAGTTAGGCATTTATTGTCTTCTTGCACTTAAAATTTGGAGGCATTACTTGTATGGGGAGAAAGTGGAGATCTTTACGGATCATAAAAGCCTCAAATATTTTTTTTTTCACTCAAAAGGAACTCAATACGCGACAACGACGTTGGCTTGAACTGCTTGAAAGATTATGGTCATACCATCCAATACCATCCTCGAAAAGTGAACGTGGTAATTGATGCATTGAGTAGAAGATCATACGCAAGCACGAGTCACGATATTGTCAACGCAAAGGCCCATTTTGTGTGACTTACAAAGGATGGAGATAGAGTTAAAGACTCAGGACGACATATGATGATGGCGAATATACGAGTAGAACCGACTTTAATCGATAAAGTTAAAGTTTTCTTTCAAGCTACAGACCTGGAGCTGATGCGTATGAGGAAGAATGTGCAAGAAGGTGCTATGCCGGAAGCAAAAATCGATGAAGAAGGAATATTTCGAGTCAACTCCAGATTTTGTGTTCCTAACGACCCTGATTTAAAGTATAAAATCATGATGGAGGCGCACAACACACCGTTTGCAATCCATCCTGGGAGTACCAAAATTTATCATGATATTCGTCATACATTTTGGTGGAGCAATATGAAGAGAGAGATAGCATTGTTTATCTCAAGGTGTCTAACTTGTCAACGAGGTTAAAGCGAGCATCAAGTACCAAAAGGTCCATTGCAACCACTTGAAATTCCAGAATGGAAGTGGGAGCACATTACCATGGATTTCGTTATCGGTCTTCTTAAGGTTTCTCAAGGTATAGATGCGATTTGGGTCATTGTTGATAGATTGAATGGTCAGCGAGTCCAACCCATCTTCCTTACTTCGGTGCCCATTGATTTACCACCCTTGGTAAAAACAATATTAAAAGGACCATAGGATTTGTCTACCACACGGGGTAACAAATAAATAGGCTGCCATCGAATGGTCAGCGAGTCCGACCATACCTTCTTACACCATTATGAACTTAGGACAAATAGGAAGAAGATCACCAGAAAAGTGAATCTTTTGTCTTTGAATCTGAACTCGACAAAATTCTCCGCCAGACCGATTATTCAAGTAGAATATTTGTCTACACACAACATCCATGAGCTCGCTTCGCTTAATCGGGACATAAACCTCCTCAAAGCTTCTTCCGAATTCATCCAGATCTTTTTGCGACTTTAGATGGATTTCTCCGAAGACAAGTACCCACAGGGCGATGTGCCCTCAGTGGATTCCCGGGAGTGTGATTTTTGGATCTATTTCGGTGGAGATTTTTGTCACTGTGGTGAGAATACTCGAGGCAGAATGCCTTATTTGTATTCTAAGGTGTATACTCTCTGGATCAACTTATTCGCCTGCTGCGACCATAATCCCGAGAACCGATATAGTGAGGTACCCTCTTCGGATGCTCAGGAGTATGGTTCCTTGGTCTTCTTCGGCCATGAGGATCATCTTGAGACATGTCTTCAAAGTGTATAGATCGCTTACCACGTCTTTCGATCGACATAATTGGACGCCTCGTCCTTCAGCTCTGCCATCCGAAGCATCTGTTCCAGCTCTGTCATCCGAAGGATCTGCACCAACTTTTGCCAACCGAAGGATCTGCACCAACCCTGCCAACCGAAGGATTCTGCACCAACTCGCTATCCGGCGGATTCGCCTTTAGCTATGCCACCCGGCGACTCGCTTCCACTTCTCGCCAACCGGCGATTCGCACTAACTCACAATCAAGATTCGCCTTGATTATGCCACCCGGCGACTCTCTTCACTTTCGCCAACCAAGGATCTACACTAATTTTTGCCATCCGGCGACCTACTTGACTTTGCTACAACCGGGATCCGCACCAACTCTCGCCAACCGGCGACTCGCACTCAACTCGCCATCCGGCGACTCGCTTCCAACTCTGTCAATCCGAATGATCTCGCACTAACTCCGCTCATCCGAAGGACTCGCTTATAATTTGACGCCTCGTCCTTCAAATTTCTAATCTGAAGCACATGTTCAAATTATATCTTCGCTTCGCTTCAAGAGAACCTCCAAAGCTTTATCTGCTTCGTCGCTTATCTTCGCCAAATTGCGGCCTTTGTCGCCCCGATCACTTGGTGCTGAAGTTCTAGGTGGGTGCCTTCTACTTACCTTTCAAATATGATCACGCTCGTTGTCACCGCATGAAGACCAACCTCCTTCTAAGCCCACGCTCTCGAACGAGAACCCCCGAATCACGCTGAAGCCGACTTCAAGAGCACTTTTGAAAGGACCCAGACGATCCTTAACTGAAACACGAGGCAATGATGAATTTACAGCCATCGGTTGTCCCTCCGGTATACTAGTTCTACTCCTCACCATTCTTTCCGACGTAGAACAAATGAAACTTTGTGATTGAAAACTCAAGACACTGTAACACGCCCTCCTTCTAAATACCAATGTTAACGCCAAGATCTTCGCCACGTCCCAATCACGTAAGACGCCCGATCCTCGCAGACAAAGAAACACAAATAACACTAAAAGCTTGGACTTACTGGACCGCTTGGGATAAATTCGAAAGTGAGAGTCAAGACAAGCCGCTATGAGGGTTAACAATGGAGGATAAAATGTCTAGTGTTAGAGATAAAAAAATGTGTGTCAGTGTATGCGTGACACTTTTTTGGAGATTTCTTGCTATGATATAATACAAGACTTGGTTTCAGGTACATCGACCCTCCCGACCCTACCCATCGCAGTAGCTTTCCCGTTAATCCCATCCCTCTCATCCACCGTGACCAACTGTCCAATCCTCATTAATGCGATGTAAGATATTAGCCAGTCATATCTTTGTCATCATCACCGGTCAAAGATGTAGATATTTAAATATCTGATGGATCGGTTCAATAATTCAGTCCAAAACTTTGTAAGACCCAATCAAGATAATCCAATGAATTAGTCTATAACAAGGCCCAATAATAATGACCCAAGAGAATAACCAAATAAGTAGGCCCAACCAGTCCGGCCCACTATGTAAAATATCATGACCCAACAATAAGAATTGGAAAGAAAATTTAAATTTTCCGTCCATTTCTTTTCTTTTGTGTTCATTTTAAAACTCAGAAACAGAGTATTAGTCTCAAAGTTAATGATGAAAAAAATAGAGTCAGAAAAATCATGACTAAATGTCGTATTACAAGGTCAAACGAACTCTCATTTCTGAACGGAATGCGTTAATTTTATCGTGGAAACCTAACATTCGAGCCATATCATTGAACCTTAATCCTCCTGACTTGTAGTCAAACTTGATACACGCACACAACATGAAAATATACGTCGTAGTATGAAGTTAGTGCACCTCAAAAATAAAGTGTATAATGAGTAGTGTTGCTGAAGGATTGAAGATTTTGATCCTCAGAGCTGATCGAGGAGTGCAAATCTTAAAAAGTTAAACTTATTATATGGGCAGGTTGGGATTTCCATGCTATATATCATAGGTGATAGGTGGGTAGCTACAGTTGTCACTCGTCAATTGGTCTGACCAATCGTCCGTCACATCACACGGCCTTGCAAGCACATGAACTATATGTAACAACTTACTACAATAGTTTTAGCAGACAGGAAAATTAGACCCGAAGAACAAAATGAATTTGTTCTTGCGAACAAATAAACAATATAATCTATTTGTTTGTCCGCGGGTCACATATACTTATTGGTATTGATAGTTTTAAAGATTGACACATACCAATTTATTGATCATCTCATAACAAATATGTATTTAGCGACATGTTCGATGACACTTACTAATCAATATCGAAAAATATTTTGGCATTATCAGCAGTCGAGCAAATTAACCAACTAACCTGATAGATGCAACTAGTTTACTTTACCTGCAATACAGCAATAGGGAAATGAAAATTAAACAAATGTTAGTTTCCCACTAAAATTTCCAAGCATTCCCTTCATCGTCGCTGACACAATGTACTACTCTATACAACTAAGTACTGTCGCCATGTGAAAGTTGTCCTTGGTTCTCGAGCCTCACCTTCTTTTAAGTTAATTTGATGGAGATATTAACATATCCAATGCAGCTTGGAAGCTTCATCACTCTCTCATCCGTCAGAAACCAGCAAGTGTTCCCACATTTAATCTACTCATTCTATACACATATATGTTATACAGCTACATACACATGCAAAACAATACTATAATATTAGTTTCTTTTGCTTATATCCCAACTTACTAGCTTTGATTGATGCCCATATTGTGCTATCAGGTTTCCCATCATGTTGTAACCAATTGTTCCTCTTTTTCTTTCACTGTTTTGTATGAATTAGTGCAATTATGCATTGGTTAAATATAAGCACTTGGAAGGCAGTACTTATATTTCTTATAAATTTCGCATTTTGGCTTCTTGTACGCTACTGTAGAACTACTCGTGATCATTGTATTTGTATATGTAAAATGTTATATTTGTAAAAGGAAAATTCCATTCAAGAACAATGGGATGCACATCATCTATATACACAATTGGAAGGAAGAAAAAGAAGAACATTCCTCAAGTTACCATCTTTGTCCCTCCATTGCGTGTTCCTGTTCAATCCCATGATCTTCACAAGATGCTGAGAGGCCTAATTCCTAAAGATCTTGTGGATAGAATAACTTCTCTTCGTAATCATATCATTTTTGTGGCAGAGGATACTGGTATGCTCTTGCAAACCAATAACTAAAAATTCATCCCCCCCCTCCCTCCTTTTTTTTTGGGTGTTAGGCCGAGGAAAGAAATTTGATGAAAATCTTGCAGGTGGATCAGCTATACCCGAATTACAACATGCACTTGAGGAGTATTTGTCTCTCATTGTTGGTCTCACTAAGAAAGGTTTCACTCTTTTTTTTTTCAGTCTCTCTTGTATAGACATTTGTGAACATATACGTATGTAAAGTGTATAACTTTTGTGATCAACAGAAAATGGTCTCATAGAACAGGTTGAATTCAAATGGAAGAATATAGAAGATGGACGACAAGTAAGGATTTCATAAACTGCTCCATTTTATTTTATTTTTGTTACTTTTCATGAGTATAAACTGATTCGAGTGTTTACATACATAATTTGATGATGCGCAGGAGGACGTATGTGTCGCAAACTCCTGGTTTGAATTACTCTCTGTTGTCCACATGATGTCTATATTGACACTGAATCAGGCTAACTCGATGCTAATTTCAAAGGATCATAGTACAGCTTCTTGTGAAAGGGTGGTTTCATCAGGTCGATTTTTCTATCTATTTATCATTTTATGGAACCTTATTCAATTAGATGTTAAAAATCCTGTCTGATCACCAATTATGTGTATATACCACCAGATAGCATGAGCACTGCTGTCGATTTATTGCTGAAGGCAGCAGGGTGCATAGAATTCTTAATTCGCGATGTGCTCATTCGCTTACCACCAGATATTAAGTATGCAAACATATTTTCCAGAACATTTGGTTGGTTTGTTTAATTTTTTTAACATTTACCCCACTGTCTTATTAGTCACTGTATACAAAGTAATCCTTAATTATATGATCAGAAGCAGGTTGCCAAAAGATTTACATGAGGGTGTATTGGAGGCTATTTCTATTCAAGCACTAGCACAAGTAGACAAATCTATACCCCTTCCTCTGGCTGAATGATTAAGTTAGTGCTTCTAGTTTTAGAATAAAGCATCTTAACAAATGTTGACTGTTTGCTGAATGACATCTTCAGGGAACTGAAATGCAGCTTGGTTTAGCTATTGAAAGTAAAAATGCCACTTTATCTGTTAAAAGGAGGTTGGCATGTGAACAACTAAGCTATTTGGGACAGGTATGTGTTGCAACTAAGCTATTACTCAGTTTTATTATAATGCCATGTCTATCCTTCTTCTGGATTTCTTCAATCTAATGTTGTGTATCATTTTCAGAATCCACCAAATAAAGAACATAACTGGTTAATTTGATGGGAAATTCGTACAGAAATTTAAGGTTTATTAAGAATTTAAGATTGTTTACAGCTTGTACCAGGCAAGTTCTTCATGTGGAGTGTGAAAAGAGGGATTAACACTATTTACCGACGATGAACCACCTACACTTTCCTAGTTGGGAGTATACACTGGGAAAATGCGCTAGTGATTAGAAACATATCACAGTTTATAAAGATCCAAGCATTTTTGTGAAAGCTATCGCAGTGGAGTTGAAAGAAATTATCCATACTTGTTTATGTCCAAATAGGCTTATATTTTTCTTGGGAAAGTTTACCAAATAAATCATTCAAATTTCTCTCATAATTGATCTAATGTGATCCGTTGTTTCATCAGGCTCATTACTGCTTGTCAACATGTAACAATAATCACGGATATGCAAAGAAGCATACTTTGTTCATCAAATGGAAATACCTTGAAGCAAAGGTGCATCGCTCTCTGACTCATACAAGCTCTAAAACTTCTCTACTTCAATTATTTTGTTCAAATGATACTAATATTTGTGTACCATTTTCAGGCGGCAGCTTACTACTATAACGGCCTGATCCTCGATAAGGGTAATGAACCATCCTGCCACATTACTTCTGCATGTTGCTTCCTTGCTGCAGAAGAACTTCTTGCTGAGAGCAAGAAGGCCTGTTTAAGCTTTTGCCTTGCAGCTCCTGTGACCAGGTCGGATATGATTCTGCGTTCAGTAAATCATTTCTTTCTACTTTTATGTCATTAAGAACATTCTCTATTATTATTCCGGTGATTTTTATTTTTATTTTTCTATGAAGGGCTCCTCCACTTTGGGGTGCAATGAAGCATTTAAATAAGAATATTCCTGGGACTGCATCTAGGAAGTCTCAGATGTATGGCTACCTCTTAGACAAAGAGAAGTAGGGGCAATGAAGTTTCAATTTTTTCTTTTCAGTAATCTGAGCTCATTTCAAAACCTTACTAACACACATTTCTTAAGAGATAAATGTAATTTAAGGCGACAAAATTTTTCACTCCAATATGATGCAGGGGACTACAAAGCTTGCCTGATCTTCCTGAATTTGAGTTATCACTAAAACTAGAAGATTTCGAATTGCCAGAAACAAGTTCAGCATGGGACAGTGAAAAATGGAAAATGCCGGATCAAACCCTTAAGGAGCACCTTATCGATAGTGAAGACGAGATGGAAACTAACTGATACTTGATCTGTTTTCCCTTTTACTCCTTGCTTTTCAAGCAAAATAGTACATGTTTTATATCTCCCATATGAATTGCTCACCTGGTGCTGTCCTCAGGTGATTGTAATTTGTGCATTCTTATATTAGTCATATATATATATACACATTGCTAAAAGATGGCAAGTATTTTGTAATTTGCTTTGTGTATTACCTCCAATATCTAAACACTATTAATATTATGAGTTCAAAGTATAATCATCAATTCATCATACTGTAAAGTTGTAAATAGAACATGCTAATAAATATATAGGAGAATTGTTCATTGATAGAAGAACTTTACAAACTGTGAAATATTTAGCACTACATAAAACTGTGAAAAACATCTTTTGGCCTGCTGGTAATTTTATTTATTGTAGCATTTCTTCCTGGAATCCTTCCTAGTGTTGTATGCCAGTTTCTTCTCTGTGGCCCTAAGACTTAAGTTTAGAGACAGACATGATTGTGAGAATCAACAAGCAAACGAGAGCCAAGTATGAGCATACAACTGCCAGAGTTATTTTGTGGCAGAATTTTGCGACATGGTTACAAATTGCCGGCCAACCTATCTTTTCCTCCCCGTAACGAGCCACAAATCCGACTGTGGTTCCTGCTGTACATCCGGAAATAATCAACAGCAGCAAAACCTGTCACAAGAATCAATTTCATTCAAAAATTAAGTTATCAGTAATGATAGAATTATAATGCATGGCAACTTGAGGATATATATATATATATATATATATATATATATATATATATATATATATATAGTGCCATTTCATACTATATTTGCCAATAAAAAGATGTAAAAGAGGGAGTATAAAATATCAACAACAACAAAGAAAGAAAACTAAAGTTTGCAAATGATCAGAGATATACATAATTTGCTTACCAGATCATGCAGGAAAATGTAGAAATAGTAATTGGTGTTCCATTTTGAACGTGTAAACGCGTAAACAAAGACGAGTGACAGGAGAGAGAAAGTACCCACAACTGCATCTGCTACTACTTTGAACCTGCAAAACAATGCATGTTTATCTTGTTTTCTTCTTCTATATATTCAAACTAACTATGTTTGGCCAAGTCTTGGTTTTGGTATTGAAATTGAGTGTCCTGAATTCAAACTAACCTGAAAGCGGAAGAGTAAGAGTAGTGGGCTTGGAAACTAAACCCAAAGCCCAAAACTAGTGTTTGGGCACTGGTGACTGCTAAAATGATTGCAGCTACAGTGGATGAAGTGACCAAAATTCTAAGAATAAGTTGGGCTGTGTTGAAACCTCTTTGGGGTGGGCTTGGCTGACTCTGGCTAATTTGCTCTTTTCCCATATCAATTTCCATTGGTTTCCTTTACAACAAGTGGAGATGTGAATATGTGATAGATAGATAGAATGAGAACCCTCACGGGATTCTGACTTATAAATATATTGATATATATTCTGTATACGGATAATAGTTCGAAATTATGGAAAAAAAATGCAATTTAATATGGAAATCAACCTCTTTGGGGAAATGATTGTGGATAATATTATTCTCTTATAGTAATTCTTAAATTACAAACTTAGTGGGTATCTTCTCATCTCATTCTTTATTTTGCAATAAATCGATATTATGGAATATTACCATATAAGAATTTTAGTTTTAAAAAATGAATCATTTTGTATCATTAAAACTAATTAAAAATGGTAACTTTTTAGTACTAAAAATGAATTAAATAACATGCATGTCAACAAGATTCAACAGTTTTTTTTTTCAAATTCACAACTTATACTCTCTCTCTGTTCAAGTTTACTTGTCATAATTTGAAAGTATCCGTCTATTAATTAAGAAAAAAGTTTTTATCTATAAATTACCCATTTTAACTACTACTAGTATGTTATTTTTATTTAATATTCTAACTCTTTCTTGAAACAATAAAATAAAAAAGAGAGAGAGAGAAAGGGAAAAAAGTAATATGACTTTGTTTTCAACATCAAAATTAATAGTATTATATTTTTCAATGTATGTCATGTTATTTTTAATGATTTTTTTTCAAGTTAGATGAGGGTAATTTTGAAAAAATAATGTTAAAAATAGTATTTAAAAATGACAAATAAATTTGAACAATTAAAAAAAGAAATTAGGACAAATAAATTTGGATGGAGGGAGTAATTAAGTTCCAAATTCTTGTAAGTAATCCAGATATATAGTGTTAAAGTTGTTACGATCGTGATATTCATGATGTATTTAATGTGGTCATGGCACCAAATATGTATGTTTGAGGTGAAGAAATACATATTTCAAGACATTGTTATATTGTCTCATGTCTCGTATGATATATGATGTTTAAGATAATTTTATTTGTCATTTTATATAATTTAGAAAAATTAATCATAATATTTTTAAAATTATTTTTTATTATAGACAATTGATAATTTGATATATTATTTAATTATTTTTTTATTTCATGTGCACAACTCTAAAACGAGGGAGGGAGTATCCCATAACATTAATACCTATAATAATTGTTGTATGCAAATAACTTTTCATTCATCATTCCTTGAAAATATTCTGCCGTTACATAAACTGATGAAAGATTACATGATATTATTTATATTTTAAGTAGATTAGATATTAGAGGAATAAAATTTATAAGGACGGTGTGGATAAATTAATAATTTTATATTATTTAATTGAATTTTTCAATTATGTATTTTAAGAAAAAATAAGAAATTTTAATTATTTTAACAATAAATGATCGATCGTATCATAATGATAATTTTACATATTTGTTAGTACAATCAAAATTTTGATTTTTCTCTAAAGATATAAAGTTATCAACTTATTGTATAGTGTAAAATCATTAATTTATAGATAATTCGTATAAAAATACTATCATAATTCTAACAAATGTTATGAATATATTTATAAAAAAAAACTTAAAATTATCGTCTAATAATATATCCTTAATTTTAAAATAAATGCATTATTAAATTGTTAAAAGTTTATTACGGTTGTCAGCAAAGATTGTCAAGTTAGCTAAAATGAAGTTAGAATGAGTTGGAATATAAATAGTACTATTATTTTATGTGAATAAGAGAGTGAGAAATATCTCAAGTTGTTGTATGATTTTAAATCAATTGTATATAACGACGTCATTTTAGATAATAATTCTCATAATTATATATGTATTTCTAACCTATCTCTTTACCTTATTTTATAATTAAGTTTATAATAAAATTTGTTAGCTTTCAAATAATTGTATCTCCTGATAAAAAAATTAAAAAATATTATTATCATACAATGCTTACGTACACATATATAATGGGAGTTTCTATGACCCGCAGTATGCACATGCCTTTATTTATTTATTTTTTTATGTGACTGACGTTATTTTAAAAAAAAATTCTAGCAATTGACCAACTAATACTAACCGGATCCGTTAGAAAGCAAACTATAGCTAGAGTGAGACGAGGAAGTCTTGGTAGATACTCCCTAACCTTGTTACATGGAGACTACTTCACCAGCCGTTTTTGCCGCCGGCACTTCTCAGCCTACCGGTAGCATCCTGCCTGGAAGAAAGGTATACTTTTTGGAGTCCGGCAAAAGTCGTCGGTCAATTGTGTCGTCAACGGCTAAAGCTAGTGCTAGTTCCGGTATTGTCTCTTGGCAGAACGGAACTTTGAAGAAAAACTCTGAAATTGACACCATAACTAAACATTACGAAGATTCAGAAGTCAGGAGTCTGAGCTTGAAGGATTACTTTGAACAGTCGGAATATTTATTCCGACCGGACGGCGGACCACCTCGGTGGTTCTCGCCCTTGGAATGCGCCTCTCGATTGAATAACTCCCCTCTCTTGCTATCTCTTCCGGGTTCAATTATTTTTTTTCTTAAAATAAAAATATTTTTCCTACCTCTTTTTTCCGTCTCTTAAATTTTGTTCGCGAAACGTTTGCTAGCAAAAAATGGGGAAATAGTTGAATCCACATTCATTTTTTGTGTTTCCTATCATGTGAGCAATCATTTAGCAGAAAAAGTTCCTCTTTTTGATAAAGGTGTAAAAAGTCAATTGAATACGATTAATTACCTGCTTTATCGATATAGACATATACTATTATAAGTTAAGTATGACACTGATATGTAGTTTTAGTTTTTATAATAAAGTATATGCGCATAAATTATAAAGATGTGAATGGAAATTTTAGCTAATAAACAAAACAGATATGCTTATAGTGGCTTGTTTTTTTGTGGGTTGGGTACATTCTTAACTTTTGTTCAATAAATTTTGTTTTATCTTAAAAGATATCAATTTCAACCTTGCAGCAATTGATGGTGTTGGGCTCAGCCTTACTCTGCATTTCCAAAGACTTGGACAGTAAGTATATGTGAAGCTAAATGCTCCTTATAATCATTCTTAGACCAAAATATAAGATATAAGAAGCTCTGAACACATAACGTAGATTGTCGTTGCTATGCTATCATAATTACTAATACTCTCGAGTTTAATGACTTAATTGTTTAATATGATAGGTAGTTATGCCTAATCCGTGTTTTTCTTTTCCTCAAATGAAGGATCTTTGATATATGGTGCTTGCATATTCCTATTGATGACCGAACATCATTTCCAGGTCCTCTCTCTCTCTCTGTATCACACATTTATTTCACACTCGGGGCTTATACAGGGTTGGTAGAATCTGATGGCATCACTTGTATTGAATTAAATAACACCTTGTCATCCTTAGATGGATTTCCGATACTTATTGAACATTAAAGTGGAGCCTTGGGTTGTCTTGACCGATTAGTTATGTAATTGAAGATATTGGGCTAGCACGGTTCATACTTCACCTTTTTCAATACTTTTATCTAGTGGCTTCAAAGAGGAGTTGATGGAAGATAAGAAGGCATGACATTCCAAGTTAAACGTCTTATTCTTGGAGTTCTGCTAATGTGGCCATCATTTTAGGTGGTCTACAAGTTATGTTTATTTGAACCATGGCCAAATCTAAAGAGCCAAAAACAATTTCTTATCATGTGGTAACTAACCTCATTTCTTAGATTTTAGATAATGATTTTTGATGTTTGGTGCTCTGATCATTGGAATGTGGGCTACACAACTCCTGGGAGTACCCAAATCCTACTTTAGCAATAATTTGAAATTGAAACTCGTTTATTGAGATTAGTTTCCATGTTACTCTTTTCCTTTTGTGAAGGGAAAGATGCTAATCTTTCACATTTTTCTACTTCTTATGGTTCAGAGCTGGTTAAGCTGGTTGAAAGAACTGTTAGATCTGAACATTACCATTCACCAAATCGGCCCATATATCTGGTAGCAGAATCTTTTGGGGGGTGCCTAGCACTAGCTGTTGCAGCCCGTTGTCCTGATATTGATCTTGTTTTAATACTGGCTAATCCAGGTGAGAAGTTTGTTTCTTCTGAATAATCATGTTCATGGGAGCTTAGACATTGATCAATATCTCGACTTTCATGATCCTCTTGCATAACACTCTTGCTTGGCAGCTACATCTTTCAGCAAGTCCCAACTGCAACCGCTAATTCCTCTATTAGAAATCATGCCTGAGAGAGTCCATTTTGGTGTGCCTTATATGCTGAGCTTAATGACAGGTTCTGAAATAGTTATTAAATTCCTATCTAAGCTTTAGTCCTTGCTTCATTATGTTATTGCTTCCAATTAGAGCTCACAATGCATCAGTTTAGCCAGTGGCAGAACCATAACGTTTTTAAAGGGGGGTCAAAATACATCAGTAATTTTTTTTTGTTTATTAACCCTGATGGGGATGATCCATTCAGTGGCGGAATCAAGTATTTATCCATAATCTATAATAAATAAAAACATTAATTGCTAATCAATAATTTCATCAATTTAAACATTTCATAATAATTTCATCATTCATCAATTCAAACATTTCATCATAATTTTATCAACTAACCTAATTCAATAATTTCAATTATTTCACAAACAATATATCATAAATATACCATAAATTGATAAATGTACAATATTAATTCAAATATTCAATGAAAATAACACATAATCTCTAATTCATGGCATAACAAACTCTAAATCTCTAATTTAATGGCAAAATTAAGCACAAAATTACTTATTTGTAGACACATACAGAGATTAACATATATGAAAAAGAAACACAGAAGGGCCTAAGGGGTGACAATTGACATCACTGACCTCAATGGCTTAACCTGGAGAGAGAAAGGGAGAAGCAAAGCTGCAAAGGCACTAAGTCAGGAGGAAGACTGGAAGGGAAAGGATAGCAGAGCCACAGAGGCTGAGACTTGAGAGGCGGTCGGCGGAAGGGAAAAAAAAGGGTTGTTGATGCGATTTTGAAGAGAAAAGAAAAGGTTTTTTTAAAAACTTACTAAATGAAACGACGTTGTTTCATGTAAGTTTAAAAAAAAACCTAACTGTTGGCTGTTGCAGACCTGTAGTGCGAAGAAGAAGGCGGCAGGCGGCAGCGGGCAGGGCAGCATCAGGCAAATCTGCAGGGTACACTTGGTTTAGCCAGTTCAAAAATCTGCCTAACTTTAGTTGATTGGATATGATGATAAAGTTTGGTTGCCTGTGCTAATGTCTGAAATAACACCCAGATAAGGTCTTTGCATAGAAGCTCTGGTGTTTTACTTCTCTAACGCAATCAATAATTATGATTTTACGCATGAATAGTTTCTCAAAATCTTGTTCATTCACAACAACAAAAAATTGTATGTCTGGTAAAAAAAAACTTTTTGGGGAAAGATAATATTTCACCAATCGAGTCACAGGTATTACTTTGTGTGTGTAGATTTTTTATATATATGAGATCTTATGTTTCTTTTGGCAGTAGCGTAAGGAACAAAAAACTTACTTTCTTTGGTTTATAATTGTTAAAATGCATAGGCAGGGATTAAATTTACTCATTCTTTACTCTGCATAAACACTTTGGGTCCATTGGTTTACAGTGCACACCCGAAGGGTAGTGGTTGTGCGTGCCTCAGCTTAAAAAGAAAAGAGTCAAAGTATAAATTCCTCATTCTTTTACAAGTGCAAGCTCCTTTTTGCTAAGCAATTTTTGTTCCCTGCATTTTGTTGCCTAAGCTTTGCTATTCAAGAAAACATTTTGAACTATTTTTTGGCTGGGGTGGCTTGATTGATGAACAGACCTAAGGGAAATCCTGAACAAATTAAGCCTCAGATTGTTTAACTTCCATAAACCTTTACTATAGAAATTAAGCAAATAACTAAAGAGAAATGTTGTCGGACCAGTTCCTCGTGATCTTTAAAAAGACACTTGGAAATTGCTTTAGAAAAGATGGACCTTAGATCAACTAGGCAGTATTCACTTTATATTTAAGCCTATAGAGAAACTGATATAAACTTCGGCTTCTGTAGGATTCTTTCGAAACTGTGTGCCACTTTTTTCTGAAGGTGATGCATATTATAATTGATTCCATTAGATGCAGTGAAATTTTTTATTTGGTTTTTGTTCCAAATTAAGTAGGTAATTTTATTTATTCACTTTTATATATAGATATCCAATCGAAGATGGTGATGGCTAGTCTGGAGAAAGGACTTCCCCTGCAACAAACAATTGGAGAGATATCTGATGATATTGTAGCATTGTCATCCTACCTCTCTGTAAGATTCACTTATTAAACATGCCGTTGAGCTATAATAATTAATTTCTTCTTCTTTATATATGTTTAAAAGTGTGTATTTTTTTGGCACAGTTCTCATAACACTAAAAATTTTGTTCTTCACATTTTCTGTGATGGATTCTACATGTAACATGTTAATACATGAGAAAACATGTAATCAAATCATCAAACTCTATGTTTCCTTGTCCTCCTTGGAATATATATCTTACTACTAAATCTTATAAGGAAGACTTGCTAGGATTTATCTTCGATATGATCAATTTTCAAATCTCTGTTGCTGGTATCCTCCATCTTAATGCTCCAGTTTAATCAATACCAGGTCATGGCAGATGTTCTATCTGCGGAATCACTTCTCTGGAAGCTGAAGATGGTTAAATCATCTTGTGCATATGCCAATTCATGTCTCCATGCTGTAAAATCTCAGACTCTAGTACTCTCCAGGTTCTCTCTCTCCTCTCTCCAATCTGATCAGATTGAAAACTTATTTGCCAAAATATGACATAATTATTAGTTCCTTTTAATTTTTAATTGAACACACACACACACACACACACACACACACACACACACACACACACATATATATATATATATATATGTTACTTCTTGAATATCAGCCTCAATAGACGTAGTAGAATCTTACTAGTGGAAACACCTCTATCTTGAAGAGCTTATTGTAAGAACCCCTTGGCTGCTTCATACCACAAAGTATAGACCAAGATTATATTACTAGTGCCTTTAGTAGTGTCCTTGATCACAATGGTAAATTTTTGTGGAGTTTTGATGTTTATACTTCTACTTCAACAGTTAACCTACCAACTACTCTAAGAACTAGCTTCTTGCTTAATATTCAATTGAAATTTTCATTTAATGAAACAGGGGAGGAAATAACCTCAACCAGAACAACGAATGTATTTATCAGATAATTAAAGATATTTAGCCAACTATATTTAGCATTTTTCTGTGAAGTCTCATCTTTAAGTTGCCCCTTACAATGAAATAGCAAAATCTGCAATTGGTTCTCCTATCAAATCATTGCTTCCTGTGCTTGAGATCTTGGTTCTAAATTTAATAAGTTGTTTATGATATCTATACTAGTAATACTTTATAGTGGTGTCCTTTTATCTCGTTAGTTCAAATTATTATGTGGGTTATTAGTGGTAGGAATGCCTCTGCTTCTGGTCTCATTTTACAGGTTAGAGATTCCCAAAGTGCATAATAAATTTATGAGCACGATTTAATGTGACCATCTTTTTTTGCTAGAGATCACAACTGGGAGTCATTCAGTTGAGTTACTCATGACCCTGGATTTTGGTCAATCAAGAGACGATCATGGGTTGATATCATAATTTAAACCTTTCCTTAAAGAATAAATCCATTGCCTATTGATGTGAAAGTATTATGTAAGCAAGTGTACAACGTCAAATTAAAGAACTGACAAGTACAGGTAGAACCACATAGACTAGATTAATTTTAAAATATTCTTAATATGTATTTCAGGTAAATCAGAAATAAAAATGGAGAATTGATTTACTAAAATTGAAACAATAAATAAACTAATTAGAGGATGAAAATTAATAATGAAAAAATAATTTGGAATCCGAATCCACTAAGCAATAAACATTACAATTAATTCAATCTCTTCTATTATGTAACTCAAGTTATGACACTGGTTTGGTGTACATAATTCGGAAAATAAATCAATTAAATCCAGTTAAAATTTACTATGGTTTTGATTTTTCTTTCCTTTTATGTAATAAGTTTATAATTAATATGGACAAGTATAAACTATGAAAAATTTACATTAACAATAATCTATTAAAAACCTCTTAATTGTTTTAAAAGTTACATAGGAATAGGAATTATAAATGAAGGTATTTCAATACTGAAAAATGAAGGTGAAATCAAGTAAACATTAAAGCGCAAATAATAGTAAAGATGAAGAATATTGTCATGAATAATTATTTAATTTCATCTTCATACTAGATTAAAGAATTTAGTTGACATGAAGAAAAGTCCCTTTATTTAAAATTCTTCGACGAGCTTACAATGGAAAAGTAATTTAATTTTATTCCTACTACTCTTCCTAACCTAAACTAATAAATAATTCTCACTCCAAAATAAAAGACCTAGACGCAAATTACTTGTTCCCCAATATAGTTACAATAAACTTGGTCAATTTTTTTCAATATTCTTAGATAAACTCAATCTCGTTATCTCTATCTTCCAAGTATTCTTTTCTTGCTCAACTAGTAAGCTTCTGAAACTCCTTTTTCAACTCAACTTCATTTATTTATTTACTTCCTGCAAAAAAAAAAACTAATTAATTAAATTTATAAAAATATTAAAGTAAACAAAATTAGGTAATTAAAAATGTATGAATTATCACCAATTACAGCTTATATGTTAGGCCATAAGAGATAAATGCCCAAGCCTTCACTATTCATGCTTTTCATCGATGGGCAAAAACCGAGTGGCAAAATAACATAACGTTGTTGTGCTCACGTTTTTCCAGTTTCTCTCTTTGAAATTTTCTTATTTTTTAATAGGTAATTGTATAAGAGTGCATATATCAGACTTTTCTTCTTCTCTTCCAGTATCCTTTTTTCATTGTGTTACCCTACAATTGCCATGGTTTTTGTAGTTCCTGATCTTGCTATATTTCTAAAGCTGACCAGTTTGCATTGTTGTTAATCTTTGCAGTGGCAGGGATCAGTTGCTACCAAGTCTAGAGGAAGGAGAAAGACTTCGGCATATTCTGCCGAACTGTAAGATTCGAACATTTAATGACAGTGGTCATGCCTTCTTCTTGGTATGATAGATTCTCTTTCTTTTTCTCTCTGTCCTGGGACGAAGCCAAAAAAATTCAAGGGGAGCCAAGAAATAATATGACACGATAGAAATTTATTACAAGAGGTTTATATAATATATATTAGCATCACAAAAGTTATTTTAGTTAGAAACTAACTAAAATATCTTTATGATAAGTGTGCAAATTATATAAATCTTGGGGGGCCTAAAGTAAAAATATCAAAACTTCAAGGTTGTAAAATAAACCTTTGAAAATTGTGGCGTAGCCTAGGCCCCCAATACCTAGGCTAGCTCCGTCCCTGTCTCCGTCTATTAAGCAGCCTTAGTGAAGGCATCACACTTGTTGATTCTTCAACTGGAATATATAAACTATGAATACTACAATGGTATCAGCCTATCAGGACCCAAATTAGCAAGTAGACAAAGCTAGACTTGTATGTAAAGACAAGTTAATTAAAAAAATGAGCAAGCAAATAGTCAAATAACACCACAGTTTTCATACCAAAGTCAATAATGGTCTTATATTTTAAAAGAGAGGGAGTATTATTTGTGAATAGTTGAGAAGGGCTTAAATATAAACCACACTGTGAAGCTTTAGAGGCTGTTTGATAGCCTTTTCTTGGTCTTGCCTCTTTTTCGTTCAGAGGTTAAAGTTGTTTGATAAAAAAAAATTCAACCTCTTTTTGCCTCTTAAAAAAATGATCGAGGCTATTCATTACTCTAATTTCATTTTGTTTTAATTTTTCACTTCACTTCTCTCACTATACCCAACGCCCACCCCAACCTCAACCCTGACCCACCCCACCCCACCCCACCCCCACCACCCACCACCCACCACCCACCACCCACCACCCACCACCACCGCCATATTTTATAATAATTATGTAAAACTGTCATAATTATTATTATGTTTTATTAAACTTAAAATATTTTAATAGTTATACATTGTTGGTGATTTTATATAATTATATTATTATCCCACCCTAAGTTTGTATAAACGGATCTAAGGGTAAAATAGTAAAAGGTTGTATTCAAATATACTATACATATCAGTTATCAAACAACTCTTTTACATTTAAGTCGTGTTTCAAACACCACCTTAGTTTCAAACACAAGAACATTTTCCTCTTGATACTAGCTGTAATATATGCATTGTTTCAATGTTCAATGCCCTTTTAGTTATATTTTTTATTGAGTTAGGGATGTAGGAAATTTCACTCAATATTTCATCCTACAAGAGTTGTTAATAGCACGGTAAAATCTGCATGTATCTAACAGGAACCTGCTAATGATTTGGTAACTATCATAACCAGTGCCAGTTTTTATCGTCGCACAGCATATCATGACTATGCATCAGATTACTTGCCACCAAGCCCTTCTGAATTCAAGAAAATATATGAATCTAACAGGTAACTGAAATTTCAAACAAAGTATCGACTATAATCCTATAAAGAGAAGACTGAGAAATATTATACTCCCTCTGTCCTAAAAAAATAGTTTAAGAAATGGTATTCTTTATTTAGGATGGAGGGAGTATGGTAATTGTTTATCTATTGGTGACAACTGACATGTGACTAGAGGCATATATATTGGATTAGATCATATCTATGAAAGACACATTCATGTTTATGAAACCAAAATACTATGCTTTACCAGTGATAAAGGGATTTGATTGTAGCCATGCTCATACCGTCTTTTCCAATGATTTCTATCTTATTCCTGGGGAGAACATTGTCATTGCTAGCTTGATTCTGTACCCTGATTTCCTTCCTTATTGTCTTCTGAGGATATTTTGTTATTTGTCAAGTTCTAGTAGGGTATCTTCAACATAATCTAAAATGTCTTTGCAATATTGATGAAATTTAGCTGGTTAGAGAAGGTTGTTAGTCCTGTGATACTGTCAACTTTAGAAAATGGGAAGATTGTGAGGGGCCTCGCTGGGATTCCTTCTGAAGGCCCAGTCTTATATGTTGGTAATCACACAATGCTGGGGTTCGAATCATATCCTCTGGTATCCCGTTTTTGGGTCAATCGAAATATACTTTTGCGAGCGATAGCACATCCTCTGATGTTTTCGAAGTTGAGAGAAGGAAATATGCCTCATATATCATCATTCGATTATGTCAGAGTTATGGGCGCAGTTCCTGTATCAGCAACTAATTTTTACAAACTCTTCTCTCTAAATTCTCATATCCTGCTGTATCCAGGAGGCGTGCGTGAAGCTCTTCATCGAAAGGTAAGAGTTAATGTTATATCCTGCTTTAATCCACATCTTACAGATGATGCTTCTTTTCTCATTAATTATTCCATTGACTTGCCTTCTATTTATAGGATAAATCATTTGAATTAAAAGACACATTGATATGGTTGTTGTCCCAACGGTTATACTACATATGTTCTAAATTATAAGATCAATATTGACTTTTTAAAAGTCAACTTCAAATATTTTCAAACTCAAAATTGACATGAATTCATTTAATTTATTTCAATACAATTATGAATATCATAAACTACTTAAAAAGGACTGTTAGTTATATAATTTATTGTTTTCAAAACTTAAATGAATCGTGTCAATTTTGAGTTTGAAAATTTTTCAAATTGACTTTTAGAAAATCAATAGCGATCTTGTAATTTGGAATGGAGAGAGTGTATGTTATGGAGAAATCATTTGAACTAATTGTTGGTAGACCTTAAATTTGAAATTCAAATAGGCACACTTAGAAGGGGGTTGAAAAAGTGTGGAAACAAACTATATCAATTTTTTGCAATTCAAGAAATATGTCAAAAAAAAAATCTGTTTGAAAATGTGGTATGTTGTATTTATGAATTCATTTTGCTAGATTACCGATTTATCAAATTTAACAGAAAACAGTTTATTGTCCCAGTTTTGTAAATTTATTTACTTATACTAATTAATGACCTGAGTTGAAATCGACAATTTTCTGATGAAATATATATGTTCAACTAAGATTATGAATTACAATTCAAATTGAAGTATGTAATGAACAATTAAAGTAAAACAATTAATCACATGAACACAAATGATTTTTAAAGTAGGTCTTAGAAAGACCTATAGAAGGGCCCTAGAAGGGCCTATATCCATAGCTATAGCTACTATAAGGTATAACACAGGTTAGAGGTACCAACTAGTATCGGAGACTCTTTTATTAATAAACTTAGTTTACAATTAAATCTCTTTACAAGACAAGATACTCCTCGAGCATTTTTGCTCTCAAGCATCTTTGCTCCCCGTGCACCTATGCTTCCTTAAGCTTTCTTGTAAAACCCCCTAATCCTAACCAGATTAGAAACCCTAGACTAACCACTTAGTCTATCAACTGTTTTGATAATTGATTAAAAATTAAAATATGATCAAAGTAATAATTATATCACAATTCAAAGCTCAATTAATATGCAATGATCAATGAATTATGTAAAGATATCACCAGATTAAGCGCGATGAAACGAAGCTGAAATTAATATTAACTTGATGAAGCACAACAACCTTTTAATTCTTCACAATAGAAAAATCAACAACCTTCTTTTAGTATTCGTTTATATTTTGTTCTTCTCTACTCCACTTTGTAACTCAGCTGATCAATTTATAATAGAGAAGGAATATAGCCGTTGAGTATACAATCAATCAGGAAGGATATTTAGGCAATGATCATAGTACTTAATTGATTGTCAATCCCAATTATGTGACCGTTAGGAAATAAGCACGCTTCGGTCACTTCGATCAGAGTTGATTTTAGTCAGCAAAGGTAATATAGAATCATGTCAGCAATACTTAATTGAGATTCTGATATAAAGGAAGGTGACTCAATTAAGTAATTTCTAAGTTTTCAATTAACTAATCAATGGACAACTTATTATGATAAGAAATATTTATTTAAGAATCAATCCAAAAATTAGCTCCTTTAATTACTTCCACGATTATTTTCATACAATACAAATCCTAGAGCCTAGATTGAGATATAATTAAAGTTAGGATCTTACATTGATTTCCTAATAACTCAATCATATCTTCAAGTCTTCATGCCTTCAATTCTTTACAAAACCAAGGTTTCAAGAAATCTTTTGTTCTCATTAATATCCTATAAATGCACGAGTAAACATTTAGTATAAATAGAAAGTCATCATCAAAACATAAGGTTGGAATATGACCAAGTCAACAAAATTCTGGTGGAATCTATCTATGTAGTTAAATTTAGCCATGTTCTTTTTCCCAAAGAGTTCTCTCATGTCACTTTAGTTTTCACCTTTTCTTATTGTGCAAAGATACCTAAGCCAATTACTGAATTTCTTCTGCTCTACTGTTATACTGATTGATTTGCTCAAAAATTTATGAGCATCAGTATTTTTCTTTGTCGCTCGAGCTAAAAGTTCTTTGAACTATAAATCTCAGACTAATATTCATACTTTTTCAGGGTGAGGAATACAAGCTATTCTGGCCGGCACATTCTGAGTTTATAAGGATGGCGGCTAGATTTGGAGCCAAAATTATACCATTTGGTGTTGTTGGAGAAGATGATATTTTTCAAGTAAGCGTCAAAACTTCTTTTACCTAATCTCTGCTTTTGTTATCAAGTATAGCTTATAAATCTACACAATTTATTCTACCTTTTTAAGCATGAATTTTTATTTTTATATGGCAATATTATATATTTTGAGTTTTTTTTTAAAAAATTTAACTAAGAAATTCTTCTACAAAGTCATAAACTTTTTTTTGAAAAAGAGTTGTTCTATGGGGCAACCTAAAGAAGACAAAATTATGTTTCAATGTCAGAGATGATGTGATGAGTGACAATTGTTTTTTTCTTCAATTAGTTGCTTCTTGACTATGATGACCAAGTGCAGATTCCCTTTCTTAAATCTTTCTATGAGGAACTAAATAAAGAGACTGTGAAGTTGAGGTGTGTTATGTTTTATCCTCTCTTCTTGGTTCAGTAGAAAGTTCTATTTTTATTTGCCTATTTTTTGGTTGTTCTTGACTGTACAAATTGTGGGCCTGATTTTACACCCTTGAAATGAGTAAACCTAAAGTGTATGCCGCTTTTTATTATTACTTGATTGGGTGTTAAGTGTTACCTTACTCTCCTTTTTTTTTTTTTTTTCTTGTTGAATAGATTTTTCTTTATTGGTTTTGCCTAGACAGGATCATAATGAAAGGGTTTTTGCTCGGCTGGGCCCAGCCAAGCCAGAAAAAAAAAATTGGATGTAGATGAGTTGAAAAAATATTTCTGTTTTAGTATGACATGATTCCAGTATGTATGATGGAAGCTAAATGATTTCTACTTCAAGTACTGGATCTCCTATCTCAATTAAGAGGATCATTGGAAGAAAATGTTCAAAATGATGACCAATTTCTTTTCCAAACCCACTGCAGTTGCATGAGCCCTTCCCGCATAACTTTAAAACAAGCTGTTAATATGTACAAAACTTTTCTCCAGTTTTTTAATTTTTTTCTGTTTAGTAAATCTGTTTTTACTTATAGGTTTGTTATTAGGGACTATAAGCTAACGTTACTAGATATTACTGTGACTCTTTAAAAATAAGGCAAACTGAGAAGATCCATAATTCCATACTATATATCTTTTAAAATTAGAAAACATTAAAAGAAAATACGTATATCAAATCGATGCATGATTGTGGAAAACTGTGGAGTTGAGATCAATTGCTTTTTTATTTAACCATTTGAAGTTGATTAAATTTTTAGCATTATGTTCATGCAACACACACAGACTATCACTTGTTAATATGTGTTATATTTAGGTATACTTTTTTACTATAGATTGATAACAGTTGATGCTAGTTTTATTACTTATCTTAATCAGTCATTCGTTTTCATGGTTGGATTCTTTTTATTTGTTTTAATAGTTCTTTATTCTTGTGATCATAGAACTGACTGTGTAGGAGAGGTCACAAAGCAAGAACAACACCTTCCAATATTGCTACCCAAACTTCCTGGCCGTTATTATTACTTTCTTGGAAAACCAATTGAAACAGAAGGTACATACTTAGCCTCATGTTTGAATATCTATCTAGCATTTTACATATTCCTTCAGTTAATATGGGTATGATGAGCTTAAATCTTTTCCCTACCTCAGAATCCCACGCACTTACAGTTGAGTCTTTAAATGTTTGTTTATTTTGGTCAAGTAATAATGGGTCTGTGGTTAAAATTAAAAATCATCTTTGTGAAGTAGCCACTTTAGGATTCCTGATTATGATGTTGCAATCTTTCTTTTCTTTTTTCCTTTTTAATTTCTAGTGAATGTGAACCATCCTTGATACCTTTTGGGAGGAAGGAAAAGCTTCTTGGTAAGTTCAAAATAATGAGAATGTACAATATGCTGAATGTCTGTGTGCTACCCAATTCATATATTAGTTTTGGACTGGCTGCTACCCATTTTTTACGACTTTATTTTATCTCCGATCATATTGAATGGGGACAAAAGTAAAGTATCTTCACTAGATATGAGTTTGTCTACTTCAAACGTTAAACCAAAATGTTCGCATGCAATGTCACCTGGGTTGTTTTGGCTTCAATTTTCCCTCGGCTCAACTATGGCTTAGGTGTTAAACCACTGACATCATTCGGTGTCAAACTCTTAACAACCGTGCTTTTTCTGTTCGGTTGCAGACTCTAGTGTTGCACACACATTTAGCACTAAATTGTGCTAGAGAAAAAAATATAGAGTAAACTTAGGAAGACGCAATGCCTCACCTGACTGTAGGAGTTTAGGAGACACTGAGTTACTTTTAAGTATACTGTGTACTTATTGTAAGACCATATTCTTAGTATATACATTCAACTTGGTATATACTTGAAATCGTAATCTGGCTCTAAAATACTTGTACCACGTTTACATTGCAAATAATATTTATGAGACAAGTTCTTCAATTCTTTCTTTTATTCTCAGTCCAGCTTTTATATTGAATTGCAGGAAGAAAGCAGGAATTAAGGAGCAAAGAAAAATCACATGGACTGTATCTGGAAGTGAAGTCGAGGTTGAGAGATGCCTTGCATATTTAAAGGAGAAAAGAGAAAATGACCCATATAGGAGTATACTACCTCGGTTAGTTTACCATGCGAGACACGGCTCTGAATCTGAAGTCCCAACATTTGAACTTTGATCATTTCTTCGTCAAAGGTGAACTCCAACTTTCCATACTTATTCACAAAAGGCTGATAAACACACTGTAGAAACTTAGGTTACTGATCAAAGTGCATCAAATGATAGCTCCCCCAGGGACGGGAAGAACACTCGGTAGACATTACAGCGATCAAGAAAGAGTGTAGCGTTCGGATAGCTGAAACCCTCTTGGAGTGCAACTTTGCCTTGATTTTTAATGATCGAGATAATTCACTAAGAACTGAAGGCCATGTACTGTGTGTAAAGCAATTGTACGTCCCAATGACGAAGGGGAAGAAATAAAAGAAAGAGAAACATAGGAATTTCACTAGGGCCTTTGCATAGTATTGATTTCTCTCTATACATATGGAAGGATCCCTATCTGAACTCTTTAAAGATCCTAAGGCTATTATTTTATACAGTATTTGGTTCTTCTCAGCCTACACAACATAACATAGACTGACAAAATGTTTATTTTAGGAGCACAGATATTACTCGATCTTTGTATTGATTACTTAATTTCGTCTAAATTGAACTTGCAATTATCCTCTTAATGTGCAAGGTACTGTTTAGAATGGTAACAAGTTTCTCTCTACTTTCAGGTGGTTGGTTATAGAAGCCTCTCTGTTATAGGCACATCATGGCCATCCATTAGTTGCAGATGAAATAATATATTATTGTCTCATCTGCGGAAAGCCAGAAACTCATCTAAGAATACCAGATTTTTTTTTTTATTTTGAATAATGAATTTGGATCCTCTTTTTTTTTGTTTTTTTGTATATAAACCACCGAGCTTCACCATGTATCAGCTTTATTTTTTAGATGATTGATGTTTCATCTCACATTTGATATCTTTAGGGGAACACTATTTTCATGAGTTTGGTGAGATAAAGATAAAGAGTTTAGAGTAATAATTTATATTTAAGTCTATTTTTTATACACAAGTAATATTCAAAGTTAGTCTAAATACAATGCATACTACGATAGATAAGACCTTTGAATTAAATACTGCAAACTGTCTCTACTGCTTAGCATTCATTAATTGGACGAAAAAGAAGTCATCAACTGGAAATTGATATCAGCCCTCCAGTTGGAATACAAATAATAGGACTCTATTTAAACATGAATATATTTAGCATGATTTGGCAACAAACTTATGCCTTCCAAAAAAATATCAACTCCTCCTCCTCCATGCAGATCTGTAGATTTGATTCGAGTATTATTGCTGTGTACCTGGATGACAATTTCCAACAAAATTATTTATGTTACATTAGTCTATTGATCAGATCAAATTATACCAGCGTAACAAGATAATTCAACTTCCTATTAAACACACAAATATTACTTCACTTTTTGCTCCAATCAATCCAACCCTGATGTGCACGTGTGTTGGGGGGGCGCAGAGTGAGCCGTACAGAGCTTCAATTAAAACCTAGAGCGGTAATCTAGTTGTTCGAGCTGATTTAGAAAATAATTTAGTTAAGAAGAGAGATCTGATGGATAAACTGAAGAGAAACAGACAGATTACAGAGACTGAGATAGAGATAGCAGTAGAATTCAAGTAAAAAAAGATGTGTTATTACAACCCATATGTCCACTAAACAGACCAACGAACCACTATTTATAGCCTAACTATTTTCTAACAATTAGTCCTACATTGCCTCTCCTTCTAACTGCTATCAACTAACTAAGAAAACAGAAATAAAAAGACTATAACACTGCCTCATGCACAGTGAAGTCTTGTTCTCTCTCTCTCTCTCTCTCTCTCACACACACACACACACACACACACACACACATATTTTCTGTTTGCTTTTCCTACTCAAAGCTTAATGCAACACAATCAACTTCTAGTCTTATCCTTGCCCTGCCATGTTTCTTACACACCTCCACCATTGTCCATCACTTTGTTATAACAAGAACTGTTCTTTCATGTATTTTCCAAGGAAGAAATTCACCAGACTAACAATTATGTTTAGTTCCATTTACATATCAGAGTGATGATATAATCAACAATTGCAGCCAACTAAATGCAATTTTCAAATAAAAGTAATATAAAATTGAACAGAAGAAGTTAATACAAAAGTAAAAAAGAACTAACCCCAAACTTAATGTTGCAACTGATGAAAAAGATGACCCTTATAAGCTAAAATGGTCTTGCAGCCTCTTCCATCAACTTCTTTACTCTCATCAATCTTTCTATCTCCTTGAGAACCTGAAATTATGACAAATAGGGATAATCCCATAGAAAGTTTACTTGTCAATTTTAATACAATGATAAGAATGCATTAAGTTTTAAATAGGTATTTATTTTCAACCTCCAAACCCATGTCTTCCACAGTCACTGCATCCAAGTCATCATACCCTAACTGCCAAGCTACTTCTGCAAACAACAAGAGAAAGTTAGAACCAAAAGGAGATCTAGCAAATATTATATGAGCACGAAGTAACGGGAATGTACTCTGAAGTGAAATAGTTGCATCTGCTGTGGCATATCCACCTTGCATTTGTTTGTACAGATCAGTTAGTTGAGCAAATACCTGGTTTTCATTTATCACAATGAGTGAATATATAATCAGAAGAATCCAAGAAAGCCATGAGCAATTGAGATGCTTGTGAATTTTACATAAAATATGTAGACTTTGTCAAATATTTAGGTGGAAAAACAAACCTCAGAAGAAGATCCAGAAGTTGATAATTCTAATGCAGGAAGTTGAAGCCCATGCTCAACAGCTTCTCTGGCTACCATGTCCAAAGGGAGGTCTATCCATATCAAAATCCCATGCCTCAGAAGTGATCTAAAATGCAGTATTAAAGAGCAATCGATTTTAACTGTTTAATTTGTTCATGAAGAGTAACAGGCAGAAAAACAATTATATTCATACAGATTCGTTGCACTCTCAACTGCACCATCTCCAGCAGAAACAACCAGGCGACCCATAGAAGATAATTGCTTCAGTACTTCAGTCTGCAATTGAATGTTACTCGAAATGAGCTGATTTATCGTTTATTTTATTTATAAACAAAAAAAAAGAAGAAAAGATGTCTGTACAATAGTAACCTTTCTACATTTGGAAGCTTTTAAATGACAGATTGTGGAATAAACCAGATTACAGAACAGAATATAACAATCTGAACATAGATGCAAAGCAATAAACTGAATTGTGTACTAGTCAGTCACCTCTGACTCACGAAATCCCTTCTCATCTCTCTCCCTAAATTTTTTTCCAGCAGAGTCACCACCTGCAGCTTCCTCAATCAAACTGTCACTGCATACAAAAGAAACGAAGCAATTTACTTGAACAGCCGTATTTCTAAAAATAATATTATATGCCTGCATATATTCTGAGAATGGATTTATACCTGTCAAAGAAGTAATAACGCAATGCATCAGCAATAAATTTCCCTAAGCTTGTCTTGATTCTGCTGTTTATCCCTGATAGTTTAAAGAACTATCTAACTCCAAATATAAGAATATAACCAAAGTTGCATTGTAATAAGAAAGAGTTGCTTACCAACAAGATATATGGAAGTCCCTCTTAGTTCAGATGCTATCTCTGTAGCTTTGCTCTGAATTTAAAACTTAACAGTTAAAATTAGATTTGAAATTATTTGTTACACCATTATTAGTGTCACAACATATGTTCTACAACATAATACAAAAAATTGTTTCTTTTTATGCACTATTAACATCTTGTAGAGAGAGTGAGAGAGTAGCAAAACAAAAAAGTAATTTTCAACATTTTGTCACCTTTGTTTAAGTCATTCACACTGATAAGTGATAAATTAGTGATCCCGTAAATTAAATTCAGGCTTGATTAAAGTCTCACCTTCAGTGCCAAATATGGATCAACCTCAGCAACTTCTATTGCTGAACCTTGATAAGGGAATAAAAATAAAAGGCTATAGTTAGTACAAGAATTATTAACATTCAAACGCTTTACTATTCTACCAATGTCTTAGAACAATCCCACCCCCAAATTATTGTTGGGAAAAGTACGCCAAAAATAATCTATATCCCAGGAATTACTTTTCCGTCTTTGTGCAATTAAATATGAAATCAACAAAACCAATTATGAAAACAAAAATAACAAATAACCATCCACAAGTAAGACACCAAATTTACGTGAAAAACCCTCTAAAATTAAGAGGTAAAAACCACGGGTCAAACTCCGAATCTCCACTATATCACTAATAATGGGCTTACAATAATCCTCTCAAGTTTTATGCTAAAACTTGAGGTTACACAATAAATTGAGATAATACAAATTTACCTTTAATTAAGTTGAGAAACCTAATTAACTTCACCACCAAAAAAACACCCCAAGCAATAAAGTTTTCAAGCTTTCAATTGAACGGAGATGATGGTGGATATCCACGAACAACAAACAGTAATTCTCTCAATTTATTCTTTTGGTATCTTCTTACCACCAAGCTTCTCTATCTCATGTATCAAATAAGACTCCCTCATAGCCTTATTTATAGTACTCTTCTTAATCCATTCCTATTATGGATTAGAAACAATTTATTCTCCTAATCAAATTAGGGATCACATCTCCTTGTCTTGGTCACCAACCACTCTAACAAGTAAATCCTTTTTCAACTTGGATTCCTTTCATGTAATCTCCAATTCCAATATTGCTTCCATTAACCCAATTTCTAATTGGATTAATATCAAGTATATAAACCCATTCTTTTCTATCTTGGATTCTATCTCATGGGTGAGGACCCACACCCAACAATCTCCCCCTCCGAACCCATGAGAGGAGGGATCACCAACCACAACTCCTTACTCGGAGTTAATTCCAACGAAGTCTTGGCTCAACTCAATCTTCTTGGAATTTTCAAATATCTTCATGTCCGGCTTTGTCTCATCGGCATGGTTCTTCTCAATGGGAGGATCTAACTCAAACTTGACAGATTTTTGCTTGCCAAATTCATTCACAACCGCTTTGTATCCTGGCTGCGAGCTATCACTTTTCTTCTTCACTTTTGGTACCCATTTAAAGCGAAGAGCTTTCTTTTTGTGGTTCTCATGCAAGGCTTTCCTCCCATCTCGCACGGCTTTGTACCACACCTTTTTCTGCCTAACTCCCCCATCTTCAACACCTCTCACATGCGCCCGCATCGTATAAAGAGTGTCTACCTTCTTACCTCTAGTGACCACTAGAGACCCTTTGGTGAGCTTCCATTGACCTTCACCAAAGTAACTTTTATAACCATTCTCATCAAGCTTACCAGCAGAGATCAAATTAAAACGAATATCCGGAACATGTCTGACTTCTCTCAGCATCAACTTGCAACCACTGTTAGTTTCCAAACAAATATCTCCAATGCCTATAATCTTGGATGCACTTCCGTTTCCCATCCGCACATGGCCAAAATCACCACTACTGTAGGATGTGAAGATTTCATCACGTGAAGTAGCATGGAACGAAGCACCCGAATCAATAATCCAATCATTAACATGACACTTGGGTTTATCATCACAAACAATAGCTACATCAACATCGGATAGATACACAATCGAATCTTTATCCTCATCTTTTTCCTTAGACTGCTCCTTCTTTAAAAATTTGCACTCTCGTCTTATGTGACCCGGCTTCTGGCAGTGAAAGCAAATTACTTCTTTTCTATCTCTTAACCTTCCCCTGAATTTGTCATCTTCAGGAGAGTTTCTCCCTTTGTTTTTGCCCCTACTCTGTGCGACAAAAACTTGTGACTCAAATATTAATCACCATAGTATCTCTTCGCCTCTGTTCCTCGTTAAACAAACTATCCTTAATCAGATCCATAGTTAGCTTTTGCCATTAGGGCGGAGTTACTCAACGATCTGACTAAGCGTCTCCCAATTTATCGTGTAAAAGAGCTCAACAACAACAAAGCACGCATCTCATTGTCAATTACCATATTCATCGTACTCAACTGATTTATCAAACTCTGAAAATCACTCAAGTGTTCTGCAACGGAGTTTCCATCCTTGAATTTAGAATTCACAAGCTTCCTAATCAAAAAGCTTTATTTTGCGCATACCTTTCCTTTCATACATGGACTCCAATTTACGCGGAGAGAGCATAGGCTTTAGTTTCTGTGGCAACATGATGAAACACACTTTGATCAATCCACGATCTGATCAGACCAATAGTCTTCCTGTTCATCTTGTTCCACTGCTCGTCACTCTTGTTTGTGGGCTTAACGCCATCGTTCTCAAGTGGCTCGTATAAATCCTTGCAGTAAAGCAAATCCTCCATTCTTGGCTTCCAAATTGCATAATTTATAGCCTTGAAATTAATCATGCAACCTGCTGTCCAATCCTCCATTTAATTCGCACAAGAAAACCACAAAAATAACCAAGCTTTGATACCACTGTTGGGAAAAGTACGCCAAAAATAATCTATATCCCAGGAATTACTTTTCCGTCTTTGTGCAATTAAATATGAAATCAACAAAACCAATTATGAGAACAAAAATAACACATAACCATCCACAAGTAAGACACCAAATTTACGTGAAAAACCCTCTAAAATTAAGAGGTAAAAACAACGGGTCAAACTCCGAATCTCCACTATATCACTAATAATGGACTTACAATAATCCTCTCAAGTTTTATGCTAAAACTTGAGGTTACACAATAAATTGAGATAATACAAATTTACCTTTAATTAAGTTGAGAAACCTAATTAACTTCACCACCAAAAAACACCCCAAGCAATAAAGTCTTCAAGCTTTCAATTGAACGGAAGATGATGGCGGATATCCACGAACAACAAAAGCAATAATTCTCTCAATTTATTTTTTGGTATCTTCTTACCACCAAGCTTCTCTATCTCATGTATCAAATAAGACTCCCTCATAGCCTTATTTATAGTACTCTTCTTAATCCATTCCTATTATGGATTAAAAACAATTTATTTTCCTAATCAAATTAGGGATCACATCTCCTTGTCTTGGTCACCAACCACTCTAACAAGTAAATCCTTTTTCAACTTGGATTCCTTTCATGTAATCTCCAATTCCAATATTGCTTCCATTAACCCAATTTCTAATTGGATTAATATCAAGTATATAAACCCATTCTTTTCTATCTTGAATTCTATCTCATGGGTGAGAACCCACGCCCAACAATTATACGTGATATAAACACCAAACTTATACTCCATCCGTCCTAAATGAAAGTCCACTTTTCCCTCTTGAGGCATCCCAAAATGGGAATTTACCTTCAAAATCAACGTACATAATTTCATTATCATTAGAAACAATCTTGGTAACCTCAGTAATTTTTTTCTTAAAAACTCTTGCTTTAAAAAGTGGAATGTCATTTTGGTAAGGATGGTGTATAACGAATAGAGAAACTCAAATTTGAAATAGATTATGAAGTAGTTAGTTGCTTAAGCACAAGTGATAACAAATGGCATTCTCATGTGGTTCTTTTATCAAACAGATGGAATGCATTCTACGAATCTACATAAAATACCAGCACAGGCTTTAAAAAAACACAATTACTAAAAATAAAAATACACAACAAAAGGGTACTTACCGGAAGCACCATCGTCGAGGAGTGAGTATGCTGTGTTGGTAGGACGAGTGGTGGTGGGGGTTAGAGAGAGAGGGAAAGTTGGAAAAGGTATGAGAAGCTTTTTAGTAGAAAAAGAGGAGATAGAGAAAGTTGGGCTGAAACTGAAAGCGGGCAATTGAAGATGAAGGAGTGTTTGAAGGGAGGAGGAGGGGCGGCTACGATTGCAATTTGTTGCTGCAGCAGCAGCTTGAATCATCTTCATCTCCATAGCAACAACGCTTGCTGACCTTTCCTTCGGCCAATCTCCAAGGGGATGGTGTACTTTCTTTTTCCTCGGAAGTAGGGGTAAAGTTGGAAATATACTATATATAAATAACGATGATTTTTTAATTATTATTATTAAATTAAATAATTTAAGTACTTCGTATATTTTCCCCCTCCATGCCCAAATCAGTAAATATTATTATACATCCGATTGATAAAAAGAGTTATTTTAATTTTTTAAAATAAATATATGATATGTTTAAATTTAGAATTAATATAAATGTATTTAATTTTAATCAATATACTGTGAATGTAATAGTAAAACTATCTAAAATTTTTATTAATAACAAAATAAATGGAGAATCTTTTTTATAAATGGTATTGATGTTTGAAAAACTTATGTACTAGATAGAATTAAATTTTAAATAATTTAAATTGAATATTTTTAATTATGAAATTGTTACCTAAGGAAAAAGAAAACACATGAAAAAGAAGTATAATACTACTTAATATAACTACAATAAAAATGGAATGCAATATTATATCTTAAGAAAGTACTAGTATTTTAAAAGTATATATATATATATATATATATATATATATATATATATATATATATATATATATCACCAAACCCTATGTTCACAAATTTATTCCACTCTTTTTCTTTTTTTTTAAATATATCTAAATTTACTCATTGTCACACAAATCTTTGGATGGGAGTTCAAATTTAACTCATTTGAAAAGACAAATAAATTAAAATTAGAGATTGTATATTTTATTTAAACGGTTGTATTTTTATTTAGACACATGTTAAAAGACTGTTGACCATTTTTATTTTTATTTTACAAAATTTGGATTCAAACTAGAAAAACTGTGAGTAAAAACAATTCTTCTAGCCTCGATAAAAATCACAAAGAGATAGAAAAACTCTAAATCTGACTAAAAAATTTAATATCTGAACTTTCATATATAAGTTTGATTAAAGTAATCCAAATTTCTAAATTTGAAGCACTCCCTTTTCAGTTCAGATGTAGGAAAATGTGAGCTTTTCAAACTCTGTCTATTTTTAAAAAAAAAATTATTTTTGATTGGTTAAAGTCAATTTATGACATTTTAAAATTAAAAGCTGATAAAATTAATTTAATTTTAAACAACTCGGGTGCAAGTATTGCAAGCAAATCAATATTTCAATACGTATATATAAATACAGCAAAGGCTATCTTTTGAAATCAATTTCAAATCAATTTGATATCTTTTCAAATCAATTTGAAATCAATTTACACCACAAGCAATTGATTTCAATCAATTGAAATCAATTTCAATCAAATCAATTTCATGCTTATCTTCCAAATCAATTTCAATCAAATCAAATTCAAATCAATTAATTAATCTTTTAATCAATTGAATTCAAATCAATCTTATATTAATTTTTGTCTCTTCCTCTTCTTCTCCTCCTCCTCACTTCAGTTTCTTCTTCCACCCCTCTTCCTCTTCCACTTCCACTTCCACTTCCACTTCCCCTTCTCCTTCTTTCACTTATATATATATATATATATATATATATATATATACTCACCGACGCACTATATAATCTCACCGGCTTCCATATTTTGTAATCAATCACTTGATCCAATCAATTACTATCAAACTCGGTCACTCGACCTTTTTATTCTGATGATCACATCTTATCCACATAATTCTTCACATTCAAATAGACCAATAATTCGTTGAGTCTTTATTTTTGTTTTTATACGTATTGACTTGAGTTTTATATATATAATAATGAATGGATGTTGATGGAAGTAAGCGTGTGTTTCAAAGATTAGGGCCATCGAATTCGAATGCAAACAACAATAAACTACAGAAGGTTAGTTTCCATTGGAGGGCAGGCAAGTGTAGCAGATATACATGTCCCGACTTAAATAGAGAATTGCCCGCTGCTGCGGCGGCAAAGAAGAATGACAGTAGATCAACAAATGATATGGGATAGATGGTATGCCAAGATCTTCAAAGCCCACATGGATTTGCGGATGATCATTCGAATATGCCAAGGAGGAATTCCAATTTGAACAACAAGCTTAATACGTGATATCAAGAATCAAATAATCTTATAATACGCATTTGGACCCCCTTTTCTAATTAATAAACTCGCAACTATGCTTATTTTAATTATATTGATGTTGTTTCAATTGTGGGTTGGATATATCAGGAGTCGCTTGATTTTGTTGTTTTTTGTGAAGATTTATATTATAGGTTCTTTTCAGAGGCTTCAATTTTTTATCTATGTCGATTGTATTTTATTTTATTTTTGCTAGATTATTTTATCTATGTCAATTGTTCCTTGGTCAGTAAATAAATATGGTTTTATTAATACATGTCAAATGGATTATACCAAATTGTTTTTCTCACAATTTACTTTTTAAAACATGCATTGCTTTGGAAAGAGAAAGCTTAGAAACTTGCAGCTTATGGTGAACATTGTTTATTGTATTTCTTAGATTTCCATCTCAAAAGTAGTTTTGAAGAAAAGGAAAAACAATGAAGATTGGACAATTAGAAGGAAACAACAGCTCTAAGTGGATAATTTCGTTATCAAGAAGCCTGAACAATTCGTCAGAGAGTAAATTTATATTTTTGTTGTTGAATTATTGGGCATGAAATTAGTCTATGATTTAGGCTGCTTAAATTTGTTTGATTTCTCTAAAATTGTTAATACTTTTGATGTTTGAAACTATCTAAATTTATTTTAACAGGTTAAGTTAAATGGTATTCCTTTTGGTTACTTATTTTTGATTTTTTTCTAATACTTGGTAAGTCTCACACTCTCACTTACAATATTGATACTTGAATGGTCTTTTTAAGTTTATTTGTTGATAATTATATGTATTGTTGTGCATAAGAGTGTTGGGACTTAGATTATGGGTTTCAAGCCGGACTTAGATTAACTAACTTTTTTGTGAAGGAAAATAACAATTTGTCCGTGATCGACTTTGAGCAATTGAATGTTGTTGAATGTTTGTTTCTAATGTCATGTAAAAATATATTGAAAAGTTTATATAAAAATAACTTATTATAAAAAAAATATTTTTCTCATTGTAATTTTAATAAATTATATAACCCGTTATTCAAACTAGCCCGTGCATTGCACGGGCTATCAACTAGTACTACTAATTATATAATTTATCATGAACAAATTCACGCCAATTTTCAATTTTATATTTTTACAAATTGACTTTAAAAAGTCAAAATATATGCGGAGAAATTTAGAAGTAAAGATAGAATTTAGAAAGTGGTTTGGACAGATAAGGGTCCAATCAGTACAAAGAATTACTATATTTAAAATAAATAAAAAATCTTTATAATCTATGCTTAGAAAGTGAAAAGACCTAGAGGTATGTCGTTCCCCATAAAGTTGGTAAAAATTTACTCATGATACAGTAATCATTATTAATGACAAAATTGTGCTGACCTGAGTTCATTGTAATGAACTAAATCCAGATGGGATGGGAAAGATGGATGAGTACTACATAAACACCATATATACATATCTGTACCCAGCACAGAAATTGAAGGCTAGTCAGCCCAAAAGAATATGCTCAACAAAAGCTGTAGGAATCAGCTCCCACCTGCTTCCACAAAAATGCTCACATTCAGCAGCACTATATGATCAGCTAACATAAAGAGAGAACAAAAACATTAATAGTAGTAGTATTTAATATAGCTCCATTTATCTAAACAACTGATTTAAGAACCCATCTTCAACTCCTAACCCTCACCATCATTACATTTACCGGAGGGAAAGCCTAGGGCCGCTGGGGAAGAATTTGGGCAATCACCTAATACGTCCGACCAAAAATTAAAAAAATCTTTCTTCTATACATCATGGTAGGATGATGAATTACATATCATACCATTGCATCTTCTCAAAAGGTGTAACATCGCCTTATACATGAAAAAAATATCCACCTTATCTCACAAGCAGAAAATTCATCTCACATATTAAGGTGGTATTTGTGGGGGTCTTATTCTACTTGATTTACTTAGGAATGGGTGATGTATCATACATCACGCCACCACGATGAATGGAAGGATTCGCAAACGAACACTTTACCTCATTACTCATAGTCTCTGGGGACACCCCAAATGTTGAAAAGAAATCACAATTCTAACTGAGGATTAATATGACCTACAGGGAAAACAAAACATCTCAATCATTGTGAACCGATAACGTTCTTTAATCACTTCAATTGACAGGACTGTATGTTGGTCAACCATCTCTCTCCTTCCCCGGTACCCAAAGTCAGAAATCAGAAAACAGCTATTAAGCATTTAAGCTATTTCATATATTTAACTCTTACCAGTAGCAAGAACAAAAGGAATATTAAGGGCATTTTAAGGTAATTAAGGAATTGGGAACTTTCACCATTTTAAAATATACTAGCAACAAAAAACGACCATTCGGGTACTTAATTACCTCTGATCAACCCAGGATTGGAGGCTAATTCAGAAACAGTTGATAATGACTTCATGTTTGAAAGGGAAATAGGCATCAGAGGAGGAGAAGTTACTTTTTCAACCTTATCTTGAATTTGAGAAGGTTCTAATAGCTTGACCACACTTAATGCCTTCGCTGTCTGACTGCTAGAGGGTATGGAGAAACTCCGAGGAACAGTTACTGGAGGAGCTGGAAGCGGAGATGCTACAATTGATGCAAGCCCAGGACTTCTGTTTGTAGGAGAAGAATGCTCCTTATTTCTGATTACCAATGGAGCAGAATGCCCAATCACTGAAGAATTTCCTGGCTTGGAGGCTAAACTGCCTGGGGGCCTAGGGAGCTCATGAAGCTCAGGTATTCTAGGCGAAGATACAAGGGGAGGTGAAACACTATGGGATACATTTGGAGATGAAGAAGGCTGAGAAACTCGAACTCGAGAAAGCGAACGAGAAACTTCTAGCTGGGGAAGTTCTCTGGAGGTGATGATACCGCTGGTAGATAACATAGGCTTGGTTGACCAGGGTTTACTTGGAATAGGACCAGAAAAGGCTTGTCTTTTATTTTTGTTAAGATCAAATGCACAATGCATATCAAACTGCGAGATTGAATGTCCCTCAGGAGGGGGCAGCGGGATGGAGGAATTGCTACTGTTCTCACGCTTTTCAGGGCGAAGTGGGGAAGAATGCGGCAGATTTGGGGTGCTTGTGCTGAGGCTTGTAGAACTTGACTGAGAACCAGAGCCAGTGGCGCTTGAAGCTGAAATTTTTGCAGTAGCTGGAGTAGGCAGCACATATGTGTGAAACTTCCATATGGATGGTTGCACTTCCCCACCCCTTTCAGCTGGATCAAAGTTATCTGGATATATTGGGGCAGAATGGCTGCTCGGTCGAGGTCGCCCACTGAAAGCCTGCGCCCCTTTATTTTTGCTAATGGTTATCTGCAGATATGGAGATGAGATGGTAAATGAGAGGCACAGAACAGTTGATTTTTTATTTCTTTTTTTGTCCCGAGTAGAATTGACAATGAAAAAGCCAGGAAAAATTGACTAGGTTCACCACTATACTACCCATTCCAGAAGTTGCTCAAGAAAAAGATTTGGTTGGGTAAATTCTCTAATATCTTAAGCTTTTGGAGCCTCTAAGTGAGTAACATGTATCACAGATCTAATTCTAGGTCTTGGTTTCATGTCTGATTGCATGCGCTAGTGGGCCTTGTATGCGAGGAGAGAGATGTGAAAGCATATATAAATTCCCATGACCAATTTCCACACAGTTGATAACATAATGCCTACAGTTTGACAAATCCAGGATTTTGTATTTTTATTACAGCAATTATTTCAAGGAAAGTGGAGTGGATTACTTGCTCAATCTAAATAGGGCCAAAAAAAAAAGGTGTTCCGTACACTAGACAAAAGGGATGCTGAAGTCTCTTTACCTCTTTTTCTTCCAATTTCAAAGCATGAGGATACAGAACATCAAACTGGTCCAACTGCAGTATTCACACATCATACATAAAATTAGCTACATATATATTGATCGAGTGAGATGTACAGAACAGAACAATACCTGCTATGTATATCATCACCAGATCTGTTCCATCTATGACCAAAGGTGCAAATAAGGAAATATTGTGCCTAGACAGTCGGGTATTTGGTTATTCTTTACTCAAACCATGAGTTACAAACTGTCAGGGATTTAGCACGGGGTCACAGGAGCCCCCCAACCCTCTGGCCCTTTAAAAATTTTCCATATATATATATGTGTGTGTGTGTGTGTGTGTGTGTGTGTGTGTGTGTGTGTGTGTGTGTCAGTTAATCAAACATTAGAAGGCTTAAGCTTCTCAGAATGGAGGTCTCGGCAAACAACCATAGAAGGATGTCATGGACTCACCTCATATCCACCCTTTGATACGAATGTGTAAGAAAGAAGGAAGAATAAGAAAAAATGGAAAAGATTATTCGAAGTTTCAAACATCCAGTAGGTGAAAAGAAACAAGGAAAACAACAGCTCTTCTCCAATGTAGGAATATGAATCAGGAGCAGGTCTAGCAAGGGTAACAAGACCCACTAAGCATTTCAGTTGTCTACCATCCATGCTTGGGTTTATTTTCTCACTTATAGTATAGATTGTTGGTAGAGCTATAATTCATTTCTGCTAAAAGTTAGACCTTACTCATGCCAGTTACAAGTGAAGTTGGTGAGTTTTTCTTGTGAAGGTGCCTTTTATTCTATCAACAACAGTTTTTCTACCATAAACACCACTTAAACTACACTTAAAATTTCTATTTCATTAAATAAAACGAATGCTTAGAGATTCTTTTGGGAGCACTCATGAATTATTCTACTACGGTAGTTCCCAAATACACCAACACTGAGTTGGTCTGAAAGTAAGCTAGTTTATTATCTTATTACCTATGGAGAAAAATGATAGCATAGGACAACACAAGACTAGCAATCTTAACAAACCTAACTTCACTAATCTGGTACCTGGCCAATCCAATAGACATGATGTGTACTTTTACCTAATAATAATATAACGCAATAATTCATTCAATGCATAAAGTAAGGCTCGGAATTAGGCTAAGTTTTGGCCACACTACCGTTAAAAGCAAACATAATACCTCCATAGAAATCCTTGATGTGCAATCATTATCAAAGCTCAGCTTATTTTGTCTATAATCAAAACTCGATTCCCCATCATCATTGTTATTCCCATAGCTGTTCATAGATTCACCCTCTCCATCTTCTCCATCACCTAGTCCGACGAATTGGTAGTCAATGTGTTGGTTTTCAGAAACTAGTTTTATTTGGGGGTCAACTCCCTCAAGAGATTTAAGTCCCTTCCGAAAGAAATTCAACTGTTTTCAGGGGTAGAAGGGGAAAATAAAATAAAATAATTATCAAAACTCCAAGGACAGATTCTATGACATTTAAGTATTTAATTCATGTCAGATGTAAAGGACACCTGTGCTGCATGATGACGAGCTGCCTGTGTTAAAAGACTGCGGCATTGCCCTTGCTTCAGTGATTTCACCCGAAAAACACATAGTCTCGCCACATCATCACATTCATTGCGAGCTTCTTTTACTTGCTGAGAAGTAATATTTTCATTTTTTCCACTTCTCAACCTTCCTTTATCTCTATATTGTGCCAGCATGTGTTCATATACCTCTCTGAAGATCATGCAGACAATCTATAAAGATGCATCCCAATGACAGAAAAGTTTAAACTAGAACAGAACCATTTATACCTTTTTGCATCACACTGTAGTTTCATCTCCTGCACCAGTCAAACAGAGAAAGCTCACTAACTATAATTTGGACAGGCAATTCCATCATAACAGCGTCCCTTGCTTGAGGAACAACCTCAAGGTTGGCGGTTTCAATACTCATACCCAGGTCAAGCTTGCCTTAAAATATAAATGATAAACAAATAAAAATGATGCATTAAATACAAACCTCAACTTTCCGAAGCTCGCTGAGAAGAGACTCTGAAGGGTTTGTAATTGTATGAATTATATGAGAGCGCTGACATTCAGAGAGCAATAAGTCATTACCAGGTTAGACTCAATGTAGTGCTGAATCACAAAGTTTGATGTAGCTACAACATGTCACTAAGCACTCACATAACTATCAACAAGTTTCTGAAGTTCTAACTGCACTTTTCCCAGCACCAGTAATACTCTTCCTGCACAGATATGAACATTAATCACTGTTAAGCTCACATAGTTATGTAAATTTACAGCAAGTCAAAAGGCCTAAAAGAGAAGGGTTTAAAAAAATTTGATAACCAACAAAATTTTTATACTTGTTCTTAATACAATATTCACTATAATCAAACAAAAAATAAAAGAGGAAAAAGGAAAGGAAGAAGGTGGTTGCTGCTACTGATTGTGTTTTATGTAATCAAAGGGACCAAGTGATGCAACAGCGTAGAAACTTCTAGATTGAATTCTGAATTCCTCTAAAGTTAATGTTGTTTGAAGTTCTTAAAGTTATTCTAGAATTCTGAATTTTCTTAAAGCTCACAAGTAGTTTTAAAATTTTCTGTATTATTCTGGGAATCAAAAATGTATTTGGAGCCCAGACAGCAGGTTTGTGAGTGAAGTTGATAAACGACAATCCAAACACCTCAATGCACTCCTGTTTCACCAATCTTCATGGGCCATCTTCTGAAATTACTAAATTGACCAGTACCCAGGCAAGATATACACAAGGGTGAGTCAGGGGTCACACCCCAACTGAGATTATACGGGAAATTAGTTTAAAGTTTTAGGGGACATGATGAAATAATACTAAAGTTTGGAGCCAAAATTTAGAACATCTCTCAAACAGAAGCATAGCTTCATAATTAAAATATATATATATATATATATATATATATATTAAAAACATTAGAAGAAAAAAAATCCTATTATCAGCACAAGTGACAGTCCAATTAGTCAAAATGTAGAAAATCTATACCGACTCTATATTTGAGCCACATCTATATCACACAAGTATGTTAGTGCCACTACAATATTATTTTCCCTAAACAAAGATAACTCTAACTTTCAAGAAGACAAAGTTTGTTTTCTCACCACTTTCTCCATAAGCACTGGATGCAGTTTTCTCCAGTAAACATGTCCCCATTTCCTGTAGTGACTCTGAAAATTCTGACATACAAATATAGAAATTACTTTAATGCATCCTTGTATAAAGATAGACTATTTAAAAGTGGTATTTAAATAGGTTATTAAATCATAACTAGACATATACCCATCCAATCAAGTCTAAGTTGAGAATAAACAAAAACTCGTATTGGTATGTATCCAAAAAAGAGACAAATGCACAAACGCAAGAAAATAGGATATTAGTGTACCATATGCACTATTGGCTGTTGCAGCAGCTGCAGATAGAAAGCTGTCATAGCACCTTCTCATATCTTGCATATCCTGCCAAAATGGAAAACAAATATACTGTAATCAGCACTTGAAGAATGTATGGTGACTAGAACCCACAGCACACAACTTACGAGTTTTCATAAGAGAGGCTGCTTAATAGTTAGAAATTTAGAATCCTCTTAACGCATATGAAAAAACCTAACTACATGATTTCATAACACAATTAGGCAAATAAAGCTACAAGTTTATAAGTCATAAGTAAACAATGCACATAATGTTTGTGCTCTGTAAATGTTATTGCTTATTTACTTTAGTTTTTGGATTTTTGTTAAATGAACACTCATTTATAATACCATTCCCCATTTTAAATTTCAGTCCTGATGATGTTAAGCTTTTACAGTTTTACTCTTACAACATTTTGTTATGGAACTTTTATTAATAGAATTAAGGTTGTGTTTGATAAACTTGGGAATTAAGATCTGAATGATTATGATGTCTTATCTGAATGGTTATAAGGTCTGAATCTAAAAAATTGTTTGATAACAAAAAAGTAAGTTGTCTCTTAATGACACTATTTTAGCATTTTAAAGGGTAAAATTTTATTTAATAATTTTAAATATTCAATTTAATAAAAATGAGTGCATAATATTGTTGAATATATTTATATAAAAAAAATTATCCAAAAAATTTCATTAAGAGATACCTCTTAAGTATTAAGATTTCATTTTCTGTCTGATTAAGAGATATTCAGAGGTAACAAAAAACAAAACAAACAGCATCATGTCTCTTAGCGAATAAGAGACAGTCCATTAAGAATCAATCAGATGTAAACAAACAACACCTAAGTTTACTAATAGAATTTAGTGTACAACATCAATAATTCTAACATATTCATGTAACGACATTACGACACTTTCATAAATTAACTATATTAGATGTATGTACACAAGTTCCAATGAAACACTTTCCAAACACAATAAATGCTTCTTTTCAAGTGCCCGGGGGAAGTCAACATTTGCCTTGATGCATTCCAATAATTGTTCCCGATATAACAGTTTCTTTACTGCATGGTTGGCAACTCAAATGACATTTTGAAAATGAATAAAAATAAAGAAACATGGTTGATGTTGAATTTGTTCACAATGAACCTAAAAAGGCAACACTGATCTAAACAAGATATTTACTTAGTAATGTATAGTGTAAACTGAGCTACAAAATATTATTTCTTCCTTTCTTTGTTGTTTCTTAGTTATGTATTCCTCAACAAATAGAATTTGGAGCAAAAAATATGCAACTAGATTACTTATCAACAGAAAAATGCATTTGGTTGCAACCAGAAAATCGCTTTTTCTGTTTCTAGTTCTTTTTCCTTTACCTTTGTTTTATATACTTCCTAAAAAAATGAATTTTGAGAAAATGACGATATTTTGGGTTGGGTTGTCTTTTGATGAACTTTGAGTTGAGATTCAGATTTAAGGGTCGGTTCCCTGCAATTGGATGTTATTATGAGCACTCATTCTACTTTCACAAGTTCTTTGAAATCGAACTTCACTAAAGATTCCCTTCTCCACGTGTCTTGAATAATTACCAATAGTGAATTTCAATGTCCCTCCTTCTCTCCTTGCACTCTGTGCAGTGTTGTAAGCCTGCAACTTCGACTTCCTTGCTGCCTTTTTCTTTGCCAACATGGTGCGGCATGAGGTACCCAACATTCATCTCAGGAACATAATTTAGTTAAGAAAATGTCAAAAATAGGGAATACATTACTAAACTGTGCTATATAGGGAATTTTCTTCTCATCTTTTATAATGGCAAAACAATTGTGGTGTTCTGAAGACAGTACGCACAGCATAAGAAGCTTAACATTACCCTCTTGGTCCCAACTTCCTCTATGTTGAACATGTTGAAAATGGGTTTGATAAAATATATATTTATGTGTTTAAATCCATTAATAATTGAATGAGAAAATTGACGGGCCGGGTCGGAGTCGGGTTCGTGGGTCGTGGGCGGTTGACGCGTCCTAACGGTAATAAACTGCCTAATTATTCTATAAATAAACTATGTGGGATTACATTTTCAGGCATAAGTTTGATTACACTGCTTACTTTTACAAGGCCGTGCCTTCTCCTTCCTTCCTTAAAAAATCTCGTTCTTTCCTTTCTCGCAAAAATCTCGTTTCTTTAGAATGAATCCTGCTCCACGCCTTAAACAGAGTTCCGTTCTGTGTTCTGCAAAATCTCGTTTCTGCAGATTCCGCCGTTCCTTCCCATCGTTCTGCAAATATTTTCCCGTTTCCTATTTTTGAGTAAGTGTATTCATGCACCATTTTCATGCATCATTATTATTAACAGTAAAGTTCGAGTATATAACATAGAATTTATGTTTCACCTTTGAATTCTTAATTTTGTAGTGCTACTAATTAAGAATTGTAAATTTGTTTTATCTTAGGAAGCAATTATTCAATTAATCCTTAACACCATGTGAGGAATAAATTTGCTTTAAGGAGACTTTGTGAATTCAAAGGACTCGATTTATTTATTAATATTTTCATGTTATATATATATAAATTTATGTTCTATTTTATTATATATATATATATATATATATATATATAAATAATACTATATAATACTATATATTACAATCTTAAAGCAAATTTATTTTTATGTAATTATAGTGTTATTTAATATACGAATATTCTGTGATTATTTGCATGTTAATATAACAGAATATAATATATTAATATATTGCATAACAAAATATTCTGTTTATATATATATATATATTATGTTTATATATATATTTTGTTTATATATTCTGTATATATGCATATATATATATATTCTGTTTATATATATTCTGTTAATATATATATATATTTTTATATATATATTCTGTAATTGTAGTGTAATTCTATCTGTTTATTTATGTAAACCAGAAAATCGTTTTGTTTTTCTGTACTACAATTATTCTGTGTATAAAGTAATTAAAACAAAAATAGAATTACATAGTATTATAAATTTTCTCAAGTTCCTGTGCAGTTTGATTTTAATTCCTTAGAAAAAATTTGAATTCTTTTAAGAATTGAACTCAAAGTTTCAATCATTTGTTAATATCCTGCAAGAGTATCACGTAGATGACTTTTATATATTATCATTATTTTCATATTAAGAACAACACTTGTTATTAATATTGGGTAATATATTTTCTTGTTTGAAAAATATGTTTAATGCTTTAATTTTTCGTTCGGTCAGAATATTTGTTGCATATAATATATTCTGTTATTTAAATATCATTTAAAAATTATAATATTCTGTTTATTAATATTCTGTTTAAATATTTACATGTTATCTGTAAATATTGATAATATATTACATGTTAATTCTGTTTAAATATTTAAACAGAAAATTGAAAAAACCTGTCCAACTTAGTATTATTATACCTTGTTAATACATGCATGTTCCTAATTCTGCATGTTCCTAGTTCAGGTATATGCAATTGTTTTATTATTAATTATTGTAATAAATTACCATAGTAGTTGTTTACAAAAAGTTGGGGCATGATTGCATTTACAAACTTTGATAATTGGTGGCGTGTTGGTGTTCAATTTCTACCACTAATCATTCAACTTAGAATCCGCTGATTACTTTAAAAAAGAGCACTCCGAATATGCATGTTATTATTAACATACATAATATTATGTTTGCATATTAGTATATATATAATATTCTGATTATATATATTTGAGCCTGTTTATCAAATAGAATATTTATTCTGTTTATATATATTCTGATTATATAATATTTGCGAAACTGTTTTTTTTTTTATCGGATTCGCGTGGGTAGGCGTGATTTTTGCTTATCACGTGGGTTATCCTTTGATGGATCTAAGTTATGCTTGGTGTTAGATATTTTCATTATCTAAAAGTATATAATAAATATATTATATGTCATCCATATAATCAATAATTAATATTGGTTCAGTTAGATAAAAGAGAAGTGTTGATATTAAGGACTTGGGTTTAAGTAATGCTAACAACATTTTTATATATATATTTTAATAAAATTTTATTTGAAAATCAACCGTAATATCAGTTATTGGAAGTTGGGAGCCAACGGTAATATTTGCTAGTTTCCAACGGTAATATTAACGGGTATTGGAATTTGGGAGCCAAAATTGAGTTGGGCCAAAAATACGCTAATATTAGAATCGATTGGAATTTGGGAGCCAAAATTGAGTTGGGCCAAAAGTTTTCAAAAATTAGAATCGGTTGGAATTGGGATACGTTCCAAAAATTGGGATACGGCATATCCCATAATTGGGATACGACCAATTAATTAAGATACGTGTTGGGGTACGGCCTAATCTATAAATAGATTAGAAATTAACCAAAACTCAATACAATAAATAAATAAAAAATGGGTGGTGCTGCTGCAGCAATATCACAGGTAATTTGTTTATGTTATTATATCTACATGTACTTACTAAAAATGATATGTTTGTAGGAATGACATGCTAGATTAGGACGTGTTAATTATAATACATTGCGTAGATTAATTAATTTAGAATTCCTGCCTAAATTTGATATTAATCAAAAACATAAATGTGAAATTTGTGTGGAATCAAAATGATAAGATTACCCTTTCATTCTCATTGAAAGGAAAATCTAACCTCTAGATTTAATTCACACCGATATATGTGACTTAAAAGTTTGTGCAAACAAGAGGTGGGAAAAAAAATATTTTATTACCTTTATTGATGATTGCACAAGATATTGTTATGTATATTTGCTAAGAAGCAAAGATGCTAAGTAATAAAAATGTTTCAACTTTATAAAAATGAATTTGAAAATCAACTGAACAAAAAGATTAAAGCAATAAGAAGCGATAGAGGTGGTGAATATGAATCACCATTTGAAGAGATTTGCTCTACTCATGGTATTATTCACCAAACTACTGCTCCTTATTCACCTCAATCTAACTAGATTCTTTGAGCAAGAACCAAAACATTGAAAGAAATGTTGAATGCTATGTTAAATGTATTACGGAGCACCCTGAAATTTGTGGGGGAAAGCTTTGCTTTCTCCGATTATATTCTTAACAAAGTGCCTCATAAGAAAACTCACAAAACACCTTATGAATTATGGAAAGGTCATAGACCTTGCTATAAATACTTAAGAGTGTGGGAATGTCTAGCAAAGGTAATGGTTCCTAAACCTAAAAAGGTTAAGATAGGACCAAAAACAATTGATTGTATATTCATTGGTTATGCAAATAATAGCAGTGTTTATCGCTTTCTTGTTCATAAATCTGAAATTAATGATATTCATGTTAATACATTTATTGAATCAAGAGACGCATCATTCTTTGAGAATATTTTTCCATATAATGAAAATAAAGATTCAAATTCAAACAAAAGACCTTTGGATGCTACTAGTAATAATCCTGAAAATATAGACAAAAAGTCTGTATTGGATGAACCTAGACGTAGCAAAAGGGCAAGGACTTCAACGTCTTTTGGTCCAGATTTTCTAACATTTTTGTTAGAAAACGATCCTCGAACGTACAAGGAAGCAGTATCCTCTCCAGATGCTTCTCATTGGAAAGAAGCAATAAATAGCGAAATTGAGTCCATTATGCAAAATCATATACATGGAAACCGGTGGACCTTCCACCGTTTCAAAACCCTTAGGGTATAAATGGATCTTCAAAAAGAAGATGAAAGCTGATGGCTCAATTGATAAATATAAAGAAAGGCTTGTTGTTAAAAGCTATAGACAAAAGGAAGGATTGGATTATTTCGACATTTATTCACCTGTTACAAGAATTATATCTATTCGGATGCTAATAGCAATAACATCTTCAAATAGACTTGAAATACATCAAATGGATGTAAAGACCGCATTTTAAATGGTGAATTAGATGAAGAAATATATATGGAACAACCTCAAGGTTTCATAGCTCCCGACAAGAGAGAAAGTATGCAAACTTGTTAAATCCTTGTATGGATTAAAACAAGCACCAAAATAATGGCATGAGAAATTTGATAATGTTATGTTATCAAATGGATTTAAAATCAATGAATGTGACAAATGTGTTTATGTCAAAAGTACTCAAAAGAAATATGTCATTGTTTGTCTTTATGTGGATGATATATTAATCATGGGTAAAGAACAATGAAGTTATCAACTCAACAAAAAACGTATGTTGTCAAATAGATTTGATATGAAAGACTTGGGGGTTCTTGATATAATTTTAGGAATCAAGATTTCTAGAACCTCCGATGGAATTATATTATCTCAATCTCATTAAATTGAGAAAATACTTGAAAAAATTTAACAAGTATAATATAATTCTAAATAAGACCCCATTGATATAAATCTTCATCTAGCTAAAATGAAGGTGATGGCATATCTCAATTAGAATATTCTCGTATAATAGGTAGTTTAATGTATGTCATGAATCATATTTAGACCGATATATAGCTTATTCGATAAGTAAGCTAAGTAGGTATACTGAGTAATCCGGTAAAGATCATCGAAAGCAATTTTGAGAGTTTTAGGATATTTAAAACATACTTCAAAATATGGATCGCACTATACAAGATATCCAACATTATTGGAAGGATATAGTGATGCTAATTGATATCTCGATAATAAAGACTCAAATCTACAAGTGGATATGTCTTTACCCTTGAGGTGTCAAGCGGTATCTTGAAAATCCTCAAAACAAACGTGTATTGCAAGGTCTACAATGGAATCAAAATTCATTATGTTAGACAAAGTCGGAGAAGAAGTTTGAGTGGTTTCGTAATTTTTAGAGGATATTCCAAATTGGTCAAGACACATGCCATTATATGTATACATCGTGATAGCCAATCAATGATTGGAAGAGCACAGAGTCATTTATATAATCTGATGAAGTCACGCCATATACGACGTAGACATAATACCGCTAGACAATTGCTTCTCAAATGGAATTATCTCAATTGACTATGTAAAGTCAAAAGATAATATCATGGATCCCGCTTACAAAAGGTTTAACAAGAGAAGCAAGTGAAAAATCATCGAGGGAATGGGTTTAAAGCCTCATCTGTTTAAATAAGAGTCGTCATAGTGGCAACCCAACCTAGTATTTGGAGATCCCAAGATCTAGGTTCAATGGGCAAACCGAATCTATGTAGTACTCAAGAAAGCAAAGAGAGAGATATTTACTCCTAACCATTCCTAAATGAGATAAAGGCACATCCGCCATGAGAATCAGGATAAGTTACGCTTTTAATGACTTTTATATCTTGAAATACGTTCAAGTGGAGTATTGCAGGATACTCTTGATAGAAGTCACCTACGTGAGTAAGAAGGGGGCCACTTCTGTGAGAATTTTGAAGGCTAAATTCTCTAATATACTCACGAAACCAAGAGGTGTTTCAAGGCGCCAAAATGAACACAAACGTGAGAACCAACTATGTCTGAAGAGATATTTTGTGAATTCTATTGTCTTGGTTTACACGAAAAGTCGATAGCTCAAAGACATCAAGTCTCATCGATTAGCTAAGAACTCAGATAGATTTTACTAGGGTAAGTTCAAAGCCACTAGGCTACTTAACCCGATGAAATATCTTTTCTCATGTACTCAAACTAGTGTCTCAGATATTCATAACATATTTTACATATTGTAAAAGTCAATTTTACATTCATGTGGGGATTATTGAAAATGGGTTTGATAAAATATATATTTATGTGTTCAAATCCATTAAGAATTGAATGAGAAAAATTAACGGGCCTGATTGAATCGGGTTCGGTCGTGTGCGTAGGCGATTGTCCTAACTGTAATAAATCGCCTAATTATTCTATAAATAAACTATGGGATTACATTTTCGTGCATAAGTTTGATTACACTGCTTACTTTTAAGCGTCCGTTCTGCTCCTTCCCTTCCTTATGAAAAATCTCGCTCCTTCCCTTCTGCAAAAATCTCGTTTCTGCAGAATGAATCCCATTCCACAGTCTTAAACAGAGTTCCGCTCGTTCTCGCAAAATCCCGTTTCGCAGATTCCGCCTTCCTTCCCATCGCTCTTGCAAATATTTTCCGCTTCCTATTTTTTGAGCAAGTGTATTCATGCACCATTTTCATGCATCATTATTATTAAAAGTAAAGTTCGAGTATATAACATAGAATTTATTCCAATGAATTCTTAATTTTGTAGTGCTACTAATTAAGAATTGTAAATTGCTTTTATCTTGGGAAGCAATTATTCAATTAATCCTTAGCACCGTGAGGAAATAAATTTGCTTTAAGAGACTTTGTGAATTCAAAGGACTCGGATTTATTTATTAATATTTTCTCGTGTTATATATATATAAATTTATGTTCTGCTTTTATTATATATATATATATATATATATAAATAATACTATATATATACTTCCTCTCTGCTGAACAATAATACTACGAAGATAAGGCACATAGTGCTGTATTCTTCATTCCATAAGCATACAATCAAAACCCTAATCCCAAAAACTTCTTTTTATGCTAAATTCGGAGTAGATATTTAGTATTCGCACATAAAAAATAACTATATAACAGCATAAAAGCATATACCTGCGAAGCTTGAGCAAGCTCATCCAATTGCGCCAAAGATTGATTATCCTTCTTCTCCTTGGCATCGCTCTTGTGCCGTGCAAGCTTTCTCAGCTTTTGCAGAGACGATTTCATTTCAAATTAATCAAAAACAACAAATACTGTAACTATGTGTGTGAATATATACAAAACGAATCTAAAACATAATCTTAAATAATATAATCATAAATTTATTACATTTATTAAAACCGCATAGTTTTAAAGTTTTTTTTTAAAAAATAAAATAATATTAATAGAGAAGAGTCTTACTTAATTTCTTTTTTTTATAAAAATACTACTCACGGCCCCATTTATTTTTAAAAATAATCTCCAAAATAAATGACGTAATTTTAATAAATATATATTATTTAATAGATATGTTTTAGATCCGTCCTCTATATATATATATATATATATATATATATATATATATAGTTATGGAAAGAGAAACGACAAGTCTGTTTTATGTTCCCAAAGAAAGAGAAAAAAGATGTTACCATAAGCCTCAATTTTTCTAGAAATCTATTTATTCAATGAGTCCAAAGTCTATATCAATCCGATATGATGTCTATGTTATATCATGATTGAGGTATCCCATGAGACTGTAATTCTCAATTCTATTTTAATACATTTTAAATTTTATAAAAACAAAAAACCAATATAAGATCCACAATGTTCACGACTTCATTAAAGCGATATCCGATGCTTTAGCGACACCCAATATCCACCGATGCCCTTTACACATCCTTTAGGTAGCCTAATCCTTTTTGCTTAGTCTTAGTCGAACAATTATTTATCAATATTTTTATTTGGTCTCAGACTCTCTAAGTATCTATCAATATTTCTGCCTCTAGGTTCTAGATAGCCCTTTTCATTTAGTCGACCTTTGACATTTAGATAGTCTTTTCTGCTTAGCTGACCTCTCTTCTAGGTAGTCGCCTATGGCATCTAAGTAGTCTAGGTAGTCCTTTTCGCTTATTCGATACTAAATAGTATTTTAATCTGACATATGACTTCTAGGTAGGTATTTGTACCTATTAATATTTTAATATAATCTTACCTCTATCTAATTTGATTAAGTAGTCATTTCCACTTAACGATCAGTATTGCGGGCATCATTAGTATTTTAATATGACCTCTATAGTAGCCCTTTCCGCTTAGGGAACAATATTTGCGGGCACATTCAGTATTGTTGTAGGAGCCCTTTCCGCTTAGGGAACAATATTTGCGGGCACATTCAGTATTGTTGTAGGAATTAGGAATTGAAGGGTCAAAGGTCAGAATTTGGGGAGAAAAGGAAAGCGCGCGCGCGAGCGTGTTTTCAGATTTAAGGCTGCGACATGCATTGCATCATTTTATTTGACCGCCTGCGCCTGCGCCTGTGCCTGTTCCTGTTCCTGTTCCTGTTCCTGTTATGGCCAATATATACATCAAAACTTCTGTATTAGTATTAATTTACTTAATTTGTCAAATTTGACGAAATAATATACTAGTATTAAGTATCGGTCAGGATTATTTATTTTATGGAAATATCTTTTTATTCTTCAAATAACATGCATGTGTATGGATGTGAATGTGGTATTATTTTTTCTCCTTAATTTGTAACTTTGAAATATCACAAAAATGTAAATTGTTTAAATAATATATATTAATTTAGTACAAATTAATATACCAAAATAGAATATTAGAAATTACTCCTGAGCTCTCCCTACAAATACGAGCAAAGTAAAATTACACGCATATTAAGGAGATTAAAAGTAGAGAAAAAATAATAAAAAAGTTTCAAAATTTGAATACTTATATATATTCCAATGGATCTACTAAATTATCCTTCATTTTATGTAAAAATATTTATACCTTTACATGTATCTGAATTAGTACTATGTTATGTGTGGCATGAAGCAAACTAAAATTCTCATGTTCAAACAATTGAAACCCATTTTTTCAGCAATAGCGCTTTTGTAGAGCTTGACATGTACAATTAAAACAAAATTACATGTTAAATAGAAGGATTAACATTTACTGGACAAGATTAATTTCCCAGGATTGGATCGCATGCATGAGTGAGTCTTTAAAGACTCAGTTATGCGATATTTCTGGGTTAATTATCAAGTTATCAACTATATATAGTACTCCCTCCGTCCCAAATTAATTGCTCAATTTTGACTTTTTAAAGTCAAATTGACCATTTTTAAAACTATTTTTGCTAAAATATAGGTGAAGAGATTATAACCAAAAGAAAGTATATACAATTTATTACTAACCTCAATTTTTATAATTTTAGAAATATATTTATATATGCTTAATTATTAATTCTAAAAATAGTCAATTTGACTTTAAAAAGTCAAAACTGAGCAATTAATTTGGGACGGAGGGAGTAGTATATTACAAGAAGAAAAAGAGGGGAAAAAAGAGAGAGCAATTAAGGGCTCTAATTAATTAATAATAGAAGAATTGAAGGATCCTTAAATTGTGTGAGTTTAGTTTTAGGCCAGGGAGTAATCAATCAGCTTCAGCTGGACGGTGGTTTTCCAGGGCCACTGTGGGGGACTTTGGGGTTGTAGCAATTTTTGACTTTGAACAGATTTTTCATACCACCTGTCCTGTGTGAAAACACCTTTCTCAATCTTTTTCCTGTCCTCCCTTTACTCACCGATGTTACACTACTCTTTGTCTTTTGCCCCTCCTGCCTCATCATGCAAACCTGCATGCAGCGCAGCCCAATTAAAAACAATCAATCTACCTACGGGAAGATTTAATTAGTTTGAGTAATTTGTTCATTCAAAATTACAAACTTATTACCTCATAATTAATATCGACATCATCTGTTGTTTGTGTCTGCTTCTCCTTCTTTATTCCATTACTTTTACCTGCACCACCAGTCAAAATTCGTTACCTACGTATAATGTGTTCTTCATCAAAATCATCATCATCATATCATGTATATATTTTAATGATCCCTTCGTTTCAAGTAACTGCATGCATGGCTACCTCGTTATATATTCAATTCCTTGCTTTGGTTTCAAAATAGAATAAATATATAAAATACAAAAATTTGAAATTAATTAACCGTGGAATTAATTACTCAAATATATATAATGATCAAATTAAGGAATCATGTTACGTATGCGTACAAGTCTAAATTTAATATAGCAGGTAGGTAGTTAGGTGGTTAAAGCTTAAAACTCACCACCATTAACATTCTTGAGGCTATCGTCGTCGTCTGAATGATCAACACAATAATCTCTAAAACTGGGTGACCTAATCCATAATAAACCCTCATAATCTGAACTCCTTCCTCCCTCCTCCCTCCTCTTCCTCTTCATTGTTATTAATAATAATATTATCTCCGGTACCTTCCTCCTCCCCCGGTTCCAACGTGGACGACCCGCCTCTCTCTTTGTCTTTGGCAGAATCAATAATGACGATTAATAAACCGTTCCTGGGGGCATCGCCGTCGCCGGAGTCAACAGTACTGACATTAGAAATATCTAATTCTTGATCATTGTTGTTATTATTGAGCAGCATTTTGGTAGAGGGGGTGCCATGATCTAACCCGGTGCTACCCATTTTTCGCATTACGTCCATTCTACGTCCAAGGGGCTGAAAGGGACGTCCGCATGACATTAAAACATTCATCCTCGAAAATCCACTACCCATTTTAATTTCTTTTTTTTTATTCAAAGAGGAGAGATCGGGGAGTTACGTACGTTGGTAATTAATAATAGTGGAGGAGGACGGAGGATTAAAAAAATAAAAATAAATAATTCGAGAGGATATAAAGGATTGCATAACAGATTTAGAGAATATGCATGGATGGATGGCGGGAAATTAACATGCATGGGGGTTGGGTTCTCTATTTATCAACTTTTTTCTGTTGACCGGTACGTACGTAATCCCACTTTATGTTGAGCTTAATTCACACTCCTTTTTATAAACTTGAAGCATTTGGATATATTAGACGGACGGCCCCACTCCCCAGCTATAATATTAAAATTTAACATATTATTATTAATAATAAAAAAAGTTTTTTTTGTATAATTGAGGAAATAGTAAAAAATAATTTTTATTTAGGTTGTAATTTTTTAAAATAAGTTTACTAAATAGATATGAGTACTTTTTCTATAATAAAAGTTTAAATTGGAATTTTTTGTTGCTATTTCTTATTGGACTAGAATTAGTAAGTGGGCCTTGCTTTGCATCTTCAGCCCGCCAATGCTTAGCTCCTGCTCAATAGAAGATGCTATTGGACCACTTTTGTTGTCTTATGTCGCTAGCACGGTTGGGCCTAGAAGCTACTTGTTTATTTTCATGAAATGAAAACTTTAAAGTAAATTCACTTCATGTCCAATACAGTCTTGACACATAGGCGTGCGTGTTAGTACTATATTAGGTATGAAATGAATTTACCATGAAGTTCACTCCATGCTAACCGGTTTCGAAATACATTGTGTAATATATTGAACAGAATTCATTTGTTCCAAAAAGGAAAAAAAAAAGTGGGTCGTTTATGCTTATGATGTAAGCTCTTTATAGGCAGTACGTATATGCTCATCTTAGAAAAGTTGAGTCTAAATTATTAAAAATGATACGTAAAAGCAAAAGTAATATACTCCATCCATCCATCCATCCTCCATAGAACTCCTAGTGGGGCTGGGGCCGGGGAGTTGTAGATGTAGCAGATATTGATCATTTATTTAGAAATAATTGAGATATATGGAAAGATGTGCTTTAGGTGCACGCAATCATTTAAATCCGAAAAGAATTAGGGAACTAATTATTAGTATTATGATCAATTAATTCATATTCATGGTCAAACTCAAGAAACATCAATTATTTTTCTTTTCATTTATTGTACTAGTTTATAATTTTTTTCTAATAGCAACCCTAGCCTGTGAACTGAATATTGATTGGAGGAGACCAATGCAACATAACAGTTGATCAAACTGATCCATCAAATCATAACAATCCCTAAAGATGCCATTAAACCCCCTTGGTTCTCTGAAAATAACAAAATAAAAATACTGATTCTTGACCAACTTGTGTTCCTTAGCTTTCTTTTCTTGATTTGATTCACCTTATCAATAATGAAGAATGCTATGAAAACTGTGTGGACCATGCAGCAGCAGCAGCCTAGTGTTACAAGTCAGATATACAAAACAACAAAATCAATTTTAACTTCTCTCTCCTCTCTTGAATTACTAATATAAAGGAGTAGGCTTTTTAGCTGATTCTAAAACCACTGCCACAAGCAACCTTGGTCTCCCTGCCCATGGCAGGTTGACCATTACTAGTACTTACTCTAATTATATTTACTCTAACATATATATATATATATATATATGCACCAGTCAAGTGGTCGTACTATACTACTCTCTATGTATGTTGTCCTGTGTGTTTGTTGCCCAATGCATGTGGTACACTTTTTTCTGTCTCTCACCCAACTTACACTGCAATCAGCCTGCCAATTTTATAACTAGTGTATCACCTTCTTCTTTTAGAATATCTCCACTCTTGTGAGTATTTATGATGCTCTGTCCATTTGTTTTCTTTAATTAACCTTGTTCTTGCAACTTATACATAATCAGGCTTATGTCTACTGCATGCAAGGTAAAAATGATGCAAAATTTGTTTTATAATGGAGAAGAATATTATATATATATATATATATATATATATATATACACACACACATTAGTAGTACTCTACTACTCCGTATTCAAATGTTTTTGGGTGGTTGATTTTTATAGTATTGGCTGTCTCCCCACATCATGGTTCTATTGACTGGCATTAGGAATCTCATTCTCAAATAGAGGGAGGTTGCAACATCCAGATTCCAGGTCTAGAAATTTGAAGAAGAAAAATTGCCCCTTGTTCTTTGTGCCAAACACTGCCATTTGCCACTCTTTAGGACAAGACATATTAATGTGCCATTCATATAGATTATAGAGTAATCATTTATTAAGCTCTTAAAAAATCAAGGGATAAGAAAGGAGGGAGTGGGGCGGGGGGCACTAGGACACTATATGAAGGAATCTTTTCTTTATTTATCATTTTTAAAATATATTTATGGCTCAGCCAATTATTAGATATATTGAACTGTATACAAAAGTCAAAAAGATTCGGAAGCAATTTAGTAAAGGGGGAATTTAGTTCTTTCTTCTTTCATGGAGAGAGTCGGATACAAATGCCCACACCAAACCTATCCCCAACCCCATGTGCATATCTTCTTCTACTTCTACAGGGGAGAATCTCTTTTCCCACAAAATTCTGAGTTCCATCTCCTTTGTTTAGATGCCTCACTTTTATCTATCTTTGCATCATCTTTTCCTCTCTCTCAAAAATCATTCATCTTTCGGTAAAAAAAAAATATGCACATCTATCCGAATTAATTAACTAATTTATATGCTATTATTAGCCTATTAGTTAGGAGTGTATGGAAGCATTTGTCATAGTAAATCACTTTGCAGAAACATTCAATCTTTAATAATTTTTAGACAAAATAACAACTTGAATCGAGAACTCGATTGAAACAATCAAAACTAAATGTAAATGGTATACAGAGGAGAGACTAGAGAGGAGTTCATCATCAAGAAACTTCATTTTGATATTTTTTTTAATTTCCCCATATTGCATAACATAAAAAATTAAACTCTCAAACAGAACAATGGAAGAAGAGGGTATTGAACTATAGATTAATTTTCTCTAAAACAAGAAAAATGAGGAGCAAAACTAATGTTGCTGCTGCATGCCTCCTCCTGATCTAACAATTCATTACTAAGAGAGATATTATCAGGGATTCCACTTGAACATGTTGGGGAAGGGGGCAGAGGAGGAGGGCCAAACTCAGTGCTGTCCAAAATTATGAAATCCATCACGCTTTCACTGTTGGCCTTAATCACCTTCTTTTCCGAATTCCTAGTAGTTTTGCTGCTGCTCCTCCCCCCATGATTCTTGGATTTTCTTCTCCTTTGATAAATGCTACAGACAACCCAATTTTCCAATTCCTACACAAATAAATAAAAAGTCTGTAAATTTCATGAATATATAAATTTCAAGACATAGTACGTACGCAGTTATGTATACCTACCTGATCGTCATGAGTAGAATTATGGGTAGTAGTTTGAGAGGGGAGAAGGCGGTATTCATGCATGATCCATGGAGTCTTTACTCCATGGGGAGGCTTTCCATGGTAGAAAATAAAGGATTTCTTAATTCCAACAAGAGGGGTTGATAATCCAGGAGCTACAATATGAATGGTTTTTTCTTTACCAATAGCAGCCTTCCAGTACCCAGAACCATCACAAGTGGTGATTCTGATTCTTCTTCTTCTGCTGCTGCGGTTTTTCATATAAGAATCCCATTTTCTTTGGCAGAAGAAATGCCTCCTCTCTTTCGGATCACCTTCACCATGCACAAAACAGGACACATAAATTAATTTTACTTGATAAATTAATCAGATATACATTTTCATTCATTTTGCGAAGTTTCTTTCTAATATATGCATGCATACCTGGCAAGTGAGAGGGATGAGAATGGAAAAGAATATGATGAGGAAGGACAGGAATGACAGAGGCAGGGAATGGAGAAGACAAAACTTTGGGTTTGAGGTAGTGAAGGAGGAGCTCTTCATCGGTCGGACGGAATCGAAATCCAATTGGGAGTTGGATTTGAACACCCACACCTCCTCCATTGCCATTGACACAGTTTTGCTCCATGATTTTTCAAAAAAGAAAAGAAAAGAGGGCAAACTTTGGGCTTTGGCTTTGGTTTTTTTGTCTCAAAAACTTTAGGCTTGACTCAGAGGACCCAAATAGTAATTATATATGCCATTTCTCTTGGAGCAAACCATTCCCTTCATGTTGGTGGTTGTAATATATACTTAAGGAGGGAGGGAGGGAGGGAGTTGTGAACGTTTGCTTTGTGTTTATTTTAGGGATATGAGGATATATAACAGTTGTAGTAGTGGGACAGAAGTGGAAGAGATGGGTAGTACTAAAATACAAGTCATATTTTGACTACTCGGAAATAATACTACTGCCTTTTTACTTTGACAACCCGACCCTTTCTTTTCTTTTATTTTCTTCTAACTAACAGACGTGTGACGAACCAAGTTCAAAACTCGTTGTGCCCGGTCAAGAAGCATACGCTGCTATGTCCTGCTTATTTTTTGGCACATGCCTTATATTTTTTTCAACGCGTACATATATATGTATAGAGTAATAATTAAACCCTTAATTCCCCACGTTCTAAATTCTCTTAGAAACAAAATAGTACTCACCCCAATAATTAAGAATATCAGTTTTGAGGATTAAAATGCGATAGATTAAAGGTATAGTTATTCATGTTAACTTCTCCATGTAAAGGTGCATAATTATCGTTGAACCCATTTAATCTTGAAACTTTATTTTAGTTCTTAGATGTTCTTGATATTATAATACGTAATTCAATTAGGTTCTTTCTGTTAAAAAAATTTAGACAAAATCACCACAAATGCTAAAAATTGTATGAAGAATACCAAATTCTTGAGCAACCTCTGTCGTTCAGCCCAAAAATATATCAACAATGACGACGAGCGGCGGAGCACTACCACGGATAAGGTCTGAGATGAGATTTCGAGCGAGTTTGAGAGAAACAGAGGCTTCGAGAAAGGTTAAATTGAGGCTAAAGGAGATGCTATCGGTGTTTTTGATTTTCGGAGGTTGCGATTGGAGCTGTTGATGGGGATTTCTAAAAGGCCAATGGAAGAGTTTAAATGAAGTGATTGTTTGCTATTTTTTATGTTTAGAGGGGTGTTTACAAATGTTATGTGGTAACCATTTCTTTTAATTTGGATAACCAAGGCTAAGAAGGTGGGGATTATGTGACCTTCTGCCATGTATGGGAGTATCATAATGTTTTTCTTTCATTTTTTGTTGTTTTTGCTCAAGAAAGTGATGCAATGGAGGAAAAAGAAGGGGGAGACTAGAGGACGAATATGGTGTGGTCTGTATGTTTTAAAATTTAAATATGAATTGGACAAGACTAGAATGATTTTAACACGTCAACAAATCTGGTCAACAAATCTGGCCACATTAGATAGGTTCTAACACCTATTTGTCTGGTTGAATTTTTTTTTTTAAAAGGTCTAGTTGAAATGGCGACTTCAAAAATCGATATATACATCATCCATCTCGAAATGCCAGATACGTAGTGCGTAATTCAAATACAACTTAATAATACAACTGTGCATATCAATACGACAAAACATAAACCGAGTTTGAATACAAATATTGTCTACTTAGAAAGATAAAAACTCAAAAGGAGTCCTCGTTATAATTATTATCATACTATTTCACGTAATAGTGAGGACTACTAATGCACCATCTAGGACCATCACTCTGTCTCCCCGACTAGTCCCAAATTTCGCGCTCGCTCCCGACTAGTCCCCACCACGCTCTCATTTCCTGAAGAGAATAGTGAAAGAAAGGGTGAGCTCAACTAGCCCAAGAAGAAATATTATGACTAAGATAATGCGTATAATAATTTATCGTTAGCCTTCAACAATTGTTAAACCGATAAAATATAATAACTATCAAGTTTAACTGCAATAAAACAAGCAATCCATTAGAAGAGTCAGTAGGAATAAAATCTACTATCTTCTATGATTTAAAAGGTTTTTCATCACTTTTATCACCGGGACTCAAATTAATAAATAATCCACATTATCGAATCACCCCCCACTACTTGAGGATATTCTTTAGTATCCACGACCACAAATTATCCATGCACTACTACTAAAGATAATCATATTTTCATCAACGATCCCGATCATGCCATAAAACAATTCATCTTTGCACTACTACCAAAGAGAATCCATAGCCATAATCATACCAAAAAGCGTCCATCAATGCACTACGGGCCGTGAGGACTTTTTCCACATCATTTTGTAACATTACTACCATGATTACATCGAATAATCCCCGGTCATAATCATACCAAGTCCATTTATGCACTACAGCCACCACGTATTGACCTTCATCAAAATATAAACACGAGGATGATGACAATGATATAAGAATTCAATAAAACAAGTTCAAGAATTAATTTATCTAGGAATTGATAACGTCCAAATTGTCAACATGATATTGCTTTGTAGAGTAAAATTCAAGAATGCTCAGAAGAATATTTTCATGAAAATATACTGGATGAAGCCGCAAATATCGAGGATATTCCACTAATTTCATGGAGTATAGAAGTCAAAGTTTTAACCAACCGAGTATAATAAAGAATGGAATAACAAAAGAAATCACCATGCAATGCGATAGATCGCATACGCAGTTATTCCAACAGAATAATAAATAATCTGGAACCAGTCCCAGAAAACGCATGCATACGTGATATTCCAATGAATAATAAATATCGAACCAGTCCCACAGAAAAACGCATGCATACGATGATATTTTGACAGAATAATAAATAATGAAATCACGTAAGAATTTCACCAAGTATAGGTATCCAGCGTACACAAAAGTTATTCCAATGTAATAATAAAGAATGGAATAACAGAGGTTCTCTTCATGAATAAGAAAGAAAGAATACCCTTTACGAGTACAAACAAATAATATCCCTACCTTAAGAAGAAGAAAGACGGATATATGAGTAGTGAAGTAGCGAGAATACTTTTCTTTTTCTCTCTATAGTTTATCTCTCTGTAGTTTCAAGTGAATTCGTAAGAAATAATGAAGGAATGAACTTCTATTTATAGAAAAATGGACTGCATAGTAACTAACTCATGAACGGTCCAGATTGATTTACTTTAATTTGAAGGTCCATATTTAAAGCAAACTCTTTTAAATAAAATATAATATATTCTATTTATAATCTAATAAAACGAATAACTTTATAAAGATTTTACTATGCAAATACTATACACGCACTATGCAAACACTATGCATAATAAAATATAATATATTCTAATTATTGTCTAATAAAACAGATAACTTTATAAAAGTATTTATTTTATATAAAAAGATTTTATTATGTAAAATACAATGCATGCACTATGCAACACTATGCATAATATAATATAATATATTCTATTTATAGAATAACTTTAGAAAAGTATTCTGTTTTATTACATTAATAATACCAATAAAACAAAACTGAGTGACTTATCACGTAAGCATCAATAATCAATACCGCATCTTACTTATGCAACCACACGTATTATCGTGACTTTTAACACCGGTGTTTTAACGATTAATTCAGTAAAACTTCCGCCGTTATTTTCATAAAGTATTTTTGTCATTTTCTCAATCCGACAATAATTTCGTTATGGGGTCCACCGTTGATTGTACCGTCGTACGAATATACTCCGACAAAAAGAATATTCCCCGACCAATCGAATATTATACAACAACTTGCATACTTTTCAAAATTTATAAATACTACCCACAACTATAACACTATCTCAAATCCACACCATAATATTCAAAAAAATATTTCGAAAAAATTAAATCTTTATTCATAAAATCTGGGGTCTCACATGAGCTACGTTTTATAATATTAGGGGCATCCAGTGATAAAAAATATTTCGAGGCCTAAATGAGCCGAACTGTAAACATCAAAGTTCCCCTTTGTTCCTTTTCTAGTCCCTCCTTTCTCAGATTTTTCGTTATGTCTTTAGAATTGACGGACTTGAATTCCATCCATTACACATTCCTCCAATTATAGTCAAATACATCATATTCTTATAGTTGTGGATAATATAATTGAAATCAACATCGATCAACAAATTCAGAATTAATTAACAAATAATACTTGTTCCGTTCCAAATTAGGGCAAAGGTCCAAAAATGCCCTTGATGTTTACCTCGATATCTCACTTGCACCTTATACTATTTTTTTTTTTCAAAAGTACCCTTAACGTTACAAATTTAAGGTCAATTGTGTCCCTCCCGTTAAAAAAAATCCAGCTAGACAAATGGACGTGCTAGACGATTGACACGTGGCAAAAATAAACTATTTTATTCTTTTCTCTTCTATCTCTTTTCTCTTCCTTTATTCTCCGTCTTTTCTCTTCCTTCCTATGTTCTAAAGTAACAAAACATATTTGGGTATTTCAATCCCTCATGGGCAGCAGAGATCGCTTTGTCTCACAATATTCCGGCAGTTTATTTCCAAACCTCGGCAGCAGCAACCTCTTCCATGGCCCTACATGCTTTCAAAAACCCAGGTGAAAAATACCCATTTCCAGATTTTTATGATAACAGTAATATTACCCCCGAATGAAGCTATTGCATGATTTTGTCGCTTCTTTCAAACGAGCTTGTGACATTATTTGGATTAAGAGTTTTAGAGAACTAGAAGGGAAATATATTGATTTTCTTTCCACTTTATCTAAGAAAACTTTGGTTCCTATTGGTCCACTCGTTCATGATCCTACGGGACATGATGAAGATCCAAAAACAGGGCATCTTATAAACTGGCTTGACAAAAGGGCTGAATCTACAGTGGTGTTTGTCTGCTTTGGAAGTGAGTATTTTCACTCTACTGGGCTAGAGATTGGTATGGTTAATTTCATATTGGTTGTGAGAATTCTTGAAGTTGAAAAAAAAGGGGTTTTACCAGAGGGGTTTGTTCAAAGGGTAGGAGACAGAGGATTGGTTGTGGAGGGGTGGGCTCCACGTGTGACGCCCCCAAAATCAGGTATATACATCACCCATCTTGGGTCGCCAGATACATGGTACAGAATTCAAATACAACTTACTAATACAACTGTCGTGTACAATACGACAAAACATAAACTGTGAGTTTGAATACAAATATTGTCTACTAAAGAGTATAAAAACTCAAAAGGAGTCCTCGTTACAATTATTATCACATTATTTCACAGAATAGTGAGGACTACTAATGCACCATCTAGGACCATCACTCTGTTCCCCGACTAGTCCCAGCTACGTTCTCATTTCCTGAAGAGAATAGTGAAAGAAAGGGTGAAGTAAGAAAATTAGAAAATAGGATTTTATGGCTTGAGAATCATATATGAGGTATATGCAGATTTTTGATAAGGGTTTTGGTTATTGATGATGAGATCTTATGAGTTTGGTATTTTAAGATGATTAAATGCATTTATTAGTAAAGTGTAAACAATTAAAATAAATTGTTTATAAGTTTATGAAATGACTAAAATATTGTGGTAGTATTAATAATATTAGATTATGAGATTATTAAGTGATTTATAATATTTTGATTAAGTTGTTATGAAATCATTGATTTATGAATCTTACTCTTGAGATTAAATCTATATGTTGATTATATTATTTTTATATAACATTTTTATAACCCTGATGTTGAAATTCTCTTTCACCTTGGAGTGTAAAGATGGGTAGATTATTGGTATGATCATGACTAGGGTTCTTTTTGCCAAGAAGTGAAAAGTTGAATTGTGATTCGGTATGATCATGACCATTGAATTTATAATTGAATATCTTTAGCTTAAGTGCAAAGGTATTCATCAACATGGTTATAATTATTGTTTATATAAATTCTGAAATGATTATATATTTCTTTGAGATATTAATATATTTGGCCTTCAGAATGCAAATATGAAATGTTGAGGAATATCTTTGGCCCAGTAGTGCAAAGATGAATTGTTGATGAATATCTTTGGCTGTAGTGCAAAAGATGAATTGTTGTTGAATATCTTTGGGTCGTAGTCTGCAAAGATGACTCAGTAGTTGAATATCTTTGGCACGTAGTGCAAAGATGAATCATTGATGAATATCTTTGGCCCGTAGTGCAAAGATGAACTGTTGATGAATATCTCTGGCCCGTAGTGCAAAGATGAATTTATTAGTATGATTATGAATAGGAACTGTGATTTGGTATAACCATGATCTTTGATATTTCAGGTAAAGACAAGTGATGAAAATTATCTTCATCCTAAATGAGAAAAGGAATTTAGAACAACAATTACGATTATGAGTTATGCATGTGATTGTGGACAAGAATTGTTGATTGATGTTACAGGGATAAAACATTGTTGGTGGACTTTTAACATGGAGAAGATAATAGACTTTATAGTCTATTTGACTCTTCTAATGGATTGCTTTCGTTCCATTTTAAACTATGGTTGAATTTTTTTTATCATCTACCATATGTTCTAAATCTACGATTTATTATTGATGAAGGCTATTGATAATTTAATTATCTTTAGTCATGATATTTTTTCGAAGCTAGTTGTGCTTCACCCTTTTGCTTCACAATTCCTTTCGTGTAATAAAAGTGTAAATTTGGTTGGTAAATGGGAATAACAGGGAATAGAATCGGTGGTCTATATAGATGTTGAGGGTGAGGTGAATTCAACTTTGGAAGGGTGTTTTGTCACTATTATACAAGATGTTTAATGACATACAACCTCGAGTCATCATAAGACGAGGTTGTTGTGCTCATCCACTTCTTTGAAAGTACATCTACCAAAGACTATCTATATGATCTTGAGTCTATTTGAAATATAACTCTCAATTAGAGACAGGTGGAGATAATGATATGTCAAGAGAAGACTCACCATTGGGAAGAATATGATAATAATCTTCTAGTTTTTCTTTTTAGGGTCTATTAGGTCAACCAAGGATAATTCTCCGACATATGATATCTATCATAACCTGACGCATGGCCTCCCTTGTACGAAGGTTTCTTGAGCACTTCCCAAAGATTCTAATTTTTAAAAGCAGCTTTTCGATTATACCTTTATGTAAGGTGTCATTGTGACGTCTACTGATTGGTATATATTTGTATCCAAACTCACAAAGATATGTGTTGTTATATTTTTGTACGACAATTGTTGTATTAAAGTTGTAGTTATTTTCATACCATGTATTTGACGACTTCGAGAATGGGTTGGATGGAATGGACCTATTTTTGGGTCGTCACGGTTGGTATCGTAGCTTAGGGATATGATCTCCATGAGATCGGGAAATAGAACTAGGAGGGAGAGATAAGTAAATCCTTCGCTAGTGTGTCCTACCTAAGCTTATTTGTTGGTCACCATAATATCGGGATATTATGTGATATGTTAATTTGTTCAATTAACCCTTGTTTTGAAGTTGTATTCTAGAATGATATTTGAAATACAGGAGATGAGCATTGGAGAAATTATGATGACAGGGAAGATGGAATCTGAAATGAAAGCAAGGTATTCTCAACTCTTTGAAATATCAGGTACGTAAATTTCGGGGACGAAATTTCATAAGGAGGGGAGATTGTAAGACCCCGAATTTTATGAAATAAAATTATTCATTTTTTTTTATAAATATTATTCAGTAAATGGTTAAATTGATAAAAGTTTAAAGTTATGGGTGAATTATGCAAATTTTACAAAATACGTGAAGTGGTATAAAATATTCATTGTTGTTTTAGAATATTCGTTTGGTCGTGGAATATTCTTTGTGTTGGGAATATTATTATTATTGGCCAGTAGCAGACCATTTGTGGGCCCCATAATGTAATAACTGTCTTGGATGAAGAAAAAGACAATTAAAGTTTTTATAAATAACGACGTAGTGGTTACCGTTAACATCATTGGAATACCCGGTGGGTAAAGTAAAGTAATACGTTGTTGTTGCACAAGAGATTACCAGTATTGCACCAATTATTGATTCTTACGTGAAAGGCACTACTCAATAATTGTTACGATAATTACTTTATTCGATATTTTATTTTGATTCAATGATTCTTTGCGTTGATATTTTATAATTGTCACTACACAATTTTTCTATTATCGGAGACAATAATTCATATTATCCTAATAATATTATTAGAAAACATTATTGACAATGTGTAGAAAGTTTTGTCTAAGGAGAGGTTTGGTCACCTAATTGCGCTACCAAGAAGAGAGAAATTCTTATTGAAAGCCCCTCTTCCTTTAACCTGCTCAGTTGTCGATATTGTGATTACAGAATATTATTTGTGAATAATTAATTATTGATTCATATGATGAGGAAAATATTGATTTTATGTGGATATAGATGGAGAAAAATTTTAATGTGACAATTGTTGAAAATTGAAATTTTATCCTTTTATGATAAAATAATTCATTTAAATATATTATTATATTTTTAAAATATAATAATGGTGATATTTTTACAACGAATGTGGGATATATGAGTATATGAGGAGGAAGAGTATTTTTGTTGCAATAAATGTTTAAAACATGTTAAACATGTCATGGGACCCCATTTCTTGACCGAAATTTAATTATAAATTAAAATTCGCTTTCATTTATGGATTTGGGTCAAATTTTGTTTGGAATTCGGAAAAACTTTCTTCTGCAAAGTTGTAGAGAATTGAATTTCCTATCAAAATGGGAGAAATTAGAATTTTCTGATAAAAGGGCTATTTATTATGAATTATTAAAGTTCAGAAGCTCCGAAAGAATTGATTTTTAGAAGTTTTAATTATTTATTATATAAAAAACATTTTTTTTAATTACTTTTTCTAGAAGGTGGCATGTGAGAAATGCTAAGTGGCTGAAATCAAACTCTAGAATGAGTGCGTAGGAATTGTTATATAATATATTAATATTATAATAAATTTTCTGCTTTGGTGTTCTAAGCAATTTCTATAAATAGGGTCTTTAGGTTATAATTGAAAATCACACTAAAACTCAAGTTTTCTCTCTATATTATCGAGCGTATTCTTGTGAGTATTTTGAGTATACTTTGAGTATTGTTATACTACATTGCAAGTTAGATTCGGCGTTATTCCAAATCAAGCTTCGCTTCTTTTGAGGTAAAGGGATATAGTAAGGGATTTTAAGGGTTATTATTTCGAAATTCTTCTGAACCTTCAAAAATTCTGGAAAAATTTGAAATGATATTTTGATGAGTTTTATAGATTGTGTCCAAAAATGGAGATTTTTGGATGTATAGATTGGGAGTTATGAATTTTACGATAAAAGACTATTTTAAAAGTAACTGCTTATAACTCCTTGTGGTTAACTCCAAAATTGAAGAAAATTTTATTGGGAGTACATTTATATAATATCAGTATACCCTGTGAATTTCAAAATTTTTGGATAAAAGTACAATTTATGATAAATGTCTGAATATTCGGTGGTTTTGGCCATGTGAAAAATAGTAAATGAATTTTAAAAATTTTGAGAAAAATATATATTTAATATGGGACTATATTCTTCTAAATCTCAGAAAAGAAATATTTTTGGAACTGATTTGATATTTTTCATGAAAATGTTCTAGTTATGAGTAAATGAATTAAATATGTTTTGTGAAGTAAGAAAATTAGAAAATAGGATTTTATGGCTTGAGAATCATATATGAGGTATATGCAGATTTTTTGATAAGGGTTTTGGTTATTGATGATGAGATCTTATGAGTTTGGTATTTTAAGATGATTAAATGCATTTATTAGTAAAGTGTAAATAATTAAAATAAATTGTTTATAAGTTTAAGAAATGACTAAAATATTGTGGTAGTATTAATAATATTAGATTATGAGATTATTAAGTGATTTATAATATTTTGATTAAGTTGTTATGAAATCATTGATTTATGAATCTTACTCTTGAGATTAAATCTATATGTTGATTATATTGTTTTTATATAACATTTTATAACCCTCGATGTTGAAATTCTCTTTCACCTTGAGTGTAAAGATGGGTAGATTATTGGTATGATCATGACTAGGGTTCTTTTGGCCAAGAGTGAAAAGTTGAATTGTGACCTGGTATGATCATGACCATTGAATTTATAATTGAATATCTTTAGCTTAAGTCTGAAAGGTGAATTGATCAACATGGTTATAATTATTGTTTATATAAATTCTAAATGATTATATATTTCTTTGAGATATTAATATATTTGGCACCGTAATGCAAATATGAATCTGTTGAGGAATATCTTTGGCTCAGTAGGTGCAGAGATGAATCTGTTGATGAATATCTTTGCCCCAGTAGTGCAAAAGATGAATTTATTAAGATTATGATGACAGAACTGTGATTTGGTATAACCATGATCTTTGATATTTCGGGTAAAGACAAGTGATGAAAATTATCTTCGTCACGAATGAGAAAAGGAATTTTAAACAACAATTACGATTATGAGTTATGCATGTGATTGTGGGCGAAATTGTTGATTGATGTTACTGAGGATAAAACATTGTTGGTGGACTTTTAACATGGAGAAAGATAATATACTTTATAGTCTATTTGACTCTTCTAATGGATTGCTTCGTTCCGCAACTATGGTATGGTTGAAATTTTTTTATCATCTACCATATGTTCTAAATCTACGATTTATTATTGATGAAGGCTATTGATAATGTAATTATCTTTAGTCATGATATTTTTTATCGAAGCTAGTTGTGCTTTCACCCTTTTACTTCACAATTCCTTTCGTGTAATAAAAGTGTAAATTTGGGTCGAGCCGGGGAATAACGAGGGAATAGAATCGGTGGTTTATAGATGTTGAGGGTGAGGTGAATTCAACTTTGGAAGGGTGTTTTGTCACTATTATACAAGATGTTTAATGACATACAACCTCGAGTCATCATAAGACAGGTTGGCTTTCATCCACTTTGCGAGTACATCTACCAAAGACTATCTATATGATCTTGGAGTCTATTTGAAATATAACTCTCAATTAGAGACATTGGAGATAATGATATGTCAAGAGAAGACTCACCATTGGAAAGAATATGATAGTAATCTTCTAATTTTTCTTTGGGTCTATTAGGTCAACCAAGGATAATTCTCCGGACATATGATATCTATCATAACCTGACACGCATGGCCTCCCTCAGATCGAAGGTTTCTTGAGCACTTCCCAAAGATTCTAATTTTTAAAACAGCTTTCACTATACCTTTATGTAAGGTGTCATTGTGACGTCTTCACAGTTGGTATATATTTGTATCCAAACTCACAGCATATGTGTTGTTGTATTTTGTACGACAATTGTTGTATTAAAGTTGTAGTTATTTTCTATACCATGTATTTGGCATCTCAGAATGGGTTGGATGGAATGGACCTATTTTTGGGTCGTCACAGCATAGCTCAATCACTTATGTATTCGAACTTATCTCCTCAACTTGAATGGCTTACCAGATGTCTCATTCTTCATGCTCCTTGAACTGGAATACCCTTTGGTAGGAATTCGATCGTTGAGTTGTCTTCTTCTGAGGTTGAGGTTGCACTACGATCGTTTAGACAGCATTATGATCGTTGAGTTTTTACTACAATCGTTTAGTCCTCTTCAAGTTCAACTCTACGATCGTTGACTGACTTGGTTCTTTTGAGATAAACTAGATCAAGCATTCCTTCTGGGAAAAGGTAGCTCAAGAAGGGCCAACCTCTTAGAGTTAGCTAAGGGTCAGGTTTGTCCCTGAGGCGCTTTCCAGATGAAATACTAAGATAATGATTTTCAATGACATCTCATTAGACCTTTTCTGATGGGGAGGTCTTTCTACCACCGGATATCTCGCATTCTTTGAAATCGTGGTGTCCTTCTGCTTCTACACTATGATCATGTGTTTGATCGTAAGAACTTCACGATTATGGATTGGGTGGCTGAAGGGTTATCAATAGTACGTTTTGAGACGTTCCTACTGACTATGGATCTTCATATGGTTCATCAGCCACAAAGTTTTGGGACTATATAGCTGGTACATCTCTTCCAGGTTTAATAGTGTTGTTATTCCTTAACAGATCACTACTCCCCCATTGTTGATGCTGTCTTCTCAGATAGATGTGATTCATTCTTCATATTTATTTGAAGTCTGCCCAGCATTTCTCCTTCTGACTGGAATCATCATCGTTGCTTAGTTTTCCTTGTATCGTAGAGATGAGTATTTTCAGGATTGATCACTTACGATCATCATTCGACAAACTACTGAACGTAGTCTTCTTTGTCGATCCTTTGTTTTGAGAAGTTCGCTTCATAAAGAACTCCTTTTGTCTTAAGCTCAATGATCTTCATTGTGAGCTTCCTCGAGGATCCTTTCCATAAAGCATGTCTTTTCTTGATATGGGCACATAGAATCCTCTTTATCTTCTATTTCACGGCATGCGCTCTCATATACTGATGTGCGTACCATGTGAGCTCCATTTCTAGTTAGCTCGGAGGGTCTTCAAGACGAGGCTTGAACATATAGGAACTTTATCGCACTCATTTCTAATGTCCTTAGCCTTCCTCACTTGGTTGTATCTTCTCGATCAAGTCTTCGCTTCATCATTCCTTAGTGTGGTCGACCGTCCAAATACCGCGCAGTTTAAATATATTTCTATTTTTGGTACCCATAGTTAAATGGGTCCTGCTAGGTTAGTTTTCTAAACCCCTGCTCTCTTATTTGGATAATCATCATATTTATCATCAATGAGATATATCCATACATGCATCTATCTTGGATAATATATTTTGAGATGCGTGATGGTGAGTGTGTATGATTTGACATTTAATAACACACTTCTATCTATGATGGTTTCATCATTCAACTGGTTATGTTCACAATGTTTAAGTATTCACAGAGTGAGAATCACTCCACGATTTTAGGAGTATCCAATTGATTCATTGAGGTGATCGGTTTACAAATCAACAAGATCCTCTTGCAGAATCGATCATGCTCTCGTGTGTTGTCAAACACTTAGAACATAGGCTTGTACATACATACTAACCCATCAAAGAAAGATTACTTCACATAACGCTCGTTAGAGTGCATGATGCTCTTATGACCCATTTCGGACTTCCTTCAAGATATCATCTTCAACCTAAAACTTGGATGGAGAGAAAATTTGTAGTCATTTGAGTTTCCATCCTCATGTTACTTTCTCTCTTTCACCTTTTTAGGTAGATTATGACTCCTTGACGTAATCTTGTTATAGTTCATAAGAAGATGCAATAATGATGTACATTTATAATAGTGAGGAACCGCACTTTTTACTATCGCCATCTGAAATGCAATCATTTATCAAGATATACTTGAGTTTGGGTATTGATGTGCGTGGCTTTACTTTTGCTCTGACGAAATTTTAATGTTCTTGTTGGCCTTTCATCAATCACCATGGTCTTGAAGATGTAGATCAAGAGAATCGTAGAATTAAGATCTTTGACATTTTTGAGTTTACAAAGATAAGACCCAGTTTGTTGGTTGGTCACTTTCATAAGTTTGAGAAGATTTTCTTTCTCCTCTCGATCAAGATTTCTTAAGACGCTGTGACCTCTTCATCTTCGGATCGATGAATGCTTTACTCTTTGTCACCGATGTTTTTTGCTCTCTTTCTCTCGTCTTGTCTTCGGACTACAAGATTATCAGCAGTTAGGATTGGTCTTGTTGATATAGCAATCGAGGATATGGACCAATCTGAAAGCGAGCCTTCTGTGTATACACATTTTTACCTATACACAATATTTCCAACGTGTGAGCTCTTCTGCATATAACAAGTTACTTACTACTAAACTAAGTTTAGAACAATGTTGGTTCCTGCTTTGATACCAATTGTTAGTTCCCGAGAATGAATAGATCTAGAAGGGGGTTGAATAGATCCTTTTTATTTCAAATACTTTTCCGGTTTATGATGTATTGTTCAGATTAGAGTATATGACAAACATAAGAATCTTTTCAAGCACAAATGAATAAGTAAAAGATTCCCTTCATTGATATATTCATAATTATAATGTCTGAATGTTCATTGGGTTAGTTTAGTTATAAGCGCTATAAAACATACATAAAGCGATTATAAGCGATTATAGACATATGTAAATGACATAATGTAAAAGACACAAGAGGTTTTAAGTGGTTCGAGACTCAAGCTCATAATCCACTCTTCCGCTTTCAACTAGCAGGATTTACACTAAGGAAGGCAAGACTCGAATCTCTACGATTCCTTCAGGCGGCCGACCTTCTTCTGACTTCATTCACTAAGAACTCTTCAAGGCCGCCACTTTGGGACTCTTCTAGTTCCTAGGAACTCTTCAAGCCCAAAGAAGCTTGGAACTTCGCTTAGTCCCTCCGACAAGGACCCTTTGGCCTCGCTTTGTTTAGTCCCTCCGACACAAGACCCTCAGTGCCCCTCGCTTCGTTGAGTTGTTTGTTTGTTGTTGTTGGAGTCGGTCTTTGAAATCGCTAAGATGTCTTCATGCTCTGAACATCTTATATCCCTAGCGAATTGGCTTGATCATCCTTGAAGAAGCGGTTGAGTGTTGCATGATGCTCACTTTCTTAGGTTGCTTCAACTACTCCTGGATGACCCTTGATGAACCGCCAAGATCATTCTCCTTGGTACTTGATGGCTGCACATGAGAGGCTTCTAAGATGACTGTAAGCTCTTCTGCAAGGTACTTAAAAGCTTTCTCATGCTTGACACCAAGATGGCTTTTGTGATCTCCCTTCTTACTACTCGATGCCTTCCCATGATGGACTTGCTAAGTTGACCGTAAGCTCTTCTCTGTTGTACTTAGAGTCTTCCCATGATGGACATCCAGATGGCATGATGCTCTTCTTTCTCTCGGCAGTTCAGAACACTCTTCATGTAGTAGAGCTCTCACTTCTACATAGTAGAACTCACACTTCTACTTCTTGCTTGATCTGACTTTTGAGTGTTCTTGGTGGATCGTAGAGTGAGCCTCTGGACTCACTATCACTTGATTCGATCAGTCCACCTTCTCTCCAAAACTCACAACTCCAGCCGCCTTTGATCTTTGAAACTCTTCTACATTTATACATCTTCCCAATTCTTCCATTGGAAAGTAGCCGCTGAAGCTATTCAAATGTCTTCGCAGATCTCGAAGTTGCTTGAGGTAGATCGCTTGATGTGACATGTCATACTTTTTCTCGACACATTTGCGGTCTCATCGTTTCACTTGCCCTGTCCGATGTATCACTTTACCGCCTCTTGGTGTTGAAGACTTTATCTCTTCCGATTTCTAGATCGAGGTTGTCCTTTTGCATTGATGCTCTCGATAAGCACTTGTTCAATATTACTCTTCGATTGAACCGCTGCCAATGCTTCATCTTCGTGTATTCAACTCTACGATTCTCGATGCATGTCTTCAAGGACCTGATCGTAGTGTCTTGTTGAGTGTTGCTTTCGTTAGTTGGTAGAGTTAACACTACGATCCGGAAGAGTGTTGATTGGATCTTCAATGTAGAACACACCTTCCTTGTATTATGCGATCTTTCAATACTTCTATTTGCTTTGACGCTTCTTCGATATTGATGGCACGATTCTTTGTCCTGGTCCCTTCTCGAATATTAAGACACTTCAGATTTGTGGTGCGCCCACCATTTTCTTTCTCCTTGTGATCTCCCGCTCACTTATCATCAATGATCCGACACGGACTTAATCACTTTAGCCTTGCTTTTCGTGAGGTCGACCAAGATATCTTGTTCACTTTCCATCACCCTTCTTTGTTTGGTAAACACTACGATCTTGGTTACTTCCAAGGTCGTTGTCTTCTTCTCTTCATCAAGAATCGCATTAGTGACTTTTTCTTAGTCATTCAAGTCTTCTTTGAATCATCTTGTGGAAGACTTCATCACGAATGGCCTTTCAACTCAATCTTGATCTTCGATTGGATTGTTGTTTAGTTCTCCTGCTAGCCTTTGCATGTCATTCGTTGAGTGCTCTCCTCGTTCCCTTTACTATGGATTGCATCTTTGCGATTACCAACCAGAGGCTTCGTAGCTTTGGATATTCTGGGAGTGCTCATTCGTTGAGAACCGTATCTGCTCTACGATCCTGACTTAGCATTGTGAGCACTTCTTTTGGAGTCGTAGTTCTGCAGTCTATGATTCAAACTTCTACCGCCAGATACTACGATCCCGAGATCGATCTCGACACTCTACGATTTACGCCTTGTGCTTGTTGTCTTCATCCGATCTTGCCCGACTACGATCTCTCTCAGATTCATTCAAAGGTACTTCTACGATCTCGAGTGTAGCCTACGATCTTTGTCTTGGCTTTGGCATCGCTAGACTCTACGACTCTGAGTGTAGTCTACGTTTCATACTTGGCTTCGGCAGATGGTCGTTCGGCTTGTAGACAGGCTGTCTCTACGATTCTGAACATGACTTCCTCAGCACACTACGATCCCGAGGAAGCTCTTCTCGACACACTACGATCCTTCTTCGTTTCCCCTGGAAGTCTACGAACTCCGAGATCTCACTATCTTGCATACTCCTATTTTGCCTCGATAGCTCCCGAGTTGACTCTGACTCTCCTGGAAGACTACGACTTTTGGTGCAGTGCTCGACGATTAGACAAGCCTATTACAACATAAGATCAACCTAACATGCTTGATCTTTCTATATTTATAGTCCTTGTACATCATTTCTTTTTAAGGACTTCACAAAGCTGTTTTGCTTATGTAGGATCAACCTAACATATTTGATCAATTCATTCTAAGTCCTTGTACATATATTTCTATTATCTATCAAAGGACTTTACACCTTTTCTTCATGCAAGCATACTTGCATATTCATTCATATATATATCATAATCAAATCATATATTATATAGGAATATCATTCACATGTTTATTCCTGACATATACTTTAAATCAGGGTCGTTAGGAACACAAAGTCTGGAGTTGACTCGAAGTATTCCTTCTTCATCGATTCTTGCTTCTAGAATAACGCCCTCCTGAACCTTCTTAATTCTTCACATTCATCAGCTCCGGGTGTGTAGCTTGAACGGCTTTAACTTTATCGATTAAAGTCGATTAATTCTACTCATATATTCGTTATCTTTACGTGGGTTCCTATAGTCTTTAACTCTATCTTCATCATTTGTAAGTCGTACGAAATGGATCTTTGTGTTAACAACATCGCACTCGTAAACGCATATGATCTTCTACTTAACGCGTCAGCTACCACGTTCACTTTCCCACGATGGTATTGAATGATATGATCGTAATCTTCAACAGCTTGAGCCAACGTCTTTGGCGCATGTTACGTTCATTTTAGTTGAAGAAATATTTGAGGGTTTTAGAAATGGGTTTTGTACTGGGGTCAATACAAAATTCGATATCACGCTCTAGGGGTAGGCTAAGAAGTCTTCAAGAATACGTAAGAAAATTTATTAACAATAGAAATATCATTCAAAACTCGCGACTCTCATCCAAGACTTGGGTAACATGTCACATTGATATCTATCAACTTGCCATCGTCATTCACAAATACGCCTTATAAAAGTCCGGCTTTGGTGCATTCCACACAAGGAAGTCAACAACGAAAGGATCGGGGCTCTTTACTTATGGCTTGATATGACCATGATTGACTTTAGTGATTTGGTTGCTTGAATTCGCATAACAAAGTTGGTTAGAATATGAAAGCTAACAACCCGACGAAAAAGCATGATGAGTAGTTAACCAATAGATTCCTAAAATCACATCAAAGGCAAGTATTTTCAAAGAGATACGATCGACAGGTAACGTGAAAGTGTTGATTTGAACAAGATTTATAAATAGTGGAGGTAATGAAGGTTTCTCCCAACTGATTTTTCACAGATAAGTCAAAGTCTAATTTCTTCGGAGTCAAATTTAATCATTGAGCGCAAGTATGAGAAATAAAAGAATGGGTAGAACCGGTATCAAATAAAGTGTAGACTTCGCTAGAGTTTATGATAAGCTTACCGTGATGACCTCATTCGAGTTCCTTGCTTTCCTGGGAGGTCACAACAAACGCCTCCCTCAGACTACCGGCTTTGACTTTTCCGGGATGACCTTTGGTGCCTCCATCCTAGCCGAATTTGTCTTCTATGAACGACAAAATCGGGCTAAGTGACCTTCTCTTCCACAATTATAACATGCTTTGACTAAGATCGCTAATTTGGATCGATGTGTCCCTCCCTCCTGCATTTGAAGCATATGATAGTGGTCTTTCTCTTTCCTTAACAACGGGTCTTTGGTCTTGACGCCTTTCCATCATTGTTGAATCTCTACTTCTTGAAATGTCCATTCTTATTATTTTGGCCTCGATTACCACCAAAGTGGTTACCATTCTTAACCTGTTGATTCCTCCACGCTTGTTGTCACCGCTTCGATGATCGCTTCTCACCGGTATTATCATTTTGCTTGGGATGCTCTCTTTTTTAGTTTGCGTTTGTCGTTGAATGTATCTTGGAACTTCTCCCAAGACATCTTCAAGACGCGGTGTTAAGACGCTTTTACCGATTCCCACAAGTAATCACTTTCTCACAAGAATATAAAAGCGTGAAAGGAACTCACGCTTGCTTTGAGCATCCCAAGACATCAAATATCTTGGTGATCTGCTTTATCCATGCTTCCGCCATAAGTGGTTTTGGCTCTCCTTAAACTCCGGTGGTCCCAGCTCCTTGAATCGCTTTAGCGGTGATCACCGCCGAGAGTTTCCAAGAGTGTTTCCACCTACATTTTGGACAGAGCCACTCGCCATTGCTGTTGCATGAATTGCATAAAGCCTCTAAACAATCCATCATTCATCATTTGGTCGTTGTTGTTGTTGTTTGCATGAGGATTGTCGCCTTCCCTCGATGCACATTCTCCCGATTATTGATATGTGGAGACTCAATCGGTCTCTTGTGCTCCATTGCTATTCTCAATATTTTCGGATGTCATTTTCGACATCTTGCCACAAAACAAAGGTTAATTGACATGTAACATAATATCTCTAAACTCCGACCAACCAATTTAAATACAAAATAAATTTAAGTAGGTCCTACTAACGAAGCGAATTCCCCTCTCTCCCTCCTAGTTCTAGTCTCACATCTTAGCCAGGATCATATCCCTAAGCTTTGATACCAACCGTGACGCCTCAAATTAGGTATACATCACCCATCTTGGGTCGCTAGATACATGGTATGTAATTCAAATACAACTTACTAATACAACCGTATGTATACAATACGACAAAACATAAACTCGTGAGTTTGAATACAAATATTATCTACTAGAGATTATACAAACTCAAAAGGAGTCCTCATTACAATTATTATCACACTATTTCACGTAATAGTGAGGACTACTAATGCTATCCTCCTCGGACCGCCACTCCATTCTCCGACTCGTCCCAAATTTATATTCTCATTTCACGAAGAGAATAAAGGAAAAGAAGGGTGAGCTCAACTAGCCCAATAAGAAATATTATGACTAAGATAATGCGAATAAATTATCATTAGTCTCCAACAATGTTAAACGATAAAATATAATAAACATCATGTTTAATCATAGCAATGAACAAGCAATCTATTAAAAGAGTCAAGTAGAAAATAAAATCTACTATCTTTTATGATTAAAAGGTTTTTCATCATCATTATCGCTCGCTAAGACTCACTTTTTAATAAATATTCCACATCATCGAATCACCCTCGCACTACGACCAAGGATATTCTTTAGTATCACGACCACAATTATCCATGCACTACGGACCAATAATATTTGTGTATTCATTAATGGTCATGATCATGCCAACAACTGCCCATCAATGCACTACGGGCCAACGAGGACTTTTACCACATCACTTGTAACATTACTACATGATTACAATCAATAATCCTCAGTCATAATCATACCAAGTTCATCTATGCACTTTCACAGCCACGATGACTTTCAACAAAATATAAACATGAGGATGATGACAATGATATAAGAATTCAATAAAACAAGTTCAAGAATTATTTTATCCGTGAATTATTAACGTCCAAATTGTCAATATGATATCGTTTTTGTAGAGTAAAATTCAAGAATGATCGTAAGAATATTTCCATGAAAAGATATCGGATGAAGCCTTGAAAATATCAAGGATATTCTACTAATTTCATGGATTATAGTAAGTCAAAACTTTAACCAACCGATTATAATAAAGAATGGAATAACAAAAGAAATCACCACGCATGCGATTGCTTGTGATAAAATTTATTCCAACGAATAATAATAACGGAACGTGTCGCGTAAATTCAGACCGATATGATGTTCCAACAGAATAATAAAGAATGGAATAACAACAGAATCACCATGCATGCAGATTTGATGTATGCGTGTTATTCCAATGTAATCACTAATAAGATTTTAATCAAGTCCCATAAATTGCATGATGATGCATGTAATATTCCAAATGTAATAATAATAAAGATGTAATCAGTCCCACAGAAAACGCATGCATGAGATATTCCAACGTAATAATAAAGACTTTTAATCAGTCCCACAGAAAATGCATGCAGCGTGATATTCCAATGTAATAATAAAGCGGAATAATAATGAAGAATGTTACCAAGTATAGGGTACCACAGATATCTGAGTTATTCCAACAAAATAATTAAGAATGGAATAACATAAGTTCTCTTCATGAATACAAAAGAATAACACTCTTTACGAGTACAACAAATAATATTCCCTACCTTAAGAAAGAATCTTTGGATATATAAGTAGTGAAAGTAGCGAGAATACTTTCTTCTTTCTCTCTATAGTTTATCTCTCTGAGTTTCAATGAATTCGTAAGAAAATAATGAATGAATGAGCTTTTATTTATAGAAAAATGGAATGCATAGTAATTAACTCCACTGAACTATTTAGATTGATTTACTTTATTCTCGACGGTTCATATTTAAAGCAAAATCTTTTAAATAAAATATAATATATTCTATTTATAATCTAATAAAACGAATAACTTTATAAAAAAATTTACTATCGCAAAACACTATGCAGTGCACTATGCAAAAACACTATGCATAATAAAATATAATATATTCTAATTATTGTCTAATAAAACAAATAACTTTATAAAAGTATTCGCTTTTTTATATAAAAAATTTTTACTATGCGAAAACACTACGCAGACATTATGCATAATAGAATATAATATATTCTATTTATAGAATAACTTTATAAAAGTATTATTCTTTTTATATAAAGATTTTCTCAGATTATTACATTAATAATACTAACAAAACCGAGTGACTTATCACGTAAAGATCAATAATCAATACCGTAATACTACTACGCAACCACGCCAGACATCGTATTTTTTAACACCGGGTGTTTCAACAGCTTAATCTGTGAAAACTTTCATAGTTATTTTTATAAAGTATTTTTGTCGCTTTCTCAATCCGATAATAATTCCGTCAATTATTCAATTAACGATCGATGATTGTCTTAGATTAATATTCCTGTTAAAACAAATATTCCCCACCAATCGAATATTATATAACAACTCACAGTCTTTCTGCAAAATTTATAAATATTACCCATAACTATTATATCAATTTCACTCCATAATATTAAAAAATAATATTTATAAAAAATTATCTTTATTCAAAAATTGGGGTTTTACACCACGGGCAAGAATTTTAGGACATTCAAGCACCGGTGGGTTTGTGAGCCATTGTGGGTGGAGTTCTATTATGGAGAGTGTGAAGTTTGCGGCTCCAGTAATTGCCATGGCCAGGCAAATTGATTAGCCTTTGAATGCTAAGCTGGCGACGGAGGTTGGTGTGGGCATGGAGGTTGTGAGAGATGAAAATGGGAAGTATAAGAGAGAAGCGATTGCAGAGGTAATAAGAAAAGTCATGATGGAGAAAAATGGGGAGGTTATCAGGAGGAAAGAAAGGGAATTGAGTGAGAAAATGAAAGAGAAAGGAGAGCAAGAGATTAGTAAGGCAGTGGAGGAGCTAGTACAAATCTTATTCTGCTTACATGTTTTGTGGTTGCTTTTATTTTGATTCCATTTCTTGGGTCTTTTATTGCTCTGATCGTTGATAGTAGCCAGATCTGTTATTATTTTAGAACAGAGGAAGAAGAAAGGAGAGGGAGAGAGGGAGAGAGAAAAAAAAGGGAGAAGAAAGGAAGAAAAAAGAGAGAAGAAAGAGAAAAGAATAAAATAATTTATTTTTTCCACGTGTCAATCGTCTAGCACGTCCGTTTGTTTAATTGAATTTTTTTTAACGGGAGGGACACAATTGACCTTAAATTTATAACGTTAAGGGTACTTTTGAAAAAAAAAAAAATATAGGGTGCAAGTGGGATATCGGGGTAAACATCATGAGCATTTTTGGACCTTTGCCCTTCCAAATCATAAGATTATTTTGTCCTCTAACTAATTTATTTGTTTCAATGTAACTCCTTTGTTTAAAAATAATGTTACTATCACATAAAAAAAAAAAAAATGACATAATATTCACATACACAACATATGAATGATGCGGGCATTGACATTAATAGAAACCTTTTTTCATGTGACAGCTTCTAGAAAATACTACGTATAAATTTGAAAAACAAGTCAAAAACAGGCCATTGACATGAATAGAAAGCTTTCTCTTGCATCTAAAAATAAACAAAGAGATTGAGAAGATTTCCACACAAACTTTATACATTTGCATGCGTGTCTGAACACACAAATAGAGTTGAATTGAATTGTAGAGTAGACGCTAATCTGACTTGGTTTTTCGTGTCAGTCGAGTCTATTTACTTTACATTAATTTATACGACTTGGATTGGTTAAAGCTGGTTTAGTTAACTGCTTGAATTGGGGAGAGACTAGTTGAGAGAGGTAAGCTAATAAAGTAATACTACTACAGTTCATGGACACACACTGGTCTGCTAGTATTGATTATCAATTTAGTTTTTTTTTTATTTGTTTGAAAATAAAACAAATATTAATATGGGTTAGTACTATGCTTCCTTTTATGGAGTAAAATTAATTAATTTTGATCAATTAACTAATATAATATCGATGTGTTGACAAAATTAACATAAAGTTAACTTTATGATAATCGGATCTATAATTTTAACGTTTATTTTAATTTCTGCTGTCCATTTCTCTTGATAGTTAATTCTGTTGTTCAATAGTCCTTTCATAAGGGATAAATAACAAATGTACGTATAACGATTTTAGAGAGCCAAAGTGTAATTAGATTTTAGAGTGAAAAAATATAATCAGATTTTAGAAAGAGATAAAATGTTTCAAATTTTAGACAGATAAAGTTTAAAGAGCATTAGAGAAGAGTGTGTATAAAAAATTTTAGAGATAAAAGAGGAATGAATATAGAAATTAAATATTATAAATAATTTATTTAATTTGAATATAATAATGCTAAATTTAAAATTTAAAATATGAATTGACTTCATTCCAACTCACACAATCCGTATTAAAAATGAATAATATAATTTTAATTCTTAAATAAAATTATAATCAAATTTTATAAACCAAAACCAACTTATAATCATACATTTGTCAGACCCGTGTGGAACAAAACCCAGGCCATTCCCTTTCTTTAATCATCAATCCACGGAACATTCAGCTATTAACTCCACTTGACATTTTGAATTCTAGGCTTGGCTTTGGGAAAAGGATTGGAAGATATTTAGCAAAAAAGAAGAAGAAGAAGTAGGTTTTTGGATTTATCATACTCTAAATAACTGAAAATTGACATGACAGAAATTAGCGGCTACTCTTATCCAATATATGTTTGTCACAACTCACAACTTATTTTAAAAAGTAGATGTGAATAAGCTTTTATGTTTGTCAAATACCCTAAAAATAAGTCATTTTCAAATGTCCAATAAATCAACTAAAAATACCACGGCTTTCATGTGTATTTTTTCCTCTTATTGTTTTTATTTTATTTTATAAAAAGAGGTATAAAATGTGCACAGGGCTCCAGAGACGCCATTGCCCATTGATATGCAAATAGCTGAGTTTACGATACAAATGTATTTTTGATATTTTCATATGAAGCTAGCCGAGTGAAATGGGAATATAAACACTTTTTAAGGCCTGTATTGGGCCTAAACTGAAAGGCCATAATAAGCTGGGATAGGAACTTTTGGTCTCTGGAAATTAAAAATTAGTAGTATTTAATAATACAGGGAGGAAATTGCTTTACCAAAGCTGGCGTCAAAACCCCAAAACCCCTCCTCCTTGTCAATCAAATTAGGCTCGTCTCTTCCATATATTATGGGGAAAGAGTAGTTGTTGCAAGTTCAAAGCTTAGAGTACATTAGAGATATAGCATTATAGAGCAGAAAGAATTGAACAGGGAACAAATCCCATACTAAAATAAGCCATTTGACAAATGGAGGGCCAAACAAACATTTTTGCTTAGACAGGTAAGTAAATTAAAGACAAGTTATGTACAAACAGTGTGGCTAAATTTTTGGCTACCTCCACAACTAAAACAAGGTGTATCAATGGGATCCCGACTTTTTCTATAGTTGTAATAATTCAGGGATCAGCTTGAGCAAGAACGACAACTCTCTTTGAGAAAACTGAGGTTTTGCCTTGATCTCTTCTTCTGCTTCACCTGATGGCTTGATCATATCAGAAACCAACTCTGTGATTTCTTCAACCAGATCAACAATCACTCCTTCAACACCCATTAAATGTTGCATGTACACTGCTTCCGGCACATTACTGTTTTTATTAGACACAAATTGTAACTTGGTAAATTTTTATTTTACTAAAAATAGGCTGAATGATTAAAAACACTAATCCAATTATAGAAAACATACTTCAATTTTCCGTATGAAAGGAGGGAGAGATTTGATTCTTTAATCTTGCTTACTGCCGCGGGATTTCTGAATATCCCCTTAACTTCAGACACAATCCCTTCCAGTCCACCCTCTAAGCAAAGTTTCAGTGCTTCCTCCAGGGAATTCCTTCTCACATCATAGTAGAGCTCAGTTCCTCCATTTGTGAGGAAGAAAACCTGGTTTCAATAATTTATTAGTATATTTTCCAAACCTCCTCAAATTTCTATGTAGGTATTATATGAATTATGGAGATTGAAATTAATAAGCACTTACAGGATAGGTGCTCTGCAATTTCTTCACAAGCAGTGCTGCATCGGGCTGGAAGGACGAAAATATTATAGGCCTATCTTTGGCATGTTCAAAAACCACCTAAACCAATAATAATTTCAAACAATAAACAACACATTATAAAACACACACAAATGTCAATCATTTTTTTAAAAGGATTTTAAGCGGATTTAAATGATGTATATATTAATTGAATTTACCTGTAAGATGGATTGAAGAGCGTGGATGAGATCGTCCTGTTTGTAGACAACGTGGTCATCAAACTTTAATTCGATGTTGAATCCCAAATGGGGGTCCACTTTCTGGAAAGCTTCTTGCAATGTGCAAGAGGAATCATCTGTTTCAACATCCCAGCTGACAATCTTGCCATCTTTTGTTTTTCTTAGCAGGGATTTTCCTGCCTTTTCAGGTTCCCTTTGGGGGCCATAGGCAAGGAATTCAGGTAGAGTCAATTCTGTGACTCTCTTTTCAAATATGGCACCCTGAATTTTCAATTTCAACCAATATTACCCAAAACGAAAAAACAAATAAAAAGGAAGAATTGAAAGGGATATGATGAGAGAGCTTACATTTTCTTCAGAGAGGATGAAGTTGTCGTGGAAAATGACAGGGCAGTCATCTTTTGTCACCTACAAAAGTCACACTCTTTTATTTTCCTGTCCTAACTCTCTTCCCTCAACTCCAAGTATATAAACCCTTTTTTTTTTGGTAAAATGCTACACCATTTTTAAAAATAGAATTTCACCCCCGAGAAAACCACCAAAAATAAAATAATCAGTACCCTTGTAGTATATAATAAAATTCACGTGTGAACAGGGTTCTAAAAAAAATTGGGACGACAAAGGACAAAAACATCCTTAAACAGAGATCATTTCTTTTCTGTGTGTCATGAGCAATTAAATCAATTTTAATGACTTTTCAGTATAATGAAATCAGCTCATGAAGTCGTAAGACTAAAGATACCAACTCTAATTATTTTATTTCACCAAAGCATTGGCTTAGTGGATTCTCAACCCAGTGGTCACTAAGTCAATCCAATCAACCAAATCCAGATTAGTTGAGTTGGAGCAGGCCTCATTCAAGTATTAAAATAGTAAAATATAATTCATAAAAGTATACGTGTGTGTGTGTATATATATATATAACTAAAAATAAATATGATTCTAAATAGATTTAGATCGGCCTCATTCATCAACTGCTTTAGTTGGTATTTCATGGCAGAACGGAAATGACCACAATAGCTTGCTCACATTATGAATGTGGGGAAATATAGTGTGGGGAAATGAAAATGATCAAAGATATTGTTAACAACAAATTTGTCTATTTTTACTGGATTAATTTTGAGTTCTGTGATTTTTTTTTTTTGTTTAATTACGCATATGTATTAAATAAAATTATAAAAAATTGACCAACTGTATCATATACTCCACATCATAAAAAATTACCACTAATATTTATTTACGTAACTCGAATAATAAAAAAAACAAAGTCTCAAAATATAACATATTTCTCTAATTCTTAATACTTGCCTATTTTAAAAATGAATTATACATAACCAACTAAACTAAACTACACATGATATTTTTAGCAGTAAAATTTATTTTTACAAGTTTTATATTTCTACATATGATAAAACTGATATTTTTATAAATAAAATTTTATATTTTTCACGTTTCCATTGTACTACTCATATAATAGTAAAGGCATAAAATTATTAGTTTTAGGTGCGAAAATATTAATTGCCTACATAATATATAGACCTCGAACCATCGCCGGGCCGAGCCATTGGCGGGATGGGACAAAATGGCTTTAAGTTTTGATTGGTTGAAAAAGTAAAGTCCAAATGTTGTTTTTTGATGGCACACGGGCCTATATTAATTGTACCATTAAAGGGGTCCTTTACATAAGTATACAACATTTAGAAAGTAATTACACTATTAGTGCACTCATAAAATATTTACACAATTAATCCTCTTTCTATATTTATTTACAATATTAGTGCAATTAGGATTTCTTAATTTAGGGAATTAGTATAGGATTCAATTCATAATAATAAGGAAACCTAAAATCAAGGAGAAATAACTACCATAATTAACAATTCAAATTCAAATATCTTGGATCTAACAAACAAAACAAATTCAAATTCAAAAATAATAATTAAAATTCAAATATTCAAAGTATGGCAACGCTATCTTCCTCCTCCCATTCACGGCCATCTTCCTCCCCCTTCGCCAATCATCTTCCTCCTCCCCCTTGTGCCGCTTCAACACCACGGACGGCACCCACAGCTCCCATTATGATTTAATGTTGATTTAGTCCGTAAATTAAAAGGAGAAAAGATAAATTTTAGTGCGTTGGTTGGTATCCAAATATTTATACAAAGGTAACCATTTTAGTTTTTGTGGGTAACCAAGAGAAATTTCGGTCAGATTGGTAACCAAAACTTTCAAAGGTAACAATTTTAGTTTTTGTTGGTTACATTTGTATTAAGGTTTGGCTACCAATCAAGATTCATGAAAAAAAAAAATCTATAATAGATTTTTATAATTAATTAGTAACCCAATAAAAGCTGAATTGGTTACTTTTGATTAAGGTTTATTTACTAATCGCATTATAAAAAAAATCTACAATACATTTTTTTAATTAATTGGTATCCCAATAAAACCTGAATTGGTTACATTTGTATAAAGTGTTAGCTACCAACTGCACTATTAAATAAAAAAATCTATAATAGATTTTTTAAAAATAAATTAGAAACCTAATAACACTAAATTGATTACCTTGGTATGAATGTTTGGCTACCAACTGTACTATAAAAAAAACGCAACAACTGTACTATAAAAAATCGATCCATTATAATCAATCCACCTCAAAAATGGGCAAAAAATCGACAGCATGCAATGCTCCTCCTTGTGTAAAGGCCTTTTGTATGATCCCCCACACTTGCTTCGAATTCACCCCATCTTTATCATCCACATTTTCACCAAAATACCTCTTTTCGGCAATCATTCTCGTTATAATATTAAGCGATAACTCGTTCAAATTCGATTTCAAATCCACCTTTGTAAAAATGTGACTCGAATTTGATAATCTGTTTAAGAGTTGATTGATTTCGTCTCGACGAACTGATAAGAACACATTGAGCCGGGCGGTGGAGAATATTTCCGACGAGCCAAGGCGGCGGAGGTTCCGCCAGTGGTCGCCGTATGGGGACTGGGCGATGGTAGTGTAGTTGTAGCCCATGTATTTCCCCATGGCGAGACGGGGGCGGTTGGCCAAATTTATGTAGTTTTTGGTGAAGCATTCCTCGGCGGCGAAGGCGGAGGACACCACCACCACGAGGCGGGACCCGAATTGGAGAGAGAAGATTGGGCCGAGCTTGGTGGAGAGCGTGTGTAGGGTCCGGTGGAGTGGTGAGCCGTTGAGGAGGTGGAGGTGGAGGTGGCCTAGTAGTGGTAGTTTTAAGAGTGGACTCAGCGGTAAACGGCGGCGGGTTTTTGATTTTGAAAATAATCCGATGGATAGAATTAGGAGGAGAGAGAAAGATGCGTACAAAAGTACCCATTTTATTTAATTTAATAAGTAAATCAATATTAATCCTCTAAATTAAGGAATCCTAATTGCATACTAATTCCTTAAATTAAAGAATCCTAATTGCACTAATATTGTAAATAAATATAAAAGTGTATTAATTGTGGAAATATTTTATGAGTGAACTATTGTTGTAATTATTATTAAAAGTGTAATAGAATATGTAATTTTACCATTAAAGTTTGACATATTGTTTGCCTAGCCCAAACGGGCTGGACCATCACCGGGTCATTGACAGACCGGACCAAGACGACCCATCAATTGATGGGTTACAATATAAAGCCCAAAACCCGTTTTTTAACCCCATTGAATGATGTGTATTGTGGACTTGTTTGTTGCACAGTCAGGAAAGCCCAACAGTATGGCGAAGTAATACGAAAAGTAATTGCATCAAAATATGCAAATTACGAAAATATCCTACTTGTTTGACAAAACTGAGTTCATACGCGGCGATCGTACATACAACAGAACGTGACTAAGAAGGGAGATACTCATACGTGTTCTCAAAGAAAACTCATTCCGTCAAAACCACCCCCAGAACCGGAACCAAGATTACCGTAATAAACAAATTAAAGTAGAATTAAAAGATTTCTCCGGACAGAAAATTACCTGAACGTCAAACTCAACGAAATCAACGGGAAAATTCGCGGCGGTGTTGAAGGAGATTATTGAATTCTCCTTGACGGCCTTCATTCTCCGATCTGCCGAATTCAACATATTCATTCCGTTGCCTCTGTGCCCAATCACGGCGAATTTCGGAATCTTAAATCCACCACCAACAACACCTCCTGCAACAACAAATCCACAATATTATGATATCTAAATTAAAGAGGAGAGAGAAAATAATAAGACAAATTGTAATATGAATACATTACCTTTGGAAGAGTTTCGGGTGAAATAGAGAGGCAATGAGGCGTTTTGAGGGACATGATCCAGATTTGGGACGTCGGAAACATGAACGGTCTTCAGAGCCATTACGTACGGAATTAGGAGAGAGAAAGATGGAGGGATTGAAAGGGAATTTCAAGAATTGTTGTGAGGGAAGTGGGTTTAGGAAAGGGTATTTATGGTTATGGAGGGAGGAGCCAAAGGGGACGAACCGGACGGGACGGTACTGGATTCCCGCGTACAAACTAGAATATTCCTCGTTTTATGCTTTTTGATATTCTTTCTTTTTTTCATTCTCCTCCTCCTTCTCCTTCCTGTACTCCTTCATTCCCTTAATATAATACATTTTAGAATTATGCATAAATATTAAAAAATAATTATATAATATTAAATATAATATCAATCGTATATATTATTTTTATATTAAAAAAAATAATATTATTTATTGAATAAAAAATAATAAATAATTAAAATTATATTTAATACTTAAAATAAATATTAAAAATTAAATAATTAATATTTACTTAAAAGTCACAAATTTTTTTTTAAACGTCTTATATTAAAAAGTACTTACTTAGTCCAACAAGTTTGATACCGGATACGTGACATATATTTATCATTTTTTCGTTGACATAAAATAGAATATTTTTACTACACTGTTATATTAATTGAAATCTAAAAAATAGAATATTTTTACTACTCTGTTAAAATTAAATGAATATTCTTAATTTAAAATGTGGGTGATATTAGAATAGATAAAGCAATTAATGTATTTAAGAATAAATAAAAAATAGTCTCTAATAATATTAATTAATATAAATATATTTTCTCATTTATTATTTGTATAAACATGTACTTGTAGTGGGCCTAAATTATTGAAGGATAAGGTTAAGGTTAATGTGTACTTATAATGCTAGCTAGCTAGCTATCTTCTTTAAATAAAATAATTTGTCTCAATTGAAAATAGATTAGGCTTTTAATTTATTGAAGAGATGATGTGTAGCCACGAGTATTTGAAGCTGTCCAATTCACGTAAAAAGTGGGTGATCCGGACCGTTCATTCCGTAAACTTTGGACTTTTTGTCGGCTCAAACGGTGATGCCTGTCTGGCACCATGTACTATTTGTTTCATTCAACGTCCAAAAGGAAATCGCATTAACAAGTTAATGCTTCAGACGTGGATCCACGGCATATATATATATACAACAAGGATCAGGTTCAGGTTCGGGTCCGGACCTGATTAAAAACGGATCAATTTTTTTTTTTAAATAATTAAAAAAATATATTAAATATTTTATGGAATTGAAATTTTTTCATAATACAATATTTTGGGCATGATTTGGATACCTATACCAAAAAATATATGTATAGTCTGCACAAACTGTACATACATATTTTGTTATATATATCCAAATCACACCCAAAACACTATATTATGTAGAATACATTATATATATATATATATATATATATATATATATATCTAATAAAATACAAATAATTTTAAATTTCTCGCTCACTTAATAAATCATCTGAGCCGTTCAAAGTTTGAGATAAATCCCACCGTCAATACAGTGTCGGAGGCACGGGACCCAACTAGTATATATATATATATATGAAAATGATCCATGAAAAACGTTAATTCTGGGCACTGTTTCAACTAACTGTTATCTAGCCATCCAATAGAAGATCTAAAGGGTTGGGATACTTTCTCTAGCGGCCAACCAAATTCTTTTTATATTGCTTCATTACTCCTCTGGCGGTTAGTCAAAATGATCAGTATTTTGACCGTTAGAAGAAAAGTAATGTGACTAACATAAAATAATTTGACTTAATTAATGATTATACTTATACATACTATTTATTATAATCAGTAAAATAAAATAATAAAAAATTATAAGAATAATCAGTAATTATTTTTATACAACCAATACTATATATTTTTTGAGTAACTAGAAAAATAAATTGAAAATATTCAATTCCAATGTCTGTGTAAAAAGACTCTATTTTAAAAGTATTTAATTTAATAATAATTAGTATCCTTTATCACTCTAAGACTAAAAAAAATACTAAACTTTTGGGCTATCAATATATACTAAAATTAAATAATGTGACAGAAATACTAAAAGACTATCAATATATACTTTTGGGCTATCAATATATACTAAAATAATAAAAGACTAAAATACTAAAATTAAATAATGAGACAGAAGAGTCGGACTCAATATACAGTACAAGCCGATGACTAAGCAAAAAATAAGTAAAATTAAATAACTAAATCGGAACGAATTTTTTTAATCGAAATATTTCGATTATTTAATTATATCCGTTTTATTATTCAATTTTCAAGTTTGAGTTTGATTATTGAAATTTGGTATTTTGGTTAACCATAAAACCAAATTCCTGGTATGCGTGCATGGACTCATCATATCTAGTTAATTGAACTAGAAGTTATGTTTATGTATATTTGTTATAGGTGCATAGTTTATTGGACACATTACAATTACAATAAAATCTTATAATTAAATATTATAAAATTATACATAGTGTGTGGATGTTTAGATACATTTTTATCCATATTTAGATACATTCCTATCCCTCTTTATTGTAATGAACTTTAAGCTTTGTAACTCTTTATAACTCACATATCCTTTAAGGTTTGAAACTCATGACCTTTGAGTTTTGTAACCTCTTAGTATTGATATCTTTGTACCATAAATAGTAGCATGGTTAAGAGGATGGGAAGAGACATATACAATTACAATATATGAAATGAGAATGCTTTTCTCCCTTAATCATCATCTTTGTTTTTTTGACTTTAGTATATTTTATAACACGTTATATATCAGCACGATTGCTTCTCAATTTCGTCTTGAAGATATTTAATTTGAAGAAGATATAACTCTCTTTATATATATATATATATATATATATATATATATATATATATATATATTTTTTTAGGTTTATGTTTAACGATAATTGTGTGAAATGGATGAAACATTTGTGGCTTGTTGGTATTTGTAATGATAACTGAGTTGTGGAATTTTGTTGTTTGATGGGAAAAAAATAATTGAGAACATCTTGCATTGTAGCTTTACTATAAGTGCAGTGTTTTTTTTTTGTAATTGCATTCATATGGTATTATATATATATATATATATATATTATAATATATGTCTTGAAGCACAAATTATTCTTACAGTGTCTCTCTCTATATATAATATATATTTTGTTATTACTACTGAATGCAAAAGAGGGTAAGGAGAGACTATTGATACATAATTCATTTGTTCTCCAGTATCTATTTTCAATACAATTTTAAGTTTGACATTTTATATATGTATTAACAAATTAGTTAGAATTTTTATGTTATTTTAAACATATTTGTTAGCTTTCCAAGAAATTTACTATAAGTTCTATTCTTTAAGTTTTCTATTGCACTTTTATTTAGAAAGTGTCCTATAGAGGTTGTTGTGGGTTTTTTTTTTGTGTTTAAAATTTTGTCCCCATACATAACACTTGCTATGAGTGTTTAACACGCGTATCTCATTCATACTGAAAAATAAATACTTTATTTGATAATTATTATTTGGAATTTGCTAAAAGGAATAACTGATAGTGATAGTTGTCATTAGTACTTGGTGAAATTACCCTTAATCCCGCTTAAAAAAAATAAAATAAGTTGTACCCATTTTCTCTCCCATCCCCAAGTTCAACGAGAAATATGGGAGTTGTTCTGTTGGTGCATAATATTAAAGCAGTACCAAGTTTAACAAAAAATTTTTGTTGGGAGTACTTCTGCTTTAATATTCGCATTAGATGATTCAGAGCCTTGATGTTGTCTTTTTCTAGAATATGAGTACAGGCATTTAAAAACCAAACTTTGACTTCATTGATCTCCTGTGACATTGTCTTCCATTTTCTTCTTTGTTCTTAACGAGCTGAATATTGAGATACAGGACACATTTTGTAGACAGTTAAAACTTACGAGTGTAATTTCTTTTAAATACTTGGACTATTTATTTAGTGAGATAAATTGAGGGTAAAATTACTGCATTTCAATTACTGCACTAATGATATCATTATTATTATTATATAATGGTAATTGAATATATAAGGACTATTTATTTAGTTTTAATGAAAAATTTTAGTTTCGTATTTTACTGCATTTTCATAGAATGCTTAATTATAATTAAATATGAACATATATAATTATTTAATTTGAAGGGGAATATGTTTAGTTATTTAATATTCAAAATTTATAAATTTGAATTTGTTGCCCTTGATTTATATCGAGCAAGAATTATTTGTAATAGAATCTTGATGTTGAGATTCATATAAAGGCAAAGAACCTTGGAGATACAATTATAGTTGACAATCATGCATCCCTGCAGGATCATGTAAAATTAATAATTTTTATTCGCTATCATCTCCATGAAAAATTAAAAGTTGAGTGCATTACAGTAAAAGACTCACTTGTCATATGAAATGATTTAAAGGAAAGATTTTAAAAGTGTTGAGGGAAAAACACTGATGAAGACATGTTAGAGAAAATATTTATTATATTTTCATCCCTCGAATATGCTCCTGTAGTAGCATTATTGTGAGTGTAAGTTCATAATATATTCCCTGAAGCGATAAAGGAAATTATATTCCTAGAAGTGATATCGATTCTTACAGTGGCGATTACAAAATAATGAGTTTTTCTTTGAAAAACCAACAATCTCGCCGATCGATTCTATTACATTCCCTGAAGTGAATGGAACCTTATTTGATAATCATAGAGGAAATTATGGTTGTAGCTGTGGTAGTGGACTTGAAAAGAGAAATCAATATATAAAAGGGAATGTACCCGTCATACTCCTAAACATTCGGTAGATTTGTACCAAGACTCCATAAAAGAAAATGAAATGGAATTGAAATAAACTTTATTGATCATAATGATCCTGAAGATTCCATGAATTATTTTGACTTTTCAAATGGAGTGAATATAACTAATTTTGATATCTATGATTTCCTTGATGATATGTTGATAAATGTTCATACTAATTAATTATTTTTATTTCATTATATTATACATTATAATAAGTATTTTTATTATATGTATTATTTATACTTCAAGTAATAAAGTTAAATTTATGTTTTGCATATATGAAGTTGTATGGGCCAGAAGCTCATCAAACTTAATTAAAGTATCTGGAAGAGCAATTATAATGTTGTTAAAGAGCACAAAACTTTGTATTGATGATTCTTTATATTCTTCTGAGGCAAGCAGAAATTTGCTCAGCTTTAAGGATATACATTATAATAGTTATTATATTGAAATCAATAACGAAGGCAGTGAAGAATTTCTTTATATTACTTCAATGGTATCGGGCCAGAAGCTCATATTAGAAAAATTGTATATTTTCTCTTCTGGGCTATATTATACTAAAATGAGAACAGTTTAAACAAATGTTGTAATATACCAGAAGTGCAATACACCAGAAGTGTTTGGATCCAAATGTTTTTATGATTTGGCATGATCATCTAGGATCAATAATGATGCATTGAATTATTGAAAACTCACATGAACATCCTTTAAAGAACCAGAAGATTCATTTACCTATTGATTATATCAAAATAAATTAATTACCAAATTATCACATTTAATTATTGTTATTTGGTGTTCATCATCTAAGAAAGAATTCAGAGTGATATTTTTAAGGTATATTTTGAGGATTGTTATTTTAATAGTCTTCCCACCATTAGGGGGAGAAAAGTTGTTGCCTGAAGCACGACGGGAGATCATTGCCTGAAGCACGATGAGAGATTAATTGGAATGTTTCAACGTTATTTAATCTTGATCCTTATACAAATCAATATGAACTAGAAGTTCAAAGGATTATTCATTTGCAATGAACTGTAAATCAATTACCAGAAGTATTCACCGATAATAAGAAAATAGTGATATCTCACATTCTAGCTGCTAATATTCTAACAGGGATTGAAATCCCTGTAGGACAATCAATTAATGCAACAGCAAATTGAATCAAAGTCACACCTGAAACATGAAAGAATGATCGGTGTTAAAGATAGAATTTTCCAGAAGAAGAAAGTACAAGAAAAATAAGTTGCAGCCTATAAAGAGGCTATACCCATGAAACAAGCTACAAAATTTATCAATCTATCCAAAACTTATGAACAAATATCTCATGTAAATAAAACTCTTGAAGAGTTATCCCTTGAAGAGGATGAGTTATCCCCTGAAGAGGTCAGGTACCTGAAAATAACGAGATCTCGATATATTATGTATATGCAGGAGATAGATATATTGGATAGAAATAAAATTGTTGTCAACAACATATTTTTATATAATGTTGTTCTTGATATTACCAGAAGTAATGATCATGAATATAAACCACAAATTGTTGATGAATGTTCAACGTAAAAATGTTTGGCCAATGTTGTGACGCCCCCAAAATAGGTATACATCACCTATTCTGAGTCGCCAAATATATGGTACAGATTACAAATACAACTTAATTATACAACTATTGTGTAAAGTATGACAAAACATAAGTTGTGAGTTTTAATACAAATATTGTCGTCTAGACAATATACAAACTCAAATTCAATATTATTACATTTATTTTCCACTATTTCACTAAATAGTGAGGACTACTAATCTATCATATCCGTCCGTCAATCCCGCTTCCCACTAGTCTCTCTACGTTTTCATTTCACAGAAGAGAACAATAAAAGTAAAAAGGGTGAGCTCAAATAACCCAAGTAGGAAATATTATGACTAAGATAATGCGAGAATATATTATCGTTAGCCTTCAACAATGTTAAACCGATACAATATAACAACCATCAAGTTTAATCTGCGAAAAAACAATGCAATCTATTAAAAGAGTCAGTAGAGAATAAAATCTACTATCTTTTATGATTTAAAGGTTTTCATCACTTTTATCATTGGGACTCGACAATAAATAATCCACAACATCGAATCACCCCTGCACTACGACCAAGGATATTCTTTAGTATCACGACCACAATTATCCATGCACTACGGGCCAAGAATATTTGTGTATTCAATAATCGTCATGATCATGCCAACAACTGTCCATCAATGCTCTACGGGCCAATGAAGACTTTTTCCACATCATTTGTAACATTATGGTCATGATTACACCGAATAATCTCTGGTCATAATCATACTAAGTCCATCTATGCACTATAGGCCACAGATGACTTTCAACAAAATATAAACATAAGGATGATGACAATGATATAAGAATTCAATAAAACAAGTTCAAGAATTAATTTATCCAGGAACTAATAACGTCCAAATTGTCAACATGATACTTCTTTGTAGAGTAAAATTCAAGAATGGTCAAGAATATTTCTATGAAAAGATCTTCGGATGAAGCGCAAATATCGAGGATATTCCACTAATTTCATGGAGTATAGAAGTCAAAACATTAACCAACCGAGTATAATAAGGAATGGAATAACAAAAGAAATCGCCGAGGCATGCGATAATTATCGCGAGCGAGTTATTCCAATGTAATAATAAATAACGGAATCAGTCCGACGTAAAAGCATGCAGACGGGATATTCCAATGCGAATAATAAAAAGGCGGAATCGGTCCGGCGTAAAAGCATGTGACGAGATATTCCAACAGAATAATAATAACGGAATCGGTCCGTAGAACGCATGTGAGATAGGATATTCAACGAATAATAAAGATGGAATCGGTCCGGCAGTAAAACGCATGCATGATATTCAATGCAATAATAAAAAGACAAAACCAGTCCCAAGAGAACGCATACATACATGATGTTCCAACGAATGATAAATAATGGAACAACGTAAGAATTTCACCAAGTATAGGATAGCCAGCATTATATCTGAGTTATTCAATGAGAATAATAAGGAATGGAATAACGAAGTTCTCTTTATAGATAAGAAAGAAATAATACTCCCTACCTTTAGAAAAAGCTGGATCTTTGGAATAAGGAGGTAGCAAAACTTCTTCTTCTTTTTCTATAATTTCTCTCTATAATAATCGCTCTAAAGCTTTTGTGAATTGGTGAGAAATGAAGGAAGAATGAGCTTTCTATTATAGAAAAATATAGTTTCGATAATTGCGTTTTGGGACTCGAAAAATTTCAATCTGATACCTCCAACTTTTCCTTTATTTTTAATTTAGTCATGGAAGTATTATCAAACTTGCACCACCTCTCCTAATAGTAAATAATGTGATTCAATAGTAAATTATGTGAATCAATAGTTCTAGACATGTGAAAATACTGAATTACAGATATAGTACTCCATCTACATACCTCCATTTTTAACTTAGTCATTGCAAGTATTATCAATCTTGCTCCAACTCCCCTAATAGCAACAAGAATGTGAAACAATGGTATACACATGTGAACAAATAGTTATAATCATGTGAAATAATAGCAATCAATTGCTCATTTATCCTAGGTTAAATACCCGTTGGTCAATATAACCTCCAGACATCAATTATTATCGAAAAAATTGTCGATTTTCACTAACACAAATAATTCCAACACAATGAAACCATTTTTATCAAAATATAAATTTTGAAATTTCAAAGTTTGACTTTCCAAAAAAAAGTCAACTGTGTTGACTTTTGACCAAATAGTGAATTAGGAAAATTTTGTGTTTATAGACTATTTTTACTAATTTCATCGTTCCGGACTCAAATATTACGTCCGCGTCTCCAAATTCAACTCCGAACACAACTTCAATTTTAATAACATTCATCATTAATATTATAACTCACAATATTTATCAACCAGTGTCGTTCCTGGAAAGATGGGGCTTTTCGATAAGGATTTCTCCCTATCATAGCCGCAATTAGATGACCAAACCTCTCCTCGATGAACTTCTGACATTGTAATTATTACAATTTAATAATATGAATAACTTTGTCGTCTCAATTATTGATTTAATAAAATAACATATTATGCGGATGATCTTACGACAATAATCGAATCAATAATATGAAAGATATGATCGCAATTCTATCGTAGCAATAATTGAGTATAACTGAGTGACTTCTCACGTAAGCATCAATAATCAATATCGTGTATTCTCTATGCAAACACGCCATTCATCGTATTTTTTACTACCGGGTAGTTCATGAGTTAACGGTAAAACTTCCGTCGTTATTTTCATAAAGTATTTTTGTCGCTTTTCTCAATCCGACAATAATTCCGTTATGGGGTCCACCAATGATTGTGTCGTTGTATTTAATATTCCTGTTAAAATGAATATTCCCCACCAATCGAATATTATATAACCACTGCGTTAACGCAAAATTTGTAAATATTACCCATAACTATAACATTATATCAAATCCACACCATAATATTCAAAAATATATTTCGAAAAAATTTAATCTTTATTCAAAAAGTTGGGGTCTTACAAATGTGGAAAGAGGTGATTCAAGTAGAACTAAATTCACAAAGTAAACATGAAGTTTTTGGACTTGTAGTCTGAACACCTAAAGGTGTGATGCCTGATGAATACAAATGAGTATTTGTACGAAATAAGAAAAATAAAATTATATGGTACAAAGCACAACTTGTAGCACAAGGTTTCTTCGCAGAGACATGGCATTAATTATGAAGAAACATATTGTAAAACCCCAACTTTTTGAATAAAGATGAATTTTCTATAAATATTATTTTTATATATTATGAAGTGAAATTGATATAATGTTATAGTTGTGGGTAATATTTATAAATTTTGCAAAGTACGCAAGTTGTTATATAATATTCGATTGGTTCGGGAATATTCGTATAACCAAGACAATCATTGGTGGACCCCATAACTTGGAATTATTGGGATTAAGAAAACGACAAAAATACTTTATAAAAATAATTCATGAAAGTTTTACCGCTAATCTTTGTTGAACTACTCGATAGTAAAAAAAAGAATAATCTGGCGTGGTTGCATAGTAGCACACGATATTAATTATTAATGCTTACGTGAGAAGTCACTCAATTTTGCTTATTTTATGAACTCCCATTTACCTATTTTTCAAAATAATCGGTAGAAATTTTTCTGTATATATAAGTGTTATATATATATATATATTAATTATATGGAGGGGCCCACGTTTGATAATGATGGGTGGGTGGAAGATTTTGGTGTTCACGGATGGGATTAGTATATATATATATATACAATTATGCAAGACTTTTTTTGTCAGATAGAAAAGTTGGTCACATGTGGTGGTGGCTTTTAGTTTTTAATATATATATATATATATATATATATATATATATATTATAATAAATTTTATTTTTTTATTAAAAATAGAATATATTATATTTTATTGTAAACCAATCCCCGAACCATCCGTTTAAAAGTAAATCGATCTGCACTGCTTCGAATTAGTTTCTTATCACAATCCATTCTTCATAAATAGAAGCTTATTCCTTCATTATTTTCTTACGAATTCACCGAAACTCTAGAGATAAACCTGTAGAGAGAAAGAAGAAAAGTATTCTCGCTTCTTAACTACTCTTTATATCCGGTTTCTTTTTACGATAAGGGATATTATTCTTTTGTATTCATGAAGAGAACTTACATTATTCCATTTCTTATTATTACGCTGGAATAACTCAGATACGCTGGCTACCCTATACTTGGTGACATTCTTCTATTATTCCATCTTTACTATTACATTGGAATATCATGTCCATGCATTTTACGCTTCTGGACTTGATTTCGCCTTTTTATTATTCTGTTGGAATATCTTGTCTGCATGCGTTTTACGGGGACTGGGTTCCGCTTTTTATTATTATTCTGTTGTAATAATATCTTGTCTGCATGCGTTTCTGGCCTAACTGATTCCGTCTCTTATTAGTATTCCGTTGGAATAACTCGCCTACATCTTATCACCGCATGCATGGTGATTTCATTGTTATTCCATTCTTTATTATTCATTTGGAACATCCATCGGTCGGTAATTTCACTTTGACTTCGGTTCCGTTATTTAGTATTCGTTGGAATAACTCGTCTACATCTGAGTACCGCATGCATGGTGATTTCTTTTGTTATTTCATTCTTTATTATACTCGGTTGGTTAAAGTTTTGACTTATACTCCATGAAATTAGTGGAATATACTTGATAATTGCGCTTTTATCCAAAGATCTTTTCATGAAAATATTCTTTTGAGCATTCTTGAATTTTACTCTACAAAGCAATGATCATGTTGATAATTTGGGCGTATTAGTTCTGAATAAATTAATTCTTGAACTTGTTTTTATTGAATTCTTATATCATTGTCATCATCCTCATGTTTATATTTTTTTGAAAGTCATCTGTGGCTCAGTAGGCATGTAGATGGACTTGGTATGATTATGACCGAGATTATTCGGTGTAATCATGAATCGTAATGTTATAAATGATGTGGTAAAAGTCCTCATTGGCCCGTAGTGCATTGATGGACGATTGTTGGCATGATCATGACCATTAATGAATACACAAATATTCTTGGCCGTAGTGCGTGGATAATTGTGGTCGTGATACTAAAGAATATCCTTGTCGTAGTGGCGGGGTGATTCGATGATGTGGATTATTTATTAAGCTTAGTCCCAGCGATAAAAGTGATGGAAAAACCTTTTAAATCCTAAAAGATAGTAGATTTTATTCTCTACTTGACTGTTTTAATGGATTGCTTGTTCCGCTGCAGTTAAACTTGATGTTTGTTATATTGTATCAGTTTAACAGTGTTTAAGGCTAATGATAATTTATTCTGCATTATCTTAGTCATAATATTTCTTACTGGGCTAGTTGAGCTCACCCTTTCTTTCACTGTTCTCTTCAGGAAATGAGAATATAGCTGGGACGAGTCGGGAAATGGAGTGATGGTCCTAGATGGTGCATTAGTAGTCCTCACTATTCTGTGAAATAGTGTGATAATAATTGTAATGAAGACTCCTTTTAAGTTTGTATACTCTCTAGTAGACAATATTTGTATTCCAACTCACAGTTTATGTTTTGTCATATTGTACACGACAGTTGTATTATTAAATTGTATTTGAATTCTGTACCATGTATTTGACGACTCAAGATGGGTGATGTATACTTAATTTTGGGGGCATCACAATTTGGTATCGTAGCTTAGGATATGATCCCCAGCTAAGATGTGAGACTGTAACTCAGGAGGGAGAGCGGAAATTCCTTCGCTAATATAACCTACTTAAATTTATTTTGTATTTAAATTAGTTAGTCAGAGTTTAGAGATAATATGTTACATGTCAACTAACCCTTGTTTTATGGCAGTATCTGAAAATGACATCCGAAAATGTTGAGAATAGTAATGGAGCACAAGAGACCGTTGAGTCTCCACATATCAATAATCAGGATAATGTGCATCAGGAAGGCGACAATCCTCATGCAAACAACAACTAGGAGGGGAGAGACGGGGATCATATCCCTAAGCTCTGATACTAACTGAGGCGTAACGTGACATCCATGGAGGGAATTGATGCCTTATGCCACATACATAAGTTCATAAGTTCAATATTTCTTCTATTTACAGAACGCACCAAACATGCACTTTGCAGTAAATACAATATCATGCCAAGTTAATTTTCGAACAATATATGTATATACAAATTAATACAAAACCTTTTTTTTACACGTGGAAAATAATAATAATATTTGGTTAAATTAATTTTGTTTAACCAAATAATCTATATATATATATATATATATTTGTAGTGAATATGTATAAGTAGTATAGAAAAATATATACTTATATGAATTTTAAAATATAAATAACTAAATATTTTTTATTCAATTTATACTATTAAAATTGTGAAGTTACATATTAATGAAATTGAAAGTTGTTAGAATTAATTTTGGGTTTTATTACCTAATAAAAAAGGGGAAAAGAAGAGAAATAATTAAATATGGTATGAGAGAAAGTGAATGAAATGAAAAATAAAAGTTCAACGAACAATTCATTAATACAAGTTCAATGAATAATAATTTATTAATTTAATTTGAATTAACTTATTTGAGTTAACTCGACCAACCAAATTCATATAATTTAATTAACGAGTATATAACTTTTTGATTTATTATATACTAGTATAAAATACTCCAATATATTTCATCAAAAGATGAATGTCCACTATATATTAAAGTTTCTAAATATTAATAAAACTTGGCTTTCACATAATGAAGATGAATGTTCACCACTAAAATTTATAAGTATAAATTATGTATAAATTTATAATGAAGATGAATGTCCATTACTAAAATTTATAAGTATATAAAACCTGGCTTTCAAACTTAATTTATTTTCGGTTTAAGAAAAAAAATATAAAACTCAAACTTTGATATCAAAATATCAAATTTGGTGTACTCTAATATTTTTAAGTTTGATAATTTTTTTCTTCTTATTATTATGTTGAAATATTGAAATACACTAAATATATTACTCATTTGTTTCCATCCTCAACGTAATAGTCAATATTTTGGCTTTTAAAACTAGTTCCAAATCGAGTAGGTGCGGCCAGACCCAGACTAAAATTAATTTCAACTCTCAATTAATTGAATGAATGACTACATATCTGTTGGGGGGAATAGTGCCCGTAGCTAACGTTGATTGTGGAATATGACTCTATATATATATATATATATATATATATATATATATATATATATATATATACTGTATTCTTACCGAGTCATAAAAATTTATGCAAAATAGATATACTGTATTCTTACCGAGTCATAAAAATTTATGCAAAATAGTTACCAAATACAGTAAAAAAGAATTTATGAAAAAGCTTTCAATATTTTTAAAGTGGTAAGCTGTAACCACGGGTCTGAGAATCGGGTAGCCCCATTACAAATCAGTTTTGGGCTTTTATAGATAATGCTTCATTGAAGCCCATTATCCGAACTCATTTTTAGTCTAGATATCTCTCATTTTTGGGTTTTTGGTTTGGTCGTTTGGGCAATCCATATTTCTCGAATTCAAATCTGTTTTTTTATTTATATATTTTTGTCTCATTAGTCTCACTGACACATCATGTATTGTTGCTAACGTATTTTTTATTCATTTATAATATTAATTGTAAATAAGTTTAATAATATGTGCAAACTTAACCGAGTTATAAAATTTAGACTGTTGAGTTAATTTAGAACGAACTAAAATCATTCGGTATTTATCTTCTTATATATTGATATAGATAGATAGATAAATAAATAAATAAAGATTAGTTGGAAAAATTTCATGGGGTGGGGTGGGGTGGGGTGGGGTGGGGGAGGGCACTAAATGAGGCAGAAATTGGGACATCTGAATCGTACTTATATTTCTCTTAATTTAGATTTAACCTCTAAGACAAACAAACATGAATTACTTATTATACTAAAATAAATTAATAAAAGTTAATTATTTAAAAACCTTAGAAAGCATATTTATAGCCTAAAACATTCATCAACAAGTAGGAGAAAGGAAAATAAAATAACAAGAATTTTAAAAAATTACTAAGACCAAAAGTTTGACCGAGGATAAGATAATTTAAAAAGATATTCTGGGCTTAAAATGGAATACATCATTGGCGGCAACAAATCTTGTACGGATTGTCACTATTTTTGATTTGACATATTTTAGACATATAATTCTTCCTAGAATTTGCAAATGTATTTACAACTACAAAAAACGGATAAAATTAAATAATCGAATTGTATTTTTTAAATTGAAATATTTCGATTATAATTGTTTTATATTTTGGTTTCGGATATAAAAATTAGACCGATTAACTGAAATATAGACTTAAAAAAAATAATATACAATTTTTAATTATAATTTGATAGAGTTTGTCATATGGATTATGTATTGTTAATTAAGAATTATTAAACTAGTTTATGAATTATTATGGTTGTGGATTGTGATTAACTATTGTTGGGTGTGAAATTTGAAATGAAGTTTTTTATTTTGAAAAATTAAGTTCATATTTGGGTTATTAACTGAATAATCAAATAGTATAATTCTGTTATTTGAGTTTTGCAATTAATACATATTTCGAATACTTATTTAGATAATAAAATTATATAAAATTCGATATTGTACCACTAAGTAAATATATCAACCTGAAATCCTTAACACTCTGTTTTTGAGTTTTGAACAGAATTTTTGTGTTGTTTTTGAGTTTTTAATATAAAAAAATAAAAAGTTTAAAATTGATCATGAGTTGTAATTTATTATTTATTATATTAAAAGTTGAGGATAATATGAGAATTATAAAAATATTACTTATTCTATTTTTTTCATGTCCAAATCAGGCCAATTTTGGACTGAAAACTTTGGCAGGAAAAGTGACAAGTTTTCTATCAATTTCTTTTATTTTCTCTTTATTAAAAAACTTAAAAATATAAGAATTAAAAAGAAAACTTAAATTTTTCGTTTATTTATTTTTTTTTTCTGTCAATTTTAAAACTGAGAAATAGAGCGTAAGTTTCTGCTCATTCACTGTGATGACTTGATTTCATTCACGTATTGTTACAATATATGGACAATAATGTTTGTTTGGCCACTTGATTTAATGTTTTACTTTTACCTTATGGGTGTTGGGGTTCAGTTACGTAACTAAGTATTAATAATATGATTATTACCGTACTAACCCTTCACATAGCGGTTATTTGACCTTTGAATATTAGGACCATTTGTTAGTAGCTTCAGAGGTCATTAATGGAGGATGAAGTCTCAAAAATCAAAGCCAATATTGAGGATATAGATTTGGCCCCTCTCTATATATATTAACAGGGCAAAGGGTCAAAAATATCCCTGATTTTTATCTCGATATCCTACTTGCATTTTAAACTAATTTTTTTTTTCAAAAGTACTCTTAACGTTATATTTTTTGGGTCGCTCGTGCTCCTGCCGTTAACAGAAGACAAACGGAGTTAAAATGTGATGACGTGGCAGACTTAAATATAAAATATATTCTAAATAAAACAATATAAATCACTTAATCAAAACAAAAAATACTAAAATTCAAAATAAAAAAAGCATAACATATTTACATCATTTAATCAAAATAATAAAATTCATATTATTTTTTTAACTAATCAAAACAACTAATTAAATAAAATATGTAAAATAAAAAGATTCCATAAAAAAAACAGAAAAAGGTAAGTACTATAATTTTCCCACCCAATTACAGAATTACTGTTTCCATAATAAAAATTTTTTTACTTCCTGCTAAATCCAATTCCTATTTAACTTATTAAATCAACTAAAATGCATTCAATTGATAAAACTATATAATTTTAATGAGAAACAAAATAAAATTTTCAAATCTGCTTATGTGCATACACATGTATTAATTTATTATTATTATTATTATTTTGCATTTTTACGGTAATCCAAGAGAAAGGAGAGGACGAATACTAAAAATAAATTATAAAAAAAACCTTCGTTCTTCTTAAAGAAAATTAATAAAAATAATTAAAATTAAATAAAAATAATATTCTTTTTATAGAACGGAAGGCGTAATGTACAATTATTCAAATATAAACACAATTCTAACACAATACACATAAACAAAAAAAAACATAATAAAAAGTTTTATGAATTTATGAAAAACATAATGAAAATCATTTTTAATTAGTATCTTAGTATTTTTTTAATTAGTATTTGATGTAAATATGTTATGTTTTGAATTTTAGTATTTTGATTAAATGATGTAAATATGTTATACAACTTATTTTATTTAATTAGTTATTTTGATTAGTTAACAAAATAATTTGAATTTTATTATTTTGATTAAATGATGTAAATATGTTATGTTTTTTTTATTTTAGTATTTTTTGTTTTGATTAAATGATATATATATTATTTTATTTAGAATATATTTTATATTTAAGCCTGCCACGTCATCACATTTTAACCCCGTTTGTCTTCTCGTTAATCTAACGAAGAAGCATGTCATCCAAAAAATATAACGTTAAGGGTACTTTTAAAAAAAAAAATTAGTTTAAAATGCAAGTGGAACATAGAAATAAATATCATAGACATTTTTGACCCTTTGCCCTATATTCACAAGTATACGGAATAAATTCAAATAAAAAAAATGTATTGGGGGATGGACGATAAGTGGGAGCATTAATGTATGAAGACAGATGCAGTTAATGAAGGGTTTGGGGGCCGTCCGGTCCTCTTAATGACGGTAACGACCGGTGCCTTTAGTTTTTTATTTTTTTTTTAACCACAATTACAAGGATAATAAATAAAAAATAATAAAACAAATTTGAACAAAAAATTGTAAAAAAAAGTATATTTTTTATTGAAAAAATACAATAAAAACACTGTAAATAGTTTACAGTATTTTTTCAATAAAAAATATATTTTTTTTTATAATTTTTTGTTCAAACTTGTTCTATTATTTTTTATTTATTATTCTTGTATTTGTGGTTAAAAAAAAAAAAAAAAAAAAAGGCACCGGTCTTTCCGGTCATTAAGAGGACCGCCCCCCCCCCAATTCGTTAATGAATTGGGGAATCTGACAGACAGGTAAACTTATTAAATGGCCTTCCTTGCTTGCGTTTATAGCTGCGCTGCAATTTCTTCTGTCTCGTCTGGTTCGGTTCTTCCTCAGTCTCCACACTGAGACTAGACTGCCCTTTCATTTCTCTCTCCTCACTTATCTCTCTGCAAAATCAACCCACTCCCCCCGGATCTCCATTAATGCCTTTCTCTGTCTCAATCTCTTACGTTTGCATGCAGGGACTTATTTGTCATATGTGAATTGAAAAGGGGGTTTTGTTAACGTTGCTGAAATTATAGGCACGGGATAAAATAATAAGTGCCTACAGGAACATGAAGACTGTTTTAGCAACAAAAAAAAAATACGAAGACATCCAAATTAGATCAAGTTTCACAGCGATTGTGTTTCCTTTTATTTCCGTGTCCATAATCCCTCAGCCCTATTAATAATTAATATTATCAATTCATCACCATTGAGAAAAGAAACATATTTATGTAAAGTAGTTGTCTTTTTAATATAATCCACCGGTCCGTACAGACCAACAATCCCATGAAACAAAGTCATCGTTTTTCCACAACAGTGTAGCAAAAACACTAGTTTATGGAAAATATTGGAGTTAAGAACTTAAAAATACTACAAAACATGCTAATAAAACCACTCATATTGGGTGCTTTTCTCTTTCCTCATCAAAAATGTAACTTGTTATTGAGCATGCATAGAGATGATTTCATTGGAGTTGAATTTTGAACTATTCCCTGCTGTTGAAACCTCTACCTGCTGCTCCATTTTGTACCGAGGACATTGAATTACCAGCTGTAGCAACTTCTTTTAATAAAGGAGGATTTGATGGTCTCATTGATGCTGCTGGTGCTGCATAGACAGGGATCACTGACCTTATTTGAACTGCTGGTGCAATCCTTTGTGGGTAGTAGTACCCTGACCCTCCATTATTATGCATTATCATACTCCTACCCATTTGTGATTGAGTTGTAGCTCCAAGAACCCTTTTTCCCATATGGGTTTGTTCACTTTGGGTTCTGTGATCAGGCTGTACTAAAGATTTGAGCTTTCCAGTATTGGACAGAGAAAAAGACCTGCCATACATGGGTGGGTTTTCCCCATGAAATAAGCTTGAGGTTGAATTGTTGGGACCCTTACCCTCTGTTTCTATGGGCGGCTTGATGGGCTCTGATTTCCCATTAAGCCATTCATTCTCATCCAGTGGATATGGATAAAGAGATTTAGAGGATTTTTGTGGTAAGATAATTGAAGTTGTTCTAGGTGGGAGAGGTGGGAGTAAAGATACAAAGCTGCTTTTATTTGGTGTTAAACTTTCTAATGGAGCAGAATCCAGTAGTAGATCTAAAAGCTTCTTTTGTTGATATTGTAAAGAATTACTGGACCCTTCAGTGTCTGTGTGTGTTAGACTCCCTTGCATTCTTCTTCCTGCAGCTTGGTTCTGATTTCTTCTCCTAATTGTTCTACTTTCATCTTTTGGTCCAGAATTTGATAGAACCTTGGCCATATTTGTCTGATTAAGTTCTTCCCCTTTGCTTGTAATTTTACCCGTTTGAGACAATGACACCAAGTTTGGCACTGCATAGAGGAATTCACTAAGTTAGAGAAAATCCCATATTCATTTATTTCGAGGAAAGAGGCAATAAAAGTATTTTAAAAAAAAAACATGAGAACCATAAGTAGCTTACTTCTTTTCAATGAAGACCAGGCAGCTATTGCAGCATTTTTCTCAGCTTGCTTCTTTGTCTTTGCAAGTTCACCTTTGAAATTCATACCAGCTAGTTCCACATTACAAGTAAAAACAGGGGCATGGCCAGGACCTGATCTCACAGTGGTGTATACAGGGAGTTTCAGACCTGCTCTATGAGCAGTTTCTTGAAGGAGGTTCTTATATACTCCAGTTTCATCCTTTTAATTTGGTAATCAATAATAAAAAAACAATGGAAATTGAAATACTTGGAAAAAATTAAGAAACTATATGTAGAAGAAAATCGAAAGGAAATCAAGAAACTTACAAGAACTCTTGCGGTTAAAGATCTTGAAGGCCCCCTAGTGGAAAGAACATTTAGAGCAACTTCAGCAGCTGCATGCTCAGCCTGCCTTAGGGTGGTGCAGTAATTTGGGCTTTCAAATATCTCACCATTGAAATTCACTGAAGCTTTGAACCTTGGTGCATGATCAGGCCCTTCTCTTATGCAACCATAAGATGGAAGGTTAAAACAACTCCTCTGTGCTAGCTCCTGCAATTGATTCTTATACATATCTCTGCCATCAACAAAATAACCCAAATCAAAACAAACTATTTTCAATTATCAACTTCAAAAAAAAAGGGGGCGGCCAAGAATAGAAACTGATCGAAGAAATGAAGTGAAACTATACAAATAAAGGTACCCACCTACTTCACCAGATATTTTTTTAAAAAAAAATATAAGTAAATGAGTGAAAATTGTGTAAGAGTTTGGATTTGGACTTTATTAGTACTAGTATTTTTTTTCAATCCAAATAGTAATAATAATGATTTTATTTTTTGTCAATAAATGTTCCACATAATTCTCTTTCTTTTTTCCTATATTTTCAGTTTTTGCAGCTAAAAGATAAAATTGAATCCCGTTACAGTTGGTATGTTAGACTACACTTTCCCAATACCGCATGCTTTTATAGCAATTAGAAGCCAAAATGTACGCAGCCAAGCAAATTACATAAATCTCCCTAATATTTTAGAATATGACAATTAATTTTATCATTGACTCCACAGTCCGTCCGCACCTTTTGTTTACTGGGCCACACCCGGTTGACTTGTAGGTATTGAAATTATACCCTCAACAATAAATACCTTTGGAGGGTGTCATCAGACACTAGACAGGACCCAACTGCTCTAGTCTACTGACTCAAATTTAAATAACAGCCCTTTGCCTCGCTCACAAGTACTACTAGTTTACTCTTTTTTTTTTGTATTACAAACAATCATGTTTAGTTTTAATTTTACCTTCTGTTTTTAAGAAACTATGAATATTTACAAATTTATTATTTCAGAATTGTAATAGGACCCACATTCAAGCTAACATAAAATTCCCATATTATTCTGTCAACATGTACGTACCAAAAGAAAATATGATTAAGAAGATACTCCTAGTAAGAGAATGGTAAGAGGTAACACTAGAACAAAGAAAAGACGAAACAATTAATTACACAAATAATTCCACAAGTGCAAATACAAAATCAGGCAACTCCCAGAACACCACACACTTCCTAAACCACAATGGCGAAATCAACATTCAACACTTCCAAATGCATTAAGAATATTTGTAACTCGAATGACATGGATCATACTTCAAACAATCAGCTTCAGACCACCATATCTATTCACTCCTCATTCCCCCACAGACCCTATCTATCTATCTATCAAATCTATTACAACTTGGGCTCTGCTGGCTGGGAGGTCGTCAAGCTGCTACTACTGCTCCCACCCATTCGGTTTGGTTCTCCAACTCTAGATGCCAAAGCAAGAACCTCAGGTGACATTTCCCAGCTTCCACTTTTCCTTCCCCAACTGGATCGCCTTGGATGTATTCCAACACGATCCCCCTCCTCCACAGCAGTCCTTACTTCAGGTGACATTTCACCTAAACCACCATCCTTAATGTTCAGTCCATCAATGTAAGGAAGTTTCCCTTCACGATCTGCCCCAGCCCCGACCCCAACATCACCACCCCACACAGCTTTCCTACCCATTTCAATGTCCTCAACAGCCTTCCCCATGTTTGGACTAACGAAACCCCCACCAACAGATCGAGGAGGTAACCCAGGTTCCCTTGGTACCTCTGCCCTGAAATTATTCTTTGATGGAGGAATGCTGGTGTAAAATATTTCTGCAAAATTCTGCACCACTCCTTTGTTATAGGGGTTGGCCCGCCTATCATATCGATATCGGAAATTCTCATAAGTTGTCTACAAAACCAAAAACAGACCATAAAAAATGCATCATTTACCTCTCAAAAAAGGTTATACTATCCAAGTCCATGGATCAAATTTCAAGAATTGAGTGTTCTACATGCGTAAGATCAAACTCTCACCTGATTTGTACTAATGAGATATAAATGGAAGGCAGTAAGACCGCCTACAAACCACACTGCTATGAACGTGTAAACTATTAAACAAATGGATGCTGGAGTCTTGATCATTGCTTTCCATACTGTTGTGTCTTCTGAATCCATGATTCTCCTAATGTAGACCCAGCAGAAACTAAACACATATATACAAAGAAGAGTTGTCGAAGACACAAACATAAAGAAAAATCGATAATTCCGCTGCACCAGAATGTCAAAAGTTCAGATTAGTACTCTCGTGTTCAAGAGATACACAAGACACTAAAATCACATGATGGAGAATATGAAAAAGCATAAAATCAACCACCAAAATCATAGACTCAGAATCTATGCGCATTAGTTCTATCCCAAAAAAATATATTAAGACAGAAGTCAGAACTAGTGCTAGGCTAAACAAGAAAATTACATTCTACAACTAGAATAAAATTCCTGAATTAAAAGAAAATGGTAATGAAAAGAGTCACCCAGGACTAAGTTGAGTTGGTGTAATAAACTACACATTCAATTTTGAAAAGTGAACTGGGAAGCTAACGCTGACAATGCCGAGGGCTGAAAATGAAATGAGGGGGAAAAAAGGTTGGCCTCAGCTTGTTCAGTTCTCAGATTTCTTCGCAAATGAACCGAAGATTATACTGTATAATTTTAACTTCTTTATTAGAAAAAAGCTGAGCTTGAGCAAGATGAGACTCCGCTTGTGTAGACTATTCCTCAACTCCTACAAATTACACAGTTCTACTCATCTATTGGTTTTGTTTTTGCCCAACTGGCTATATAAAACAGGTTAAAACATGTCCTTTTGTTTATCAGGTAATAGATTTATACTCTAGGGGAAGAATCCTCTTAAACCTAATGTTAAGACAGAATTTTACACCCACAAAGAGATGCCTCAACATTGTAGTGCGTGAGATTAGCATCTCTTCACCTCCCAGTGACTTTACAATATGCACATGATAAGTTTACCATAAATTTTATTATGGAAAGGAATTATATGTGGATAGGGCTTCGAACTTAACTATTTTATTTATCTTAGCATTCCATATACTTCAAGTGGCCATCCCTAAGAAATATAAAAAGAAAAGCTCAAGCTAAGATGAAATCAAGCTTCAACCAAGATCCAAACAATAGTATATTCAAACAGGCACCGAGGAGGTGCCGCCCATGTACAATTGGAGTAAAAAAAACAGAATACCTGAGCTGCCAAGACGCAGATCGACTTATATTATAGTATGCAGCTATTCCTCTATTTTCCAGATAAATTCCAAGAAATTAGATACGTTCTTTATTATCGTGTACATCCAACAAGCCACCGCATAGAAACAAGTTAAACAACACCAATAAAAAAGACTGATTTTAAGAAAGCTAGCCTAAGCATACCACATTTTAGATTACAATATAACGTGTTTCCAATCTCGTTCCACAAACAAAACGATTCTTGTTTTAGGTACCACTGATCTCAGCCTTTCTTGAAAGTAAATTTAAGGGTTCAGAATGTCATCCTAATATGGTGATGCTAAAGAAAAGTTTGGTCTCAAAGATGATGATAATGGCCCATACACGGCTGTGCAAAAATGCAGCAACGGTCACAATATATAAAGCAAAGTAGAAATAAAAGATAAAACCTTGAAATTTAAAAGTGAGTATAAATGATATTATAGGCAAAAATAGACGCTCCTAGAATCAATCACTAGTTAAAAAGTTTAGAATAACAAATTGATCATGCTCGTTAGGTTGAGCTGAAACATCAATAAATCCAGTAACAGAGAACCAATATGGAATACTACCCTCTGCACTTTAGAAAACCCAATTGTTGATTAATAATGCAGAATCAGTTTAAGATTATAGTTCATCTTACATGTATGGCTATTAATCACAAAATAACATGGACATACTTGTAGATATGGTGATATTTAAATATTCTATGTAGGTTCTCACCCCATACACAAGCTTAATTGGCATAAGGACACAAATTATTACAAAATAAACTTCATAATTCACCACACATTCGGCAAAAGTACAAGAATAAGAACATTCGATACCTACTCAAACAAACCATTTGATATTACAATACTTTTTAGAGAATGTACATCTTACCAGCCCTATACACTGCCCAACCCAAGGGCAGTGGTGGTCAAATCGTTCGACGCAGTTGTTGCAGATAGAACAATGCGAGCAGCGTGGAGGTCTATAAAGCATGCATGTATCACAATACTTAATTTTCACGGTGATGCCATTGACTTCTACTTCCTTAATGCGTGGAAGGCGTAACTGTGGAGTCTGAGCACCACCTTCTGCACTCCCGTCGTAGCCTTCTGGCTCGGGGGGATGTGCATTCCGAGGAATGATACCAGGATCTCTTCCCGATGTTAGCAGGAGAAGAGCTAAAACCTGTGAAATCCAACACGGTCAATCAGATCAGAGTTCCTTCCACAAAAATCAGAAAAGGGAAGGAAAAGGGAGTAAAATATTCAAGTGGCAAAGCACTGTTTTAAGTTCAGGTCAACAGAAAATTAGCATATTCATCCAACAAACAATAACTAATAATCATAAATCATTCAAAACACACAACTTATAAAGTATGGAAGAATCCAAAAAGAGTTCCTGGGAATCGGAGTATCCAATGCGAGGATATGACAGTTAGTCGGGATAATAAAGAGTCCCTGCTTCCTAGATGTTGGGAATTGCAACAATATTTTTATGGCCATGACATATCCACATAACGTACTATCCCTATTTGTATTAAGATATATGCAAGACAAAATTGGAAAAACAACAATAAGACCCGAAAATGCTATTCATGTCAGCGATAGTAAACCAAATAAAGAATCATAACTATGATGGATAGTCACCTTTCGAAAGAAATTGTCGTGGAATTATGGGAAATAGAAGGAACATTATACACTATCAGACAGTCAAAGACCCTACTAAACTAATGATTGAAATTTAATCTGGCTACAATATCTTCAACTTTGAGACAATAATATAGTATGATGTCGGACAATATTTAAAGAATAATTGCTGAAAATAATTGATAAAATAAGGAAAATCAACTTGGGTGAGGTTCTACACCCTCACTACCCCAAGTATATCTTTTACTTGGGTGATACTCCGGACACCACTACCCTAAGGGTTTTTCTCAACCGTCGAAGAAAGAAAGCTTCATTCAATAATCAATAATACTCCCGCCGTCCGACTCTGTTTTGATTTTTTAAATTTAAATTGACCGATTTTAAGATTAATAATTAAACAAAAGTATTAGAAATTTTAAAATCAAATAGATTGACTTTGATAGTATATTCGATGAGCTTTCTTATGAAAATAATTTCGTGCCTATATCTAATAAACTTAAGGATAAATTTTGATTCTAAATATGGTCAATTTGACCATTAAAAAAATAATTATGACAACTAAAGCTAGACGGAGGGAGTATATTTTAGTCATTTAGTTATTTATAAAGACTAAAAACCCTAATATTACTTGGAGAACAATAACATATAACTAAACGACTAAAATATCCTTACTAAATATTAAAACCCTAACCATTATTAAATGTCCGAACTCCCCCCACTAACAAATAAATTATAAATAATTATATCAATTTTCCCAAATTAAACATAACAAAACTTTTATAGAATAAATAGAAATTTCTTCTTGGCTTTGGACTAGTAGTCCTAATCAATGCATACATGCTATATATATATATATATATATATATATATATATATATATACACACACACACATCAATTATTCCCGATGTATTAGTATCCCTTTTTCTTATAATATTTTGGATGGGCATATTTGAGTCTTGCCATGTCCATATTCTGTATACAAATCCGTGCTGCTTAAACAACTCATATAAAAGAGACCCCAAAATCACAATAAGATTTTCAGTACCCATACACAGTGATTATGCAGCTCTTAAAAAACTACTTATAGTTATAGGGTCATAGATAGACACAGATCAACTCATACCGAGTATCTAAATTCAAAAGTATTTGACAGAAGAAAGAGAAAGAGAGAGAGAGAGAGAGAGAGAGAGAGAGAGAGTGCTTTTCAGAATATTCAGTGCCTTTCCCTTATCCCTCCCGCTCTACTATCCTTTTCAAACAAAAAAGCTTTTCTCTTTGTTTTATAAAGAGAAAGGCATTTTGATGAAAAAATTGATTATGAAGTGCTTCTGCCTACATGCATAAGTGTCAAAAGAAAACTTACATAGAATGTGAACAGAATAGCTACAACCATAATTGATATCCCCAAGTGGTGTGAAAAATCGTCCAATAGTTTTCTAGCAACAAAAGCACAAAAAACTGCAACGGGAATGACAATTAGGAGTATGGTCACCCCTAGAGATCTTACATCTGGTCCAAATATGAACCTTCCTTGTAGAAAAAATATCTGCAAAAAAGACATAAAATAGATTAATTTAGAATTTCAACCAAATTATGTGTGTATTAAGTATATCATCTTCGTAGAATGACCGCAGATCTTGATATCCCAACATTACAATGATGTGACAGTCACAGTATATAGGAGGCATTTATGACTTCTAACATGTCTTTACCCGGCAACGCACACAGAGTAACTTAAAATGCTTAATAAAAATGATATTAAAAATTTAATCTACCAGAACTCTTGGTTCAATTAGAGAAAAACTTCTACATGTTAAGCAGAATTTAGCCTTTCCATATCTGAGAACAAGGCTTAACTAAAATCAAAGTAAAACTAATGACCATAATAATATGAGGTCAAGTGGAGTGCACAGAAGTGTAAGCTATAAGCAGCTTCAATCTGTAAAAATTAAAATCAACAATATATCAATCTTCTAGCCTTGTTCACATCAATTAAGTATGTAACAAAGCAACGAAAAATCATGATTAGTATATCATCAACTCCCAAATTACTACAGAAAAAGCTACCAAATTGTTCACGTGGTTATAGTAACTGGTCTCAATATTTCAGAATATATCTACTTAAAAGATGATTGAACAATAGTTTTAACCAGTCCAACCCAAAATGTCCTTACAAAATAAACGATTTTAGACCATTTCTGTCTCTACACAAGACTGTATATTGGTTTTACAAACTCAATGGCACAAATTAAATCGAAAGTAACACAAACCCTTGTCCCAGTCCACATATAAGGCCAATAGTAACATACAAACCTAATAGATAGATTATAGATTATACAACCTCGGTTGAAATCTTAAAATTTAAAATTGATGTTAATTTGTTTGATTTTGCTTAATGCAATAGTTAATATTATTATTTGTACTTAGTATTATTTAGCATAAAACTGGTATTTCAAAAATTAAATAGAATTTGCAAAAGGATTAATGTCAAATGAGACTCTATTTACGGGACCGAGAGAGCGATCAACAATCAGATACATATATACACAAAGAAAAGGGCAAATTTTGTCAGACACAAACTTTCCAATTGAAATTTCAACGAAACATTAAATGGTAATCTTGTTAACAAAAATCCTGATTTGACAACAAAAACATAAGAAGTTAAGTAATTTAACAGAACAAATACGGGAAAACCTAGAATTACAAAGAGAAGCTTACATTACTGCCTTTCCATATCTGGTAAACCCGTATATTATCCAAATCGTTTATAGATCCGGACAACGGATCAGACCGCTTCGGCGGAGGAACCACGTACATCCCTCTTTCTCTTCCCTTCCCTCTCTCTCTCTCTCAATCAAAATCCCAAGTCTCAACTTGAGATCTCTTATACAGCAAAAATACTAACAAAGGCGTCGATACAGACTAAAATACAAGACAAGGTGCTCGTGGAAGGTGTTTTAAGTTTTTGGTCTTAGGGTTTTAGTTTTCCGGCGCAATAATTAAACGAAATACGTCGCATTCCGGCGACTCTCCGGCTGCTAGAGGTGGAGGCTAAAGAGTGCGTATTGGGCGACCAGCCATGAGAGGGTGTGTTTGGGGACTGAAAAAAGGATTGGGTAGCAGCATCATTGTAGTTGTGGATGTGTTTATGGGGTTTACTTTTCTTTTCTTTTTTTCTTCATCTTTTTTCTCTTTCGTGAAGAGAGAGATTCTTTCTGCGTGTGGCTTTACAGAATGGTCAAACTGATGTGGCGGGATGTTATTGGATAGTTCTATTTTCAACCTAGAAAATGACCTCTCTGGTTGACGTAGATTGTAATTTTCTTTTTTATTTTTAACATTTTCTTTATTTTGTCATTTGTTTTTGTTTTTTTATTTCCATACTTAATCCATGTCCATTATTTATATAGTGCAAATCTTGTACTTCCTCCTCTCCTCTGGCGGGGCTGTTCTCGGCTCGTATCAGATCGGACTGATTATTAAATTTATTTAAATGGATCGATATATCAAATTAATTCGAAATCGGCTAATTTTGTACTGGTTTTTTATTTAATTTTTATGTTGATCGTCTTATGGCCTTATGGCTTATGGGTTAGAGGCTCAGAGAATCTCCAACACTAATAATAAAAAAAACTCTTTAAATTGAAATAATTAATAACATTCATTTTATAAAAAAAATAACATTCTGAAAAATAAATTATATTTAATTAAAACTAAATTTCCTTCCAAAAATTAAATTAATATTTAACATTCATTTTTTTCTTTATCTTATCACGTTGACATTGTAAAGATGAATAACCCAACAAGTAAACTTAATTATCCAAGGTTATTGGGAGTAATCAAAATAATATTTCATCCAATATGATAAATAAAAAGGAATGATATTAAATTTTAAAATGAGTTGTACATTAAACTTATCGAGCAAAATAAATATTTTAAGCCTTTTTCATATGATTTTGAGGAGAAAGAATGAGGTTGTAGATTTGATGACTAAAGTTGAAAAGAATATTAAAAATAATATTTTTAATACGACTCACCTATTTAAATATTTCAAACTGATTTAAGAGACTGCTAGAGATGTTGTTACGTCGCAGGTTCTGAATTTGTACTATAGTCCCTCCATTTCACACAGCTTTATTTAAGCTTCTAAGGAAACCACTCAGTACATTATAGTCAGATTCACACCCATTTTCTTTGCATTTTCTCAACTAAACGGGAAGGGGTATATACCGAATCGATTTAATAGATTTAATTTTGTCAATTGAAATAGTATTAATTTAATAGGTGAAACCGGCTCAATTCGGTATATTTTCGTTTTTTTGTATCAAAAATTTGATATATACCGATTTTATATACCGAACCCGAATCGATTATCATTTATTCCGAATTGAATATGGTTCGGATCAATTCGATTTGATAAAAAAAAAAAATTGTGCACCACTATCCTCTGTTCCAATTTCTAAATTATTTCATCCAAACTTGTAAGTCAATTTATAAACTTTTAATTTATACAAAATTATTAAATTTAAAAATAACAAATATACAATTTAATTAATTGAGAGAGAGTGTATGTCCCTTTGGTAAACTAACTTTGAGAGGAATTTTAGGTTACAGACATACGTATGACTTATCAATGTTAGACCATAATATATATATATATATATATATATATATATATATATATATTTGTAATTATTTTTTGATTAGGGACTTAGGGTGGAGTTGTAATTTGCTTTGGATAAATTATCGAGTATGTTAATACTCCCTCATTTTCATTAAGACATAATCATATACATTAAGAAAATTTATAATTCTAATATTAGTTAATTAATGTTGATTTGAAACTTTATTACTATCTATACACTAAATAAAAATAAAAATTACTCTTTCTCCTCTCTTCCAATTACTCCGTTTTTAGAGACAAAATAAGAAATGAATAGTTTTTTTAAAAAAATATATGTAAAACACCTTATATTACGAGAAAAAATATATTCTAAAATGGCATACATAATGGAAAGAAAAGAGTATTAAACATAAATTGCAAAGTAAATTATCTTTGGGCCATCTCTAAAATAATCATTGCCTTTGCCTTCGTAAAGTTACTATTTTTGAAAATCACTACTACTAGACATAATTATCATTTGTCATAATTCCATTCGATTTTGAGGATTTCCAACAATCTGTGTTTGTTATCACTGATTTTTGGACGTTGGTAGTGGAATATGTAACACAAGAATAATTATTGACTTTTTAAGCATCAAAATGCACATTTAAATAACTAAATCTTTAATATAAAATATAAATTGTACACGATTAATATAAAATATAATTTTGTCATTTCATTCATTTTCTTAATATACGTGAAAAGTTCACCAAAACATTTATCATGGAACAGAGGGAGTAATAATTAACAAATTTTTCTTGTAAGCCAATATAAGTCAACGAGTCAGGTAGATATGGGCAAGTCCACGCATTACCATTTTGCAATATTTGATTACATACTTGTTTTGGTGAAATAAGTCAATAATGTTTGGATGTTCGAATAGATTCATGTAATTTAAATAAGAGTTGACTTTTTAAGAATTTATTAATTATTAATAGAGTTATAAATAAATCGGTTTGTCAATCAATTCGACTCAACTTGACTCGATTCAAGTTTGAATAAATTACTTTGTCTATTTAGTTAAATGAATCGAGTTTAAATAGCGTGTGTTCAGCGTGAGGATGGTGGCAATTTTGGTTAAGTCTAAAATCTTGATAGAACGTGTCAAGTGATTAATAAATACGAAAGTTGGATAATGAGGATTCGTATAACTGTATAAGCACTAATTTTGGCCAAGTAAACACAAAAATGCCATAACATATAGCTAATAAAGTTTGTACTTTGAATTGAAAATGAAAGCAACACTAGTGCAACTATAAGTTGATGAAAAAAAATGGATCCGTTTATTATAAAATTAACTTCATGTTAAGTTGGTCAATTAATTAATACAGTGCTAACACGCAGGAAGAGAGATCACCTTTCGTCTGTGTGTCGACACTGTATTAATCAATTGACTAAAATTAACTTCATGCTAACCGCTCCGAAAAAGAAATGAGATTGAAGTTAAAAGTTGGAAAAATAGAACATATTTTCATAATGCATGTAAACATTTAACTGAAATAATACTCCATCCGTTCCTTAATATAAGTCGTTTTAGGGTTGTACACAAGTATTAAAGTAATGATTGTATAGCATTAACTATAATATCAATTGTCTATATTACCCTTGCATTGGAATAAGAGATTGTTATTTATTGGACAAAAAATAGTGAGAGAACCAAAGTTACATTTAATACTTGGGGTAATATTGAAAACTAAGCAATTAATGATTACTTGAAATTCTCAAACGACTTATATTAAAAAATAAAAATATTTTTCGAAAACAACTTATATTAAGAAACGGAGGGATTACTACTTCAAGCAAATAAAGTGACAAATGGAAACGGAATTCATAACGAGGCTATTAAAGTAGTGTTTGACAACTCAATTCTAAGCTTTAATATTGGAAATAAGCGCCAAAATTCAATTAAAGGAGAACTATGTGCATGTAATTCTCATTTTAAAGTTTTGTTAAATAAATCATCATCAATAAAATACATCATGCTTAAAGTACGTTGAATATTAATTATTCTTCAACCAACTTAATCAGTTACAAAATATAAGATCATTAGTCACTCTTGTAAATCAATTTGAGACATCTTCAAATTCAAGATTGACAAATTCTATATAATTCACTTTTAAACTTGAAAAAATTGAATTCTTTTAGATAGAGAGTGAAAAAATTTAGTGAGAGAAAGTTTAAAAAAATTAAAGTTGATAAAATAACTATTTTGGAGAGTTTAAGTGAATTTTTTTCATATGTTAATATACTTTTATAAATTAATATAATTGTACCAAAAAAATCACTTCAAAAAAAAAAACTGGGTTTTTGTGATAGACCAAAAACCGTATCTAAAATCTAGAAAACGAATATAATCAGCGACGATTTCATGCTTTCTGTCGTATTTGGTTTTTGTGACGGTTCAAAAATATTTCTAAGACTATAAAAATATATTAAATGACAAATTAAACGATCATACAACTTGCCCCAAAACAATAAAATTAAGTTTGTTATATCCAAATTCATAAATCAATAAATCTTACAAAATTACAAGTAACTAATCAGTAAGTTAATCTTATAAAATCATCAATAACCACAAAAGTGTCTAAGGCCTGTGAATACCTACAAACATACGAGTCTTAGTTGCAGCTCATGTAAACCCTTTAATTTAACTTTACCAGATCTTTCCAATGTCGTGCAAAATGAAAGAGAGGAAAAGTTATGTGTTAAAAATGATAGGAAATACGTCTAAAAGAAAATGTAATTAATGTTGTGTGAAAATTAAGGAACAAGTTAACATGGAGTGAATTTCATGTCCATTACAGTGCTGACACGCAGCGGAGAGATCACCATTCATCCCCAAGGCCACCAATCAGATTGAATGTAAAATGAACTTACCATAAAGTTCACCGGATCATGATACTACATATGTCTTCTTCAAGGCTCAAGAAAAGCATTTTTGCATATTAGACATTCTCACATGAATCTTAGTTTGAACATATAATAGCACCATTAGCATGTCAAAATTATATATGTGGATCGGAAAATCCTTGGTTAACTAAGGTTTGTTTTACTAAGAGAATATGTTGTATTACTAAATGATTGATAGTAAGAGAACATATTCTCTTGGTTCCAAAAAGTTTGCTTTCAAATCCACCATTTCTTTCATCAGAATTCCATTGCTTAGAGTTGGATTGAAATTAGAGGCGAGCTTGAGGAGGATAGGGTTGGACTGAATGTATTTTTTAAATACGAGGGAGAGGGCTGGAATTGGAGGGAATTTTTTGTAAGCCCAAATCACCTCCAAAATACTTGGGCTCAACCGTCAGCAATGTCTAACTATTGGAGACGCTCCTAACTAATGCCATAACATCATTATTTGAGGATTACAAAATATTATACTACAATTTTAAAGTATTATAAGATAAGTTTATATTATTAATGGGAACTTAAATACGGGGGCGTTACTTTCACAATTTTTTTTCAATGATGGAGCATTATTTTATATATATATATTTTTTAATAATCCACATGATCCTCACTCCCTCTCATTTTAAGCTTGTCAAGAGAGTATCTGATGTTAATTTAAAGAGTCCTTCTAGGAGGATATTTTTTTGCTGACATTCTAGTGATATTTTTTTTTTTTGTAGTACTTTTCTTAAAATATATAGTATTTATTTCAACTAAAATTTTTGTAAAAAACAGTATTTTAGATGTAATTTGGATACATACAAGAAACATGGTTGTACAGACACTATTTCTTGTATGTATCCAAATTATATCTATAACACTGTTTTTTATAAAAATTTCAGTTGAAAAAAATACTATACATTTTTTAAGAGGTACTATAAAAAAAACCAAAAAAAAAATAATAAAAAAAATAATATCGATAGAATATCAACAAAAAAATATCCCCTAAAATTATTGTAATTTAAATATTTCAACCATATATGCTTGGACTACTAATCAAAAAATTTAGTCTAGCTGGACATTGCCGCCGCCAGCCATAGAAATCAGTAAAAGTCAATTGGTAAACGGTCAAAGGTGACGCAGTCAGCCTCCATGCATCTATTACTTCTAACAGATCAAACGAACTTCTCTCCCATCCAATACCCACCCTTCTTCCTTAAATTTATTTATGTCCGCATAATTAACAACCCTCTCTTTCTCTCACACACACCATAACAACCCCAACGACCATTTCAATTTATCAAACACACACACTCATTTGTTTCCCTTAATTCCCTAAAAACCAAATAATAGACAAAAAAAAGAAGAAGAAAAAGTCCGTCCTTTCTATCTGCTTTCTGGTTCCCTAGCTCTTTCCATCTGCAATTAATCCTTTCCTTTATTTCCTCCGATATCTATTGATGTTTCAATACATTTTGCCTCCTTAATGCACTAGTTTCAATGGAAACAGACAAAGACAAGCACCTTCCTGACGACAACTCCCTTAGCTTAAATGAAAATCAGGACGTCGACATTAATCCACCGCCACCCACTCAAGCAGCTGCAGCCTCAGAGATCGCCGAATTAGAAGCCAATCCCGACACAGAAAAGAAAGACGGGGAAGAAGAACATCAACAAACTGATGATCATGATGAAACTGAACAAGTTCCGGACCTAAGTAAAGTCTCCGTTGAGATTGATCAATTCATCTCTAATCTGTCTGCAGAGCAATCTGAACCACCAAAAATACCAGATTTCCTCGAACAATTCGCCTTCCTTGTTGAAGCCAGAATAGCAAATTATGATTCCCTTGACACAATGAGATGGACTCAACTTCAAGAGGAAGACTCCAATTCCATTCTCGAACACGTGGATCGGATCTCCAAGCTATCCACCTCCCTTTCTAAATTCTCTTCTGATTCAGATTATGCTTCATCAATCAATCGCATTGGCGGTATTCTCCAACGGGCATTGTCGTATTTGGAGGAGGAATTCAGGTTAATTCTCGAAGATTATAAAGTTGCTGATCCTGATCCAGACTCTAAAACCAAACAATCTTCTGAAGCGGATCAAACCGTGTCAGAACCGGATCCCCAACCGGAAGTCGAGAACTATTTTCTCGGATACTCAGAGGGAACTGTTTCAAATCTGAATACATTAGTTCATGCTATTATATCGGCCGGCCACGAGCCAGAGTGTTGTCAGGAGTATTTTATTTCACGAAGAAAAGCAATGGAAGTGAGCTTGAATGAATTAGGATTCGAGAAATGTAGCATTGATGATGTACAAAAAAAGAACTGGGATTCGTTAGAGAGAGATATCGGCACGTGGAACAAAACGTTCAAGGAATTCTCCAACATGCTATTGCCGTGCGAGCGTAAGCTCGCCGAGTCAGTTTTCTCCCGGTATGAACCGATTTCAATGAACTTATTCGGAATGCTCTCGCGTGGCATGATGATTCAGCTTCTCAATTTCGCAGAAGCGGTCGCAATGACAAAGCGTTCCGCAGAGAAGCTGTTTAAATTTCTGGACGTGTACGAGACGTTACGAGATCTATTCCTAACAATGGACGAATTATTTCCATCTGATTGTGTGGATGAGCTTAAAACGGAAGCCACATTGACTCGGTCCCGACTTGGCGAGGCTATGATATGCATTTTCTGTGATTTAGAAAATTCAATCAAGGCCGATACGGGGAAAACTCCGGTTGCGGGTGGCGCAGTGCACCCTCTGACTCGCTACATTATGAATTATCTAAAATACGCATGTGAGTACAAGGATACATTAGAGCAAGTTTTCAAAGAGCATCAAAAAATCGAACGAGCCGACTCGGTTGATCGATCCGATTTCAATGCTCCCAGTAATTCCCAATCTCAAAACGAGTCGCCCATGCAATCACCATTTGAGTTACAATTATCGAAAGTGATGGATTTGTTGGACATGAACCTGGATTCGAAATCGAAGCTGTACAAGGACACAACATTAAGCTTGATTTTCTTAATGAATAACGGCCGATATATATTGCAGAAAATCAAGGGATCGGCCGAGATAAAAAGCTCATTAGGAGACACATGGTGCCGGAAAAGATCGTCGGATCTCCGTTCTTATCACAAGAGTTATCAGCGAGAAACATGGGGAAAGCTGTTGCAGTGCTTGTCACTCGACGGATTGATTGTGAACGGAAAAGTGGTTAAACCGGTACTAAAAGAGAAATTCAAGAGCTTTAATGCGATGTTCGATGAGATACACAAGACGCAGAGCACGTGGATCGTGAGCGATGAGCAGCTACAGTCGGAGCTGAGGGTATCGATATCGGCGATAGTGACTCCGGCGTACAGGTCGTTCATGGCGAGGTTCAGTTCGACATTTACTCCGGGGAGGCAAACGGAGAAGTATATAAAGTATCAGCCGGAAGATATAGAGACGTATATTGAAGATCTGTTTGATGGCGCTTCTGCATCTGCTGCCGTGGGGAGGAGGAGATAGTATGTAAGCTTATTGTGTGGTTGGTATATTTAGTGTACTAATTATGTGTATTTTGTTATAATTTCAATTATTTTGGTTTTTTGATTATATAGCCTAAACCCATCTTAAAAATTCTGAGTCAACTAACTCTATATTAATTTGAATGTTACTTCTTATTCATCAACTTATTTGGATTTGCCTCGTTCTAAAATGTGTGATTAATTTTTAATTTTTAGAGGTTAGTTTAAAACACTTTCTTTTTTTGTTATCTATCATTAATTATAAAATTTATTGTTTTAAAATTTTAAATAAATTGTACTACTAATTTTTATTTAAAAATATAATAAATTTAGAGAATTGATATCTTCACAAACAAGGCTCTTCCTCACATTAATAATAAGTGGATCGAGAGGATCTTGTGAATTTTATATTTTTATTTGTGGATTTTTTAAATTAATTATAAAAAATAAAAAATAATCTTATATTTCAGAACAGCAAATGAGCAAATGTAAAGCAGGATTGTTGAAAATATGTTACTCAGGGACTGCTATTTATGAGCACAAAATCGTTTTGTTGTAAAATAAAGTTACAAAACTCAATATTTGGGTAAATTTATGTTGCATTTGTATCATGAAATTAAAATAAATAAATAAAGAGTAAAATACAATGACACGAATTGTAGATAATAATAATAACACGCTCACCACCTCTCTAATTTTTCAAGTAACGGTCAGTATTCTTCTCATCTACAATATGTAACATTCACTACTCCTAATGTGTTTGACCAACTAATATTCTTAAATATTTTTAATATAATATCTAATATACCCTTCAAGTTATAATATTTAATTTATCCACTAAATCTAAATTTGTATATTATAATTTGTACTTAACATAATCTAATTAATTAAATTATGAATTTGTGCAATAAATAACATAAATGTCAAAAAATAATAAATTCATTTTATCAGGTGAATAGTCATACAATTTTTTTCTAATTAAATTTCTCAAAATTAAAATTTACGTGATATATATTCAAATATATTTTTTGTAATGAAAAAGTAATATTTTAATACCCATAAAAGTTAAAATTAATGCAATAAAATTATAAATATTTTATTCAAATATTAAAATTTTCGTAAAACAAACTTATTATAATAGAACAAATCTTATTATTCAAATAAAAAATATTAAAAATTATATTAATTATTTTTCTCATATATTAAACTAAACATAAGTCGCACTAAAACATAATTATTTATAGTAAAAATGACAAATATTATTTTTACTCAAAAAGAAAAAATATGTTAAAAGAAACATCTTTTTACAAGATAGATGTAGTAATAAATATTATTATATTTTCTTTTATTCAACATAGCACAAAAGCAATGTCAAATGAATACTAAAAAAGTGTAATCAAAATCATAAATATCACAAATTTTGACAGATACTCAAGAAAATTCAACATATAAAAATCATAATATGAAACAAAGAATTCGAATAATAATTTTTGTTGTTAAACACCAAAATTAAACTATTAACATATTCAATCAGTCTAATTAGAATAGTTCCATTAATAATTTAATTTAAAAATTTTAATATTTGTCTCACTTATCCAAAAATATGTGTTAATTAAACTAAATTATTATTTTTATAAGTTACCAACAATTTAAATGAGTCTTAATTACAAATAAAATTATAATTAAAATGTATTGTATTAAAAAAGAATAATTAAACAAATAAATTATTCAAGAATTAAAATTTGATAATATACAAGGGTAAATATGTAAATTTATTTATTTAGTCGACCCTAAAGACTTGCAGAGGTATTAATTTTTATTTAAAAAATTAGAGGAGATGTGAGTGTTATGATGACTATTTAAAGAAGGTGCGACTGTATTATACTCGTAAATAAAAGTGTTTTTGTTGTTTCGTTAAAATGTTCAGTGTGATTAAGCTCAAATTAATAGTTTTTATTTTTAGGGTGGTCGTGAAAAGACTCGTTGTGTTCTAGTCTATTTCTGTCATATTCTTTTATATTCTATGTATACATTAACTAGCTAAGTGCCCCGTACAAAATACGAAATTATGTTTTAAATGAAATTATTTTTAATTCATATTAATGTTATATATTATGATTATAAATTAAATTTTTGAATTTTAAATTAACTTACTATTATTCTTAGAATGACTACAAATACTGCTCAAACAAATAATTATTAAATACGCGTAATTGAGTGATAGTTATGTTTTTAAATTTAATATACAATTTTTATATATATAACAAAAGTATAGTATCATAATAATTACCATCATGCTTTTTAGTTTTAAAAGGTGACTAAATTTTAATAACTAATATATAAGTGAATAATTTTTTTAATAACATTAATTAACTAAAGAACTCATGTTTGAAATAAAATTATTAATTAAAGTTTAATCATTGAAATATTATATTGTAACACCCCCTTCCCGAATAGGAAAGAAGGGTCACGTGCAAAAAACAACGAATTTTAAAATAAGTAAACAAAACACTAATAACTTCAAAATATTTAATAGTTAGTAAAATATAAATTTTGAATTAAATACAACTCTCCAAAAATCGACAAAATAATCAAAACCTAAAATCAATTAAACCTAGATAGTCAAAGACAAACTCTCTCTTCACACAACCCTGAATAATCTCTGTAAACTTGTCGGAAGAAAAACACACCATGAGTCAAATGCCTAGTACAGATATAAAGATGTACAAATATATCACAATATATAATGTAACCAAAAGAGTCAAATGAATGAACGAATGTGAATTACGAACGAATTATGAATATATGAAAATTAGTGAGATCAGGTACAAATGATGAACACTATCGAACGAAAAAACTATAGTAAAAAAGATCACAAACAAAAAAAAGTTGAATCAAATGTTTTTAAGGTAGCAATTTCATACGTCACTAATTCGTCAAACAAATCAAATAAAATCAAATACTGGGTCGACGTATACGTATCTTGAATAATAATATCAAATGATCAAAAACTCACACCTACTGCAACATACAAAACAAAAGAATACGACGTGGATTGATTACATCGTCACATAAGGTGTCAAGAGAACATGTCTGTGATATCCTCACATGTGGTTAGCTCAAGTATACCCCAAGGATCAAACTACAAAATGTAAGCCACAATAGATTTAAATCACAAAGATTACATGACCATCTCCAAATGACATCGAATTATTTCAAATATGAACATACTTCACTATCACAAGATAATAACGAAAAAAAAAACTTCTGAATGTAAATGAAAATAAATAAAGTATACAAACGATTAAAGTTTCCAAAACATATTGATATGTGCGCATTTCTACAAATTTTAAAATAAATACTAAACATGATTAACTAGTTTAGAAAGTACAAATATGAGTTCTACGTATCAACACCAACATGAAACTACCATATTAATTTCACACGGAACAATTAAGTGAAATAATAGTCAAATTCGAAATAAAAAACAAAGTAAACTAATTAAATTTAACAATAGTATCAGTGAAAGAGTACGAAATTCTTACCTAATACGCAAAACCACTTATAGCACACTTCACAAAATCTTACCCTCAAATGCTCACGATATCAAATACGAAATGTTATTCACTACCTTCATTGTTCGCGTTTCTTCAATACGCAAAAGTAAATAATATGGCTTTCGGGTCTGCTAGAGTCTTCAATATCTCTTTATATCTTAACAAAAATTGTAGATCTCGAAAAGATACACGAAATAGGCTTAAGAAACACTCAATTCGGAGTTAATATGACTGAGTTACAAATGTTCAAAATTATGGCTGAAAATAGTGACGAGAATCGGGACAGGTTGCGGTTTTCAGAAATTTAAGGCATGAAGATGACGTCAAATAACTTCTCTCCCTCTTTATAATTGTAGAGAACAAAAAAATGAAGAAATAAACTTTGGATTCACTCAATTCTGTCATCAGATAAATTAATTATGATTTTTCTAACGGACTACAGTGCGTACAAGTATTCTATTCGGGAATTGAACTAATCAAATTAGATTAGAATTAGGGTTACATCTTCACTCTTTAAATATAACAAGGAAATAATATAGGAGTTAATAAAACCTAATGGACTCTTAAATTTTAATTTAATCAATTATTTAATTATCTATTAAAAGAATTTAAGTTTCCAAACGAAACAAAGAAGAAAGATTTTTTTAGTAACTTACATTTTCTAATTCAAATACACTTTTATAAAATAAAATAAATTAATATTTAATTATTAGCAAAATTACGAGTTATTCCATTCTTCCCCTTTAAAAAGAAATTTGTCCTCGAAATTCAAATAAGTTACAAAAAAACAAAAAACTCTACATTAAGTTAGATGTGACACCCCCAAAATAGGTATACATCACCCATTCTGAGTTGTCAAATACAAAGGTGCGAAATAACTACAACTTTATTGTTACAACATATAAACTGTGAGTTTAAATACGAGATATTGTCATCTGTATAAATATCCACATACAAATAAATCCTCATCATAATTATTGATACATTATTTTACAAAATGGTGAGGACTACTAAACAACTCTCTAAAACCATCATTCCATACCCGACTGCATCTTTCGATACATTCTCGCCTCCGAGAAAAAAATGGAACAAAAAGGAAAAGGGTGAGCTCAATTCTAGCCCGGTAAAGAATATTATGACTAAGATAATATACAACAAATTATCGTTAGTCTTCAACGAGGAAAAATTTAATAGAATACAATAGGCAACAAGTTTTAAATCAATACTGCATGAAAAAATATTAATTCATAGAAGAGTTACGTAGAGGATGAAATCTACTAATATCTATGAATTTAACAGTCCATCATCAATATTTTTATCCTGTAACATCAATTAATATATATCCGAATCATATATTCATCCTTGCACTACAGTGCCAAGGACATTCACCAAATTAGTCATGTTCATCTAAACACATGTTCATCTTTGCACTACGGGCCAAAGATATTCATCGAAAATCATTCATCTTTTGCACTACTGAAGTAAAAGATATTCATCGAATCAATCAATCTTTTTTACTGCCAAAAAGATATTCAATAATATCATCATTTAAGATCGAGGATGATGAAAAATATATATATATATATATTTTTTAAAACGAATCCAAAGAAACAAAATGACAAGGATTAAGGATTAAGAATTCGTACTTTGTTTTATCCACGTCCAAAAATACCTCAAAAATAATCATAGTGGTGTAAAATTCAAGAATGATCAAAACATGGATACAATCAAAACTAGTATCCACAATAGATATTTTGACGAAAAGGAAAATTTTCATTTTTCGATGAATAATGTCGTATTCGCGAATAAGATCAGATATCGTGAATAGTCTTGATATCGTAAATAGTAACTCAGACACCAAAAGTTCCAAATTTGATAAAACTTCAGATCAATATTTCAAAGATAATGATATTGAAGAAATAATATCATTACTGAAAAAAAATAATATCCCTTACCTCGGAAAGACAAGATTTAACCTGGAATCTTCGGATATAAAGCTATAACTTGAACTTTCACCGTATAGCAATACTCAAAGTATACTCAAAATACTCACAAGAATACGCCGATAATATAGAGAGAAAAACTTCAGTTTACGGTGTGATTTTCAATTCTAACCCAAGCACCCTATTTATAAGAAAATGCTTGTAACACCAAAGCGAAAAATTTAATAAAATATTAATATTTATAAAATATTATACGTATTCCTTGAAATCTGAATTTCAAAGAATTCACACATGCCAACCTTCTAGAAAAAAAATGTTTTTCTTATTTAAATAATTAAAACTTCCAAAAATCAATTATTTGAGACTTGAAACTTCAATAATTCACAATAAATAGCCCTTTTATCGTAAAAATTTTGAATCTCATAACTTTTTATAGGAAATTCAATTCTCTACAACTTTGCGGAAGAAAGTTTTTTCAAATTTCAAATGAAATTGGCCAAAAATCCACAAAGGCGATTTTACGGCTATAATCAAATTTCGATCGATAAATGGGGTCCACATATGTTTTAACATGTTTTAAACATTTATTGCAACAAAAAATACTCTTTCTCCTCGTATACTCATATATCCCACATTCGTTGTAAAAAATATCACCATTATTATATTATTAAAAAAATAATAATATATATATATTTAAATAAATTATTTTATCGTAAAAAGATAAAATTTCAATTTTCAACAATTGTCACATTAAAAATTTTCTCCATCTATATCCACATAAAATCAATATTTTCCTCATCATATGAATCAATAATTAATTATTCACAAATAATATTACGTAATCACAATATTGACAACCAGTGCGCCTTGTGGAAAGAGGGGCTTTCCAATAAGAATTTCTCACTTCTTGCGCCTTGATTAGGTGACCAAACCTCTCCTTAGATGAACTTTCTAGACATTTCCAATAATGTTATCCAATAATATTATTCAGATAATATGAATTATTGCTTCGATAATAAAAAATACCGTGTAGTGACAATTATTGAAACAACGAAGAATATAAAATATCAACACAAAGAATTATTGAATCAATAAAATAAAATCTTTGAATATAAATTCATCAGAACCATTATTGAGTAGTGCCTTCTTTACGTAAGAATCAATAATTGGTGCAATACCTGCAAGTGTCTTCTTGTGTTTTAACCACCGAGTATTTTTTAACAAGATTAATACTTGAATAACTACGCCTCAGCTATTTTTAAACAACTTGTATTTGTCGTTTTCTTCATCCAATCCCTTTTCGTTATGGGGCCCACACATGGTCATGTACTTGTCGTCTTTAATATTCCCCGACAGCATTTAATATTCCACGACCAAACGAATATTCTCCCCGAAAACAACAATGAATATTTTATAACCACTTGCTTATTTTGAAATATTTGCGTATTTTACCCATAACTATCCACATTAATCACATCAACCCTTACTATTTCAAAATAATAAATAGAGGAAAATAAATTTCATTTATTAATTATTTGGGGTCTTATAACCTCCCTCCTTATGAAATTTCGTCCTACAAATTGACATACACGCACTGTGTTTCGAAAGGTGAGGATACCTCGCTTTCATTTCCGCTTTCCAACCCCAGTGTCATTTCTCTATAAGATGGTTCCTCCACAAGACTTTAACTTGTGGTATGACCTTCGTCGTAGGGACATGCTCCTTCCTATCCAAGATCTTGACAAGTACCTCCTCATACGTTAAGTCTTGGTATCTCGTCCGGTTCTAACTCAATAACGTGGTTCGGTCTTTCACATATTTACTTAAGTACGGATATATGAAACACATTATGAACACGAGACATACTTGAGGTAAAAGCGAGTCTATAGGCTACATTTCTACTACTCGGTCAAGAGTTTGAAATGGACCAATAAATCGTGGATTGAGCTTTCTCTTTCCCAAATCTTGTAACTCCTTCCATGGAGCAACTCGCAACAATACATGATCCCCTATACTAAATTCCACGCCCTTTCGATGAAGATCCGCATAACTCTTTTGTCGATCCTGTGCCGCTTTGTATACGTTGTCTAATCATTTGGATCTTTTACGTGGTCATATCGTATCAACTCGGGTCCCAAATAATGTTGCTTCACCCACCTCATCCCAACATACCTTTGAGAGCGACATTTTTTCGTCCATATAATGCTTGAATGGGGCCACACCTATACTTACTCGATAATCATTATTGTAGGAGAATTCCACCAATGGTAAATGCTTATCCCAATCGCCTTGAAGTCTGGGACACAGTAGTCTTAATAAATCTTCAAGAGTTTGAATAGTCTCTCTCGATTGTCCGTCTGCTTTGAGGATGGTATGCTGAATCCAATCGTAATCTCCATACCCATAGCTTTTTGCAAGCTAACCCAAAATCTTGAAGTGAATCTTGGGTCTCGATCCAAAACTATAGATATCTTGGCATGCCATGCAACCTCACAATCTCATTTACATACATACTAGCAAGACGTTCAAGAGAATAAGTCTCCGTGTCGGCAAGAAATGTGCGACTTGGTTAATCTATCAACAATAACCCAAATAGCATTTATGCCTTGAGAAACCGTGGGAAGACCCGTATGTGAAATCCATGGTAATGTGTTCCCACTTCCATTTCGGAATCTCAAGTGGTTGCAATGGTCCTTTAGGCACTTGATGTTCGCGTTTACACGCTGACAAGTTAAAATGTTGAGATAAACTTTGCAATCTCTCTCTTCATATTGTTCCACCAAAATGTATGTCAAGATCACGATACATTTTAGTACTTCCAGGATGGATTGTAAATGGTGTATTGTGTGCCTCCATCATAATCTTGTACTTCAAATCGTAGTCGTTAGGAACACAAAAGTCTAGAGTGGACTCAAGTATTCCTTCTTCATCGATTCTCGCTTAGAATAGCACCTTCTTGTATTTCTTCTTCATATGCATCATTTCAAGCCTGGTGGCTTGAACAACCTTAACTTTTTCTATTAAAGTTGGCTCTATCGATACTTGACATCATCGCACTCGCTTCATGCATATGATCTTCTACTCAACGCGTCGCCCACCACGTTCGCTTTTCGGGATGGTATTGAATAGTGTGGTCGTAGTCTTTCAATAGCTCGAGCCAACGTCATTGCCGCATGTTAAGTTCTTTTGAGTGAAGAAATATTTAAGGCTTTTATGGTCCGAATATATCTCCACTTTCTCCCCATAAAGATAGTGTCTCCAGATCTTTAAGCAGCTTAACGATCATTGCCGCTAACTCTAGATCATGAGTAGGATAATTCCTCTCATACTCTTTAAGTTGTCGTGAGGCATAGGTTATGACTTTCCCATGTTGCATGAGAACACATCCTAACCCTTTGCTGAAGCATCGTTGAGATAACAAATCCATCCGTACGGATGGTATTGTTAGAAACAGTCTTAATAAGTCTCCTCTTAAGCTCTTGGAAACTCTTCTCGCATTCTTCACTCCAAGCAATTTTGTATCCTTCCGAAGTCAACTGAAGTTAGCAGAGTAGCGATTCGAGAAAACCCTTCCACGAATCTCCGATAATAACCAATTAGACCCGAAAGCTACGTCTTGATCCACCGTCTTGATTGCTCCCAACTTTGTATTGCTTCAATCTTGGCACGTCAATGAGATACTCCATGTTTTGACACTGACGTGCCCAAGAAATGCTACTTCCTCAAGCCGAACTCGCATTTCTTTAACTTGGCATATAACTTATTTTCACGAAGCCTTTGTAGTACCGAAACAAATGGTGCTCATGATCTTCACGACTTTTGGAATATATGAGAATGTCATCAATAAAGACAACAACGACCCGATCCAAATATTCTTTGAATACTCGATTCATCATATCCATGAAAGCCGCGAGGAGCATTAGTCAATCCGAAAAGACATAACTAAGAATTCATAATGCTCATACCGAGGGATTCTGAAGGCGATCTTTGGAATATCCTCGGTTCTAATTTTCACCGATGATATCCGAATCGAAGATCGATTTTGAAAAAGAATTGTCTTCTTGCAATTGGTCAAACAAGTCATCAATACGAGGTAGAGGATACCTATTCTTGATGGTGACATGGTTCAATTCCGATAGTCAATACAAAAGTCGCATACTCCCGTCTTTCTTCTTTCTGAATAAAAACAAGAGACCCCAAGGAGATGTACTTGGACGACGAATGAAACCGATGTCCAACAATTCACAGAGTTGGACCTTTAGCTCTGAAGTTCAATAGAGCCATTCGATATGGGGTTTTAGAAATGGGCTTTGTACCAGGTTCAAGGTCAATAAAGAATTCAACTTCACGTTACGGGGTAGGCCGGGAAGTTCTTCAGAAATCGTCGGAAAGTCAATAACAACAGAATATTATTCAAATTTGACGTGTCTTTATTCAAATCCATAACATGGGCTAAGAAAGCTTGACATCCGCTTTTTAATAAACGAATAGCTTTATGATTAGATATGACAGTGATTGATTTTAATGGTTTAGTTGCTTGAATTCGTACAACAGGTTGTTTAGGAATATGAAAGCTAACAACCTTACGAAAACAATCAATTTTGGCATGATGAGTAGTTAACCAATCAATCCCTAAAATCACATCAAAAGCAAGTATCTTTAAAGAGATAAGGTCAACAGGTAAGGTGATGGTGCTAACTTGAATCAAACAAGATTTATAAACGATGGGATGTGATGAAAGTTTCTCCTAACGGAGTTTCCACAGATATAAGTCAAAGTCTAATTTTTTCGGAGTCAAATTTAAACGTTGAGCACAAGTAGGAGAGATAAATGAATGGGTAAAGACCGGTATCTAGTAAAGTATAAACTTCACAAGAATTTATAAATAAACTTACCCGTGATCACCTCGTTTGGGTTCCTCTCGCATTTTGACCGATCACAACAAACGCTTTCTTCCGAACCGCAGATTTTTTGACTTTTACGGGATACGGTCTTTTGAGTCACCGTCCCCCATTGAACTAGGTTTCGCTACTGCAATGCAATCTCGAGCGATATGTCCTTCCTTTCCATAATTATAGCATACCCGAACTGTTGTGGGCGCTTTGGTGATATATCCTCTTTCCCGCATTTATAGCATATACGACCGGTGGTCGTTCTCCTCCTTGGAACCGATTCTTCTTTGGCAATTTGTCGTCTTCACATAGTCGTTGTTGAATCTTCTCTTTTAAAATCTCCTCCTAACTCGCTTCTTCTATTTTCATGGCCATGATTACCACCGTGTGGTTACCATTTTTGTCCGCTTTTTTCTTTCTCCACCGTTATTGTTGTTTTTTGTTGATCGCTATCTCCTGGTATGATCCTCGATTGTGGTACCTCGGTTGGCCGTACTCGTTATCTCGTTCTAACAATTGAGCCCTATTAACAACATCTGAATAAAGAGAAAATTTATGAGAGATGAGATCTTGACGTATCTTGGGTTTCAAACCTCTCGAAACATCCGCGTCATCGTTCCTCATTCTCCACCAAATGAGGTGCAAACACGGATAACTCTGCAAACTTCGCCTCGTCTTTGAGACACCGCCATGTTGTTACTGCTCCGCCTAATAAACTCCACTTCCTTCATACGACGAACACTTTCGGGAAAGTATTTGTCATTAAATAGTTTCTATGACGTCTCCCAAGACATCTTTGAGTCAGGTACGGATGGAGTACGCTTCACGCAGACTCCACCAAGATGATACGCTCCGCCACGGAACATAAAAGGTGGCGAATGGAACCTTCGTTCTCCGTGCATCCCAAGACATCGAATATCTTGGTAATTTGCTTGACCCATGTTTCCGCCATGATCGGGATCGAAGCTTCCTTAAATTCTCGTGGTCCCAACTCTTTGAATCGCTTTGTTGTGACAACCCGTGAATTGCTATCATTTCCTCCTATGTTTTGAACACGAGTCTCCTCGTCGATTTTTGCATGAACTGCAAAAAGCTTCTAAATATCCCTCGTTCATCATCTCTTCCCGTTGAGTTGTTCACGGGAGGAACATTACCGATCATTGCACGTTTCTCCTCGTTGGTGAGTACATGCGTCTCCACGGGCTCATTTCCATTGTTAATATTCTCAATCGACATTCTCAAATCTTTATCATAAAACAAGGGTTAATTAAGCAAATCAATATATCACATAATATCCTTATATAATGACCAACTAACAAATAAGCTTAGGTAGGACACACTAGCTAAAGATTTACCTGCCTCTCCCTCCTAGTTCTATTTCCCGATCTCCGCCAGATCATATCCCTAAGCTCGATACCAACCTGACACACCCCCAAAATAGGTATACATCACCCATTCGAGGTTGTCAAATACAATGTACGAAATAACTACAACTTTATTGTTACAACATATAAATCATGAGTTTAAATACGAGATATTGCCATCTGATAATATCCACATACAAATAAATCCTCATCATAATTATTGATACATTATTTTACAAAAATGGTGAGGACTACTAAACAACTCTCTAAAACCATCATTCCATACCCAGACTAAATCTCGCTACATTCTCGCCTCTCTGAGAAGAAAAATAGAACAAAAAGGAAAAGGGTGAGCTCAACTAGCCCGATAAAGAAGATATTATGACTAAGATAATATACAACAAATTATCGTTAGTCTTCAACAGAAAAATTTAATAGAATACAATAGACAACAAGTTTTAAATCAATACTGCAATGAAAAATATTAATTCATAGAAAGAGTTACGTGAGAGGATGAAATCTACTAATATCTATGAATTTAACGATCCATCATCAATATTTTTATCCTGTAACATCAATTAATATATATCCGAATCATATATTCATCCTTGCACTACTGAGCGAGGACATTCACCATTAGTCGTGTTCATCTAAACACTGCTTCATCTTTGCACTACGGGCCAAAGATATTCATCGAAAATCATTCATCTTTTCTACTACGTGCCAAAGATATTCATCGAAATCAATCATCTTTTTTCTACGGCCAAAGATATTCAATAATACCATCATTTAAGATCGAGGATGATGAAAATATATATATATATTTTTTAAAAAACGAATCCAAAGAAACAAAATGACAAGGATTAAGGATTAAGGATTCGTACTTTGTTTTATCCACGTCCAAAAATACCTCAAAAATAATCATAGTGGTGTAAAATTCAAGAATGATCAAAACATGGATATAATCAAAACTAGTATCCACAATAGATATTTTTGACGAAAAGGAAAATTTTCATTTTTCGATGAATAGTGCAAGTGATTCGCGAATAAGATCAGATACGTGAATAGTCTTAGTATCGTAAATAAGAACTCTGACACCAAAAGTTCCAAATTTGATAAAACTTGGATCAATATTTCAAAGATAATGATATTGAAGAAATAATATCATTACGAAAAAAAAAAATATCCCTTACCTCGGAAAAGACAATGATTTAACCTGGAATCTTCGATATAAAGCTATAACTTGAACTTTCACCGATATATAGCAATACTCAAAGTATACTCAAAATACTCACAAGAATACGCTCGATAATATAGAGAAAAACTTGATTTCGGAGTGATTTTCAATTCTAACTAAGCACCTTATTTATAAGAAAATGCTTAGAACACCAAAGCAGAAAATTTAATAAAATATTAATATTTATAAAAATATTATACGTATTCCTTGAAATCTGAATTTCAGCAATTCACACATGTCAACCTTCTAGAAAAAAAAAAAAACGTTTTTCTTATTTAAAATAATTAAAACTTCCAAAAATCAATTATTTTGAGACTTGAAACTTCAATAATTCACAATAAATAGTCCTTTTATCGTAAAATTTGAATCTCATGAATTTTATAGGAAATTCAATTCTATACAACTTTGCGAGATGAAAATTTTTCAAATTTCAAATGAAATTGACCAAATCCACAAACAGCAGGCGATTTTACGGTATAATCAAATTTCGATCAATAAATGGGATCCAATTTATGTTTTAACATGTTTTAAACATTTATTGCAACAAAATACTATTTCTCCTCAGATACTCATATATCCCACATTCGTTGTAAAAATATCACCATTATTATATTATTAAAATATAATAATATATATATATTTAAATAAATTATTTTATCGTAAAAGATAAAATTTCAATTTTCAACAATTGTCACATTAAAAATTTTCTCCATCTATATCCACATAAAATTAATATTTTCCTAATCATATGAATCAATAATTAATTATTCACAAATAATATTACGAGAATCACAATATTGACAACCGTGCGCCTCACTGGTGGAAAGAGGGGCTTTCCAATAAGAATTTCTCCTTCTTGGCGCCATGATTAGGTGACCAAACCTCTCCTTAGACGTAACTTTCTAGACATTTCCAATAATGTTATCCAATAATATTATTCGGATAATATGAATTATTGCTTCGATAATAAAAAATCTTTGTGTAGTGACAATTATTGAAACAACGGTAATATAAAATATCAACACAAAGAATTATTGAATCAATAAAATAAAATCTTTGAGCGAGAATTATCGTAACCATTATTGAGTAGTGCCTTCTTTCACGTAAGAATCAATAATTGGTGCAATACCGCAGTGTCTTCTTTGTTTTTTTAACCGAGTATTTTAACAATGATAATTCAGTGAATAACTACTGTTGTTATTTTTAAACAACTTGTATTTGTCGTTTTCTTCATCCAATCCTTTTTCCAGTTATGGGGCCCACATATGGTGCATGTGCGTCGTCATAAATATTCTCCCATCAAACGATCTGAATATTCCATTACCAAAAAACGAATATTCCTAACAACAATGAATATTTTATAACCACTTGCTTATTTTGAAATATTTGCGTATTTTACCCATAACTATCCACATTAATCACATCAACCCTTACTATTTCAAAATAATAAAAAATAAAAAATAAATTTCATTTATTAATTATTTGAGTTCTTACATTAGAAGTGTATAACTTAAACCGGTATTGCCCCCCTAAGAAATGAGTATTAGGAATATTACAAATATAATCAGTTGACACACTTATAAAATGACCATAACAAAATTAGTAGATGTGCACATTCCTTGGATGTATAAACAAAATCATCACACCATAATCAGAACTATGATTGTCAAAAAAAAAAAAAAGGACTAATAAAAGAAAATTGCAAGCACATAACCAAATCGACAATTGTTTCTTCCTCCTACGAGACAGAAACTACGATTTCACTAAAATAAACTTACAATTAAATCAAAGGTATAATACCCGGAAAAATAAATAAATATTAAAATAAAATAAAATAAAATAAAAATAAATAAATAAAAATTATTTTGTTTTAAACCATATTAATTGGACTTTATCATTTATTTCGGTCAAACTAGTTATTTAATTTGTGTGGGCTAAAAAAATATTAATAAGAGATGGATAAATTAATTTAGTACAATTTGGGCCTTAAAAATTATTTGGGTTTAATTTAATTAAATGTGGATAATAATAAATCCAATTATAATTAGGAGAATTAATAAGATTTATAAATAAATAAATCAATAGCTAGATCTAATTTACTTGAGCATTATACCTAATACGTTACTGAGGAAAAAGGAAGAAGGAAGCGGCTGACAAAACTAGAGAAACAGTGAGCAATAATTATAATTTTATTTGGGTAATTCTTTCTTTTATTTTGTTATAATTGTTATGTGTTGTATATAAGAGTGATGCAAATTAATTTAATAATATATGTTATAAACTTAATTGTTGGAAGTCGGCTGGTCTGCAGCACTGCATCAAGTGTTGAATTATACAATTATTTTATATATGTAGCAGTGTTAGTTTACGTTATTATATATATATAAATCATGAACATATAGCAGGTTAGTTGAAATTTGTGCAGAGGAATTTCATCATATATATATATATATTTATATTTATATATATATATATAGCATATTTCGATAATTTTAAGTTATATTTCGTTATTTTAAATTATATATATTATATGTTAATAAATTTTGGCCATAAAACTTATAAACGGGATTAATAAATTAAATTGAAGTTATATTTATTAATTTGAATTAATTAATTTGTCGACATAGTTATAAAAGTTCTTAATAATAAATTTAATAATATTATTTTATTAATGATTGGATTGTAATAAAATCTTATTAAATTATTTAGATTGAACGGAGAGAGTCTAAACGAGTCAAATTTGGAGTATAATCTTTGGGTATTACATTGCTTAATCCAGGTACGGATTCCGTACTCTTTCAACGACTCTTTTGTTTTTAATTTGTTCGTTACGTTATTCATTTCGAAATTCGGTATTGCTTCTCATAATTATTCCTTATCAATTTATTGTGATAGTTTTGTTTTGGCGTTATATTAGAACTCATGTTTGTACTCTTTAGACTAGTGTATCATGTCTAAATTTTATTTTGATATTTATAGTGATGTACATGTTAGTATATTTTTGGAGACTTGTGTTGATGATTCGTTCGATTTAACATGTACACGTTAGAACCCCTTTGTGTTGATATTTTATCGCATGTGTTGTGACATTATATTTTTGTTAGAATATACCGTAGAGTATACCTGAGCTATAATCACTTGTGGGGGTACCACAGACATGTCCTCTTGGCATCGAGGCATGACACCTTACGTGGCGGTGTGATCAGTCCACGACGTCTGCGTTTTGTGGTCCGGTGGGAGTTGACCATTTGATTTTTTGTTGTGGGAGGCGTATGGGTCGACCCTAGTTTTCTGTTCTGTTCTGTTATGCGAATTGGTGATGTTTGTGCCAAACACGCATTTCGATTTGCATGCATCTGGATCCGGCCGGTCCGATGTATGTTACGCTTGTGTGTCATTATTTCGATTGCCTGTGTGGCATTATTTGACTTGCCTATGTGGCAAGGTATATTTTTATTTTGTTTTAAGCTCGGTATGAAATAACCCCAATCATTTGTTTCAGCCTATCATTTTGTTGTATTAGTTTTGTTCGTTACAGTTCAGTTCATTAAATTGAGTTAGTTATCTCAGTTCTTTATTTTTGTATTCTATATCCGTACTGGGCATTTGGCTCATGCTATGTTTTTCTTCCGACAGGTAATCAGGAGAATTAAGGGCAAGTGTGACGAGAGCTCCCTTTTATCCAAATGGTTTAGATATATTATGTTTAGGTTGTGATATATTAGTTTGTTCGAAATTGTAATAATTATTTTAGATTGTGGTGTGAGATGGTTTGTCATTTATTATGGTTGACTTCTGGCATTTATCAGATATTAAGACTATTATTTTGGGGCTTTGAGCCTTGCTATTAAATTAATCAGTTTTGTTATATTTTGAGTAATATCTCTTTCTATTTTAAAAAAGGGGTGTTACAAAAGTTGCTATTAGAAAAGAGTTTAAAGGGTTTGCAAAGAAAGTGAGCTTGTTTTAAAAGGTTGAATAACAAAATTTATATGGCTAAAATTCATATGCATCCTACAACACCCAACTCTTCCTAAACTAAACATTATCATATTTAAAATAAATTCAAGAATCACATATCATATGCATCTTTGCAAGTTCTACAATTATAAATTAATAATTATCTCAAAATCAACAAAAGAAGAAGGAGAAAGAAAGAGGAAAGGTACCAAGATTCGGGGGAATTGGAATTGCAAGTCGAGAAAGAGACTCATCCAACTGAGAGGGAGATCCAATCAAGCGAGATGAGCAGAGTAGATATGGAAAATTCAATTGAAAGTTTGTTTAAAAGAATAAAAATGTAATTTAGCAAGATATAACAGGATCAAAATGAACATTACATTTGATTAAAAGTAATTAGGAGTGACTTATAAATTATTTTTAAATAAATTAAAGATTAATAGTTATTAATAATAATTTATAAATAAAAAATTAAGTTCTTACTTATCAAACACTCCAACATTACCACCAACTTATAAGTCATTTCCACCAACCTACCTCTTAAGCCGAGCTTGAGCAGCGAAGAAGAGGAGGTCCCCATTTCAAACAATCGTGTCAGTCTCTCAAAGTCTCTCTCTACGTACTTCTCCAAAAAACAGAAAAAATAGCAGAGACAGAATCTATTGAATTTCACTTTCAATCACTTCAATTCGTACAATTTACCAAATCTAAACCAAATGCAAATAATTCCAACTCTCACTCCATAAAAATTCGCTAAAATAAAAAAATCCCTAATTTTCCCTCCGAATTATACATTCATGAAGATTTCGGCCGCAAGCTGCCAAAAGGCACCGTATCGTTGTTGAAGAGCTTTTTATCCCTCGGTATCCCCTCAATTTTTCTCATTGAACATGTAATTGATAGGTTCTGTCTGATATACTCGAAGTTTTCCTGTTAATTTTTTGCTGTTAGATTAGGGGTTTGCTATCGTATTCTTAGAGACTAACAATTAGCAGGACTTGAGATCAAATACATTTTTTTATTCATAGCTTTTAAGCGCTGGCTGTTCAAATTTATCATGAAGTTTATTTCTCTGTGGTTGGCTGCATGTTGCTCAAGTGTGCTTTCTATTTTTCAATTTTTTGTCTTGAAAGATATCATTTGTTTATCAATTGGTTTAGTTAGATGAGAAAAAAATTTGGAAATTTTGAATACTGAAGGTTTGAGAAGTTATTAGATTTTGGAAAAATGATGTGATCCATATATTGGGGTTTGAATTGTGATTGGTTTACTTAGGATTGATTGTTACATACTTACATATGAATTTGAGTGAGAACTACAGTAATTGTAGGGTTTGTGCCTTCCTTTTTCTGGAAGAGGGTTTATGAGTTCTAACCTGTTTTTACTTTAATTAGATTAGTAGCTTCCTCATTTATGGCAGAAAACAATAAATTACTTTAGTAATTTAGTTTGTGCGCAAATGTCGTTTTCGAAGAGAAAAAACTTCCAAAGATGCTTCAAATAAGGAATGTGGTTTTTTGAATTTTAGTGCGACTCTCCATTTTAAAACCTAGGTCACACAATCTGCCACATTGGCCCTTCATGCTTTAAGAACGGATTCTCTAGTAATTGGTGAGCCGCCAGATTAAAATCCGCTTTTCACCTTTTAAATTTGCAGAATCTAAACTTTCTTCCAATTTGCCTCATCATATGTGCAATTTTGAATACTTAAATGAAAGATACGATATAAAACGTCAATTACTATTCCTCTTTAGGCAGTATATCTGTACAAGCTGTAGGAGTTTGGGGGAGAAGGCGATGCAGAGATGTAGAAGAAGTTAAGAGGGTTGACCTAGGATGCAAAGGAACCCTAAAAGCGGATGTTGTGGTCTTAAGTAATAATTAATCACCAGAGAGAGCTATTCACAACCAAGGAAACTCAGGGTAACATAATGTCCTCCAATATGATCATTCAAGCCAATGTTGGTTACTCATTTAGGTATTTACTTAAAAATTACCAATGGTATAAACAAAATATAAGGGCTAATTTGGTACTACATCATGCAAATATGTTGTCAAGCTCTGCAGAGAAATTTGTTCACAGAACAATGTAAAATATTTTTATGGAAGTCACTTCTCTGTGAAGGTTTGGTTGATATGATAAAGGCATTTATATGTTAAATTTTTAATGCTTTCTTCGATTAATTTTGCTTTACGCCGTTTTGCAAGATTCTGATTCAATACTTCTCTTCTATTATTTTTTGGTAAGGGTGCTTCTGCTTTAAAACTCTGCCTAGTGCTTTACTGGGCTGGTGGACTCTATCAACAACAATGAGCAGCACATTCAATCCACAAATATTGATGGGGAAGCTGGCCAAGCTCAATAGTTCTCAGCAGAGCATTGAAAGTATCCTTCTTAAAAGTTTGTTGAAGACATTTCCATTCGCCGATTTTGTTCTAAATTTCTTATTATTCTGTTTCTTTTGACTTAAAACACCTCTAACAAAAATAGAAATTTGTGTTTTAAGATTTACTTCTGGTATAATGTATTGCTATTAGTTTGCTTATAAAAAAAACAAAATTATCCATTGCTATTAAATTGACATTAGTAGCTTTGTTTCTAAAATTCTTATATAACGAGCACTACTTCTAGTTTCTGATGCTATCTTCCCCGAAGCTGCTCCTTTTATAGATCTACTACAACACTCCCTCTCCCCCCGCCCCCTCCCCCTCCCCCTCCCCCCTTTCTTGTAAACATGGAGGACCTTGTTGACAAATTCTTTTGTGGTTGTCAATTTGTCAAACTTTTTTGTCGCTATTTTTTTGTACTGATCTTTACTTTCTGTTTGATTTATTTCTTTACATAATACATCTATGTTTTGTATCCTATCTTCTAAATGCTTGTAATTGTGATGCAACTGAGCACGGTTCTGACAAATCTGGCCAGTTGGTTTAATTTAGTTTGCGAGTTTGTTTGTTTTTTCATGTGTTGATCACATTAAGTATCTTCTACAATAAATATAGCTTTCTAAATTGTTTATTTCTCGCATGTTGGCAAATGCGTGTCTATACTTTCTTCTGAGATGCTATCCTTGACGTGATCAAGCTCTATCACATTGGTGTATCTTTCATATGAACAAAGCAAGGAATGTCGTTGAAACATGGGACATGCAATTCCATTCTTCCCCACGTGAGCAGAGATTGGCTTTTCTATATCTTGCAAATGATATTCTGCAAAATAGTAGGCGAAAGGGTTCTGAGTTTGTTGGTGAGTTTTGGAAGGTTCTTCCAAATGCACTTCGGGATGTAATTGGAAATGGAGACGAGTTTGGGAGAAACGCTGCGCTACGGCTAGTATATTTATCTAACAACCATACTTACTGGATTAGCATTAGCCATTTATCTTTTCATTTCTTCCTATTTCTCAAAGACATTCGTCATGTCAAAACTATGAAAATATATTAAAAAACTTAAGATGAGATAACACCAAACATTTTTATTTTATTTTTAAATAAAAAATTTATGGCAGAAAATGTGCATTGCTTGGGTATACCATTTTAAGTTTTTATATCCAATTAAAATAGGAGTTATGCTCATAATTTACTTATTGAAGCAATCTCTGGTAGAGTCAGGAATGAAACTGCATTATATAATAATTTGACCCTGACACGAATAATCTTTGATTCCCTCACCCTTTTTGTTTTATTAATGTAGAAAGAATGAGGCTTGAATGTATTTTACCATGTTTCTTATGTAAATTTCAACTGAAAAATTTCATGTTCTTATTATTGAGGCCATATGTTTACTTATCAAAAAAATAAATAAAAATTGAGGCCTTATGTTCATGCGGAGAATATGTGAATTAACTATAAAACTGTGATATAATTTTCATTACTAGTAGTCTTTAAAAATGCTGCAAGTGGTTTCAGAAGGGTTTATTAGCGATGAATTTGTAACAAAAAGAATAATGACAAATCATTTCTTATATGCTGGGGCCAAAGTACTCTGCATGAATTAGTATTTAAATTCATTTCGGATAGTTTGGATAAAGAATCTAAAGATACAAAAGTGCATGTTTCTCGGATAACCATCTCGCTTACATTCCTTCGCAAAAAGTAGTGCTGGTTTTGTCCTCCTTATTACGTTATTGAATTCCATCTTCACTTTCTCTTTCTATATTGTATTAAGGGATTCTGTGGTGCATTTTACTGATAACATAACCCTAAAGGTTAGAAATATCAGAGATCACAACGTTTCATTGAAAATGGGTGTGATCTTACTCATTCTTGTATTTTAATTTCCTTCTCGATGAAGATTAATATTTGGGAGGAAAGGAAAGTTTTTGGCTCTCGAGGCCAGCTTCTTAAGGAAGAGCTTGTAGGAAGAAACCTGGAAACAAGTACCAGGAACGAGAACCACCCTCCAGGCTTCAAGCTGGTTAATAACTACCTTTCTCTGAACACATACTTCCATAAAGTGTTTGTTATTAAAGGAATCTGATAATATATACCTTTTTTTGAATTTTTTTTCCTTTTGAACAGAGAAATTCTGCTGGAAATGGTTTGGACAAAGTAATTTCTGCTTATCAGATTGTTTATGGCGGTCAGCTGGATGAAGATGCTGTATTGAGCAAATGTAGGAATGCCATTTTCTGCATTGAGAAAGTAGGCAAGGAAATTGACGGTGATAGAAGACCAGGTTTGCCTTGTGTGGTATCTTTTGTATAATAGTTCTGACTACAGTACGTTGATGTCTCTCTTTGATGGTAGCTTCATAGAAACTGCAATCCATGGGATAACTCATGCTTGCATGCATACAATTTATTTTGTTTTCCCCAGGCTTCCTGTTGATTCTTTTCACCTTTAGTTTTTCTCATATCATTCCAGCATAGAGATTTTACTGTGCAATTTTCAGGTAGTAAGATATTCGTGCTTGTTATGTACTTGATGCTATTTATTTGAAATAATATTAGTTTGTTCCACCAAGAAATAAAGACTTGCAAACTACATGGGCTAGTTGAATCAAGTAAGTAACGGGTGCAAGAAGTCACATTACAGTATCAAAGTGTAGAAGTCACTTGGACTCCAAGACGGAATTTTCCTTGAGGCTAGGGTTCTTTATGTTCTAAATTGCATTATACATATAATGATGATATTCATGGGACCAAGCTTAAAGTTGGTGCTTTTGTAACCATCCAAACTGACACCATTAGTTTCCACAAAACGTTGTCTAGATTTTAAAATCTTTCTCATTGGTGTAACTATCCATCTTTCCTCTATCCAGATTAATCGACAAGTTGAAGATGACTATTCATTTTAAGTTAATCTTAGACATGTACCTTCATCACGTAGTTGCTAGTTCCTTTACATAGAGTTACTAACAGGGAAATAGTCTTTTGATCTAAATATAATCATACAATGCCTTTTGGCCCGTTTCCAGTATTATAATGAATTATTGAGCCCATGTGAAAGTTTTGAAACCAGTTTTCTAAATATAATTGACTCGTCTTGTCTGATCCCCACAATTCTTTATATATATGCATGGATAAATGAATTGTCCTTTTCCCGCTTTCTGGACAGAGCAACTCGATGGATCCGTCATTTTGGAGGAGATTAAGGGGCAACATGCTATATTGTTGGGTTGCATTCAACAGCTAACAGTCATGGAGTCTTCTAGAGCAAATCTCGTGTCTCATCTTAGAGAGGCTCTTCGAGAACAGGTTGGTTGGCCCATAGCCTGTATGTATTAGATCCAAACTACATACTTTTTTTTTCTTTGGTCCTTGACCAAGAGCTGTAATGTTTTTCTTACTTCTTTAAATCAGGAGTTCAGGCTGAATCATGTTCACTATCAGCTACAGGTAACTTTTGTGGCACTTAGTTGGCTTACTTGAAAGAAATATAGTTTGACAGTAAATATTTTCCAGTTTTACAATGTTTCTTCTTCTTTAGATAAATGAGATGTAACTATTATAGTTATCTGCCTGAATTGTCAACATTAGTTTAAGCATCATCATAATATATTCTGTTATTCTTGTAGATTATATATAATCACAATAACTTTCATGAGACTGTAGTCAGATAGCATAAAGATTTGTTTCTATATATTATCAGAAGTCAACATCTAAGTGGATAATAATTTGTTTTATTTGTAAAATTCAAGCACTCCAATTCATTCAATTTTGTAAGAAAGTGAAAATTAGAAATGCAAGTGAATTGGAAGGATCAGGGATCTTAAGTTACTGTCTTTTAAAAAAAAGCTCTATGTCTGATATACACCCCTTTCATAAGGAGTCATTGATCATAAACTGTGCAAGTGTCTGCCTTTCTAGAAAGCAAAGCTACAGCCTACACAGCATTCTGTCAGGATCAGCCTTGATCTTAGCTTGATTTCGAATCAAAATAGCAAGATCAGTAAACAGTACAAGTTTGTTGATAGTTGATTGTGTTCTTTACATTTTGGTATAGTGATATCTTTTGCCTCTAGCCCGTGACTTTTCCTGATTTGGGGTTTTCCACATAAATCTTCTGCTTTTATCTTTAGTTTAATTTGTTAAATAAGAAATTAGACATCAAAAGGGGCTAAACTTAGGTTCTTCGTAAGAGCAGAGATCAGACATCAATTCATTGAAGTACTTGAAAGTAAGAATCCAATACATAGGTAAAATTACAATTTGTTGAACCCAAATCAAATTCAAATTCAATGTATAATCCAATGCGATGGATGATATTATTTGGGGATGGCGTTGTCCTCAATTTGCAGAAATCGAATTCAACTTCAATTTAAAATCTCAATTTGTTGAACCCAACTCATATTCAAATATTCAGAATGGGATCGCCGTTGACGGGAACTTCACCGTCACTGATGCAAAGATCCAAAGCCTAACTCCGCTAGAATTTTGGAGCTCGGAGAAGTCAGAAATTGTGGTGGGTTTTGCCCAACAGGTGGAGTTAGAGAAAATCAATACAGAAATTGTTGTGGATTTTGAGGAGAGAGAAAATGTCCAACAGGTCGATGATGCTGATTGAGGGGAAGAAATTGCATAGATTTGTTTTGATGATAATGATATATTTGTTTGCATAATTTGAAAAAATTGCATAGATTTGTTTGTTTGGATGATGATGATGATTGGCGAGTTATATTTGCATTAAAATTGCATAGATATTGATTGATGGAGTTTTTTGTAGAGGGGAGAAGTGGACTTTTTTGTGGAGGGGAGAAGCGGATTATTATTATTATTATTATTATTATTATTATTATTATTATTATTATTATGGTAGTTGGGTCGGGTGGGCCTGGGTGGACATGGGTACACTTGTTTTTGATGGTGGGCTATAGCTTATGTGTTTAGTGACTAGGATTTAATAAATATTTTTTTTCCACATCACAATTCCATGTCAGTTTTCTCTCTCCTATGTGTCAAATTTCGTTAAAAGTCAAAGGAAACGGTTTTTATAATGGTTTTGTAAGAAAAATAAAGTTCAGTGAGTTGACTATAAGAAAAAAAAGTTTAGTGACCCATTTGTAAGTTGACTTAAAGTATAAGTGACCAAAAAAGCATTTATCCCGCCATAGTTTGTTATAAACTCAACCATGAGCCAAAAATGTTAAAAATGCACGTGAGGTAACTAATACCCATGTGCTTTCTACTTCTAGAATACTCGAGTCCAAACTAAATAATAAGCCCCTTGACTTATTTTATTTATCCTAACGATCCTTGGCCTTGCACATTCACACTTAAATGTAGGATCATGTATCTGAAATGTTATCAACCAGGTATCTTATGTTGCTGTAAGTTAGTTTGGGTGGAAATGTACTCCGTGTTGGCTCTCTAAATAACAGATCCAGAACACGAATAGGAATTGATGGTGGTAAGTAGGATGATAGGCTGGTTGAAAGTGATGTAATTGTAGTTTACTAGTAATAAAATGGAAATCTCATGCACTAACCAAACAGGGGATATAAACAGACTAAATGAAATAAGATTCTGTAATTAGTGTGCAAGGTTGGAAACTTGAAAGTGGGTTTGAATTAGGATTGGTGAATGGCATTACCATGTTTAACTAAATTTGATACAAGTCTTGAAGCATGAAATTCCATCTTATCATATAAACTGTAAACATGATTTTTGTTGATTAAACTATCTGGAGTGGGGATTGTACTATTAGAGAAGCATGAATTTCTTTCATCCCAGAACCTTGTGAAATCCCTAAGGTTCACTAAATGTTGTTCTTTGACGATATCTTATAAAGTTCTGCAATTGAAATATCTTTGGAATTTTCATTTTGATCATTACTGGCTACTTGTTTCGGAATGACATATTTCATGATAGCATGATCTTCATTCCATGAATTTTTTCAGGCTGCGCAGTCCCAGTCAGAACAAGCCAGTAATCTTTGCAGACAATTTCAAAACAGTGCGCAGTTGCCACCTGAGCAAAGTATGAAAAAAACTCGCACCTCCAAAGTACCTCAAAGTTTTATGGCTGGAAGTGGAGACCAAACGGCTCCCGTGATGTACACGCGACAGGTACCTTGTGCTGTGAAACCTGAACCCTTGGAAGAAGATTTTAAATCTGGTGCAGCTGCAACGGCAGCACAGCTCACATCATCTGCATCATCCGGTCAGATGCCGACTTATTTCCCATCTTCTTTGACAACGGAGGGTGTCATTGTTAGCGCAACAAAAGAATCTTTTAATGATTATCCACCTGAAAAGAAACCCAAGCTTGAGAATGATCACTCTGTTTACATACCATCTCAGAATCCTCAACCACCTGTTCTGCCTTTTCCGCATCCGGACTCCTTGAAACCCACTGTCTCAATCACCTCCAAAGAAATCATTCCAGCAGAACAACCGCCTCTCCCAACATCTCCACCACCTATGCCGCCTCTCCCAACATCTCCACCCCCCATGCATCCATATCCTGTGCCCCAGTTCATGCAGAATGCAGGGTCAATACCTAGTGTACCATATGGCTATGCCACAACCCAACAGCAGCCGCAACCCTTTCCATATCCTACCGCAGGGACTCAATTTACCGGGATTCCTCCTTTTCCAGCTCCTCCAGCAAACTCTTACCAGAGTTATCAGACTGAAGGTAGTTTTTATGGCCAGCAACCGTCGTTCTCAAATGCACCAATGTCTCGACAGTTGTAGAATTACCAGTTTAGCAGTGATGGAAAGGAAGGTAGTTTAGCATGGTACTTTCAAGCATCTGAAAGTATATAGAGCATATTTATTATTACCTTCTTCTACCTAAAACCTTTCATTACAATTGTGCCTCAGACTACAGATAACATCTTGATTAGGTGTTTGTAATTTATATATTTTAGAGTTAGTTAAATTCGGAGATTTATATGCTATATTTAGTGGTTGAATTGAAGATAGAAAATTAACCATGTTGGTTATTATACTGTGTATAGAGAGATGTTCCGAGTGTTTATTCTCATGTGTTGCTTGCTGCATGCAATGCTGTGGGATTTTGGGTAGCAAGAGTTTTAGAAGGGACTGTAAATATATGCTGTGACTGAGTTGAACCTTAGTGAGATGTCACCGTTAGAATCGGCAATATAGTTGGTTAATTATTAGGTCAATTCATATTAATTAGAACTAAATAGGTTGATTAATTATTTTTATTTATTTAAGTTAGTTAAGATTTGGAACAATATTTTTAAAAAGAAATATAGGTCCAAACCAGTTAATTATTTTTGGACCCATATTTTATTTCAAATTCAAATCAAAAGTTTTTTCTAGCCCAGATTTATAAATTTTTAATTTAAAAAGATAATATTCAGTGATTATGTATACACCTCAAGTTTTAACCCCACAGCCTCCCCGATTTTTTTTTAATGATTATGTACACATCTCCCACCCCCATGCCACACCCCCCTCTCAAAAAAATAAAATTTACTTATTAAGTATATACCTCTACCCCTCCCACCCGTACCCTCACCTCACCCTCCAAAAATATTATATTTACTGATTATGTATACACTCCACCCCACCCCACCCCACCGTCTAAAAAAAATAATATTTATTGATTATGTATGCCTCACCCCGTTCACCACCACTCCTAAAAAAATACTATATTTACTGATTATATATATACCTTCACCCTCCCACCCCCACCTTTGCCCACCACCACCTCCTCCACCTCCACCCCCATCTACACCCACACCCACACCCACACCTACACCCAAAAAAATAGTACTATTTACTTATTATGTATACACCCCATCCCGCCCACCCCCTAAAAAAATATTTCTTCAGGTCCCAAATTAATTGCTTCAATTTTGACCTTTTTAAGTCAAATTGACTATTTTAAATTAATAATTAAGCATATATAAATATATTTCTAAAATTATAAAAATTGGGGTTAGTAATAAATTGTATATACTTTCTTTTGGTTATAATCTCTTCACCTATATTTTAGCAAAAATAGTAAAAAGATTAGTTTTAAAAATAGTCAATTTAACTTTAAAAAGTCAAAACTAAGCAATTAATTTGGGACGGAGGGAGTAATATTTACTGATTATGTATACACCCCAACCCCCAAAAAAATAATAGTCAGGGATTATGTATACACCCCCACCCCCATCTCCCATAAAAAATACTCCCTTCGTTCCTTAATATAGGTCGTTTTAGACATGTGCACAAAAATTAAGGAAATGATTGAAAAACATTAACTATAATATCAATTGTCTATAATACTCTTCACCTCACTTATCTCATAAATATGGATCAAAAGATTAGGTGGAGTAATAAGGGACAATTTGAAAAAAATAGTAATCAATTCTCCTAGATAACCACAAAACGATAAATAATTAAGAATAAAAAAAAGTCTAAAACGACCTATATATAGGAATGGAGGGAGTAATATTAAGTGATTGTGTATACATCATCCACCCCCATGCACTCCCCCAGAAAAATATTGAGTGAATAATTGATTATGTATATACCCCCGCCTCCCCACTCGCACCCGCACCCGCACCCGCATCTCCACCCTCACCCTCAACCTCACCCTCAACCCCAAAAAAATAAAATGCTTAGTGATTATGTATACACTATATATCTAATAATAATTTATTTAATTGGATCATAATAAAGGTAAGTTTGAAATTTAAAATATGGGTCGACCTATATTTGAACCATAATTATATAATTTCAACTCACATAACCCATATTAAAAATAGTTAATATGAATTTAGTTTTTAAATAAAATCATAACCATATTTTGTAAATCAAAACTAACTCATAACTATATTTTTGACGGATCTACTACTGAATGTAGTATTATTAAATGAGAATCCGCATGAAGTTCATTTTTGAGTAAGTTGGTCAATTGACCAATAAAATGCTGACACACACAAAAACATTGATCAAGTGTCGATATTTTTTATTGGCCAATTGACCAACTTATTTAAAAATGAACTTCATGTTAACCACTTCCATTAAATGAAAAGAAAAGAGTAGTTAATTTTATTAGTCAAGTAATTATTCCATGATCTTAGAGTTTCTTTGTAGTATGAAGTAGTATTTGTATGAAGTAGTGAGTGAATCTCTCTCTCTCACACATTTAAATTCTGAAGAGCAATAATTTTTATAATGGTACGTAATCAGAGGTAGGACTATGGAGTATTATATTTGGGCAAAAGTTCAAAAATATCTCTGACATTTATCTTGATATCTTATTTATACTTTTAATTTTTTTTTTTTAAAAGTCCCTTTAACGTTACAAATTTAAAATCAATTATATGTATTTCTAAAATGTCAAATAATTAAGGACGGAGAGAATAATAGTTAAAAAGATAGTAGATTGTCAAGGAATGTAAGTTTGAATTAAGGCCTGGTACGTGATTAAAAGGATTTTGTGGAGAAAACAATGAGGGAAAGAGGAAACACACGACGACACAAAATCAACAGTCAGATCCCAATATCCATATACAACACAACATGCCTAGAGAAGAGAGGGAAAAAAATCAGTGTGAATATTCTACTTCTAATGTCAAAATTATCAGTGATGTTGGGCCATGATCCTTTTTTTTATTGGGCCAGATTTAATGGGCTCCTCCCTGGGGTTATGATTATTCTTGCCCTATTGGTCCGGATGCAGTGGACCGAATTACTAGATGAGTATGATTCCACTTGGGCTTTGACCGGTGTAGATTGGGAATAGAACTTTGATCGTCATCTCTGCATTGCATTTAATGAGGATTGGACAGGCTTAGTCGTACCGAAAAAGTCAGCCCTGGTCCAAAAGTCGATTGCATCTGAGACAAACCGGACTTTGGGGATATAAAGCAGGATGACACACGGTGAAAGGTAACTCATAAATTATTGCTCTCAAGTCACTAGATATTTATTCCTCCATTGTTAACCTTGTGATCGCAGATCGACTCTCACGCCGAGCTATCCCCTCGACGGTCCTAGCCGTCAAAGCTTTTGGTGTTATGTCGTGTTTATCGCGGCGATCGGGGACGTCTTACGTGATTGGGGCGTGGAGAAAGATTCTGCGTTAACATTGGCGCTTAGAAGGAGGCGTGTTCTAGTGTTCTTGAAGTTTTCAATCACAAATTGTAGGCTGCTTCTACGCCTAATCCATGGTGAAGCGAGTAGAATCGCTTACTTTTAAAGGATACCCGATGGCTATGACTTCGTCTACACAATGAGTATCCGCCAAGGATTGATTGGGTCCTTCAAAGAATGCTCACGCTTTGATGCTCGCTTCCAAGCGGAGTTTCGAGGGTTCTCGCTCGAGAGCCCGTGATGATCTTGGAAGAAGATTGATTTTTGTCGCCTGAGAATACCCGACCATGGTCGAGAAGGGTAGAAGGCATACTGCTTAGAATCCTATACCGAAGTGGTCAGACTGACAGACCGATCAAGTTAGAAAGAAGTCTAAACTTTAAAGACATGTCTCGAGGCCTTCCTCGGGATCGAAGCAGACCCAACAACCATTTTCCTAATTGATTGACTGAGAAGGGTATTCCGCCCTATTGGTCTTCGGGATTATGGTCGAAGCAGAGTAGATGAAGACCCAACATCCATTTTCCTGATTGATTGACTGAGAAGGGTATTCCGCCCTATTGGTCTTCGGGATTATGGTCGAAGCAGACGAAGGCTCACCACAGTGACAGAAAGTTTCACCGAAATAGATCCAGAAATCACACTCCCGAGAGTCCATTAAGGGCACACCGCCCTGTGGGCACTTGTCTTCGGGGAAATCCCTCTAAAGTTGCAGCTCCAGATGGAAAGCAGCTGAGGAGTCCGATAAAGCCGTTCTGTAAGATTTTTCAAAGATAAGCAGAGCTCGTGGACATTGTATACTGATGGATATTCTATTTCGGACATCAGTATAGCAGGCTATTAAGGAGTCGATCACAATAACAATTCCATCGCCGTTGCATTATCGAAGCTAGCCACTACAGATGCTTATAACTTTGACAACAGATGGCGTCATTTCTTCTGATCAGATGCTGACAAAGAAGACCAAGTACAAGAGTGTCCATTTTGTTCTCATTGATGAGAATCTTTATCGAAGGACCTTTTTCGTCATCATTACTTAAACATTTGGTTCCATCCGAAGCAGGGTGTGTTCTTCGGGAAGTTTACAAAGATATTCGTGACAATTATTTGGCCCGAAGTTGTTGACCTACAAAGCACTTTGGCAGCGATATTCTTGAAAGAACTGGGGATTCAGCACAGAAAGACTTCGAGTATTCTACTTTGGACCCATCTCCCACTATTGAGGAATTTGGTGTACATCGTCAAGTCGCAAATGTTCTTGGAGGGTTCATGTGGATATTTGTCACCAAATGGTTCGATCCCACATCGCCCACCAAAAGGCTATATTTTGATTTTATCTCCTATATCTCTTCAGCATGCTGGGGTAGTAGTCGTCTCGGGTCCATTGCTTGGGGACCAGTTAACAAACGCCACTCATGGGATCAAGTTTAAAACATTCATAAAGAACTTCCGTAGCTCATCCATATTTTGACAGCACAAACAAATGCCACCCTGGAGTTAGGAGGTTCGGGAGGACTCGCTGACCATTCGATGGTAGCCTCTTCGGCAGGTGGTCACTTTGGCATTGTTAGGCCCTTCGGGGTAGGCAATTGTCGTCACTTTGGCATTGATTCGATGGTAGCCTCTTCGGCAGGTGGTCACTTTGGCATTGTCAGGCCCTTCGGGGTAGGCAATTGTCGTCACTTTGGCATTGATTCGATGGTAGCCTTTTCGGCAGGTGGTCACTTTGGCATTGTCAGGCCCTTCGGGGTAGGCAATTGTCGTCACTTTGGCATTGTCAGGCCCTTCGGGGTAGGCAATTGTCGCCACTTAGACTTCGTCAGGCCCTTCGTGGTAGGCAAATGTCATCTTTTGATTTTGATAGGAGGTTCGAGAGGACTCGCTGACCATTCGATGGTAGCCTCTTCGGCAGGTGTTCCTTTTTACTTCGTCAAGCCTTTCGTGGTAGGCGAATGTCATCTTTGACTTTGTCGTGCCCTTCGTGGTAAGTGTTAGTGTCATTCTTAGACTTTGTCGGACCAGTGGTAGACAAAAGGTCCTTATATCTTGATCCTTATATCTTGGTCCTTATATACTTGTTCCACCCCTAGTGGTGAGCAAGATCTTGATGGTACAAGGAGGATCAAATTAAATTCACTTCACCATATGATAGATCTCACACTTCTAGAATATAAGTATGCATTACTTTATTTTGTTCAAGTGTTGAGTTCGGATTATATTATCATTGTTCTTAATCATATATAGTTTACTTAATTATTGACTAACGGTTTAAAATAAGAGGCACTTTTGCACCTGAGCTTTTCAAGTTGATTGATGATCCATTATTGACAAGAAATGTTCACATAGAAGTAATAAGGCATGAAGTTGATATTTCATTAAATATTAACTGTTTACATAAAGTTAGAATTTTCACAGAAAGTTCTACAACTAGAGATAAGGAGATGTCATCTTCAGGCTTCTTCCTTGTCATCGTCACCATCTAAAGAGTCTAGAAGAGATGGATCTACCTTGGCCCGAGCTTTTTCTTGCCTTTACTTCGACAGATTTCATATCCTTTCGCATACATATGGACGATCTTATTGTTCAGCTTGGCGGATTTTCTATATTCTGCCTGGATATCCCTACGAAATTCTTCGGTCAGTTGCGGACTCAAATTCTTAAGGGTCCGAAGCTCTTTGAGCTCTTCTTTGAGCTTCTGACGATGTGCCAGATGCTTTGATCCTTTAGCTCGACAGATCGACATTTGTATCGTTGATGACCCGGATGAGTGGCCTTGGTCGCTTTCGGTTCTTTTTTTTTGATCTTGTCGATATCCTTCCGAAGGCATTCATTGTTGAAGAGAGCAATATCAAGATTGTTTCTTTCTTTTGCCAACACAGACTTCCGGATGGCGTTATCTCTTCGGCATTCTCTTCGACATTCTCTTCGACATTCTCTTCTAGATCTTCTTCTATCTTTATATTTGAGACGGAGGTACCTTTGAGAGATGTTTACTTTGCAGATGACTAATATTAATCGATCGCCTTCGATTGATGGTCGAATCTCAACTTCCTTTAGTCCGGTATTTCACTCCTTCACCCATCGGTTCCATGATGGAATTATTGCGAACCGATGATCATCGGTGTCGCCATGCCTTCGCCTAGATTCATAAGAAAATGGTTTTTGTGGCGGCGTCCGAGTCGTTCGAGGCGGTGAAATATTTGTTGTTGTATGTCCGGTGAGCGGGTTCTTCAATCGACTTTCGATCTTAATTTATCTTGCTATTTGATGTTCACCGAGATGGGCCTCGGTAAGTTGATCTTGGGCCTTTGTTGATCTTATTATAATTCCTTTTATTCTCGACCGATTCCATTTATACTCTTTTCATTAAACCTCCTGCTTAATAAAAGACCTGGGGCAATGTTGGGCCATGATCCTTTTCCTTATCGGGCCGGACTTAATGGGCTCCTCCACAGGGTTATGATTATTCTCGCCTCTATCGTCCTGGATGCGATGGTAATTACTAGATGAGTATGGTTCCACTTGGGCTTTTGGCCAGGGGTGTAGATTGGGGATAGAACTTTGACCGTCATCTCGCATTGCATTTAATGAAGATTGGACAGGCTTACTTACCGAAAGTCAGTTGTGGGCTTAAAAGTCAATTCATCTGAGACAAACCAGATTTTGGGGATATAAAGCAAGGATGACACACGGTGAAAAGTAACTCATAAATTATTGCTCTCAAGTCACTAGATATTTATTCCTCCATTGTTAACCTTGTGATCGCTTCAGATCTTGACTCTCACGCCGAGTTATCCCCGACTATCCCCAAATTGGCGAAGCTTTTGGTGTTAATCATGTTTATTGTGCGAGGATCGTGGACGTCTTACGTGATTGGGACGTGGAGAAAGATTCTGGCGTTAACAAGTGATATATATCATGTTATGTTATTTTAAATAAATTTTCTTAAAAAAAAGTTAAATGTGTGTAATATTAAAAAAATAATACTCCCTCTGATCCATTTTTTTTATTTATCTTTTTAATTTTTGTATTTTTCCCTAAACATCAATAAAAAAGAAGAAGAAGGGAGAGAGATATAGTACTAAAATGAATTTGAATAAATCAAAAAGAAAGTTAAGACAAGGAGAGTTGTACTTGGGGGTGTTTGTTAGAGTTGAATGGCTGAATCGATCAGTGTGTTTGTTTTAATTTGAATGACTGAATCGGTAAGATGGACGAGTAAAAAAAATTAAAAAAAAATATTAACTATTATATTAAGTAATATTAAATAAATTTACAACAATTATAAAATTTTTCAGAGGGATAAAATAATAAAGTTTTGTCATTCAGATCTTTCAGACGTATCAATTATCAAACAATTTTTTTTATTTAAATTCAGATTCAGATTCATTCAAACAGCCCCTTGGTGAACTAAAAATAAAAATAATAATATTGCATGTAACAACTCCATTCTATAAATTAAATTAATTTTTTGTTGATAATTTTAAAAAGAAGAAAAAAAAAATACTACTACTACATATCGTGGACCGACCGAAGGTCCGAACTAAAGTGGAAGGGGGACAAGGAAAAAGTAAGTGGAGTGGAGTATAAAAGTAGTCAACGGTGGGAATTGAGGAACGACGTCAGCCTTATTTAATTACTACTACTACTAATTTAGAGGTGTGAAGCAGCAGCAGCAGCAAAAGCAAAGCTGAGAAAAGCCGCCTTCTTGTTTGCTGATCAACAAACCAAAGGCTGCTCTAATGCTGCTGCATGCACTACACTTCTCAGATATATGGAGTACTACTACTAGAGCTAGCTACAGTATATATATATATATATATATATATATATATATATAACACATTCAAGACACAATAAATATAACCCAAGGGATGAGCCTACTCGGTCTGACCTATTACATAAAGTATCATGGCCCAACAATATTTATTATACTAAAGAGTTACATATTCAATAAAAGGGAAAAACCAACACACAAGTCTTGTTTAGAAAATATTGTACAACTTAATTACGTAGTCGATCTGTTTCAGCACCGGTCCTGGGCTAAAGTCCAAGGTGTCTGGACTTTAAGCCCACTTAAATTGACAAATTTTTAGGGCTTCTAAGAGTTATTTGTATTATATATATATATAAACAAAAGAGACCAGTCCACGTCACTTTAAATTTAAAGGATTACAAAAAAATTACCTAATAAAATAAACCTAAATTTTTTTATTTTCGCTTTAGGTCATTAAAAATTCAGGGCCGACCCTGATCTGTTTTTTGTTTTTGTGTGTGTGTATTTTACTGTGGTCTAATAATGCAGATATATATAGGAAACAACACATGGGTGATGGGTCTCATTCAAATTAAAAATAAAATTCAAGTACACTTTTTTTCCGTGTAAATTAATTACTCCAATGTATATTTGAATTAAACACACACACACACACACACACATATATATATATATATATATATATATATATATATATATATATATAACTCCATCCGCTTTTTTAATATAGGTCGTTTTTAGGCATGCTGCATGCAAAATTAAGAAAATGATTGAAAAGCATTAACTATAGTATCAATTGTCTATAATACCCTTTACCTCACTTATCTCATAAATATGGATTAAAAGATTAGGTGGAGTAATAAGGGGCAATTTAAAAAAAATAGTAATCAATTCTCCTAAATAACCACAAACGATAAATAATTAAAAATATAAAAAAAATTCTAAAACGACCTACATACATATAGAAATGGATAGAGGAAGTAGTATAATTGAGTAGATGAAAGTAGGGGACCAAAGGGCAGACAGAGGATATAGTATAGTATTTATCAGCGCATGCATTATACTTGTACTACCACAGTAAAAGTAGGAGTAGGACTGTAGGAGTAGGAGTACTACTCTAATTCTTTTTCTTTAATTAATTAATTTTTCCCGGTTCGGTTGGGTTGAGCTGAGACTTAAGAGCTAATTAAGCTGCTGCCTTTCTAATTTACTTCTCGCGTGATGGACTGATGGTGGTAGTAGTAGTAGTACTATAGCTCCACAACTTTTTTCTCTCAAACCAAACCAAACCAAATTACATTACGTATCATATATTTTAAGTTTATGATTTTTTTAAAATTTATTTTATAATTGTATAAACTATATATTCATTAAAAATTTATTGTTATAATTTTTTTATTTTAAAAATTAATACTAATTTGAAAGGGGGAGGAGAAATATATACAGACATGATTACTAGCAGCGTGAGAAGGGAGGTAGTACGTACGGAGCATGCAGTTACTTTGTATGTATGTATTTATGATGAGGTTTTAGTTTTACATTGGTGATGATATATATGGGATAAATAAATTAAGTTGTAAAGACATATATAAATACAATAAATACTCTATATGATTCCAACATATCATACGAGGGACGTACGGGAGAATGACGAGGAGAGGGAAAAAGACATATATGGATGGATGGATTCCCACGGCAGGCAGGAAGGCTGGCTGGCGGAATCGAATAATATCCTTTTCTTTCTCGTAACCATGCATGCATAGATATATAGCCATACCCAAAACCAACCTGCATCCTATACAAATTAACTTTCAACATTTGATTGAAAATTTTGGCTCTAAAAATTAATACTAGAAGAAATATTTTTCAATGAATGTATTTTCATATATTTTGTTGTAGTCGAACTTCACATATATTTTATTCTATGACGATGATTTTTTTGGACTATAGCGATGGGTGATCCGTCTTTATAGCTATTATTACATTCTATGGCGATGACGTAACCCGTCATTATAGCTTTTTTTGATCTATGACGCCATTTATAAATATAATTCAAAAAAACCGTTATATGATAGATTATCATCTTACTACACAACTATGTATATATATATAGCCCTATATTATGTACTGTTACAGTGTAACTTCATTTTGAGCTCATTAATAAATTTTATGCAAATCTAAGTTCAATAATGGCACTAGAGCTAGAAGTGATGATGACAACAATGATTTGCCTTCCGGATCGGATCTATCAGGAGAAATAGAATAAAATATATATGTATATGTATGTATATATATTCGAATGAAATTTCATTTAAAGCTAGCTAGCTTTTTAATTTTTATAGATAAATAAAACAACACTTGTTTTCAATTCTTCAATATATAATTGGAAAAGGCCAGCGAATCTCAAATGGATAAACACGGAATACAATTTCTCTCACTACACCTACAAGATTTTATTCTCCCGTCCCAATTCCCATTATATAAATTACTACTATTATTATCTCAATCTCAAATGAAATGAATATGGCAAACAACATTCGGGATGCATATATATAGAATCCAAGCCGTTTAGAATTAATATTCAGCTACCAATTGCAAATAGCCCACACGTAGGCCATGGGATGGGACCGGACACTTCCATTATATATATACTAGCTGGGTCTCGTACTTTCGATAATATATGAACGATGAGATTTATCTCAAACTTTGAATCGTCCATATAATTTATTGAGTGAGCGAAAAATTCAAAATCATTTGTATTTTATTATATATATATATATATATATATATATATATATATATATATATATACAAAATAGAACGATTTTTGAAATTTTAAAAAGATCGAAACAGATTAAAGTTTAGCATAAATCGGACCGCTCAGATCCCTCTTCCATATACATATAACCCACTTTTCTCCTCCTCTTCCCATACTCGAACCAAATACTCTCCTCTTCTCTCTCCATCTTCATCGTCGTCTCTATTCCTCATCATCCGAGCGACGCCAGAGCGGATGATGTCAAGGTTCTTCCTATTAAGAATATATCTTTTCTTTGACTTTGAGTAAATGCCGCCATCTACCAATCTGCTGGCATGTCCGTAACATTGCTCAAGCCCTAATATGGGCGGCGCCTCTTCTCTCTTTTCTTCCTTATACATATTTGTTCAACTAAACATTTCTTCCATTTCTTTCTTTGTAAGTGCGACTTTTTTTTTCTTTAATTTTTCTCTCTCTCTTTCACACACCCAAAAATACATCATGTAATTTTCAATTTCAATCGCGTACCATTTTATAAATGAGTTAATAAAACACACTTGTAAGGGTTAAAGAAATGAGATATCTGAGTTCATACAAATATATACAGTGTTAAGAGAGAGATAATGAGATACAAAAATGTATGCTTCTTTGGGTATACAAAAATGAGATAATGGTTATTGAAAATTTTAAAATAGTGTAACATTTTATGTATCTCATATTTTTATTTATGACCATTTGTTGTTTGGGTGTTCTTCTTTGTACAGTAGTTTTAATATTCAGATGAATTTTGACATTTTGTCATGTAATGTTTTAATTTTCTTACCTGCTGTTCTTTTATTCTTGAATCTTACTACTATTTTAGTCACTTTTTGCCCAAAAATGGTAATTTGAATCTTACTACTATCATTTGATGTTCATTGTTGTATCCCCAAATTGACTTTCAAAATACCTTATTTATCGCTTAAACTCCACTCAAAAATTCTTAATTCAGTATTTTTTTGGGAAATCTTATCGTTATTCTAAAATGGGTTCTTAATTTTCTTCTTTTAATTGCTTCTCCATAGATAGATTTAAGTCATCTAGGTATTTGCATACAAGTCAAATTTTATCATCCGAGCTTATGAACAGATCAATTTAGCCAGATTTTCATGGGCGAATGTCCATTTTGGTTTTTGTATTTTGTTGATAGCATGTGTAATGTGTGCTCAATTGTTTAGTTAAAATGCCGATTTAGCTCTGTATGATTCCCCCCTTTAATACTTTGTCTTGTGTGAAAGTTAAAGTTCACATCCGCTTCACCGATTGGAGATGAAATGCCTTAGGGTTGTAAAGATTGTGTCATTGTTGTCCTCGAAAGCCCTGTGCATATTTGTTAGTGAAAACCTGTAATTAATGTGATGCTCTTTGTATGAAAAGTTGCATTAATGTCTCATTTTTGATGGTGATTTTGTGATAATGGGTAGCTTTATATCATATTTTTGTAGTGGAATTGATGGGTTATTGGAGATCTGTATCTCGAGTTGAGTTTTTCTTACTAGATTCTTTTACTTTTTTGGGATAGAGTTAATCTGGGTGTCATGCATGTTTGAGTCTAATTCAATGATCTAAAAATGGGTTGTCTCAATATAGTGGAAATCTCATCTCATCTCTTTTTCTCAAGATGCTAAATTGAAGATTCTTTCTTTTATATACAAAAGGGGAAATCTTTAAATAGTGAAAGAACTATGTTTTGTTGTATTAAGTTTCTTCGTTATATGCCTTGACAACAAATTTACGTCAATCCTCCTAATTATACACTTAAAAAGGAATGCAAATTTCTAGGTATGGAATTTTAACCCAACAAAGAAGCATATATGGTACTAATAAGGTTAGAAGAGAGCTACTAATTATAAGAGCTCTTCTTTAACTATTGGAATTAGCATTCTTAGTAGTACTATATATTATTTATCTATGCACATTTTTCACCATTCTACAGAAAGAGGCTTCTCTATAAATTTTCAAGTTATTAGTAATGAAATGATTGATTATTTACCCACAAATGAAGTCATATATGCAGAAACTATTGCTTAGTGTTGGGTTAAAGTGGATGCAGTGGTCATTTGGTTGGATATTACTGTTTATACATTGTTTTACAACAACTTTTTGGTTATAAGGTGGTAGCTTCCTCTAGCTTATGGTAAACACTTAATTACACTTTGTTTCAAAACAATTGGAATTTAGAGAATTTCAAAAGTTTGATTTTGGCTTAATTGAGCATAAATCAAATAATTTTGGCTACACACGAAGCATACATTGAATATGTATATATCTATATATTGAATTGAAATTTGAACATTGATTTTATTCATGATTGTGGTTTGAAGCGCTTATTCATTTTGATTACTTGGCATATATTGAATTTGGGATGAACATTAATTGGTTTTACTTGGTTTGAGCGCTTATACATATTCATATGTTTTTATATGAATTGATTGAAATGAGATTATCTATCGACGTCTTCGTTTATTCATTAAGTGCCTTTCTTCCGGATGGAAAGACAATAATGCCCTTTCTCCATTAAAAATTAATTTTGCCAAATGAAAGATATTGGAAACTTTTGTACTAAATTTTTCATTCAAGAGTATCTCCACCTACAATCTGCTAAATTTTGGAAGATTGATTGGTGAATGCCCGTCATATAATTGTTGGTGCCTAATTTTCCCAATAATAGTGTTTTTACTAAATGCACTAATGAAATGGGATACACCTTCTCCAAAACTGAGTTCATCATCCATGTTGTTCTTCAAGTATGCAGTCAGTATGTTGATTTTTGTTTAACTAAATTTAGTTTATATCTTAATAATAATAATTAGCTAAATTTAGTTTATATCCCAATAATAATAATGCATGAAGGTGGGGAATAAGTTGAATATGAATTAGCTCATAATTAGTTGGTATAAATAGCTGGTAGCTCATGAACTTTATGAATGATCACTGGTAGTTAGGTACACATATCATTGATATATGGTGTAAGAAAGGAGTAATAGTTATAACTTAGGTATACATATCATTGTCCTAATTTTGTTGTCTTTGTGTTTTTTTATTGTGCAGGAGTTCGTTTGGACTTTTTAATCATCAACAAGAAATGCTTTTTCCTTGCCAAGAAACAAACAAACACACACACAAGTGGTATACCCTGTGTTTTACACTTATACTAATATATATCTTCATTAGTGTATGATAAGCGCTCATGTATCTTGTTTTCGGGGAGTTGTGAGGATAGCAATTAATCAAGGGTACTTCAAGGAAAAAAAAGGTTTTCAGGGAGTTGTATAATTGTTGGAGCTCCTTCAAATAAAAGGTGAGACTTTTTCAGTGTAACAAAGTTGTTGCAAGTATAGTGCCGGAGGCACGCGCGGGTGATAGCTAGTATTTATATATATATATATATATATATCCATCACATGATTTTTTTTTATTAAAAAATTTAAAAATTCCATGGTTTGAAGAAATATTAATTCAAATAGTTACCGTAAAATTCAATTTATATATCATACAATGTTCAAATTAAACATAAAACATGAAATTTCTGATAAGACTCATTTATTTGATCATATGCATTCCGTTTCTATAATGTAAAACTCTAGTTAATGTAAATTAGAAACTCATTTCTAATTTTCATTCACCCTGACTAAGGATTTTTGAGTTGTTATCTACAAAATCGTATATGACATTATCTCCCTTTACTGAAAATGATAGATCATTTGTTAATCATTCACCTACATCCATGTACACTTTATTATACCTGAAGATACTCTTTTATATGTCCAAAGAGTCTTAAAGAATATGACAAAGTATAATTCACAATTAATACATAAGATACTATGATGATATCAAAGCATCACTTGTACTACTATCACTATAGGAACTATTATTGTCAGGCAAGTAAAACTCCATTATTCTTCAATAACCACTTACATACTTACTTTAGTGTCTCAACACATATGATTATGGAATCAATCATCTTCTTCAACAGAGCAATTATAGTATGTGTTAATCTATCCGGATCCACTAACCCCACATTAGTGATTCAACGATTAGGAATATTTTAGTTTTGAGTTATCTTAAATTTAGATCTCATTAGTATGATCATTATCATGATTCTAAAAATATTGCTTTAAAGCTATCACATTAATTAATTCAACCAATTAAATATTTGATAAATAAATGTCTTAAAATAAATAAATGAACAAGATTATAAAATAAATTCTTATCACATCCAATGTGATTTTGAGAGCATACTACTTTCGTATATAATTATCACTATATCATGTTAAATTTGTAGTATTATTTTTATTATATATATATATATGTATATTAAATTCCCCGCAAAATATAAATTCTACATTCGTCTTTGGACATAGGGGCCTAAGTAATTCACGTGGTATTTGTTTACATCTTAATATCTCTTAACAGTTCTATATCTGATTTGGTAAGAGGGTAAAGTTGTTTGGTAAAATCTTGTTCATCTCTTATTGAAAAATTGAAATCTATAGAGCCTTTATTAATATTGTACTTCCTCCATTTGAAATTTTAAGATCAATATTGATTTTTAAAAAAATCAATTTGAAATATTTTAAAATTGATATTTTTAAATTTAAAAGTCATTCAGATGTTTTATACTTTTTAGTTACTAAACAACTTTTTAAGTTCAGATATTATTTCACTCAAATGATCTAATTTATAGTCTAATCATCGAATAAAACCTTATTCACTCCACAATATTGTTGGTTTATATATTTTGTTTTAATGATGACAATATATTTTGTACGAAGCATTTTGTATGAGCAAGTTTGGACTATATGTATATTGGCTGATCATATATGGTGTTACCAAAAATATAATGAATTTATATTTGCTCATTTTGTGAAGTCCAACATGGATATAAAGTTTCATAGAGTTGCTTACTGGACTAGGTCATTAAGGAATCACTTAGGGAATAATGTAAGATTTTCTAACCCAAAGATTTTAATTGCATGGTATCACATTTCTTTGTATTAAATTTGTAGTTCAAGCTTTGTTTGACTTGATCGATCTAGTAGTGGATAAGAACTGTACAAAATGAGTTTTCGAGGTTGCAGAGGTGCAAAGGGCAATAGTCCATCTCAATGTAAAACTATTTTGAAAATGGAGTTTTTGTATTTTGTCTTGAATATTTTATTTTATAAAAAGAATCTCCTATATCAATATCTTTGTGTCATCCGAGTAAAATAACATATGAACACCTCCATCTAATTTTCTTCTACCCAAACACAACATTAAATATTTAAAGGAAGGAAAGCAAAGAGGTTGAATGGGGATAATAATATTATGCGCGCAGAGGTGACGCCAAAGGAAAAGAAGGAAGGGCCAAGGGGGTGGTGACTGGTGAGGGCCACGTTCCTCTCACACTCTTTAATAGAACAATAGGAGTATAGTAGTATTAAGTAGTAGTAGTACCATTTTTGATTCAACAAAGTAGGGTCGACAACAAGGACGGAAACAGCCGTCTCAGACTCCCCCCAATTCTGATAAAGCCTGCTTCTTTTGTCCCTCTTAATTCCTTGCCCTTTCACCTCCCTTCCTCTAAATTACATATATATATATACATATATATATATATACGCACGTATAATATACAGTATATATGGATTATAAACAAGCACCAATTAATCTATAAATACTAACATGTGCTTGTTCGCTATTAGCATGATATAATAATAGTCTCTATCTACAAGTTTAAGTTTTTAAATTAATTGATTACTTAACATTTTGTTCACCTATATTTAGTGCGTTTATAAGTTATAATGTACACTTGCTAATTAAACAACAATTTATTCTGGCTAAACACAACATATATATTCAACTTTCAAGTGTAACGTTTGAGGGTTCAACATACTATATACTACAACAAATCTTGACCCAAAGTACACAGGGTGCAGTATAAAAAACTGGACAAAGGATTGGATTCAAAAAAAGTAATCCAAGCCCAAATTAACTATCTCCCGCATGGTAAATTAAATTCAAAGTCATCCACCCTAAAAGCTGACTATGATCATGCATGTAAAGCTATCACATGACAAGATCTCTCTATCTCTCTCTCTTCCTCTTTCACTTGCATGCGCTTATGACTCTAGCAGACCAACTTTTGTACCAAGAGTTCAAAAAAATAAAAATAACAACTAATGAAGTATAATAATTAATATAATAATAACAGACAAACTTTATCATTACAAAACTACCCTTCAATTGAAAAGTAGTATTCTAAGACATAGTAATCCCACTCATCAACTTGGACCCCCCCCCTTACTCCTTGTCATATCTATAAATACCTTATATTCTCCCTTCTTCAATCACACACACAAACATTAGCCTACTAAACTCTTTCTATATATTTTAATTATTCTCTCTCAAAAAACATTCATTCAATTCAATTCCTAGCTAGCCATATTAAGTTAACATGCATTACCAAACAGAATCATGGAGCTCATATATCCAACCCAGGAGCATGATCAATGTTAATGTGGGTGACCCATTGGAGCGCATAGAGAGGCTGGCCTCGGAGAATGCCGTGGTTATATTCAGCTTAAGCAGTTGTTGCATGTGCCACGCTATAAAGAGACTCTTTTGTGGCATGGGGGTGAACCCGACTGTCTACGAGCTCGACGAAGACCCGAGGGGAAAAGAAATGGAGAGGGCATTGATGAGGCTTCTCGGCGGCTCCTCCGCCGTGCCGGTGGTTTTTATTGGTGGCAAGCTGGTGGGGGCTATGGACAGAGTCATGGCGTCCCATATTAATGGCACTCTTGTCCCACTTCTCAAAGAGGCTGGAGCTCTCTGGCTTTGACTTAATTACAAGTTAATTAAGTCCTCTTTTTCTTGATGAAGTTTTAGAGCGAAGAAGAAGAAGAAGAGATTTATTAGAAAGAAGAAAGTTGATTAGTTAGTAGTAATTAATATTGTGAAAACAAAGGTAGCAGAGGAAGTGGAGTTGGGTTAGAGCCGTTTTTTACTGTTTAGAATACAGTAAAATTTTACTAATGTTTTTTATTAGCTAGGTTTTTGGTACTTTGGTTTTTGTTTTCTTCATGTGGGTATGTCGGCTCTTTATGTCTTTGTGTGGTCTCTCATTCGAGTGCCAAGAGAGAAATGTAATTGCTCCCTCCTCCGTATAATATAAAAAGAAAAAGAGAAAAAAAGGTTTAAGAAAAATACAGTTATTAGTTGTTATCTATCCCTGATCATGAGTGAAAACATACCATAAGTTCCTGATTTGACTATTATAAATCTCTTAGTTGATTTATCCCTTAATGTTAGCATAGCATCCCTTAATGTTAACATAAGTAATTGTATTAATCCCTAATTTATAGCCTTCAGTGATTCTCTCTTATGTGCATATATATATATATATAGGTATGATGTATCTTGTAAAAGCAAGCTAGTCAGAACAGCAATATACAAACAGTTTAATTCCTGTGACTTTGTGTCTTTCATCTGTGATATCTTGGCTTTCATGGTATCAAAGCCTTTGGCGTAACTGCACCTAAACAGTACTCTCACCATGGTCGAAACCTTATCTTCTTCTTCTTCTTCTTCTTCTTCTTCTGCTACATTATCTCCCTCGACATCTGCTTCATCTGTTACTTTCCTTCCAGTTCTGTTTAATCCTCAATCCTTATTATCCAACACCATCCTAACCAAAGAGAATTATCTAAATTGGAGTTCTCAATTTCTTGCGGTTCTGTGCACTCACTCTCTTGAACATGTTGTACATGACAAAAATTGTCCATTAGAAAAACTAGAAGATAAAACCATTAACCCAGAATACACCAAATGGAAAAGTGCGACAAGTCTTGTTCTTACTTGGATCCGAGCCACAGTTTCTCCTCCCGTTCAAAATCTACTTGTATCCTGCAAAACCGCTCCCGAAGCTTGGGACATCCTTCACAACCGTTTTGCCTCTTCCTCTAAAACCCATATCCGAACTCTGAAAAATAATCTTCACACCCTCAAGAAAGAAGCCAACACCTCTATATCTGATTTTCTTCTCCGTGCAAAATCCATATCCGACTCACTTGTTTCTGCTGGATGTATAATTCCTGAAAGTGATCTCATTGATCATATACTTGATGGACTTGGTACTGATTTTAAGGAATTTATCACATCTTTTCATCTCCACCCTCAAGTCTCATTTGATGAATTCCATGACCTTCTCATCCAAGAAGAAACACTCCAAACTCGTTTTTCATCTCTTTTCATCTCTCCAAGTACAACACTTGTTGCTGAATCTCAATCTCAGCGCCAAACCACCAACACCAATTCCGCCGTCTCACAAAATAAACACACCAAAAATTTTCATCAACGTTCCCAATTTCACCGCAATAATGGTTCCAATCAAGAACAACCGCTTCTAATAACTTCATTGGGTCCAACCGTAACAACTCAAATCGCACTAACAACTTCAATCGCCAACATGGTTCTCAACCACCACGGTTCATTCCAAACAATGATCCTTCGCTTCTTCCTACTCCTGCATTTCAATCCCGAGACTCTATCGTGTGTCAACTGTGTGACCAGTCAGGCCATATAGCAAAACATTGTGCACTCAATCCTCTTCCACCATTCACTGCAGAAGCGCATGTCTCTATACCAACTTGGGACACCAATTGGTGCTTGGATTCTGGTTCCACAAACCACATGACATCATCAACAACTAATCTCACTCATTCTCATCCTTATCAAGGTAATACTTCTGTTATTGTTGGCAATGGTTCTCATCTTCCTATTTCTCATTATGGTTCTTCCGTGCTTACATCATCAGACAAATCTTTCTCTCTTTCTAATATTCTTTGTGCACCAAGTATGCACAAAAATCTGTTATCTATTCGTCAATTTTCTCGTGATGATAATGTTTTTTTTGAATTTGATGCACATGGATATCGAATCGAGACAACCCGTATACGAAAACTCTCCTTTCGGAACTAAATGCGGATGGCCTATACTATCTCCATTCTTCATCACCATCCAAAGTTTCATCTTGCTTTACTTGGAGAAAGGGCAACATCCGACATTTGGCATGCCAGACTGGATCATCCCTCCAGCGATATGTTATAACATCTTTGTCGTAGTTCAAACCTTTTAGCTTCGCTCTAATAGGTCTCGATTACATTGTCATATTTGTCCTTTTGGGGCAAATCATGTAAATTGTCTTTTAATTCCAGGTTCTCGTATTTCAATTTCTCCTTTGGAATTATTACATCTGGATATTTGGGGTCCATCCCTGGTTACCTCTAATGCTGGTTTTCGTTATTTCTTATCTATTGTGGATGATTACAGTCGATATGCTTGGATTTTCCTTATGTTTCGCAAATCCGAAGTTATCTCTATTTTTTCAAACTTCAAAACAATGATAGAGAATTTTTTGGCAAAATCAAAAAGTGGCAACCCAAAAATTAAAATTATTCAAACCGATAGAAGTCTTTGAATTTCAACAAACTCCTCATTTCAAAGTTTTCTCAAAACGCACGGTATTCACCATCAACTTTCATGTCCACACACCCCACAACAAAATGAGGTTGTCGAACGTAAGCATAGACACATTGAGGAAATGGGTTTGTGTTTACTTGCTCAAGCTAACTTTCCCTTCTCCTTTTGGCTTGAGGCCTTTTCCACGCCTACATTTTTAATTAACCGCTTACCCATGCGTCCAACTCGATCGTGTCACCCTTTGAAAAATTACTCAACCGCAAACCGGATTACACTTTACTCAAGATCTTTGGTTGCACGTGTTTCCCATACCTAGTCCCGCATAATAACCACAAAGCTTATGCCAAAATCGATCAAATGTACATTTCTTGGTTATGACTCCAATCACAAGTGTTTCACAGTTGTCTTGACACATATCGACTAATCGTGTACATCTCGCGTCGTATGCGTTTTGATGAAACATCCTTCCCTTTCTCCTCCATGCCCACACTCCCATCCAGCAATAGCGTGTCCCCACCTTCTAATCCTATCATGGGAGGACCTCGGTATCCTATTGCTTCTGCTTCTAGCCCCGCACCACTCATGTGACGCCCCCAAAATAGGTATACAACACTCATTCTGAGTCGCCAAATACATGGTACAAAAATCAAACTACAACTTCAATAATACAATTGTCGTGTAAAATACGACAACACATACTGTGAGTTTAAAAACAAATATTGTCTTCTAGACAATATCCACACTCAAATAAGTCCTCTTTACAATTATTCAAACACTATTTTATAGAAATAGTGAGGATCGCTAAAACATCTTTCTAGAACCATCACTCAGCACCACTTTAGTTCCCTCATTATGTTCTCACCTCCCGAGAAAAATGGAACAAAAAGAAAAGGTGAGCTCAACTAGCCCAAGAATAATATTATGACTAAGATAATATACAACAAATTATCGTTAGTCTTCAACAAGGAAAAATCGATAAAATATAATAGCCAACAAGTTTTAGATCAACAATCTGCAGTGAAACAACAATCCATTAGAAGAGTCAAGTAGAGAATGAGTTCTACTTATCTTCTAAGATTTAAAAGTCCATCATCAATATTTTATCCTCAGTAACAACAATCAATATACATCTTTAATCAAATATTCATCTTTTGCACTACAGCCAAAGATATTCATTTATCACCAAATTGGTCATGTTCATCTCAACACTGCTCATCTTTTTGCACTACGGGCCAAAGATATTCATCGATTAATCATTTATCTTTTTTGCACTACTGGTCAAGATATTTAGTAATATCATCATTTAGAATGAGAGGATGATGAAAAATATTTTAAAGAAAACGAATCTAGTGAAACGGAAGGACAAATAGTAGAATTAGTATAACGCTTTATCCAAGATCAATAATACTTCATAAATACCAATTTTGAAGCAGAATTCAAAAATAAAGATCAAAACATGGATACAATCAAAGATAGTAACTATAATAGATATCTTGGACAAAAATAAGAAAATTTCATTTTTCTTGAATAGTCTTAGTGATTCGTGAATAAGATCAGATATCGTGAATACTAACCCCACATAAAAAGTTCCAAATTTGATAAAAATTCAGATCAATACTTCGTCATAATGATATTGAAGAAAATAATATCATATATGAAGAAAATAACATCCACTTACATCAAAATATCAGATCTTACGATCGGAATATCGGTATAAAATTTGAAGGAAACTTGCACTGATGAATAGAAACTCACAAAGTATCTAAATACTCACAAAATACACTCAATAATCTAGAGAGAGAAAGAGAGAAAACTTGTTTCTGGTGTGATTTTCAATTTTAACTTAGCCCTCTCTTTATAGGAAAATGTTAGCAGACTTGACCAAGAACTTTGATGGCTTTACCTGCTACTATTCCCACCCACCACATTTGAAATAAATTCAACACATTTCTTCACCAACCACAAGTGGGGCCCACTCAATTCTAGAATTTTCCACCAAAATCATTTATAAACCTAATTTCTGAATCAGACACCTCTTAAAATTCATAACAAATCATACGTTCATTTTTAACGGTTCAAAATTTGTGGACATATACTCAACTTATATATGTATAACATATCCAAAAATTACAACGATCCAACGGTCGGATTAAAAATTATAACTCACACAATATATCTCAAAACACACTGGTTTAATTTTTAATACCTTCATTCCGACAAAAATACTGATAAAACACCTCAACATTAACTCCTTCATTTTTAACCACAATAAATATATCCAATATTTATATCCACATAAAATAAATATTTCCTTATCATATGAATTAATAATTAATTATTCACAAATAATATTACGAATCACATTTATGAATGACCGTGTCGTTCCCGGAAAGAGGGGCTTTAATAAGATTTTCTCCTTATTGGCGCCATGAATTGGGTGACCAAACCTCTCATTGACAGAACTTTCTAGACATTGCCAATAATGCTATCTAATAATATTATTCAAATAATATGAATTATTGATCTGATAATGGAAAATACTGTGCAGTGACAATTATTGAAACAACAATAATATAAAATATCAACGCAACAATTATTGAATCAACAAATAAAATATTGAACAGTAACTACTGTAACAATTATTGAGTAGTGCCTTCTTACGTAAGGATCAATAATTCATCAATACTGTGCATCCACGCGTATTATTGTATTTTAACCACCGGGTATTCCAACAGTGTTAACGGTAACAACTACGCCATTATTTATAAAAACTCAAACTTGTCGTTTTCTTCATCCGAGCGCTTATTCTCATATGGGGCCCATGAATGATCAAGCGCTGAGTCATTTAATATTCCCCGACAACAAGAATATTCCACGACCAAACGAATATTCCCCGACAACAATGATTATTTTATAACCACTTGCATATTTTGCAAAATTTGCATATTTCATCCATAACCAGAGAATTATATCAAATTAATACCTTATTATTCACAAATATAATTAGAGAAAATTCGATTTTTATTTATAATAAGTTGGGGTCTTACAACCTCCCCTCCTTATGAAATTTCATCCTCGAAATTGACATATACGTGCACAGTGTTTCAAAAGGTGAGAATACCTCGCTTTCATTTCTGATTCCAACTCCCAGGTCATTTCTTCAATAACATGGTTTCTCCATAAAACCTTAACTTGTGGTATAACCTTGGTGCGTAGGACATGCTCTTTCCTATCCAAGATCTTAAATGTATTTCTTTTTGTCGTTAAATCTTCTATATCTCGTCTGGTTCTAACGCAATAATATGTATGGTTCTCTTTCACATATTTACTGAAGCATGGATATGTGAAAAATATTATGAACACGAGACATACTTGGAGGTAATGCGAGTCTATATGCCACATTTTTTATTCGGTCAAGAATCTCAAATGGACCAACAAATTGTGGATTGAGCTTTCCTCTCTTCTCAAATCTTGTAACTCCCTTCCATGGTGCAACACATAACAATACATGATCCCCAATATTAAATTCCACGTCTTTTCGATGAAGATCCGCATAATTCTTTTGTCGATCTTGTGCCGTTTGTATACGTTATCGAATCATTTGGATCTTTTCTGTAGTCATGCGTACTAATTCTGGTCCCAACAATATTGCTTCTCCCACCTCGTCTCAGCATACTGGAGAACGACACTTTCGTCCATACAACGCCTTAAATGGAGCCATGTCTATACTTGCTTGATAACTGTTGTTGTAGGAGAATTCCACTAGTGGCAAGTACTTATCCCAACTTTCTTTAAAATCTAGGACACAAAGTCTTAATAGATCTTCAAGGGTTTGAATAGTCCTCTTTGATTGTTCGTCCGTTTGAGGATGGTATGCCGAATCGAAGTCGTAACTGCGCCCATAGCTTTTCGCAAGCTAACCCAAAAATCATGAAGTGAATCTTGGGTCACGATCCAAAACTATGGATACTTGGCATGCCATGCAATCTCACAATCTCATTCACGTACATGCGAGAAATACGTTCAAAGGAATAAGTCTCACATATCGGTAAGAAATGGGCAGACTTGGTTAATCTATCAACAATAACCCAAATCGCATCTATGCCTTGAGAAACTTTGGGAAGACCTGTAACGAAATCCATAGTAATGTGTTCCCACTTCCATTTCGAAATCTCAAGTGGTTGTAATGGACCCTTTGTCACTTGATGCTCCGCCTTTACACGTTGACAAGTTAAACACCTCGAGATAAACTCCGCGATCTCAATCTTCATATTGTTCCACCAAAATGTATGTCGAATATCATGATACATTTTGGTACTCCCAAGATGGATTGCAAACGGGGTGTTGTGTGCCTCCATCATGATTCTATTCTTCAAGTCAGAATCGTTAGGAACACAAAGTCTAGAGTTGAATCTAAGTATTCCTTCTTCATCGATTCTCGCTTCTGGAATAGCTCCTTCTTGCACTTTCTTCTTCATAATGTATCGCCTCCAGTCCAGTAGCTTGAGCGCTTTTAACTTTATCGATTAAAGTCGGTTCTACTCGTATATTCGCCATCATCATGTGGGTCCCCGGAGTCTTTAATTCTACCTCCATCCTTTGCAAGTGATACGAGAATGGGCCTTTGATTAACAATATCGCACTCGACTTTCGTTTTAGCGTATGATCTTCTTTCTAAATGCGCACCATTACGTTCGCTTTTCCAAGATGATATTGAATAGTGTGATTGTAATCTTTCAATAGTTCAAGCCAACGTCGTTGCCGCATGTTGAGTTCTTTTTGGGTGAAGAAATATTTGAGGCTTTTATGGTCCGTATAAATCTCCACTTTCTCCCCATACAAGTAGTGTCTCCAAATTTTCAACGCGAATACAACTGCTGCCAACTCTAGATCGTGAGTAGGATAATTCCTCTCATATTCTTTGAGTTGTCGTGAGGCATAGGCTATGACTTTCCCATGTTGCATGAGAACGAATCCTAACCCTTTGCCTGAAACATCGCTTTATATAACAAATCCATCCGTATTGCGGATGGTATTGCTGAAACAGTGCTTAGAAATGAGTCTCCTCTTCGAGCTCTTGGAAACTCTTATCGCATTCCTCGCCCATACAAATTTTGTATCTTTCCGAGTCAACTGAAGTTAATCTGAGTAGCGATTCGAGAAAATCCTTCCACGAATCTCCGATAATAACCAAATTTAAGCCGTAAAGCTACGCACTTGGCCAATCGACTTTGGTTGCTCCCAACTTTGTCTTGCTTCAATCTTCACCGGTCGATGGATACTCCATGTTTTGACACCACGTGCCCAAGGAATGCTACTTCTCAAGCCGAACTCGCATTTCTTCAAATTTTGGCACAAAGTTTGTTTTCACGAAGCCTTTCAAGTATCGACTTCAAATGGTGCTCATGATCTTCACGGCTTTTGGAATAGATGAGGATGTCATCAATAAAGACAACAACAAACCGATCCAAATATTCCTTGAATACACGGTTCATCATATCCATGAAAGCGAGGAGCATTAGTCAATCCAAAAGACATGACTAAGAATTCATAATGCCCGTCATCGAAGTTCAAGGCGGTCTTTGGAATATCCTCGCTTTAATCTTCAAATTGATGATATCCGAACGAAGATCGATCTTTGAAAAGAATTGTGCTCCTTGCAACTGGTCGAACAAGTCATCAATGCAAGGTAGCGGATACCTATTCTTGATGGTGACATGGTTTAATTTTCGGTAGTTAATACAAAGTCGCATACTCCCGTTTTTCTCCTTTACGAATAAAATAGGTGCACCCCAATGAGATGTACTAGGACTAATGAAACCTATGTCTAACAATTCCTCAGTAGTTGGACTTTTAACTCCTGAAGTTCAATAGGAGCCATTCGATATGGGGTTTTAGAAATGAGTTTTGTACCTTACTCAAGGTCAATAAAGAACTCAACATCACGTTCTGGGGGTAGACCGGAAAGTTCTTCAGGAAATACATCAGAAAATTCTCTAACAACAGAAATATTATTCAAATCTGACTTGTCATTGTTCAAATCCATAACATGGGCTAAGAAAGCTTGACATCCATTTTTCAATAAATAAATAGCTTTATGGCTTGATATGATAGTGATCGATTTTAGTGGTTTAGTTGTTTGAATTAATTATGACAAAGTTGGTTAGGAATATGAAAACTAACAACCTTACGAAAACAATCAATTTTGGCATGATGAGTGGTTAACCAATCAATTCCTAAAATCACATCAAAAGCAAGTATCTTTAAAGATATAAGATCAACGTAATGTGATAAAGCTAACTTGGATCATGCAAGATTTATAAACCGTAGATGTAACGAAGGTTTCACCCAACGGAGTTTCAACGAGATAAGTCAAAGTCCAATTTCTCCTGAGTCAAGTTTAAACGTTGAGCACTAGCAGGAGAGATAAAAGAATGGGTAGAACCGATATCTAGTAAGGTATAAAATTCGCAAGAGTTCAAGATTAGCTTACCTGTAATTACCTCGTTCGGGTTCCTCGCATTTTGGCCACCACGACAAACGCTTCTTCCAGAACCGTGATTTTGACTTATCCGGATGACCCTTGAGTCACCATCCCCGTTGAACTTGATTTTGCTTTGTGAACAATCCCGAGCTATGTGGCCTTCCTTTCCACAACAGTAACATACCTTGGATTGTTGTGGACAGTTTGAGTGATATGTCCTCTTTCCCCGCATTTATAACATCTAACCGGCGATCGTTTCTCCTCCCCCCTAGAATTTGTTGTTTATCTTTGGTCTTTCTTTGTTGATGTCTTTCCGTCATTGTTGAATCTCCTTTTCAAATTTCCACTTGACTCACCTCTCCTATTATCATGGCCACGATGACCACCCGAGTGGTTACCGCTTTGTTCAGATTTTTCCTCCTCGTTGGTTATCATCGCCTCGATGATTGCATTGCCACCCAGATAACCTCGGTCAGTGGTCCCCGGTTGAACATACTCATTATCTCGCCTCTAATAATTGAGCCCTGCTTACAACATCCGAATATAAAGAAAATTTATGAGATATAAGATATTGTCAATCTCGGGTTTTAGACCTCGCAGAAACATCCTCGTCATTCATTCCTCATTTTTGACCAAATTAGGTGCAAACCTGGATAACTCTGTAAACTTCGCCACGTACTGGGACACCGTCATGTTGTTTTGTTCGGTCCATCGATAAACTCCACCTCCTTCATATGACGAATACTTTCGTGAAAGTACTTGTCATTGAATAGTTTCTAAAACGCTTCCCAAGACATACCGAGACGGTGATCTGGTACTCTTCACAGACTCCCCACCAAGTGAATCACCTCACCGCTGAACATAAAGGTGGTGAATGGAACCTTCATTCCTCCGTGCATCCCAAGACATCGAATATCTTGGTAATTTTCTTGACCCACGCTTCACGCCATGATCGGATCCGACTTTCCATTAAATTCGTGGTCCCAACTCCTTGAATCGCTTGGTTGTGACAAGTGGCGCATTCTTATCATTTCCACCGTATTTTGTGCACGAAGTCTCCTCGTTCTGGTTTTGCATGAACTGCAAAAAGCTCCTAAACATTCCATCATTCATCGCTTGCTTTCGGTGAGTGTTGTTTACGGGAGGAATATTGCCTTCCGTTGCATGTTCTCCCGGTTTGTAATTAAAGGTTGTTCCACAGTCTCATACACTCCATTGTTAACGCTCTCGGCCATTTTTAAATACTGCCATAAAACAAGGGTTAATTAAACAAATTAAAATATCATATAATATCCCTATATTATGACCCACCAACAAATAAGCTTAGCTTAAAACACACTAAATGAAGGATTTACTCATCTCTTCCTCCTAGTTCTATTCCCCGATCTCCGCTTGAAGACCATATCCCTAAGCTTTGATACCAAATCGTGACGCCCCAAAATAGGTATACAACACCCATTCTCGAGTCGCCAAATACATGATACAAAAAGCAAACTACAACTTCAATAATACAATTATCGTGCAAAATACGACAACACATATTGTGAGTTTAAATACAAATATTATCTTCTGACAATATCCACACTCAAATAAGTCCTCGTTATAATTATTCAAACACTATTTTGCTGTAAATAGTGAGGATCGCTAAAACATTTTTCTAGAACCATCACTTCACTTTACTTAGTTAGTTTCATATGTTCTCACCTCCCGAGAAAAATGGAACAAAAAGGAAAAGGATGAGCTCAACTAGCCCAAAGAAGAATATTATGACTAAGATAATATACAACAAATTATCGTTAGTCTTCAACAAGGAAAAATCGATAAAATATAATAGCCAACAAGTTTTAGATCAACAACTGCAATGAAAAATAAAGAATCCATTAGAAGAGTCAAGTAGAGAATGAGTTCTACTATCTTCTAAGATTTAAAAGTTCATCATCAATATTTTATCCTCAGTAATAACAATCATTATACATCTTTAATCAAATATTCATCTTTGCACTACAGCCAAAGATATTCATTTATATCACCACCAATTGGTCATGTTCATTTCAACACCGATCATCTTTGCACTACTGGTCAAAGATATTCATCGCTTAATCATTTATCTTTGCATTACAGTCAAGATATTTAGTAATATCATCATTTAGAATGAGAGGATGATGAAAAATATTTTAAAAAAAACGAATCTAGTGAAACGGAAGGACAAATAGTAGAATTAAGTATAACGTTTTATCCAAGATCAATAATACTTCATAAATACCAATTTTGAAGCAGAATTCAAAAATAAAGATCAAAACATGGATACAATCAAAGATAGTAACTATAATAGATATCTTGGACAAAAATAAGAAAATTTCATTTTTCGGTGAATAGTGCCGTATTCGTGAATAGTACCGTATACGTGAATACTAACCCCGACATAAAAAGTTCCAAATTTGATAAAAATTCAGATCAATACTTCGTCATAATGATATTGAAGAAAATAATATCATATATGAAGAAAATAACATCCCTTACATCAAAATATCAAGATTTCCGATCGGAATATCTAAGATAAGGTCAAGGAAACTTGCAGACCGATGAATAGAAATTCACAAAGTATCTAAATACTCACAAAATACACTCAATAATCTAGAGAGAAAGAGAGAAAACTTGTTTCGGTGTGATTTTCAATTTTAACTTAGCCTTTCTTTATAGAAAAATGTTAGCAGACTTGACTGCAACCCCGATGGCTTTACTCGCTACTATTTCCCACCCACCACATTTGAAATAAATTCAACACATTTCTTCACCAACCACAAGTGGGGCCCACTCAATTCTAGAATTTTCCACCAAAATCATTTATAAACCTAATTTCTAAATCACCACCTCTTAAAATTCATAACAAATCATACGCTCATTTTTAATCGGTTCAAAATTTGTGGACATATACTCAACTTATATATGTATAACATATCCAAAAATTACAACGATCCAACTATTTAATTAAAAATTATAACTCACACAATATATCTCAAAAACACTGGTTTAATTTTTAATACCTTCATTCCGACAAAAATACTGATAAAACACCTCAACATTAACTCCATTATTTTTAACCACAATAAATATATTCAACATTTATATCCACATAAAATAAATATTTCCTTATCATATGAATCAATAATTAATTATTCACAAATAATATTACACAATCACATTTATGACAACCAGGCCGTTCCTAGGAAAGAGAGGGCTTTCCAATAAGAATTTTTCCTTATCGACGCCGCAATTAGGTGACCAAACCTCTCCTCGATGTAACTTTCTAGACATTGCCAATAATGCTATCTAATAATATTATTCAAATAATATGAATTATTGATCCGATAATGGGAAATATCATGCAGTTGATAATTATTGAAACAACAATAATATAAAATATCAACGCAACAATTATTGAATCAATAAATAAAATATTGAACAATAATTCATCGTAATAATTATTGAGTAATGCCTTTTACGTAAGGATCAATAATTCATCAATACCGCATCCATCCACGCCAGACATCAGATTTTAACCACCGGGTATTCCAACAAAGTGTTAATTGGTGAATAACTACGCCATATATTTATAAAAACTCAAACTTGTCGTTTTCTTCATCCGGCAGCTTATTCCATTATGGGGCCCATAAATGATCAAGCTGCTGTCAAATCGTCTAATATTCCCCGACAACAAGAATATTCCACGACCAAACGAATATTCCCCGACAACAATGATTATTTTATAACTACTTGCATATTTTGCAAAATTTGCACATTTCACCCATAACCAGAGAATTATATCAAATTAATACCTTATTATTCACAAATATAATTAGAGGAAATTCGATTTTTATTTATAATAAGTTGGGGTCTTACAACTCACCCCCGCTACACCCACCACACCACCTCCTGAAATACCATCGCCCAACCTTCCGTCCCCACCACATGAAAACATCCCACACTCTATTGCCACACCAACCGCTCCATTGGACAGGTCACGTGTCCTTGCTATCTTTTCCACCAGTCCAGTTCCTTATCCTTCATCCTCATTCGATACCACTCCACCTCCTGCTGGCACACCACTTCCCACCTTACTTCACCCTCTGCATAGCCATTATCTCCTACCCTCACCGATTCAACTCCACCGCCTTAAGACTCATGACATTAATGATCTCATTTCCACCACCTCCCAGTCTCTCACGCCTCAAGCTCTATCACCATTTCATTGAGTCCCCATTTCAGGAACCTGCTACTTTTCGCCAAGCCTCCAAACATCCTCATTGGCTACAAGCTATGCAAGACGAAATTGCTGCACTTTATAAGAATCAAACTTGGACCTTAGTTCCATCTTCGTCTTCTCCAAATGTGGTTGGTTGTCGATGGATATATAGGGTCAAGAATCGGGTGATGGTTCTATTGAAGCGCCATAAAGCTCGACTTGGGCGCAAGGCTTCACACAACAAGAGGGCATTGACTATGAGGAGACATTTAGTCCAGTGGTCCGTCCCTCCACTATCCGCACAGTGCTAATTCTTGCTCTGAATTATGACTGACCCCTTCAACAACTTGATGTTCACAATGCTTTTCTTAATGGGGTTCTTCATGAGGATGTGTATATGACTCAGCCTCCTAGCTTTATTGATCCGCTCCGTCCCAATCATGTCTGTAAACTACACCGTGCCCTCTATGGTCTCAAACAATCACCGCGTGCATGGTTTCAACGACTTTAGGCTTTTCTTCTATCTCATGGCTTTGCTAACAGCCGCTCTGACCCATCCTTATTCATCAAGCAGTCTGGCACAATAAAGCTTCTTCTGCTCATTTATGTTGATGACATCATTGTGACCGACAATTCTCTAGACCACATCAACAAGTTCATCGAGGTTTTATGTGCTACATTTGAGAGTCGTCGCTTGGGTGACCTGAGTTTCTTCCTCGGCATTGAAGTCACTCGGACAGTCAATTCTCTCACTCTTTCCCAAGCCCGGTATACTTCCGACTTGCTTCGAAAATTCCATATGGCCTCATGCAAGCCGTCCCCTATTCCCCTCCCCGCACATACTCGATTATCTAGTCATGATGGTGACCCTTTGCAGGATGTTACTATGTATCGTAGTATGGTGGGTGGTCTTCAGTATCTCACTTTGTCACGCCCAGACATTGCCTTTGCCGTGAACCAAGTGTGTCAATTCATGCATTCTCCTCGTACCTCGCATCTTCAAGTTGTTAAACGGATTTTTAGATATCTGCAAGGTACAATAACACATGGTCTCTCTTTTCACAAATCCAATGATCTGACTCTTCGGGTATTTTTCGATGCTGATTGGGCTGGTGATCCGGATGATAGACGCTCTACCACTGGAGCCTGTGTTTTTTTTGGCCCAAATATTCTCTCCTGGACTGCCAAGAAACATGCTATTGTTTCTCGGTCTAATCTTCGGTTTGAATATCGTGCTCGCTACCACTGCCTCTGAAATTCGGTGGTTTACATTTTTGTTTCACGAAATCGGTATTTCCATTCACGGATCCTCAAGACCTTTATCAGTGATAACGTTTACATACAGACTTAAGACGTAATCCCGTGTTTCATGCACGCACTCGTCACATCGAAATTGATTATCATTTTGTTCGGGAACTAGTTGCAAAAGGCCACATCTCAATCAACTTTGTTCATTCTGCGTCTCAACTAGCGGACATTTTTACAAAAGGCTTATCACGTCCCTGGTTTCTATTTTTATGTTTCAAGCTTAACCTCCATTCCATACCGTTGCGCTTGAAGGGGGGTGAAAACATACCATAAGTTCCTGATTTGACTGTTGTAAATCTCTTAGTTGATTTATCCCTTAATGTTAGCATAAGTAATTGTATTAATCTCTAATTTATAGCCTTAAGTGATTCTCCCTTATGTGCATATATATAGGTATAAGTATGATGTATCTTGTAAAAGCAAGCTAGTCAGAACAGTAATATACAAACAATTTAATTCCTGTGACTTTGTGTCTTTCATCTGTGATATCTTGGCTTTCAATGAGTTTCTTGTCCCTTGCTTTATTATATTCATTATTCTGCCTTTTGTTTTTGAAACAATATTAATTTACTGTTCTGATTGTTCTCTCTTTATGTATGTATGTTTCTTTTTCTCTCAAATGTAGCTTTTTCTGTATTGATCGAGTGTACTGCCAGAGATGCGTGATGTTACTGTATGTTGTGACATTTAAAGCAATTTGGTATCAAGTATAAATGCATGCCATTGTTACCCTATCAATAACGCTATATTTATTTAATTATAAAAATTATAATTTTGAGATTATAATATATAGTTAAATATGACAAATCAATTGATTAAAGACATGCATGAAATGCCCTTAAACTTGTGCTTGCATGCCATATTAAAGTCAAGGACTAACCATAAACAACATAAAGGAGAATGAAGAAAAATGTATGTATTTTGATTAGAATCGTATTTTATAAATATTTGATTTTTCAGCTCGTATGATTTTTACACCATTTGAAATTTCTAGCATTATAAGTACATACTTTTTTGTTGCAATAGAATCTAGCATTATGTACGTGAATCATACGTGAGCGCGCAACAGAACGGGAAGTTGACCAATTTTAAAATCACAACGCCTTCACTTAAAAATCGAACTAAACAGAGAATTATCAAACCCACCACGCCTTCACTTAAAAATGAGGCGTACTATATTTGAATCCAACCAATTTTAAAATCACCTTTTTATATCTCAAATTCCAAGCCAAACTCAACCCCATAATACGCTTTGAAAATCAATAATCGGTCTCTACTAAAATGAGGTAAAGTTACAATAATAATATGTGCTATAATAGTGCCCAATTGTAGCAATTGCATGTGCGAAAACACAAATATAGGACAAGGATATTAGACAGAAATGTATTTAACTTTCATCTATTTATATTTTAACTTCGACAAGAATAAAAATATAAATAGATAAAAGTTAAATACATCTTTTATTCAATATCCATGTTTCATATTCCTGTCTGCACAGAAGAAGTCATTGCATGTGATAGCCAACTCCATGTTGCCACGTTGGTTAGCCATGCTTCCACGTGGATTAGTAGATATTGACGGTTGGAGAAGTTAACGGCCACCTGGCCCACCTTCTCAAGTCAAGTGGCTTGTGAGTTATAGGATGGGCCAACCCAAACCGATCAATTCAATATCCTTAGATGGAATATGTACGTGGCACTTTTCTATCGATCAACATCACCAAATATGGATCGGAATACAAAGAGAATAATAACCTCTTAATTTGGACCACGTAATTGGGACAACAAATAAGACATACTTTGAGATACATATGATATGAACTCTAAATAACATGGCATTGTCATTATTAAATGACTTAATCAATCGCATAGTACTTCCTTCCATGTTTAATATAGGTCGTTTTAAACATGTGCATAAAAATTAAGAAAATAATTAAAAAATATTAACTATAGTATCAATTGTCTATAATACTCTTCACCTCACTTATCTGATAAATATGGATCAAAAGATTAGGTGGAGTAATAAGGGACAATTTGGGAAAAATAATAATTAATTCTCCTAGATAACCACAAACGACAAATAATTATGAATATAAAAAAAAATCTAAAACGACCTACATATAGGAATGGAGGGAGTAAGATTTATTTTATCAATACATTATGATGACATTATTTGAGACTCGATCCTAACACTGAGAACAGATCCTCTGTCTCTATTTTTTATGTCTTTATTGTGTCTCCTACTTAAATTTTGACATTTGACCTCTTACTTAACACTAATTAACTCTAAAATTAAATAAGAGGTCATGTGTCAAAATTTAAGTGGACGATACAATGGGGACATGGAAAATAGGAACAGAAGATCTACTCTCCCTAACACCACCCTAAATATTAATCTTTGTATATCAATAAAAAAAATCATTTATAAAATTATAAAAATGTTAACAATATAATTTAATTTTATGTTTATTTTAAAACTAATTGAATATTTAGTTAAAAATGATAGCACAATAATAAAATTATGAAAGTATCTTGAGGTTGAGGACATTGTGTCATTTAAAATTACCATTACAAAAGTAACTTTTTTCCTCTTTGTTTTATCTTTTTTACTAACAAATTAATGACACTTTTTTAGAAATACCTTATCATCCAATCCATGTCAACTAAAAATAGGCCTTCTCCAAGAAAATTAATGCGAGTTTGTCACTATTAATTTTAGATACTAAAATGAAACTGATAGTTCCATAACAAAAAATAATATTTTCACATGAAAATCGTCGATATAGATCTTATAACGACTGTTTTCACCGTCGCTATACATCTATAACGATACTTTTTATGTAAAAATATCAAAAAGTATTGTGAAAATATCAATTTCCTACTAAAATTGTTCATTTAAAAACTATCAGAAAATATATAACCATGCCAGAAGCAAATTTAAATTTTTAGGAATATATAGCTAATCAAAAGAAAATTACTAGCGCATTTCCAAACAAAAGGAAGACAATATAAAATGGATGCTTGTGACTTTATATATATATCTCATATTTGATTCTCACATTTGTATAAATTTATTTTTTTTCTTTACGTAAAATTCATTTCCTTCTACATGCGAGGTTAGTATGATTAATTTTATTAAGTTTCACCGTTAGTGTGAGTTTATCAATATTATAATTAATTAGAATTATATATATACTATTGATTATAATAATTTATTGTACTTTTACTAACATTCCTAAAAACTAGGGGTCCATGAAAGAAAAAATTAGAAGAAAGATGATTGTATTGGTTAATTAAATTTTCTCATAAATATGTTGATTAATTGGATATATAGTAGATGGTTGACTTTATAATTTCTGGTAGCCTTTTTGTTTGACTTAATGTAATTATCTTATATATATCGAATAATTCTTAGCGACTTTTTTCCATGTGGGTAGTGGGGCTTTAATTTGTTCAAGTTATCAGAATCTTTCAAGTGGGAAAGGTTCTTAATTCCGAAAGGATACCCTTAATACCTTTACCATATGTCCATGCATACATATCAACAAAAAGAATATAAATTCTTTATTCTTCCAAAACCTCCCAGTTGGAATAATAGATCAGAGATCCATGCCATTAGACTTTTCAAGAAAAAAAAAGTAGGCCCATTAATTGCTACCAACTTTCTAAGAAGAATAATGAGAAGGAAACTGATAATTTTGTATATGTTTTTTATATTCTATATAATCTTCTCTAATAGGATAAGAAAGTGGGTCCTATCTTTATTAAAACCGTTTCTGAGCACAGAGAGAGGGGTCGACCGTCCTTGATTTTTGATCAGAGGGGCCCAAACTTATATATATATATATATATATAAAGAGAGAGAATTTTGAAGATTTTGTCACTAGAAATATTAGAAGTAGTATTTTTTAATGAATGTATTCTTATATATTTTGTTGTAGTCGAAATTCTCATATATTTTGCTGTAATCGAATTATTTTATTTTAAATTTCGGAAAGAAATTTTTTTGAATATAATTTTTACTTTTTATTTATTTATTTATACCTTTTTTTGGGTGAAGGCAATGTTTCAAAAAGGATCTTGTTTTTATTTTTCACCGTGGGTCACAAAAATCTCAAAAACAACCTTGACCTTCATGTGAGAGGGAATCGTGTAAAAATATCAAAAATTAATATAAAAATAGTGCTCCTCTGATAAGAAGTATGTACATGCATGTTGTTAGAACTTAGAAAGGCTAACTTCTCCCAATATGAATAATTGGTCTCGGTATAGAATTCAATTTTTGTATTGATGAACCATGTTTGTTGTACCAAAGATGAACTTTTTCATGGATCAATAAAGTTCCAGATGGTATATGAGTTTTTTTCTTCTTTGACATGGCCATGGGGTACAATCACCCTTAGCAGGCCGTAAATCTATTTTTCTCAACCCCGGCCCCTCCCACAATCCACCACAAGCAAGGTCGGAGCCAGAAATTTTTTTTTGTCATGGGCTACAGAATCGAACAAGAATTAAAAATTGAAGCAGGAGACTAGACCAACGGCGCTCTATCTAAGCGCTAGACTTCTGCCCAGAATTTCCTAATTTTACATTTTTTCGTAGTGACTTTATAATTTTCTAACTCAGCCTATACATATCCAATTGGAACCAATTTTTAACATGTTATAGAAAGTATGACATACTATTTTAAAAAATATAAATCAGTCCAAATAAATGTTTCACACAAGTTTTATATGAGCTCAAAACTGCTCAGCCACATTGGTTTCTAACCAAACCAAAATTACTCAATTTACTTAAACTTACTTCTAAACCATTTCTAATTCAGTTACGCCGCTTGAGACATATATTTTATAAACATAAGCTTTCTTGCTTACAACAACATCAAGTTTTCACTTTTAAAACTTTACAACATCTAAGAGGAATTTAATCAAACAAGTGAAGTGCATAACTTTAAAAGAGTGATCTCATAAACATTTAGAAATAATTAAGCCAAGAATTTTTCAATTCTTTTCCTTATTACTCCACCCTAAGCCAATTATATATATTCCCATTTCCACAAACAATTCACAAATGCTTATAGCTAACATAGCAAAATCGACATTATGACTTTAATTTCATAAATGAACTAAAACTTATGTTGTACGTTTCATGAAAATTCTTGTTATCTGCGTTGATGTTAGTCAAAATAAGCTTCAATTCTTTCCCAATTCAATTTGCAACTCTCATTCCATTATTAGTTTCACCTGAAAACTAAAAGCAATTGATAAAGGTTTGAAGTAGTTTAGAGCGAAGGAAAATATATGGAATGGGTCGAATAACAATTAACATGAGATATGTAATATAAAGGAACATGACTTATGAAGATTGGGCTGGGCTATTAAGATATATGAATACTAAATATTTATCAAAAAGTTCACTCGGACTAGAGCCCACCCTAGCCCATGGATGATTCCGCCCTTGACCACAAGGGCCCAAAAGCTAGTACTTAAAAATTAATTTTTTTAACAATTTTGTCGATATTATAAAATTAATTGGTCACTTACATTATTTGATGAAAAAAATTCAATTTTATTACCGTATATGTATATCATGTATCTAATATTATTACAGGTATTGAAACAAATATTACTCCCTCCCCCCACAACTCTAAAACTGAGTTTTTCTGTTAGTTGAGCACAGAGCTGAGCAAGAAATTAAATTAGATCTGAAACCACATTAAAAATCGCACAAATTGCATTAATTAAAATCAGACCAACGGTTCGGCATAGGTGGATTCAAAAACCAAATCTACGATTTCAGTTTGGTTACTAGTCAAAACCGCACGCATAAAATCGAAACCGCATCAAATAATCATCATATTTTCTCAAATTTGCTACGAGTATATATAATTTCTCTACTATAACATATTCTCATTTTATTTTAGAAAACAGATATTGCATAGTTGAATGAAGAATCAACAATATCAATTATGTTTGCAAATCAAGAGTGGCTTGGTATTTCCTAAATCAAATGTGATAACATAGTATTAATCAACCATATAATTGTTGATACTTGGAACTATTTTGCTAAATTAGCTCCATGATTGTGTTCAATGCGTAATACGTTTGAGTGGATGATTTTGCTAACTATTTTACGGTTTTGTTATTTCAATTGGTTTTGAAACCGAAACCGCACCAAATGAAACCAAACCGCACGGTTCAAAACCGCACCAATCACAAATGATTTCATGTGCGGTATTAAATTTGTCAAACCGTATCTAAGCGGTTTCATGTGCAGTTTGAATTTCAAATCGCACCATGCTCACCCTTAACTTGAACATCATGTAATTCATTAGCTTGAAAAACTTACATCAATCTGGGATAATCCTTAATTATCATAGACGTATGCTTAATTATCATAGACGTATACAATTAAACAATTGAATTTGATATCATATTCAAAAACCATCATCATCATCATCATCATCATCATCAACATACATGAAAATAAATTAATTTTAACCTAATCTAAATTCAGGTAATAAATGAGCTCCTTTTCTACATAACAAATACATATTCATCTCTCATTCTCCTTTCCATTCTGGCCTTCTGCATGGTTATCGGTGAATCAGATATATCTAAAGGCCAAAAATTTAGGGGTTGTATGATAAAATTGAATGAAACAGTTCTGAATGGCTAATTAAATAAACTGAATGATTGAATGAACTGATTGAAACTGAACACTAAATGAAAAAAATTGTTTATTAACTGATTCGTAATAAATAACTGAATGACAATATTTTTCATTTCAACCTTCTGAATTATATTGTCTAACAAACAACCTTCTGAAATTCATTTTATTAAAAGAAGACGAAGTAAAAATATCAAGAGTAGTTCTATGTAAATAAACTATGAGCAAATAATTGTGCACAAACAAGAGAAAAAATAATTTATGAGTTCTATCGTTTAAATTTATATCCTTTTCAATAAATTGAGTACTAATATTTGTGCACATAATTTTTTTTAATATCACCCTAATCCTATAATATATTTTTTCAAAAAAGCAAAAACAAAACTCCGCGACTCATCTAGTGGGTAGTGTTTATGTAATTTAGTAATTAAAATTCATTTACATTTACCAAACTACTCTCTCCCAACAGATAAGATAACAAAGCTCAAAAACTCACTGAACGAACCAATCCCTCTCCTCATCCACCATCATCAAATCAACCATGAAAGCAACCCTCTTCACAATCCCTTCCTCCAAAAACGTCCATCGATCATCCCAAATATTATCCCTCAAAACCCACTTCAAAAATCCTCTTTTAACACCACCTCCATTTCCATCAGATCCACCAAAATTTCCCTAAAACCCACCTCAATCAGAGCCGCCATTAGCCGCACAAAGAAAGAACGATTTTGGAGTGATTGCATTGATGGATTAAGGGAATGAAAGTGCCAAAACAGCTCGTGGTAGAGAGTATTCGATGCGGTTGAGATTTTATTTCAATCACGATCTTGTTGTGAGTTTGCATGGGGGCAACATCAGTACAAATTCATTCAGACGACTAGCATGCCTATTCAGCTCAAAAATACTAGCTTATCCGGTCAGTTTAAATTGAACTATTCAGATATTAAAAAATGATAATTAAACAGTCTGAATGGCTGAATCGCTCAGATTCAGAGCTATTTATACTTCAGACCAAAACAAACAGGGCCTTAGCCCACCTACCCATATAGTAATTATTAGGATTAGGGTAATGACGAGGGTCTCAATTTTTTTGTGACAAATGATCAAGTTAAATCCACTCAACCAATCAAATGATGAGAGATTATATATTTGAGGCACTGAACAACAAATTTAAAACCCCTAATATTACTCTAATAATTAAATGCATGAACAACTAGGCAACTAGCAACGCCATGCAGAAGCAGCAAGAATTGCCCTATCTTGCCACCCTAATAGCAAGCAACCATCATCCTCCGTCAACCTATACCCATCGCATGCATACAAACCCAACAATATTTTGGACTGAGTCACCGCGTTCGCACTCAGTGCCACCCCTTTGAACCCCTTGCCTTCCATTATCTTCCTCCATTTCTCCAACTTCTCGTGCCTCATTACCCTCTCCGGCCCTTCACATGCCACAATGTTCCTTATCTCCGGCGCAAATATATACTGCTCCACTTTCGCCCTCTGCGCGGAATCCGCCGGAAACGTGGCATCCAAGGAATCAAAAATGGCCGAGTAATAATGCAATGCCTCAAGAAACCGGCCCAAGAAGTAAGGCCCATTATGGCTCGCTTCTTGTTCCACAATGGTTACAATATTAGGGGCTTGATCTCGAATAATTGCCAAAAGGTTGCCTAGACAGTTACCGGGAACCCGCTGCAGCCGGTTAACTGAATTAACCGCCAGCGCCTCGCCGACTCGGCGGTTGAACATGTGTGGCTTAAGGTCTTCGAGTTGCTCGCCAACCGGGTGGAACTCGAAAGGGACCCGGAGGGAGTGGGCTAGTTCACTTAAGCATCGGCCCGTCTCGATTACGGCCTCCGGTGATGTTCCAACTCCGGTTATCCTGAGGAACGGAGGTCCGCCAGGGCGGGCAGCTAGGGCTTGGAGGAAAGCTGGCCATTGGTAGCCTTGAAGAATATCTAGGTCAATGACATGTACACGCTCTTCGGCTTCGAATGCCTCGAAGATTGCTTGGTTAGCTGTGAAGTGTGCAAATTTGATGTAAGGGCAGGCTTGGTAAAGAATTTGGTAGATTTTGAGGATTTCTAGTGAGTCTGGAGGGAATGGAGTGAAGGGTTTTGAATTGGTGGTGGTAGGTTTTGTTGTTAGGGTTGCGGCGAGACGTGCGCTTAGGGCTTCGGTGAAACAGGAGGCAACACGTTGCATGGAGTCGCCGAGGGGTGAAACTACTCGGTTAAGGTGGTGAAGGTATCTTCTTGCTGACATGTAGTCCTCTTTTGCAACTGCTTCTGCACATGCAAGGAGGAGGTGTACTAGTTGAAGCCCACTATCTTGTTCCTGTATAATTACATATTTATACAAGTCAATTAGTGTGTATGGTTTGATATTTTCTTTATTGGGATTTGGAACTATTTCTATGTCTAGCTTGTCTATATCTTTTTCATCCTGACCTGGATTTCATAAAATTGTCCACAACTCATCGTCTGCTGAACTTATAAGAATGAGTTGTATTTGCATATTTCATCAGCTGACCCTGGATTACTTTTATTTAATTGTATAATTACAACTCACTATACAAAATTCAACTCATTTCTACGTAATTCAAAGATGAAAAGTTGGTGACAATTTTATGGAATCGAAATCCAAGTATTCTACGTACTACTTAATGAGTTTGTATAAGTCGTTTTGAGAGTGATAAACAACACATGATAACTAAATTAATAAAAACAAAGGGAATACGATAATAGAGATCGACAGAGAGTTTAATTATACCTGCTCTGGAATAATTGATTGAGGCACCATCAAAGTATGGTCAATAATTTGAGTTTGTTGTTGTTGCTGATGTGCTCGCGGTGGCCGTCGTGGTGGATGTTGTTGTTGTTTTTCTTGATGCCTTTCTTCTTGTAATTGTTCCAAAAGTGGTGCAGTCCCCATAGAGTACCCCATCTGATAAACACCACTCTCTTGACTCAGCTGCGAATTACCTCCTCGGTCCGACGTTTTTGGGCCACAAAACCTCGAAGAATTTGGCAGTGTCAAGCAGTCCAACAATGCTGGAATTGTTGTCAGAGAGTCATAAGACTCTGATGAACAATTTCCAACACCAGTACCCGACGATAAAAACTCATCTTCCCTCTCATAATCATCCAAGAAATTCTCAAGAGCAGGCAAAGAAAGGCTCTCCACTTGCATAAACTGATTATTATTATTAGGAGAATTTAACATCCTATGCAATGGGCTCAATCCTTTCCCTTTATTACTACCATAAGGCCCAAGTGGAGACGAGGCTCGAGGGGGAGAGCAGCCCAAAAGACTCTGGCCGTGCATGAACTGATGTGTTGCATAGCTGCTGGTGTAATTACAATTAAAATTTGAAGCTTGTGGGGATGGTAAGTTATTCCTCACCGGTGATGAGATCATGAAATCGCCACAGTCAAGCTGATCGGTAAAAAATGACTCCCATAATGAGCTATCGGGCGACTGGATTTCCATGTCCTCGTCTAGTACTTCAAATTTGAGAGCCGGAAAGTTTAAGCCATTTTGTTCCATATCGGATAATATTGGTAAAGGAGTCTTTTTCGATTCCAACACCGACGACGACTCGTTCGGAGAAGTTGGAAGCATTTTTGTGCATGAGCTCTCAGTACTCTTTAGACTCCCTACTTCAGTCTTAATACTCTTCAAACTCCCCATGCTCCCACAGAGAGAATTGATCATCATTTTTCCCTCAGCAGAGCAATTTTTTTATTTTTTTTAACACTGAAAAAATAATAAACACGTACTAGTTTTCCACTAGTTATTATTTCCTTTCCTTTGGGTGCTTGTTTTTTTATATAAAGCTTAGGCTTGTGTTTCTAATTCCTCCTTCCTTTTATTTTAGAAGAGTTTGTCACTTAGCCCAGAGATTTTGGGGAAGGAGAGAGAAAATCGAGAATTGGAGAGAAAATCATAATAATTTAATTTCATGTGTTTGGAGTTTAGTAAGAAAATGAATCACCTCTACTAAGTTTAGTTGTTTTCTAGGGGCATAATTTGTCACCTTGGGCACTTGTTTTAAATGTCTCTAACCCCAAAAGCTTAGTAAAGGCCTGTGAGGAAGTAGAAGACAAATTTATTTAGTGGGTCCTACTGATTTCTTTGGCCGGCCCAGCTGAGAATAGACCTTTTCTGATGTTATGGTGGCTTGCATGTTGATTACGGAATGGGCGATTGGTCGAAGGAGAATGATGGGAGAGAGAGAATAGACTTGTAAGAAAAATATAGTAGTAGTAAATTAGAGATGTGGAAAAGTGATAGGGACGTTTAAAGAAACATGATGTTTTGGTATAAAATAAAGTGTCACTTTTATTTTTCATTAATCCCGCCCCTAGCTATGTACCATGCGTTCCATTTGTGCCATGCAGATTATAAATATTATTTTATTTCTATCTATTTTATGGAAGTATTTTTATGTTTAACACTTCCTATTATTAATAATTTATATATTTAAAATTAATAAGTTGTTATTTTAGTTGTATGATATGATATGATGATAAAATTATGTCAACATATATATTTAATAAGTTAACATTGTGCTGCTTGATCTATTAATATCACTAAAAAGTGACTAATTTTTTTAAGAAAAAGAAAAAAGAAGAAGAAAATCGAAATTCAATGATACTCTGTTTTTTCGTGGAATGAAGGACCTACTAGTTTTGAAGTTTATTTTTGGACTAATTATCAAATAGAAGAACGTTAAGATACTAGCAAATATCATGAAATTAGTGTTTTTGTCCAACTAGTTACTTTGGAGTAAATATATATTTAATACATAATATTTTATTCTTATAAAACTATTTAAACAGTTTAAATTTTTAGTACACCGAGGTAGGAGACACCTTACATTTTGCGTAAGTTGTTCTCCCAAGAATAATACTCCATCCGTTTTAATAAATGATTATCATTTTAGAAAAAAAAATTTATTTTAATTTATTTATTATTTATAATTTTTTAGAAAAATAAATTATTTATTTTCTTATATCAACTCTATATTTTCTCATTGTCTCAAAAAATTATCTCCCTTATATTAATAGATTTTAACTTTCCATAAAGGGATAGTAATAAAATTTCAAATAAATTTTAATTGTTAAATGATAATATTAAATGAATTTCTTAATCCATGTACAAAAATCTTAAACGACAATATTTTAGGAACGGAGGTAGTATGTAATACTCTCCCGATTCCATTATAATTGTCTTTTTAGCTTCATGCACATGAATTAAGAAAGTCATTTAATAATATCATTTAAGAATTAAAATTTGTATGAAATTTTATCACTAACCCTTTATAGAAAATTGGAAACTATTATTGCAAGAGAAAATTTATTGGGAGAATGAGAGAAGTTGGGAGTAATATAGGAAAATAAATAATTTATTCTTCTAGAAAGTTATAAACGATAAATAAATTGGAACAATTTTTTTTTCCTCTAAAAAGACAATTACTCCCTCCGTCCCATAGTTATAGGCTAATTTTATTTGGCACATAGTTTAAGAAAATCAGTTAAGTGAGAATTTTTAACATAAATTTTCCACATATACCCCTTAATATGGAATTAATGAATAAGTTAATTACTCCTTACTTATCACATTGAAACTCTCAACTTCATTGATTGACGTGTATTAACCATTAAAATCCATAAACTTTAACCAAATAGAATGCAACAACATTAAATGTGGTGATAAAAATAATAACATTGAATGTTGTTTCTTCAAAAAAAGAGTAATGGTTGAATATTTATTATAAGGGCATAAAAGTAAAACAATGAACCAACCAAATTTTATAAATAGTAAGTAGCCTATATATTGGAACATCTCAAAATAAAAAATCAGCCTATAACTATGGGACGGAGGGAGTATTATGTAACCATACCGGTACAATCAATCTTTTGTAAATGCTATAACGAAGAAAAAGGAAAATAAGTTGGGGGGTTTGTAGAAAAAGAAGAAGAAGAGAACAAAAAAGTGGACATTGGCGAAGTTGTTGATTGGGGGGGCGTACGTCGGTGACGCCGCCCAGACTTTGTATTTACCGAAGGAATGAAGCTTTTGTCTCTTAATTATTCCCTAATTTTCCCCTCAACAGTTTCTTAATTCTTTTATATTAGCTAGCTACTTGGCATATTATATGTTTGCTAGCTAGCTTTATAAATTATACTATCTACTAGTATTAACTTTACCATAAGTCGAGTTCACGTGTACGTGATTCCTTATACATCGATCTTCCCTTACCACAAACTAAACATATTTGACCTATTTTAATTTCTTTGTTTTTACCAAAAAATGATGTAGACTTTTTAATATATACTAATAGTTTTGGCTTTAGGGAGAATGGTAAAAAAAATGAATGAATGTAGCCAATAGAAAATATGTATATTTGGTCTAAGTACTAAGTAATTAATAATATTGAGGGAATGACAGCCGATTCAGATAATATATATGATATAGATTTAATTAATTGTATTCAATTCTTTAAGCTTCCGGCCGAGAGCGAGTTGAGCTGATCATGGTGATGGTGATGAATTTGGGACTAGGATTAATTCTACAATATATATATATATATATATATATATATATATATATATATATATAGGAGTGCATTTTACCTACGAATTTTAAGTAATTAAATTTTAAAACGAAGCTTAATGTAATCCCCTAGTTCAACATATGGAATGGACTGATCAGATCACTGATACGTGTATATAAAGGTCTCAACTTTATTATCAATCAATAATTCCTAATGATTTGGTTTGTAGCAAAGCGTTAATAACCTATAGACAAACTAGAATTAGTCCTTTTAATCTTGAGGACTGCCCGTACCCTAGATAGAATATATATGAGTACTCATCATTGCTTGATCTGGATCAGTACTGTTGAGATATATAGTAGATATATTGAGGGCTTGTACCGAGCTCGAGCTGCTAACACACAATTTTTTCCCGTACGTACGTTTAGAGACCTAGCTAGCTAGCATGCATGATGCATGCATGCATGTACGTATACATATATAAATTATTTTGTAGTTTCAAACCAAATAATTAACATCAATATAATCAGAATGATCGACCATGTGTTGGACTAAGACCAGAGATGAACATAGTCAATATTGTTCCAAACAAATAGCTAGCTCCATCTTTGTGCTTGCTTCTCTTAAGATTTCATATATGAGATATCTTTTGGCATCAGCCAAAAAGCATATACTTAGGATCAACTATATATATATATGATCGATCTTGCCCAAGGCCCAAGCTAAGGTATAATTAAAACTTAGTTTAGACCGGTGAGGTAGTTAATTATGGCCAGTCCGTACGTTAAGGAATTTAATTAAAGCCAGTCGAATGTAAAGCCAGTCGAAGCATTAATTAGCTAGTACGTTTGTTTTATACGTTTGTTTTAGCTAGTACGTTTGTTTTAAGTACTTGGGGGTAGCTAGCTAGCTAGGTCAAAGCAATTAATACTGTTTACATATTGCGACTTTACATATAGATATTTTATTGCGAGTTATATGGATAAATTTAATTAGTACTCTCTCCGTCCCATAGTTATAGGCTGATTTTTCATTTTGAGATGTCCCAATATATAGGCTACTTACTATTTATAAAATTTAGTTGGTTCATTATTTTACTTTTATGCCCTTATAATAAATATTCAACCATTACTCTTTTTTTGAAGAAACAATATTCAATGTCATTATTTTTATCACCATATTTAATGTTGTTGTATTCTCTTTGGTTAAAGTTATATGGTTATGGATTTTAATGGTCAGTACACGTCAATCAATGAAGTTGAGAGTTCCAGTGTGATAAGTAAGGAATAATTAACTTATTTATTAATTCCATATTAAGGGGTATATGTGAAAAATTTATGTTAAAAATTGCCACTTAACTAATTTCTTAAACTATGTGCCAAAAGAAATCAGTCTATAACTATAGAACGGAAGAAGTAATATTTTTACGATATATTTAATAAAATAGATCAATTTTATTCAATCTCTTGAACGTAATTCGATTAAAAAGAGTTATAGTTAACATACTACTTTGAATTTTAACGGGTCAATGAATGCATGCATCCATATATAGGAGTTGTATACATGATTGCTCCTACAAGTCAGTTTGAGAATAATAAAATTATACAAGTAAATATTTTTTTTTAAATAATAAGCCTGAAATAGGTGGGCTTCGAGGCCCATTAATTTAAGGGAGTTGGACTGGGAGCTTGGATGTACACGTGGGGCTGGATTGCAACTCTTCTAGTTAATGAAATTCTTGATCAAGCAGGCTAGAGGCCTAGAGCACCGGTGGTAAGTGGTCCAAAAACTCCAAAAATAGAATTGGGGATATCTAGTTTAATTAAAATTTCATTCAAAGGTAATCAATTCAATTTTATTGGATTATCACCCATGTGTTCTGCTCTGCGTCTTGTGTATCTCATCAAACATAACATTAAAACTCTTGAACTTCTCCTTTAATATCAGCTTCACCACTTTTCCGTTCACATTCAATCCGTCCATAGACAAGCACTGCAAAAGCTTTTCCCATGTTTCTCTTTAATAGTTTTATGGTATGCCCGGAGATCCGACGATCTCTTCCAGCACCGTGTTTCCCCCAATATGCTTTTAATCTCCGATGATCTCTTTATTTTTTGCAATATGTACCATCCATTATTCATCACGAAAATTAGGCTCACTGATGTGTCTTTACATAACTTCGATTTCGTGTCCAATAAATCCATCACTTTCGATAATTGTATCTGGAATGAAGATTGTGTTGCCGTCGCTGATCAAATTGGGAAAAGGTAGAAGAAAAATTGAGTTTAGAGGAATTTGAAGGACAAGCTCAATTGAGAAAGATTTATTGTGTTGCACTCTTTTTGTAATTATTTTGTGGATGCACTAATCTTATAATTATTTTTTATAATTATTTTTTAATTGTTGTATAATAATGTAAAGAATCCTAAATAAATTATTAATTCTGTACATAGACCAGGTAAGACCAAATTTTGAACTAGTACTGTTGAGTTTAATGACTTGTAAGTTAAAATAAATATAAAGATTACTAAAAAGAACAGGGACAAAATAGATATTATATTTGGTCAAACTAACTTATTTTAAAATGACTTATAAGTTATTTTAAAATAAATTATAAATACTTATTTTTTTTAATTTAAAACTCAACTTATAAATAAAAAATAAATCATTTCTAAACAGGTGAATAGTAAAAATAGACTCGAAACGAAGGAACTCGTCATTTATTTATTTCTTCATATCACTCTTCATACCTTCTCTAAACGCTGTTATTTGTGGGATAGTTGTGCATTGAGTGCCGGGGGATAAGATGCTATTGGCCATGAAAGAGGGAAAATTGGATATAAAGCACTCCATTTGTTCATCTCCAAACAAGTTTTGGTGGATTTCTTTTATTTGCTAAAATTCATAGGCATTGAATGAATAAAATAGCTTAAAATGGACTACTCACCTCGCCAGATGAGACAAAGTCAATAAATAGTGACTTGAAGTCTTAAGTTGCCACCCTTACAGCATCTCTAACACTAATGGTAAAAAAATTTATTTAAATTAAAGTTTATTAATTCAGGTAATAATTTGAAGAGTATTATTTGTTATATTTATATTTTATATTAGATAATTTTTTTTTGATGTGACTCACCTATTTGAGTGATTGAATAGATAATTTGAAGAGATGCTCTTGGTTGTAGCCGATGCTATTTCCAAACAGTACATCTTTTCTGTTACAGAATCTGCCAGAAAACATTCACATGTCTTTGTTTTTATTGAATAAAAAAGATTTCACCAATCTTGTGTTATATTTTATGAATCACTTGGTTCTCCATCAAACTACACCACCAGCTAGCCACCATTTCCTCCGAGATTTTTCTGCCATGGATTCAATACTTGTCTTTATACTTTCAGTATCCTTGTTATTCATTTCAATCCCACTTGAAGTTGAACCTCGTCCCCAAATCACTGTCATGGGCATTGTTTACTGTGACATCTGTTCCAATAACACCTTCTCAAGAAACAGCTACTTCTTACCAGGTCGGTCATTTTTACTGTCCATGATCCTGAATCTTGCTATAAATTTCTGGGTACTGATTAGTTTTTTGTTTATTAAATAATTAATGAATCAGGTGCTGAAGTGAAAATAGATTGCAGGTTTGAAGCAAATTCTCCAAGAACAACAGAGCAAATAACGTTCTCTGTAAACAGAACAACTAATAAACATGGGGTTTATAAGCTTGAATTACCGGCTGTCGATGGAATCGAATGCGCCAGAGATAAATCAATAGGGAATTCCTGCAGGGCAAGCTTAATGGGGAGCTCAAGTGCTTCTTGCAATGTTCCTGGTTACAAAAGCACAGCAGATGAAATTACCATTAAATCAGAACAAGCTAATCTCTGCATTTACAGCCTTAATTCTATGAACTTTAGACCTTCCAAGAGAGATATTGCCTTGTGTGGAAATTAATTAGAGATTAATAACTAGTACTTTTTCAACTTTTATTCCTCTCTTTACTTGCTTGTAATTCTCTTGATGATCATATATGCTCTTGGCCTTCTTGCTTAACTGCACAACTGTTATTTATGAGAGCAGTCACTTTTATCTTGTTAAGAAATGTGGCTTTTTATTTTATATATATATATATATATATATATATATATATATATATATATATATATATAAATTGAGCATAAGATGTTTTTACAGGGTTATTATTTTTATTATAAATAGTTTAGTTCTAATTGTGGTATATTGATGCGAATAGGAAGTTCAGAGAAAAAATTATTAAGAAAGACAACAAATTTAGTATTCATTTCGGCATATATATTCATTATATAACGATTGATACATATTGATTGAACGCTAACCATGTAAGGAAATGGAAATGTAAATGAAATCCATAAATGAACAAGTTCCGATCTTTGAAGTAAACTGAAACTTGGTATACAATAATATTTTGAAGGCTGACCTTCTAATGCAGTGAGATAAAATCCCAGCATTGTGGGCACCCTATCAGTTTAGATTAAATCCAAATACAATGTGTATGACTCAAGAGAATTAGTTATTCACTTATATATTAAGGTCATTATGATATCTAAATCTGCATATGTTCTTGAAATATCTTCATGGCAGAATCAGGCAATCCCAGAAGCACATTAATGCTTTTTCTTTCCTTTCCATGAGATAAAAACAATATCACTTCCTTCTCCGGCAGAGACACAGGCCCGGATAGAATAGGCTCACCCCATCCAAAATCCGTGTAGTGAAAACCAAGCCTTGACCAGGTTGTAATCACAAGGGTGGAAGCCAAAGAAGGCCTAGCTCTTGTTACCTCAAAATAGTGCATGGCAGATCTCATGTATTTGTCCGTAACCATCTTAACTGCCTTTTGAACCAATCCAACTGCATAAGATAAAGGATTCACTAGTAGTTCACCTGCTTGGCAGGTAGAATTTGTCAACACAATGCCATTCCCAAAATAGCCTTTTGGCAGTGGAGGGTCGAATTTAGACCTTCCATCAACGGCAAACAGGAGTTTTGTTTGCTGATCAGGCTGCAAATTCAGTGCCTGGCTTCGAGCTCTCCACACAAAAGCTGAGAGTGCTTCAAAAGTACTGCACTTGTGAAGAATATCGCCCTCAGTTGCTTCCTTCTTGAGTTTTTCTAGCTTCTCAGGGCCGAAACAGAAGGACTTGTATACCATTTCATCTTTATAAAGTTCAGTAGTGCATGATATGTCTTGTATCTCCGCGAATTCTTGGTGCTTGAACTCAACTTTAGGTGGGTTTCGGGTTTTGAGTATGGTTCTATCGAGGAATGGAGGAACAGTAAGGGGCAGCCCCCTTGCAGTTTCACCCCAGGAATTCACAAATTCCATGGCACCAAGTCCATCAAACATACAATGGTTCATGCACAGCCCAAGAACAAATCCTCCACATTTGAACTTAGTCACCTGAAAATCATTTACACATTAACATTACTTAACTATATTTTACACAAGCCAAAATCATATTCATATTTGTACTGAATTAAAATATGTGAACCTGAGCCACTAGAGGAGGAATCTCTAGTATATTCTTGGCACCAGGAATGTCATAAACTAACTTGCCAAGAGTCACAGGATCAGGCTTTGTTATGTCTCCAATCTCTTCAATGGCACAGTTTGCTTCTGCCTCAACAAAAACAGCACCCTCTCCTGTGCAATCCACAATGAGCTTGCCTTCAAGGCTAATAGTTAGCCTCCCAGCAAGGGGATAATAGTGAACAAGAACCTTTTCCAAGGCTTCTCTTATGATTCTTGCAGCATTCTCATTGTTTTTCTCATCTGATCTGAAGCAATATATGGTACGGACAATTACCGCAATGTTTTGATCAAGATTAGAGAGGAAGTATAGACCCTTCTCTGTTTCCTCTGCTGGAGGAGCCAAATTTGGTTGTCCAAGCTCCACAATAAGCTCAAATGCATTGCCATTGCTCTTCTCCATTGAGATAGACTCCAAAAGCTGAATCACAAATCAAGAAAAGAAGCTATAGACTATAAGAACTTATTAATGTAAATGAAAATTAATGACATTACCTTAAAAGCAGACACTGTGAGCAAGATATGCTACAAAGTACAAAGAGGGCAGATTAGAAATACTGCATAGAAGAAATAAGAATGGTGCCTTGCTCTGGGCCTGTGGAAAAGAGTTTCCAAGATACTATATATATAGCTAGAAAGAAAGAGTGGTAGTTTAGGTGAGATATTATTTCAAGAAATTGAAAAGGATGTAAAAGGGGCAAGTGTTTACATCTAAATATTTATGGTGCATCAATATACTCGATGCGTTTTTAAATTAGACATATTTGTAAAATAACGATTTTTAAGGAAAATTTTATCCTTCCAAACTTATTCCCAAGTTCTAACATTGGCTAGAATTTTAAAAGGCAAAGCAACTAAGAATAAAAGTAGTGTCAACTTACGAATTTTATGTCACTTTATAATTTAGAAATAAAAATGAATATCTAATTTTGAAACGGACAGAAAAAAAAAATATATCTATAAGAACTCAGAGATATTGTTGCTTGGACGCAGTCAATATATAAGTTTTTTCTGATATGGGTGATGGTAGGCCACTGACTGTGGGACAAAAAAGAAAGCAAGATAAATACTTACTCCATGGTTGTTGGAGTTGGCATCCCAAATTAGCTTGCTTGCTCGCTGGCTCTTTTTCTACACATAATATGCTATTAATATTTATATACTATCATTTTTCTTCTTTCTCAATTTCAGAATGACAAAAGTATCCCCTTAAGTTGGCAAGCTCTTTATTTTAACCCATAAGTTTTGGAATAGACAATCAACATCTCAAAACTTTTTTAAAAGACAATGTCGTTCCTGACCAATTTCTTACTAGAATCTGTCATGTGTCAATGTTATAACACAAATTGACTTTTTCTTATTACTATGCATAATCAAATACATCTACTCTTCATTAATACATACATGTAATTCTTAAGAATTCAAAACAAAATAAAAAAAATCAAAATATAATCAACTAAACGATCATTTAATTTTTAAAATCATTTTTAACGAGCTTAAAAATCAAAACAAAAATATATAAAAATTATAGGTAATTAATTATATATTTTATGACGAAAAAAAAATTAAAATAAGATATAGCTAACCAAACATATTTTTAAAAAAAATCAAAAGAAAAAAAAATACTATATTAGTATTAGAAAACTGATATTTCCACAAAAAAAAAATGATATTTCCACATGAAAAGTATCTCTATAGAGACGATTTCCCCTTTTGCTATACATCTATAGCGACACGACACTTTATCATGTGAAAATGTCAAGAAATATTGTGAAAATATCATTTTTCTTAGTATTAATATAGGGGACTAGGATCATCTCCATTTCATGGTCTAGATTTAAAATCATTTTTCTCTCACCCATCAGCATGATATCACATTATAACACATTTTTAATCTGGACCATAAAATGGAGTCTCCATTTATTTGATTGATTGTTCATCTCCAAACTTGTGGATTAAAAACAAAGAATTTGTGAGGAGACACTTTTGTCATTACCCTTAGGCTATGTTTATTTGTAAGAATTATAATTCCGAGATGAGAATATAATCTCAAGACTATTAATGTTAGAATTATAATCCTGATATTATAATTATAATGTCAAGACTATTAAACCAATTTATAATCCGAGACTAATCCCAAGTCTAAATTTAAAAACAAACAAAATACTTATGATTAATAATTCTCTTCTAAGTAGTATAATTTTTGCAACAAACATATTCATAGTATTAGTATTAATATAATAGTACTATTCATTTTATGTTTTTCAATTACCAAGTCAATAAGCAATTTGGAAAGAAGAAATAAAAAAGCACATCAACATGTAGGGATTCCGAGGTCACCCTTTCGTTCTTTCTACTATTCCGTAAAATTGGAAACCCACCTTTTGAACAAGTCCATCAACTAAACACCAAAACAGGCTTCTGGAAATCCGTACAACAGAGGTGGTGTGTGTGTGTGTTTTGTAATATTTATACCAAGGGTTCCAACAATTGCAAAACAGTTCTCCAATTACTTGAATTTATTTCAAGAGCTAAAACTTGTACCTCGAGTTGAAAAAATAAAACTTACAATGGTTGGAGTGAGTGACAAAGGGAAAAAGGCAAGGCAGCATCATACAAAGGATACATAAATTGTGCTTATCTTTGAACATCAAAGACAAAAAAAATGCTTAAGCATTGGCTGTAGTTACGATAAACAATGTACTATAAATCCCACCACCAGACTCCAAATTCTTCATTGATAAGACAATACATTGGTCTGTTGCCTTCTCATGGTTTTGCTTAGAGACTGATAATCTCACAACAACTCGTGTGGACTCACAACAGATGAAGGGATCACAGACTTCCCTCTCATAAAATCATGCCTGGCCACACTTGCTTAGACAAGCAATTCCCTCTTCCAGATAGTCTTCTCTATTTATCCAAAATTCTGGTGCATCCTGCAAGAGTTAATTTTCTCTAAGACTCACAGAATATCTGGATCCATTTCAAAGCAAGACACCTATGCCCAAGCCCATAAATTTAACTATTTAAAAAACCTCGGAAATGGATCAAATTACTAAAAAAGTGGTGTGCAACTAGATGATCATCCTTTAGAAATCACAAGGGACTGAACGAATCTCAACTAGAACTTTCATGCATCTACAAATTCAATTGACTAAATGCAACCCATCTACAAATTCAATTAACTGAATGGATGGATCGTACCTTCATAATTCCTGCAAGAACTGCACCTCCAAGATACACCATGTGCTTCCTTCGTGGAGGATCTTCTATTCTCAACCTAAGCTTCTGTTAATCATTTTTGAGGAAAAACAAATTCAAAAATTGGAAATAGTAACGGGATAAAAATTGTTCGATTGATGCACAAGTAGTGAATACATCAATATGTAAACATTTAGATGGCAAGTAGATCTTTTAGAGTTTAAGGTCCAGGAAATACAAACACATTAATTCTTTCTGATTGCTAAAAGAACAATGTTATTTGGGGATCGATGCCGATCGCAAATATTGCAATCGAAGTCCAGAAAAATCAATTGCCAGGAGGTGTTATATGGTGAGTTTCAATCAGAGCCGAAAGAACATGGTGACTACGAACATGCACTTGTCATGTGCCAAATATGGATAATTTAGCCCGAGAGAAGCAAAGTCCTGAACTGATTAACCACATAACTCCAAACCAACTGAACCTACTAAAAGCAGACCTATTTGACCAAACCACAATTCACAGAAATAGATCTTGACTTCTTATGACATGATATTTTAGCATCTTTCAGACCCAAGGCTGCAGATTCAATTGTCCTCAAATCACACTTTTTCTCACCATTTGATGAAGATTGATAGCATTGCTCATCAAACTTTCTTAGTGATCATTTCCCAGTTTACAAATGCTGGGTTCTTAGACTGTTAAAAAGTCAAAACATTGCAGCTCACATCTATTTAAAACAGCACAAATATTGTATAAAAAATTACGGTTACACTGCATAAGCCAATGAATATATAATTTAATGTCTATTCATCCTAATTGGTTTTCTCTTTCCAATCAATAGCCCATGGAACTCAGAGATTACCTTTAGTCCATCTTTGTTCCCTTTCAAAACAACATCAAGATAACGGTCTTGGATTTCTTTCTCGAGACTGCAGAAAACAACTCGAGGATATAAATGAAGAAATTCAAGTAAACCTAGTCAATAAAACCCTCAAGAAATGAATTGGTGATAAAACTTATATTACTATCTTGTAACTATTGTTAGTGTGGCCTCATATGCATGTGTTCAGCATGGAAAAAATTGAGAAGCTAAAGGATTGATGCATATGACATTATTAACTGCAAATAACAAGTTATAAATATAAATTAATTAGTATCCTAAAGTTCAGTTAGTTGGTCGCATATAATTCATGTTATATGCAAATGCTACATTTCATTTAGTTTCTGTCGAACAAAATGCTTCATGCAGAATTAGTCACCTGTTTCTTCAAGCAGGAAATATCCGCAAAATACATGCCGAGTTAAGAGAATCTAATCTGACTGAAGTACAGACAGAAAATAGTGAGTGTTTTCCAACCATGAGTTCACGAGTTTTCCGCCACCAGGTCCACCATAACTATAATGATAGAATAAAACAGTCTGATGGCCCTTGTAAATACCAATAGCCTTCAATAGATAGCAATATTTCTCATACTGGATCATTAAACATTTAGATTCCTGGACCAGGATCTGACCAGTTTAATTTTTAACTTTATTATTGCATAACGCCGTGTCTTATTTACTAATAAATAAAAAATCCATCTTATTTAATATATAGGCATGATTTTCTAGATAACACTAGTGAAAATGGCCCTTGCAAAACTCCAATTCAACATGCATGGCTTGCCATTCAATGCTCTATTAAGCTTTATTTTAAGCCCTGGAATAAAGTGACTATATTTGGTGTTAAGTTACGCTGCGGATGGCTCAGATGCAGCCAAATATCTCAAGTTGTTTTTCTGAAACTATATGCAAAACTAAAATAGTATAGAATCAAATTAATGCGAGGATAGGACAGTGTTCTAAAAAAAGGGACTAGGCATCGAAGGCCCCTTCACTGCCGCGCCTAGAGTGCCTAGCGCCTAGGACTCAAACTAGTTCATGAATTTTCTGAGTCACAAGACTCCAACTCTACTTAGCATCAACAGTTTCAGAAAGAAAAGAAGAACAAAAAGAATTGAAGAAGAAATTATCGAGATGCCTCCATAGTCGCCTTCTGTAAACTATGCAAGAAATTCCTTAGGTGAACCATAATTGCCTCAGTTCCAAATTATAAGATCAATATTGACTTTTTAAAAGTCAATTTCAAACATTTTCAAACTCAAAATTGGCATGAATTCATTTAGTTTGTCATTACAATTACGAATATCATAAAATATGTAAAAAGTATTACTAGTTATAAGATCTTTTGTTTTCAAAACTTAAAAGAATCATGACAATTTTAAATTTGAAAATGACTTTTAGAAAGTCAATATTGATCTTATAATTTGGAACATAGGGAGTATTAAAGTAGTTTCTTCATAATATTACTTATAGCCCTAAAGTTTGGTATGTTTTAAATTCTATCTCAACACTTTCACTAATAATAAATATATAAAATAATAATTATACCGCCAGGAGCGCCTGCCTAGGATCCGCCTAGGCCCACCTAACGTTTTTTTAGAACATTGGGTTATAAACTTCTTTTAAAAATATAACTAATTCAATCAGTTGGTATTACAGAAAGAGAGTTTTTCTCAATTGTCTGAACAAATCTAAAATCATGAACTTACGCAGGATAACTTCAAAATAATGCTCATGCTAAATATTACTTTCCACCACTAAAAAACTTCATATTCAAATGTCATAAAAAAATAAAGCAAGGTTATGAAAAAAGGCGCTGAATGTGTACCGACTAGGTAATCCAGGATACATAGTACTCCCCCCGCTCAAAACTATATGTTGGTAGAGCTGCAAAAGGTAAAATAATTAGGTCCGGGAAACATGTAACATGCAAGTGTACAAAGGATGTAAAACATGGGAGTAGCCCTTGATCAAAGTTCATCCAGAAACAACTACACTGTTTGAGAAAATTACATTAGCAAAGTTAAAGCATTTATCTTCATTCAGATGATACAGAATAATTGTCGTGAACATCAAAAGATCATAAGTTGGCTTTTACAGAAAAAATAACAAAATCGAGATCTTATTACCGTCATTCGATTGTCAATATCCATTTCCTGTATACACCTAAATACCATGTCAGCCATTCCATCACCCTCAACATCTATGAGTTCCTGCAAGAAGAAAGACATCTGAATTCAACTTATCAAACTAATGGGTGATGTTAGAACAGCTTGAGCTCATTCTAGATAACAAATATACTGAATTCATACGAGGTTGGTATCCCTGCTATGAAGATTGCTCAAAAAAGCATATACTACTTTATATATCAGTATCAGAATGACCTACATACCTTAAGCAAAGTGCTATAACCTTGGAGTTAGTGACCTACCAAGCTGATTATTTAGATAACATCTCGTTGTTTTTCTTACTAGAGAACACATTAAATTCATCAGCTAAAAAGTCTTCACGAGATAGCCTCTGACTTAGCAAATAGTTTCCAAGGGCCACCTCAATGGTATCAGGAAATTAGAAAATTATTTAATGAGATCAAAGTATGTGAAAGAATTAAAGCATATTAGATTCAGCTTTTCAGGCATGCTTGTAGGAATTCAGTATCAACTTTGTTTACTAAAACCACACCCAGTAGTGTCTGTGGTTTATGTCGTTTTGTGACTATCATAGCAGAAGAGTGAAGAGTGAATATGATCGGGAGTGTTTCTCTTCGCCTTCCATACAACACATTTTTTGTTGTGGAGTAAATAAGCACAATATAGAGTCACTCCCTGTATATATATACGCACTATATGGAAAAACTGACAATTGCATTAAATTTGGAAACTATGAAACAAAATGGACGCATGGGCTTACAGGAGTAAAGAGAGCCTCAGGGGCCTGAAACCGCTCAGTGCCAACTTTGATGACCCTTCCATCTGGGAGCTGAATTAATAGCATTTATAATCAATTAAAAAGACTAAATCCATACATTTTTATTAGTTATTACAGAAGACATATGTTGAAACAAAAAGAGAGAAGACATACAGGCATGCGAATAAATATAAATATTATTGTTGAGTAGAAATCCAACGTTCTAGAAAATGAAATATTGATGATAAAAAAAATCAAGCACAAATTAGCATTTTACTAGCTATATTCAGCATTGAATATAGACATACAAGAGACTAGTGATTACTATACAAGTAACAAGGATTTCCCAAAATTTTAACTTCAAGATATCTATACATCAAACGCAAATACTAAAGGAATCAACTTACAGTATAATTCTTAACAAGGATGGTGGTGTCAAGTCCTAACTGATATTCCCTCTTGTAATCATAACTGCAGTAAACCAGATCGTACATTAGGTTATAACGTGACAAACCCTAGAAAATGATACCAGTATATGATCATCTTATATGTTCACCTTATGTAGCAGAGCTTCTCTTTGATATCCCTGACAGTCTCAAAATCAGTACTTCTATTCATTGCATACCTTCATAAAACAAATGTTATCTGGTCAACAAAAAGTAGCAACAAATGAAAGGTGAGATGGTGAAATTAATCTTACTTGCTTAAATTATTAACACTCACCCTCTTCGCTGTAGCAAGTCAACTAGATAAGATGTTATGTGCCGTCCAGCAACATTCATTCGTTTTGTAAGATGAGGGAATGAGTAGCCATCAACCACCGGAACCTGGAGAATATAAGTGATCATATATATATTTCTAAATAGTAATCATATTTATTTATTGCTGCTGGCTAATTATACTATCTTTCTTCAGAATGTAACTAGTCGAGTAATCAGATCACAAAAGACAACTGACATCCCAGTTGAAATGCTAACGTGACCATTACACAGTAAAAGTTTATAGACCCTTGAAAACATTGGAATTCCTACCTAGATGAAGCTATCACATGCATGATAAATTACAAAGAAAATAATAAAAAGTGTTATCTCAGGTCCTCAAGGATCAAAAGGACACAAAAAATGTGTAGATGTTATGGAGCCATAAAGCACAGAAGCTTCCAAACTAAAAGCTACATACCATATACCATCAAATTTGGCAGGTTGGACATCACCATGAAGTCAAATCCTTTGATTCTATATCCCAAAGGATATAAAAGCATGACTTCAAACTTTTATAATGGATTTTCAACCAACTTGATAGTGAATAAACCGTGCCATCCACATAAGTATACAAGGACTGTTTTATGAGGATAAAAGAAGAGGGAAGGAGAAGGGGGGGGGGCTCTTTAAAATTTCTGCGTACACATAATACAATATTTTTCCATACAATGTTAATAAACTCTTCTAAAATGCATGAAGTGCCCATGTCTGACCTCTTCACACCTGGGAAAGGGTATAGAGTCTAGTCTCTTTGGATATGCACTTTCTAAGCATTTCTAAAAGTTGACGATTTACTGTAAAAAAAAATATTCATGAACACTCTTAATGTAGTCATTATGTTGCATTTTGCGTCAAATTCGTAAAGTGACACATACAAACAATGAATACATAAAAAATAATTTTGAAATCAGAGCTAAATGAAGAATATCAAAGGATATGAATATTTTATGAGAATGGAATGCCTTCTCACCTTGGGATCTAAAAACTGGACGTCACTAATAAAAATACACACAAATAATTAACATACCTACCCAACTCCGTATAAAAAAGTTTCAATAAAATTCTATAGAACTTAGCATCCCATTAAAATTTACTAGGAACATGGCATAAATGTTATATAAATCGCAGCACTCCTAAAGGCTAAAGCATAGGGTTGGAATAATTCTGGAGTAACATCTAGTTAGGTTAGCTTAGACCTCCTATGCAGTGGAATATTTCCAATCCTTAATCCATCAAAGCACGTGTTGAACTTCAAATTGCATCACCGTCTAAACTAGTAGTTACATTAATAACCAGGCAATTGTGGAAGGTGTTACATTAATAACCAGGCAATTGTGGAAGGTGTTTAAGGACTCATCCTATATGATAAAGAGAAAGAGAGTCTTTTTCATTTACTATAAAAAAATGCAAAATTATATGGTACAGAGTTTTGGAAATTAGTAGTATAAATAGATATGGAGCAGGTCAAACATGCAAATATGCAATATAGAAAATGTCAAGACACTTCTAATGCATAGGGTAGAAATTGTTCTTCAGTAAATTACCACGTGAGTGACACCATCACCAGAGTCGATGACCAGTCCAGTGAGCAAACCTGAAATTTAGAAAAATAAGTTAATCACATGTTTGAATAATTTTCTGGCAGAAAAATTTAGTTACAAATCTTGTAATCATATGAGCCTTTCAACAGGAAACTCAAGCAGGTATTGCACCCAAATTAAGAAATTCAAGCAGGTAGTAAATTCACACAAGGTGGAACTGTAATTTCCATGGAAGACGGGAAAAAAATGTCTCATGCATCAAAAGTAAGATATTAAACATTTAACCTTTAATCATCTGTCTAAGCACCTTGAGCATATAACGTTAAAACTGCCTGAATTTGAATGAAGACGCCAGCAAAGTTGTACTTCTCAAACATAATCTCAACCTGTAGTGACAGGTTAAACTTAGGTCAAGACTTGAAAGAGATTGTCACTATCTAATGCATTATTTATATAGTGGAAGAAATAGCAACCCAAATTTTAAAGGGAGAGCAAGAGATCATGACCATTTTTTCACGGTTTTTGGATGGATTGAGAGGCGGATCCGTGAGCAAGATTTTACATTCTGTTGGATCTACCTATTAAAGATAAAGAACACCAAAGTTAATTCTGTCATGGAAATATTATACTCCCAGACTCCAAATTAAGAGTCCGATGTGACTTTTCACTTCTTTTTTTTACTTTTTTTTTTTTACAAATATTAAGGTTTTCCAAGGACACGTCTAGAGATAAATTTTTTTGACGAGTTTTTTCAATATTAAAGAAAATCATGTTAATTTCTGTTCTAGGCAAACCTTAATATCCATTAATAAAACAGTCAAAAGGTCATATAGGTCAATCATTTTTAGATGAGGGTATAATTAAAAGATCAAATAAGAAAGAAATCAGACAACAAAAAGCACAAATGCTTAACATACAGTGTCAGGACAAAACAAGTTGAGGGAGTTACCTTTAGTTCACTAAAAAATACATGATCCCATACATGACCCATATCATCCCAATTTTGCACGATACCATTGTTGACAGGATAAGAAATATCTAGTTGATGCCGCCATTTCAAACACGCTTCTCCAACAAGAGTATCCTGTGTATACAATAAGAAATAACATTCTTTCAATTGAAAGATAAAGATTGTGCTCTAACTGGTGCTCGCTTGTCCACATCATCCAACACGAAATCCTTTTGACTATAGATACTATACAATAACTTTATCATCATGATCTTAACTTTTTCTCCATTTATTTATCCGAGACTTGCATTATTAGCAACCAGGCTGTTCCCAGAAAAGAGGGGGCTTTCTGTTAAAACAACGCTCAATTAGACAACCCCTTTACTCGTCAGAACTTTATAGACATTGTCAATATTGTTAATCTAGCATTTAACTATAGTTAAATGATTTCAACATCTACAAACTTAAATGTAAAGAACACAATACATTTCCATAAAAAATCCTTAGTATCATTGATATAAGAATATTACAATGCACAGTTTCTTAATTTCGTTTCCTAAAGTTATTACAACTTACATCATACTATAAGATGATAAAAATATGTCTTTTGACCTAACTACTCTTCTTTAACTTTCCCTTTTTACTATCAGACTCTTCTGATAATACTTCCTTAGCTACAAATGAAAATTATTTGCAAGAATGAGTATAAGATAGCTCAACAAGTCTAACATAACACATAAGAGAACTTACATTTCTCTAATTCAAAAGAATAATAGCTCAACAAAAGATTTCAACAATTGTTCTTTATAGTAATACTGAGTGGTTGTTGAACCAATAACTAATAATGTTCGTCCGTCATAAAGACTTAGAAATCTCCAGTTTTTTCCAACAGTCATATATACTGAGAACTCTCCATAGATATTATAAGGGATCAACCTAATAATATCCTATGTTATGCATAACACTAACTACACTGATTAACAATGTTTAAGTCGGTTTTCCGACACATCATAAATTCCCCCATGAATAAGGGTTGTTCAACTCAGTTACTAACATACAGATTCCGCCCCAAAACAATTTGATTTGCATAATAAACAACCTCAAATAAAGAATTATAACAATTCAATATCTCATCAATAATTATATCAAAAGGAATAGCTCAATTCACGAGTTAAGCCGAATCAAATGGAAAATAAGAAATAACTCTTATTAATAAAAGATTACAAGTATAATGAACTTCAAACAATTTAAACACATTGTTGCATAAAATGCAGAAGGAATTTGCAAAAAGTAAGAGAAAACTTGTCTGATTCCGTCTCTTACTGATTACATGCTAATTTTAAGCTCATGCATCTTACCGCATACGTAATGATGAGGTGGACATATAAATTAGTCACAATATCTCTTTACTTTAGTTCACTTTAATTAGCCTTATATATGAACTCTATTTCAATTATTTATCTTTTACGATGTCCGATTTTCAAAAACTAGACAAAATCTAGCTTTGAAAAATTGAACAAAAACATTTTGCAAGTGCAACGCATAGCACCCGCACAGCGAGCCCCAACGTGCGCGCGCTCCTACACCGCAACACTGCCAACGCTGCAACGCGGACTGCAAGGCCAATTTTTCTAGCTTTCATAATTTTGGTTGTTTTACCCTACTTGCTTCAAACATACATTACTGACAATCTATTTTTGAGTGATTCTTTTTCATGCTTTTTCGAACTTCTTAATCTACAACTTTGCTTCATATTTCATATTCAAAATCGCAAAATATGAGGTTGCACACCTCTTGAAAAAACTAGTAAAAACTAGGTTGCATAGTCCATGCATTAATTGATTCCATTAGTTGCCTAATGAAATTACTTAACAAAATTATCATGCTTTATGACTTGCTAACACTATAATACATAATCATGCTTTACTTGATTCAATTAGTTATCTAATGCATTACTTAACAAATTTATCATGTTTTGAGACTTGCTAATAGTAACATACAAACTCATAAACCTAATCAATTCATAAATCCTATCGTACGAATCTATGAACGAAAAATGAGATACAAAGACAAGTCTTAAATTACCTCTTGAAGTGCTAGCTTTAACTCTTGATTTAAACAAGACTTTTGATTTCCTTCTCTCAATTATAATTGATCTTACTATGTATTTCTCTCTTTTAGCTTCTTGTGTAATTGAACAAGATTAAGAAAGGATGGAGTTTATTTTTATAGGCAACCAAGATGTAGTCACCAAGTATTGGTCTTGGCCTCCAAGTACAAAGCCTTTGGCTTTTTTGGCTCCAAGTATCAAGCCTTTGCAAATGGCCATAATGGTCCTCCTTTCCTAGCCAAATCCGCCCCCCCCCCCCCCTTCCCCTTTATGGTTTTATCCCAACTTAGTTGTCTTTTAGCTTGCTTTCTAGTTAGCTTTATTAACTAATCCGGTTAGCCAACATTGTTGACTTTATGAATAGTGAGTTTTTGTTTATGAATTGTGAATTTTCGTTTTTATGAATAGTGGTTGCCTAGTTAAGTTTTACATGTATTTTCTATAATTATACATATAATGAAACCACACATATGTAATCACATAATACATAACTTAGGTCACTAAATCAACCTTTATTAATCATATAAGATTACATTTACAAGTCTTAAAAAAATTTGGAATATTACAATAAGCATTGAGAAATCAACTCAAGAGTTTTTGCGCTGATGATAGAGGTGTACTTCTTATGCTTATATAGCAACCAACAAGGAATTGGCATTCTAATTAGTTTTCAATAATTGAATGTTCAAAACAATTGAATCAATAGATCAAAATAGAATACAATCCTCTGCACAAGATACAATGAAAACAACAATAACTGTAGCCAAGGACATGAAAAGTATTTTTAGATTAGCTCATCATTGGATACGGTAATGCACTAGTGCATAACAAGAAATAGAATCACTAATTTCATTAATAATAACTTCTAGTGGTGATTTAGGAACAAACACGTAAAACCGTCACAGATAAAGGCTTGTTCACCTGAAGCTCTTGTTCCATCAGGGATTCTTCATAACGCAGCATCGGCCTCCCAACCACACATGGGAATACCGAAGTGGGGAAATTCTCTCCAGCAAAGCCACATTTAACATACTGCATTAAAAATTTACTTTCACATAGGAGAAAAAACTACAACTTTACGCGCACAAAAAAACTAAATGCTCCATATAACATTTTGGAAAAAACTCATAAATACAATCATTCTGTGTGCATCCATTTGATCCATACTATATACTTAAAAACCCCAGTGAAAACCTTTAAATTTCAAAGATGTTCAAGGCCCTAAATTACAGGCCATGATACAACTATACCAGATCACGGGCTGATTGTTAATGGTGAAGAAAAGGTAAAAATAGCTGATTCTCATATGATAATTCACAAGCATAGTTGAATCTATGTTACTTGTCTATAAAATACAGTGTGGGTCTTTCACAGTTTTTTATTCAGCGGATCAAATGAATAAACTTGAAACAAATTAAAGGGAAAAACCTATAAAGAACGACAATTATGAGAGATAAAGAGTTACCCCAGTCCCATTGTCACATACGACGACCTTTTTGCTGTCCATATCGCCCAGCTAAGGTAGACCTTCCGTTCTATATTTCACAGTAATCCAATTTAGCGGATCAAATGGAGGGTGCTTACCTTCTACTGGAAGGGAAGGAAGACGATGAAACTCTTTTTCAGTTGAGTGGGTCGGTCGGGTCGCGTGTCTAGTTACCAACAAAAAAAAATTCTTCATATCTTTTCTTATATAGATTGAGCCCAATTCCTGACCCAGCTTTTAATTTAGAGAGAAAATTTTTAAATATTGTGTTTAGAAAAAAAAATTATATATATATATAATATACTAAAACATATATTTTAAATAGAATACCTCTCTTAAATAGCATACATTTATAAACTACGCATTTTATAAGATTCTTTTAAAAAATAAAATAATATTAAAAAGAGTGATCCCACTTTGCTTTCTTTTATTTACAAAAATAACAATTCCATTTAATTCCCCACTTATTTTTTTTAAAAAATTCAAAATCGATATAATTTTAATAAATATATACTATTTAAGAGAGTATGTTATTTAGGAGGTATGTTTTAGATCCATACCATATATATATATATATATATATATATATATATATATATATATATATATATATATATATATACTAATGTATTCCGTATCTCCTAAAACTGTATTTAACTATGATTTCTCTCAAATTTTGACAACCCAGATGATTTATTGAATGAATGAAAAATTCCAAATCATTTGTATTTTATTAGATAAATATAATATTTATCAAAAATGTTATAGTGACCACATAATAATATTGATCTTATCTAGAATATACTAATGATATTTTAAACAAATTATGTTAAGGTTAAAATAAAAAATGTATTTTTAATTTTAGCGGAATATTTTTTTTGTGTGAAATGAGTAAAATTAAACACCTAATTATGGACCTTAATTTGTATAATAATAAAATTGTATATTTTCGTTTATACATTTATTGACAAATTGTATTTTGCAAGTTGCAATTAATATGTAGATGTATCTTGATAATCTTGTCTGGACTAGCATTACTTTATTGACATTGAAGAAAATAGATGGGGAAAAAAAGTAGACCCAAAGGGCCCAATTCAAGAGATTTTTTCCAGTTGTTCCAGATTGAAAAATGTTTTAACAAAGGCCCAAGTTCGGCGACACCAGGCCCGCTATTTGTACGGAAAATAAACGACACTGTTTTTTCAGTATTTATTTGATATATATGCCCATCCAACAGTGAGAGTAGCATTTTCGTTTTTAGGGTTATTGTTTGCCGTTGCTAAACCGTAGTAGAGCAGAGCCGACCATCTTCCCCAAATGGTAAGCCTCAACTCTCTCTCTCTATACCTATCTATATTATCTGTATATTATTTTTCCGATCTCCATTTACCTGCTTGCTTATATTTATCAAATTACAAGTTGAATTATTTGATTTTTGTGCACCGATTTGCTATAAAACCCAATCTTTTCTACTTATATATGATTTTGCTCTCTATTTGTAGGCTCCGAAGAGAGGTGTAAAGCTTCCAGTTGCTGCTAAGAAGAAGACGGTACGAGTGCTTAGAAATAAATATTTAATTAGAATTATAAAGAATTGTAGATTTGCTCTCAACTTTGAGATATACCGTGTGGGGTTTAAATATGTAGGATAAGGTGGTGAATCCATTGTTTGAGAAGCGCCCGAAGCAGTTTGGGATAGGAGGGGCATTGCCACCAAAGAGGGATCTGCACCGATTTGTGAGATGGCCGAAGGTGGTTCAAATTCAGCGGAAGAGGATGATTCTCAAGCAACGTTTGAAGGTCCCACCTGCCTTGAACCAGTTCACTAAGACCCTAGACAAGAATCTTGGTCAGTGTCGCATTGAGCTTTATTTTACTCGTTCATTTTCATTATGAATTTTAGGAACAACTTGTGTTAAGGGAAACTATTCATATTGAATTATATGGTTGTAGTGTAATGGCTGTATTTTTTATTCTTACTATCACCAGCAGAACTACTATTTCATCATTTATATTTGGGAAGCAAAAGTGATTACACAAATAACTAGTGATAAGAAATGCAGGTATCTTAGTTGGCAATTTTTTTTCTCATTTTGAGCATATAGATGCAGAGGAAGTGTTCATTATAAGATTAAGCCAGTCTTAAATATCTCTTTCATTAGGTAATGAAGATTCTGAGTAGTGAAATCTAAGGAGGGGTGGGGAACTGTTAGTGGCCTTGTTAAAAGAACTTCAAGGTTGCTAGTATGAATCTCCACACTTGAAGCCTATGTTCTTATTCCCCTATTATGAAGATTTAAGGGGACTCAAACATCTAGTTTCTGTCTTGATGCACCTGCTATACCTGGACATGGATTTAGTTAAATACTTTGGATACAGTTTTTTGTATTATATTTCCTTGATAAACAACATTTCTTTCCTCAAGGTGAGAAAAAATCTGTTACTACTAATTATGTTTTCTGGTTTACTAGGGTGTTTTGTCTGCTAGTCAAACTAAGAGACCATTTGAGTGTAGTCCTTTGTTCCTGGTTTGGTTATAAGTGCATATTTTAATCCTCACGTGAACTGGTTGGAGTTTGTATTAGTGCTTTTTCATTTGCTTGGGATGAGCATTTGTTGATACTTAGGCATAAATTGTTATGGCTGTTGATCAATATGCAGCAACAAGCCTATTCAAGATGCTTCTCAAGTATAGGCCAGAAGATAAGGCTGCAAAGAAGGAGCGCCTCTTGAAAAAAGCCCAGGCTGAGACCGAAGGAAAAACCCCCGAGTCCAAGAAGCCTATTGTTGTGAAGTATGGTCTGAACCATGTCACCTACCTTATTGAGCAGGTTTTTCCTTGTACACTTTCCTATTGATACACATTGATGCACATATCTATTGACAATTACTATTTTGGAAGTTTTTCCTACTCAGCAATTTGTCTAATATGACCTTGCAGAATAAAGCACAGTTGGTGGTTATTGCTCATGACGTGGACCCTATTGAATTGGTAGTCTGGCTTCCAGCATTATGCAGGAAGATGGAAATTCCATACTGCATAGTGAAGGGAAAAGCACGATTGGGAACTGTAAGTTGCTTCAGTCTGTATATTAGAAGTTACTTTAGAACAAGATGTGATATGGAGACTAATTTATATTGTGGATTCTTACCAGATTGTTCACCAGAAAACTGCAGCTGTTCTGTGCTTGACAACAGTGAAAAATGAGGATAAGTTGGAGTTCAGCAAAATTTTGGAAGCCATTAAGGTGCAATATGTAATCAATTATGTTGTATTATTATTTATGTGGACATGGGAAGACCTATTATCTTCTACTTGTTAGCAATTACATGCATTTGCTGATTTGGTTATTTTTTTCCATTTTATTTTAGGCCAACTTCAATGACAAATATGATGAGTACAGAAAGAAGTGGGGAGGAGGTATCATGGGATCGAAATCCCAAGCCAAAACAAAGGCCAAAGAGAGGCTTCTTGCCAAGGAAGCTGCGCAGAGGTTGAACTAGAAGCTTTCGTCTTATTTTGGCTATGCTATGCTTATCTGTTTAAGGTTTTCAAGGGATAAATTTCTGCAAGATTGAGGGCATAATCATTATATTTGCATCATGATACAATTTAGACTTAAATGGATGATTGTTGGTTGGTTATAATTTGGCGTCATTTTTCACAACTTAATGTCTTGAAGAGTTTTGGTCCTAAAGTTGTGTCGGAATTACAATTGCCAATTTATCAACTTTACAAGTTGAATGTAGGTATCCAGAATTTTGCCACTTTTAATTCCAGTAACGTTCTTCCCGACTCTGGAAAGTCCCCACCTCCACAACCAACAAAGCACTAGATTACAAATAACTATTTTTTTGTTTCACAGAAACATGTGTGTGTGTGTGCATGTTAACTTGTTGCAATGTGCCAAAGTGTCCAACTATAGGTGGTCAGCTTATTTCCTTGATTTATTTCCTGTTTATGGCTTGCAAATTCTTTTCTTTTTTTTTTGTAATTTGACTATTCCAGTCCGTCCAAGTGTCTTAAGTTATTGACCGAGTAGAATTTGTTGAGTTCTTGGTTAGAAGTGGCCAATGTATATTTTTAAAAAGTACTTAGTATTCTCTCCGTTCCATAATCCTTTTTTCTCTCTTTTTTTCCCTTTTATTTTAAAAAAAACGAAGAGCTTTTTTTAGTGGTAGAATATAATAACACAAGTTTGCCGTAATAATTTTTTTTAATTGTACTAATTACCAAGCTTTAACAACTTAGTATTTTTAGTATAAATTTTACAAATTAGATTCTTTTTAATAAAATGGAAGAAGTATTACTTGGACTTTGCTACTATTAAAATTTACATGAATCATTTTAATTTTAGCCTTAGGATTCCTCAAATGGACTCCAAGAAAAATAATTGCCCTTGTTGAGTATTTTGTTGTACATTTGTATTTTTTCGAACCTGACTAATGCGAAGACTAAAGTTCATTCTGTTAGATACACAATAGAAAATGAAAAAAGATCTGAAAAGCTCATTACCGACCCTCAAAAATGGTCAGATAGAAGAAAGGGAGGGGCCTCGGGTGGAGAGGGGGAGGGGAGTTGAGGGTGGGGGGGGGGGGGTGGGGGCGAGGGGTGGAAAAAGGAAAAGAACACTCGAGGTTGTTAATTGCACTATTGTCAAAGGCTGAGATGTAGGCGTATCATTTGATCTTCCCCTGCCTTTCCTCCAAATCTCTCTCCTCCCCACTGTTGTGCGTGTTCTTCATGTTGTCTTAGCTTCCCAACTTTCCCTCTCCGTGGGAGGAAAATTTGCTTTTTAAATATACCTTCTTAATTTCTTCCATTGTTCTGACAAAAAGTCTGGCCTGAGTTTTTCTTTTCTCTCTCGTGGGAGGAAAATTGCATGTTCTGAACCTCCGTGTCATTTTCTTCAACCTTTCTTCTCTATCTCCTGAAGAAATGGGTTCATTGTTAATGGAACCTGATGATGTAGCAAGTAGCAACTTACACACACATCTATAAGCCATCAGGTAATACCTCAGCAATATGCCCCCATAAGGGAGCTATAGCTCAGTTGGCCTTGTCATGAATGTCCATGGTAAAATGCTGAAGCAAGAAAAGGTATTCAAACATGCTCTTCACATTACATCTGCAAATAAACCCAAATGATAAAAGGGAGAGATAATACGTAAGGAGTCAAATGAATGCAAAATTAGATGACTCGTTGCAAGGCAAAACTGAGGGCACTAAAGGAAACCTAAACTTTGGATGACTTGAAGAATGGAAATGTAGCAGAGTAGTCAGTAGATTAAAAACATGAATGAGTACTGACATATCAGAATTTGGATAACTTGAAGATGTCAGGTATATGCATCCCTATATCAAAAGAATGGAGATGCATATAGTCACTTGCATCTTCCTCTACCTAGTTAGTTTAATAAGTACTTCTTCCACAAAGCTAGTTGTTTTATGTTTTTATAAAAGTATATATTTTTAAAATTCAACTGGGAAACTTTATCATCAAAGATATAGAACTCAAGACTGCTATATTATTAATCAAAGCATTTCAAAGATAAGATCAGCCTATTATGAATTTCTAAGAAACCCTCCAATATAACGATAAAGGGAGGACAAGACAGTGAGATTACTGATAAACATGCAAATTTAACTCTCTCCAATAAAAATGTAAGAAATATATTTAGGGTAATTAAGTATCTATTGAACCCATTCCATAATCCATACCTCATTTTTCATGGTTGTTCTGAACAACCAAGGAAGCATGGTTACACATGTCCTTCACAGAAATGTTTTTGGATTGTAGACATATTTCCTGTGCTGCTTGAATCATCTGTAGGACTGGACCTGGTTTCGATGAAGATGAAAGTGATGCCAAAAGTTCAGTACATATTGCATCCAACATCAAAGGTGAATTATCTCCGACCCACTGTATGTGCTCAATGGCAAGTGAAACCTCTCCAGAGTCGGCCAGATATTTCAGCAGAATCACATGAGAGTTTGATTGTTCTATATTATAAGAGCAATCATGGAGCAAGTTACAAGCAGCAGAAGAATAACCTGCAAAGATGACATAAAATTCATATATCATAAGAACCTTTAATAAACTTCAGTTATATAAAGTACATACTATTATATAAAAGGAACAAGTGAAACACCACAGCCACTAGCTTCGACAGATCATGTATACATCTTAAGTATGCTCATGAGTTTGATTATTACCTTCTTTACATAGGCAGAGTGTAAATGAATTTAACACAGTCCATGAAAGCATTGTCTCCTGATTTACAGATTTCTTAAATACTTCAAGAGCTGTTTTTATCTCTTTTTCTTGACAAAGTCCTTCAAGGAGTGATATATATGTAGTAGTATCAGGTGTTATCCCTTTATCCAGCATACTGCAAAAAATCCTGTGAGCTTCTTCTGACTGACCCATCTCTGAAAACTTTCGGATAAGGATGCTGTAGGTTTTTAAATTTCCAGCACAACCATTAGCAAACATCTCATCCCACAACCGTTTTGCAGGACGCAGCAGATCCTCTCTGCAGCAGGCTTCCATCAGAGAATTATATGATGAGACATCTGGACCCAGACCTTTCTTCTTCATCTCCTGAAGAACCTGATACCCTTCTTTAACTCGTCCAGCCTTGCACAAGAACGCAACCATCACGTTGTAGCTTTCCACATCTACAAAGTACTCTTTGGCAGACAAAACCTCAAAAACTTCAAGCAACTTATCAATTTTTCCATGCTTGCATAGACTCCTACTCAAATTGCTCAGACTAAGAAGAGTTGGAAACCTCTCTTTCTCAAGCATGAATTTTAAAAAGAAAAATGCACAACAAGGATCAACACTGGATACTGATCCTACCAAAGCATTGAGAACATCATCCTGAATTGGGAAATTCAAGCACAATAATTTCCCCCAAATCCTTTGCTTCACAGTATCATTCTCTCCCAAATCAAAGCAAAATAAACTCTTTATAATCACTAGCCCTTGGCGCTACTCCTAGTTTTCTCTTCTTCTTCAAAACCTTCTCCACATCAACCACATTTCCCATCAACCTTAGTGCTTCTGCAACAATTCTATATGCCATAAAATCAGGTTTACAATCTCTTTTCCTAAACTCATCAAACACACGAAGAGCCTCTTCCACTCTCGACTCCAAGCATAGCCCGTGCACAACCAAAAGTGCAATAATGGATCCATTGATAGATGAACCACTTTTCCTAACATCATCCAATAAACTTAACGTCTCACCTAATGCAGCATTTCTACAAAATCTCCAAATAAACACACCAAACCCAAGTGTACTAAAGCTAACACCTCTCAGAATCATTTCATCAAACACTCTATGCGCATCACTAGTATTCCCATCAGACAAAAGTGTAGCAATGAGGGAATTACATATCTCAGGCCCAATTTCACAAATTAACCAACTAACTTTACTGAAAATCGAAAATGCTTTCTGGGTATTCTTCCCTATGATCTGTGACGAAATAAGAGACCCGTAAATGGATGGTTGGAGGTAGATTTTCTGGGCTTTGACTTGCTTCAAGAGCTTGTCAAGGGCATTGAATTGACGGGAGAGGGAAAGAGATTTGATGAGAGATTGGTAAGAGATGGAGGAGTGGGAAAAGCCCGGTTGTTGAGAGGCCCAGTTGAAGAAGCCGAAAGCAAGTGAGTGGTGGTTAAGGAGGAAGGGGTCGATGACTCGGGCCACGAGTGTTGGGTTCAGTGAGTCGCGGCAGCCGAGTCTGTGAAGAGTTTGCTCGAGTTGGGACTGAGTTGTTTGAGGCAGAGATCAGCGATCGACTTACTAGCTTTGCAAACTCGCCCGTCGGGTGTTTCATCAGATTTCAGTATAGTTATAAGGAAAGGCGTTTGGAACCCCGCCGTTTTATAGTATTGCTGCGTCGCTTTAAAACTTTCCTCTCTGTGGAGAATTTTCGACTAATATTTAAATAAAATTCCTTGTTGAATCACTTGATGATGATATTGAAGGTGAGACTTCCAATCTAGTAAAGTCTAGTAGCCTAAATGATGTGAAAATATAAAATATATATATAAAAAATAGTACTGTGTTTTATATTTATTTAAATGATATTATAAAAATTGTAAATTATCAAATTAGTATTAGTGGTTATAATATTTATTATTTTAAAATTAAATGATTTAAATTAATTTTGAATTTATTATTATCTTAAATTAACTTTTTGAAAAGTCAAACTTAATTGTATATTATGAGACGGACATATATATTAATTGCAAGATTGAAAATGTCTGAAATTAGTTTAAAATAATTCTAAAAATATTACTCTTATATTTTAAAATGAAAAAAAAAATATTGCACCTCCATTGCTATTCAATATTAACAAAACGAAGGAGGATCAGGAGGAGGAAGTTGGGTTAATATTGGTTCTTGGTAATAACAATCCAAGGAAATTTTGCTCAAGGCCTCCTATTGACCATGTTAAAAAAGATTGTGCATTAAGTTGGTTCTTATGGTGGATGGCTACTTGTGCATTATCGATTATTTTCATAGTCTGCCTGCCTGCCTGCTCTATATATATATATAACCCCATAACAATTAACAAGAGTACGTGCGATTTCAAAATTCCACCACCACCTGCAACACACTTGCTTGGCCGCCATCCAACCAACCTACAAGTAGACTGTATATCAATATCATATCGATCATGACATGGTTTTCTGTAAGGGTGAGTTATGTTGGAAAAATACGAATAAAATATAGGATTCAAATATAAAATAAAGAGAGGTTAAATAATAACTTATCGATTTATAACAAATAATTTTGAAGCGCAGATGCGGTCACAAGACCGTCCTTAAGTAAAAATTTCCTTTGGAAAACTTTTTTTCTGCTAAGGTCATCGACGAAATCTACTCCTGGGATTCAATTTCTTTCACCAACTAACCAACACTGCTTGAAATAATTGAATGACCCATGAACAACTTCAAATTTTTACATACTCAGACTCAAAATATATATATATATATATATATATATATATATATATATATATATATATATATATATATATATAAAAGATCGCCTCCCTTTCTTTTCTCCTTATCATGTTAGAAATTTGGGGCAGGCACCTTTTAATGCATGCAACCATATCAGACTCCATATAATCATTTATATGCTTCCCAACAATATGCAGTATATATATATACAAACATATGTTCTAGCTAAAAAAAAAGGAGCTAGCCTTTTTTATAGAAAGGAATTTGCAACGGAATATCTTCTTAATATATAGCAACGGTAATATAAAATTAATATTCCAATAATGAGTATTTAATATATATTGAACAGTTATAAAATCTCCATAAATATATTAATTATAACTCATTTAATTTACACATTAAACTCTTTTAATGGTATATCATCAAAATATATTAATATATTTATTTTTATTTAACTTTGTAATATATTATTTTTGTATAAAATACAATAATCTCCCACATATATTACAAAGTAAAAATAAAATAATTTGAGTAAGAAATATAAGAATGCAGTGCGTTAACACTGGTGTCTTTTGGATTATGAACTAATGTATAGAGAGAATAAGACTTGATTCACAAGAATTTGGTGAAATAAAAATTTCTATGAACCTTATTCTTTTTTATGAATCAGTAATCATATTACTCACACTACAAACTCTAATTAAAAGTTGTTTTACGCGATTTGGCACATTTTGCCCTTGTGCCATACCTGGAATTCATGAGCGCTCTAGAAAATCTGCCTTTTTTTCATAAGAAGCGGCCCCACCTCTACACTCATATAGGTATTTTCATCAAATGTGTTCTGCAGTTAAACACATCACCCAACAGGAATATGGAAAACATTAAGAGTATATAACTCAACCTCTAACACTGTAGAATTACACTATCCTACACCATAGGGATGAACTCAAATATGTATAAAATGGATAGTGTCTCAACCAATCAACCAATGACTTGTTGTTACCCATATGAACCTACTTCCTGGGATTACCATTCATATATGTTGGGTTACCATCACTGTTGATTTATGTAATAGACAGTAGTCGCATCCCCCTCGATGTATTGCTCACTAGCCTTGTGCTTAGTGGCTTTGTTAGATGATCCGCAAGATTTAACTCTGACCTAACAAAATTAAGAGATATAATCCCGTCACATAACAGTTGTCTCACAATATTATGTCTTAGGCGTATATGCCTACTCTTGCCATTATAGTTCCTCTTTTTAGCTTTGCCTATAGCAGCTTGGCAATCACAATGTAAAGACACAGATGGAACTGTTCTCGTCCACAAAGGAATATTTTTCAAAAAATTTTTGAGCCACTCTGCTTCAGAGCCTGCCTTCTCTAAGGCAATAAACTCAGACTCCATAGTAGAGCGAGCTATCCATGTCTGTTTAGTAAATTTCCAAAAAATTGCTCCTCCTCCTAAAGTAAATATGTAGACACTCGTGGATTTGATTTCATCTGAATCAGAGATCCAGTTAGCATCACTATAGCCCTCAAGAACTGCAGGATTACCGCAGTAATACAAACCAAATCCAATAGTACCTCGCAGATACTTGAGTATTCTACATAAAGCAGTCTAATGATCCTTATTAGGATTATGAATGTATCTGCTGAGTCTATTAACTGCATATTAATAGTTTTAGAACCAATTTTCCTTTTTTTAGGGTCAGGTAACATTACCTTAGCAAGACACCCCCCACATTTTAAGATATTTCTAAACATATCACCTTAGTCTGAATGAATTAAATTGAGAGGTTCAGATTCTCTAACTAATATTGATTGTCATGTCTTTTTAGTAGTTTTGACTTCCACACATACTTGACATTTCTTGGTATTTGAAATTTTAACATCTTTTTAAATTCCCAAGTAATTCACATGGCCTAAAATATCATCACGCATTAAACATGCCAGATCACTCGGTGCACACCCCAACTGTTGGAAAGAGTAGAAATAGCAGAGAAGAGGCATCACAGAAAATATCCATTGTTAGAATTTTCACACCTCAATTAATAGTAGATTCTCAACAATAATAACAAATACAGTGCATGTATTTTTTAGTAGTTTTGACTTCTACATTTATACATGCATTAAAATTGGCAAACGGTGCACTACACTTACTAATAGAATGCCTGGATAAAATATATCATGAACCTAGCATGGAATTATATTCTATTAGTTCTTCTTAATAAGTAAAGTTCATACTAGCTATAACCAAAAGATTAATTACAGAGGCATCAATATGAAACAGTGAGTGCTAGTTAAATACAAAGACCACGTAATAATGGAATTGCATAAGAGATACTACTACAAAAGGTAGCATTTTAGGTTATCTAAACATGACATTACTTGTGCTCAAATAAAAGTTGGATAAAACATATAATTTAGGACCAGACAAGGAATTCTATGTTGGTAAACTTAATCAGGCCTTGTAATCGGCTTCTTTACCGTTAAGAAACATGAATTAGACGGTAATCCAACACTCAAATATTCACCTCCTATCATCTTTCTTTTACCATCAAACATTCTAAGTACACTGTACTCTTTATGGGTTCTTCTTCTTTTGAAGTGATTTAAGTGTTGAATCTTATTTGGATCTATAAAACAGAATAAAAAGCTGTAAAAATAATTTTCTTGATTTAGCTAGTCAGATCTCTTTGATACCTTGAGTTGTTTCAGGCAGAACATCCAACCTAGAAAGCAACATACGCATTTGAGCCCAAACAAGCAACACCTTAGACTCTTCTTTGGATAAATTCGTCAAAGTATACAGATCATCAAGTCCTTCAACATCAATAAGGTAGGGCCTTTTCCCAGTATGTTGGATTTTTCTCACTTTCATTTGTCCATAATTACCTCTATTTTCATTATGTTTATTTTTGTGTTTCACAAAACTCGCCTCACATGAATAGTAAATAAAACCTTATTCATGTAAATAAGTTCTTCTAAAAGTATTAAAATTTCCACTTAAGATTGTTGGAAAAATACGAATAAAATATAGAATTCAAATATAAAATAAAGAGAGGCTAAATAATAACTTATCGATTTATAGCGAATAATTTTGAGCAGAGGCGTGCAGTGCACTGTCCTTAAGTAGAAATTTCGCCACTCGGAGAACTTTTCTCGGTACTAAGGTCACTGACGAAATCCTACTCCAGGATTCAACGGCTCTTCACTCAACTAACCAGCACTTAAAATAATTGAATGACCCTGAACAACTTCTAATTTTTACTTACTCAGACTCAAAAAAAAAAAATTATATATATATATATGGGTCTCCATCCACAGCAACCGGTTGTTGAGGAGCAACCCATTTTAACCACCTTCTAAGTTCTCTAGGCCTTGGACAATTTTTTTTTTTTTTAAGCCGTTGAGAACTTGTGGCAATTTAGCCAAAAAAATGGGTTCTTCCCCAACAACCGATTGATGTGGATGGAGACCCTATCTATATATATATATATATATATAGATCAGCCTCCTTTCTTTTCACCTTATCATGTTAGAAATTTGGGACAGGCACCTTTTAATGCATGCAACCATATCAGACTTCATATAATCATTTATATGCTTCCCAACAATATGCAGTATATATATATATATATATATATATATATATATATATATATATATATATATATATATATATATATATATATATATATATATATATATATATATATAAAAAGCAGTCAGGATCAAGAGCATTTTCCTTAAATAGCATTCCGCCTTAAATAACATTCTTTTATCAAAACGACGTAGTTTTGAAGGGACACGATGGCATTTTTGTAAATACGCGATGACATTGTATTTACAAAAATGCCATCGCGTCCCTCCAAAATTACGTCGTTTTGATAAAAGAATGCTATTTAAGGCGAAATGTTATTTAAGGAGAATGCTCTTGATCCTTACCATATACAAAGATATGTTCTAGCTAAAAAAAAAGGAGCTAGCCTTTTTTATAGAAAGGAATTGTAACGGAATATCTATTTAATATATAGCAACGGTAATATAAAATTAATATTCCAATAATGAGTATTTAATATATATTGAACAGTTACAAAATCTACATAAATATATTAATTATAACTCATTTAATTTACATATTAAACTCTTTTAATGGTATATCATCAAAACATATTAATATATTTATTTTTATTTAACTTTGTAATATATTATTTTTGTACAAAATACAACAAGTTATATATATGCGGTTGATTAATTTGAATGACGTGCTCTTAAAACAGTAAACAAACGCAGAGCCTTAATGTAACACCCCCCTTTCCGAAATAGAAAGAGAGATTACTCAAAACATAACAAAACGGATGAATTTAATAGCTAGGCTCTAATCCACAAAAGAATAGTCTTAAACTAATTAAATGTCTTAAGACAAACCATAATAAATGCCACACTGGCTCAAACCACAATCTGAAATAACTATTACAACTCCAAATAAATCAATGTATCATAGCCTAACGAAATATATCAAAACTATTGGATAGAAGGGAGCTCTCGTCACACTTGCCCTTGATTCCCCTGATTACCTGTCGGAAGAAAAATACAGCATGAGCCAAATACCCAGTACGGATATAGAATACAATTAATGAAGCGAAATAACTAACTCAATTAAATGAAATAAAACGAAACTAACTGAAACGAAACGAACCAAACTAACACAACGAAATAATAGGCTGAATCAAATGGCTGAGTGTTATTTCATATCGAGCTCAGAAATATACATTGCCACACAGGGAAGTCAAAATAATACCACACAGGCAAGTCAAATAATGCCACACAGGCAAGTCACATACATTGGACCGCGAATCCAATGCATGTAAAATCGGAAGGTGTGTTTGACACAAACATCACCAATCCGCAAAACAGAACAAAAAAAAACTAGGGTCGACCCATACGCCTCCCACAACAAAACACCAAATGGCCAACTCCCACCGGAGCACAAAACGGAGACGCCATGGTCGATCACACACCACGGAAGGTGTCATGCCTCGGTGCCAAGAGGACATGCTGTGGTACCCCACAATGTGGTTATAGCTCGGGTATACCCTACGGTATTCTAACAAAATATAATGTCACAACATATGCGACAAAATATCAACACAAAGGGGTTCTAACATGTACATGTTAAATCGAACGAATCGTCAACACAAGTCTCTAAAAATATACTAACATGTACATCACTATAAATATAAAAATAAAATTTAGACATGACACACTAGTCTAAAGAGTACAAATGTGAGTTCTAATACAACGCCAAAATAAATTTATCACAATAAATTGACAAGAAACAATTATGAGAGACAATACTAAATTTCAAAACGAATAACGAAACGAACGAATTAAAAACAAAAGAGTCTTGCTGAAAGAGTACGAAATCCGTACCTGGATTAAGCAATGTAATACCCAAAATTTATACTCCAAATTTGACTCCTTAAATTCCCTCCATTCGAACTAATTACACAAATTAATAAAATAAATTAATAAACTATGTGCTAAATTACTAATTACTAATTTCTTATTCTTTTTAATTTTTTTTATTTTTAACTCATATTATTATTATTTTCATGTAAATTCCCAATTCAATCTTCCAAATAATTCTATATAAAACCATCACATTTATATAACAAAGATCCCTAAAATCAAGTTACTGAATTAGTATATATATATATATATATATATATATATATATATATATATATATATATATATTAGAGGCACAAGTTATATACTTATATATATATATATAATAGTTTTCAATTCATAATATATATATATATATATAATGATTTTAGATTTCTTAGTTTTAAATTAAAAAAAATAAAAATAAAGTAACCATTGATATACAGCAGTAGGGTAACAAAATAAAAGAAAGAAAAAAAAACAATACAAAACAGACATGTGCTCCTTTTCTTATTCTTCCGTTATGCACTTTTCTCAGAAATACAATAAGAGGCGGCTTCCTTCTCTTTCTCACGTTATATAATGAAAATAAAATTAGGTTTAGTTATTTATTCACTTAAAACAGATTTTAGTAATTAATATAATATATTTATTAACTCTCCAAATTTTAATAGGATTTTAAAATTATACAATTATAAATTTGACCCACTTAATTTAAATCCCAATTTTATCAATTTAATTTACTCAACACTTATTAATACATTAGCCCACAAAATTTAAATGATTATTTTGACCCAAAATAAATGACATCCAATAAATATGTTTTAAAACAAGGTAATTTTTATTATTTAATATTATATTTTTTTCGGGTATTACATCACCTACCCCTTAAAAGAATTCCGTCCCCGGAATCAAAAGAATAGGACGTACCTAATTATCAAAAAGATGCGGATATTCCGCTCGAATAAACTCCTCAAGCTCCCAAGTGGCTTCTCGCTCCGAATGGCTCTGTAATACCCGTAACTTTTACGATTTAATATTTATTATTTATAAATAGAGCCGGTGATTATTTATTTTATAAATACTTACGTGGCATGAGGGGAGTAACTCAATTGTATTAAAATTGAACTCTTAATGATTGCTAGGATGTGGAGAATTATGATAGGTTCATGAAATGTCTTGTGTAAGACAAGGATGGACTTAGTGAAGGATGGTTAAGTATTTGCATGTTTAAAGTCCAAATAATAAATTGGGAGTCTAGCCCAATAAGTTAATTGATGGACTCTTGAGTTAGCCCAATAAACTTGGGATATTTAGAATCCAATTCGGAATCCAACAAAATAGTTAACTGAGAGTACAAGGTATTGGTTAAATTAAAATATGGCGTGGGGTAGTGGGCCTGACCGACTAGCCCTTTGTCTATGTCCGAGATCTGTTCTCTTGTCCCCAAATTAGGGTCACCAAGTACAAAGAACAGTAGCCTAAACTCTCTTTACGCAAACTTTCAAGCTGCTAATCCTAGGAATGCATGGCTAGCTAAGTGGCTGGTATGGAGTGATTGAACAACTCCTTAAGTAACCATTGTTCATTTCTATTGCACCATGAATCCCAATATTGGGTAAAGCAAGTGTCTAGTCCATGTTTTCTTTTTAAATACAAGCCACCAGGGCAGTCTGTTTTAGTGATAAGAGTGTTGGAGAAATCTGAGTAAAGAATTCTTAGTTGCTAAGCATTACCAAATCAGTGTGCGAGATATCAAGGTTAAAGCTCGAGAAGGTATAATTTCTACTTCATTCTTAACTTGAGTCTTGTTGATTCTCAGTTTTTCAGATTAATAGGTCAAGTATGATGAATTAGCATGATATAGGGTGTTTAGAAAGTTTACCTTCGTGCATGAATACGTTAAAATTGTGCGAATCAAGTTGTGGCTACTCGCAAAAAGCAGAGCATGTTCACCGCTTCGAAATCCATGGGGTGCAAACACCTTGTACTTAGGAACCAACCGATGGGTTCACCATGTTAGACCACATTAAGAAATTCCCTTAGGTTGTATGCATATAGTAAAGTCTTAATGAAATTAACCCGACGAACTTAAACTTTGTCGAAATAGTGTAGACCAAGTCTCTCAAGGAGTTGGTTCGGACAAAGCGCGATGTCTTGAACAGCATAATGTCTTCGGACAAAGTGCGATGTCTTGAACAAAGCGCGATGTCTTGGACGAGTGTAATGTCTTCTGGACAAAGCGTGATGTCTTGAATGACGCGATGTCTTGAATGAAGCATGTTGTCTTCGATCAAGTCATAATATCTTCTGGACATGGAAAGATGTCCCGGGACTCGAGAGCGACTTCATAACTTGATATAAGGATGGATTAATAAATACTCCTATACTGTTATAAACTATTAGTACACGAATAAGTTCTAAGTAGAGAATTTTACTAACTTCGGGAAAATAAATCTAATACTTACAAACATGCGTAGGAGAAGGTCGGTTGTGACGCCCCCAAAATAGGTCCATTCCATCCAACCCATTCTGAGTCGCCAAATACATGGTACAGAAATAACTACAACTTTATTAATACATTTGTCGTGCAAAATACGACAACATATATACTGTGAGTTTAAAAAAAATAATTATTGTCTTCTAGACAATATACATACTCAAATAAATCCTCATCACAATTATTTATACATTATTTTACAAAAATGGTGAGGACTACTAAACAACTCTTTCTAGAACCTTTATTCCATACCCCGACTAAGACTTCATTACATTCTCCTCCTCGAGAAGAAAAATGGAACAAAAAGGAAAAGGGTGAGCTCGATTAGCCCAAAAAGAATATTATGACTAAGATAATATACAACAAAATTATCGTTAGTCTTCAACAGGAAAAATATAATAGAATACAATAGACAACAAGTTTTAAATCAATATTCGCAGTGAAATAATAATTCATTAGAAGAGTTAAGTAGAGAATGCAAACTACTATCTTCTATGTATGAATTTTAAAGTTCATCGCCTATTTTTATCCTCAGAACATCAATCAATATATATCCTGGATCAAATATTTATCCTCAGACTACTGAGCCAAGGACATTCACCAGATTAATCATGTTCATCTAAACACATGTTCATCTTTGCACTACTGCGCCAAAGATATTCATCGAAATCATTCATCTTTGCACTACAGTGCCAAAGATATTCATCGAAATCATTCATCTTTGCACTACAGCCAAAGATATTCCATAATATCATCATTTAAGACCGAGGATGATGAAAATATTTTTTAAAGAAACGAATCCAATTGAATAATGACAAGGATTAAGGATTAAGGATTCGTACTTTGTTTTATCCACGTCCAAAAATACCTCAAAAATAATCATAGTGGTATAAAATTCAAGAATGATCAAAACATGGATACAATCAAAGCTAGTATCCATAATAGATATTTTGGACACAAAAAGAAAAATTTCATTTTTCTATTGAATAAAGGTCGTATTCGTGAATAGTGGTCAGATATCGTGAATAGTCTGGTATCTGCGAATAGTAACTCCAAACCAAAAGATAGAAATTTCACAAAAAACATCATCACGCTTCACGAATAAGACTTTCGTGAATAAGAACTCATGAATAGTAACTCGTGAATAAGAACTCATGAATAAGAACCCCAACATGAAAAAGTTCCAAATCGATAAAAAGTTTCAACCAATATTTTAGCATAATGATATTGAAGAAATAATATCATTTGAGAAGAAAATAACATCCCTTACCTCGAAAGACAAGATCTTAGTTGAAACAGGATATAGGCTATGACTTGAACTTTCACCGTATAGCAATACTCAAAGTATACTCAAAATACTCACAAGAATACGCTCGATAATATAGAGAGAAAACTTGATTTACGTGTGATTTTCAATTCTAACCTAAGACTTATTTATAGAAAATTGCTTTAGAACACCAAAGCGAAAATTTAATATAATATTAATATATATAAAAATATTATACGTATTCCTTGAAATCTTAATCTCAACAATTCACTCATGCCAACCTTCTAGAAAAAAATAAAAAAACGTTTTTCTAATTTAAAATAATTTAAACTTCCAAAATCAATTATTTGAGCTTTGGAACTTCAATAATTCATAATAAATAGCCCTTTTATCAGAAAAATTCGAATCTCAAGCGTGTTTTATAGGAAATTCAATTCTCTACAACTTTACGTAAGAAAGTTTTTCCAAATTCCAAACAAAAATTGGCGAAATCCACAAACGAAGCGATTTTACAAAGCTATAATCAAATTTCAATTCGATAAATGGGGTCCACCGACATGTTTAACATGTTTTAAACATTTTTGGTAACAAAAAATACTCCTCCTCCACATATACTCATATATCCCACATTCATCGTAAAAAATATCATCGTTAATATATTATTAAAATAATATATTTAAATGAATTATTTTATCGAGAAAAAGTTAAAATATTAATTTTCAACAATTGTCACTATAAAATTTTTCTCCATGTATATCCACATAAAATCAATATTTTCCTCATCATATGAATCAATAATTAATTATTCACAAATAATATTACGTAATCACAATATTGACAACCGTGCGCTTCCTGAAAAGAGGGCTTTCCAATAAGAATTTTTTCTTACTGGCGCGCAATTAGGTGACCAAACCTCTCCTTAGACAGAACTTTCTAGACATTGCCAATAATGTTATCTAATAATATTATTCAGATAATATGAATTATTGGTTCGATAATGAAAAATACTGTGTAATGACAATTATTGAAACAACAGCAATATAAAATATCAACGCAGCAATTATTGAATCAATAAAATAAAATATTGAACAGTAATTACTGTAACCATTATTGAGTAGTGCCTTCTTACGTAAGAATCAATAATTGGTGCAATACAGTGTCTTCTTTGTCGCGATAATAACGCCAGACATCGTGTTTTAACCACCGGGTATTCCAACAATTAAATAACCAGAATAACTACTTCTGTTGTTATTTTTAAACAACTTATTTTGTTGTTTTCTTCCTCCAATCGCTTTCCGTTATGGGGCCCACACATGGGCTCGCTACCGTCGCATTTAATATTCCTCGACGATCTGAATATTCCACGACCAAAACGAATATTCTCCGACAATAATGAATATTATATCATCACTTGCTTATTTAAAATATTTAGCATTTTACCCATAACTAACCACATTAATCAAATCCACCCTTACTATTTCAAAATAATAAATAAAGGAAATTCCTTTTTATTTAAAAAATTTCTGGTCTTACAACCTCCCTCCTTATGAAATTTCATCCTCGAAATTGACGTCACGCACAGTGTTGTTTGAAAAGATGAGAATACCTCGCTTTCATTTCCGTTTCCAACTCCCGTGTTATTTCCTCAATAGCATGGTTTATCCACAAAACTTTAACTTGTGGTATAACCTCGGTACATAGGACATGTTCTTTCCTATCCAAGATCTTGACAGAATTGCTCTCCTCGTATGCGTTAAGTCTTCTATTATCTTGTCCGGTTCTAACTCAATGACGTGGTTCGGTCGTCCACATATTTACGTAACATCGATACGTGAAAAACGTTATGAACACGCGTCATACTTGGCGGTAAAACGAGTCTATAGGCCACAGTTCCTATTCGATCGAGAATTTCAAATGGATTAATAAATCGAAGGTTTGAGTTTTCCTCACCCCACTGATTCTCGCTTTTAAAATAACAACTTCTTGCACCTCCTTCTTCAAATTCATCAGCTCCGGTGTGTAGCTTGAGCGGTTTTAACTTTATCGATTAAAGTCGATTATACTCGTATATCATCACGTGGGTACCTAGAGTTTTCATCTCCATCTCTATTATTTGTAAATTATACTGAAATTAGTTTTTGACAATATCGTACTTTCGTATTTGTATACGATCTTCTACTCAACACGCCACCACCACGTTCGCTTTTCGAGATGGCATGGTCGAACATGTCTTTGAAATGAGTCTCTCTTGAGTTCTTCAAGCTCTTCCCACATTCTTTGCTCCATTCGAATTTTGTATCTCTACGAGTCACCAATTGCGTTAATGGAATAGCGATTCGAGAATATCCTTCAACGAATCTCCGATAATAACCAACTAAGCCTGAAAGCTACATATTTCGATTCACCGACTTAGGTTGTTCTCAATCGTGACTCATATCCCAACCTTGGATAACACATTACAATGACACCTATCGCTTTACTATCACACGAATATGGCATCCTCTACGAGAGTCCGCTTGACAGTATTCCACAAAGGAAGTCACCGGATAGAGGCTCTGGTATCAACTTCTACAGTTGGGTTTTTAACTCACGAAGTTCAATAGAGCCATTTGATATGAGATTTTAGAAATGGGTTTTGTCTGGATTTAAAGTCGATACAAATTCAATATCACGCTCGGGAGTAGGCCAAGAAATTCTTCTTCAGAAATACGTCCGGAAAAATCAATAACAACAGAATATTATTCAAATCGACGTGTCTTTATTCAAATCCATAACATGGACTAAGAAAGCTTGACATTCGTTTTCAATAAACAAATGGCTTTATAATTTAATATGAAAGAGTTTGACTTCAATGGTTTGGTTGCTTGAAATTGAATAACGGAGTTGCTTAAGAATATGAAAACTAACAACCTTACGAAAGCAATCAATTTTGGCATGATGAGTAGTTAACCTTAAAATCACATCAAAAACAAATATCTCTATAGAAATAAGGTTAACAGGTAATGTGATAGTGCCAACCTGAATCAAGCAAGATTTCTAAACAACGGATGTAATAAAAGTTTCTCTTAACGGAGTCTCCACAGATAGGTCAAAGTCTAATTTCTCCGTAGTCAAATTCAAACGTTGAAATGTAAAGCAAGAGAGCTAAAAGAATGGGTAGAACCGGTATCTAGTAAGGTATAAACTTCGCAAGAATTTATAATTAACTAACCCGTGCTAAACTCGTTCGGGTTCCTCGCATTTTGACCGGTCACGACAAACGCTCTTCTAGGAACCGTTGACTTTGACTTTTCTGGGACATCCTTTTGAGTCACCATCCTCATTGGACTTGGTTTCGCCACTGCATACACTCTCGAGCTATATGTCCTTCCTTTCCACAATTATAGCATACCCGAACTGCTGTTGGGGCGCCAATGATATGTCCCTCTTTCCGCATTTGTAACATACTGACCGGTGGTCTTTCTCCTCCTCTTGGAACCAGATTCTTCTTGGCGGCCGCGTCTTCACATGGTCGTTTGTTGAATCTCCTCTTTTAAAATCTCCTCCCACTCGCTTCTTCTATTTTCATAGGCCACGATTACCACCGGAGTGGTTCCGCCTTTGTCCGTATTCTTCTTTCTCCATTTGGTTATCATCGTTTTGATGATTTACATCACCGATATGACCTACGGTTGTGGTCCCTCGGTTGAACATACTCATTATCACGCCTAATAATTGAGCCACATTTTACAACATCTGAATATAAAGAAAATTTATGAGAGATAAGATATTGTCGAATCTCGGGTTTTAGACCCCTCGAAACATACGCGTCATTCGTTCCTCAGTTTCCACCAAATGAGGTGTAAACCTGGACAACTCCGCGAACTTCGCCTCGTACTGGGACACCGTCATGTTATTCTGCTCTAGTCTAATAAACTCCACTTCCTTCATATGACGAACACTTTCGGAAAGTATTTGTCATTAAAGAGTTTCAAACGTCTCCCAAGACGCCTTTGAGTGCAATTTGGATGGTACGCCTACGCTTCCCCATTCCACCGATGTCACCTCGTTCACGAACATAAAAGTAGCGAATGGAACTTTCATTCCTCCGCATTCCAAGACATTGAATATCTTGGTAATTTGCTTGACCCACGTTTGACCTTGATCGGATCCGGCTTTCATGGAAATCTGGTGGTCCCAACTCTTTGAATTGTTTGGTAGTGACAAACCGCTGCGGCTCTTATCATTTCCTCCCATATTTTGTACACGAGTCTCCTCGTCGATTTTGCATGAACTGCAAAAAGCTTCTAAACATCCCTCGTTCATCATCTCGCTTTCGATGGCGTTGTTCACGGGAGGAACATTGCCACTGTTACAGACGTTCTCCTCGTTGGTGAAGACTGAAAACGTCTCCACGATCTCATTTACTCCAATCATTAATATTCTCATCGACATTCTCAAATCATCGTCATAAAATAAGGGTTAATTAAGGAAATCAATATATCACATAATATCCCTATATCTTGACCAACTAACAAATAAGCTTAGGTAGGACACACTAAGCGAAGGATTTACTCGCCTCTCCCCTCTAGTTCTATTCCCCGATCTCCGCTGAGAGATCATATCCCTAAGCTCGATACCAACCGTGGCGCCCCCAAAATAGGTCCATTCCATCCAACCCATTCTCGAGTCACCAAATACATGGTACAGAAATAACTACAACTTTATTAATACATTTGTCGTGCAAAATACGACAACATATATACTGTGAGTTTAAAAAAAACAATTATTGTCTTCAGACAATATACATACTCAAATAAATCCTCATCACAATTATTTATACATTATTTTACAAAAATGGTGAGGACTACTAAACAACTCTTTCTAGAACCTTTATTCCATACCCACCACTAATACTTTCGCTACATTCTCGCCTCCCGAGAAGAAAAATGGAACAAAAAGGAAAAGGGTGAGCTCGACTAGCCCAATAAAGAATATTATGACTAAGATAATATACAACAAAATTATCGTTAGTCTTCAACGAGGAAAATATATAATAGAATACAATAGACAACAAGTTTTAAATCAATATTCGCAATGAAATAATAATTCATTAGAAGAGTTAAGTAGAGAATGCAAACTACTATCTTCTATGTATGAATTTTAAAGTTCATCGTCTATTTTTATCCCTGTAACATCAATCAATATATATCTGGGATCAAATATTCATCCTTGCACTACAGGCCAAGGACATTCACCAGTTGGTCATGTTCATCTAAACACATGTTCATCTTTACACTACGGGCCAAAGATATTCATCAGAAATCATTCATCTTTGCACTACAGGCCAAAGATATTCATCAGAAATTATTCATCTTTGCACTACAGGCCAAAGATATTCCATAATATCATCATTTAAGACTGAGGATGATGAAAAATATTTTTTAAAGAAACGAATCCAGTGAATAATGACAAGGATTAAGGATTAAGGATTCGTACTTTGTTTTATCCACGTCCAAAAATACCTCAAAAATAATCATAGTGGTGTAAAATTCAGGAATGATCAAAACATGGATACAATCAAAGCTAGTATCCATAATAGATATTTTGGACAAAAAGAAAAAATTTCATTTTTCTATTGAATAATGTCGTGATTCGTGAATAATGTCGTATCGTGAATAGTCTAAGTATATCGCCGAATAAGAACTCAAACACCAAAAGATAGAAATTTCACAAAAACATCATCACGCTTCACGTGAATAGTACTGTGAATAGTAACTCGTGAATAGTAACTCATGAATAAGTAACCCCAGCATGAAAAAAGTTCCAAATTTGATAAAAAGTTTTCAACCAATATTTCAAAGATAATGATATTGAAGAAATAATATCATTTGAGAAGAAAATAACATCCCTTACCTCGAAAGACAAGATTTACAATTGAAACACCTGATATAGGCTATGACTTGAACTTTCACCGTATAGCAATACTCAAAGTATACTCAAAATACTCACAAGAATACGCTCGATAATATATAGAGAAAACTTGAGTTTACGTATCATTTTCAATTCTAACCCAAGACACATTTATAGGAAATTGCTTAGAACACCAAAGCGAAAATTTAATATAATATTAATATATATATAAATATTATACGTATTCCTTGAAATCTTAATCTCAAAGAATTCACACATGCCAACCTTCTAGAAAAAATAAAAAAACGTTTTTCTAATTTAAAATAATTTAAACTTCCAAAATCAATTATTTTGAGACTTGAACTTCAATAATTCATAATAACTAGCCCTTTTATCGGAAAAATTGAATCTCGCGATTTTTATAGGAAATTCAATTTTCTACAACTTTGCGAAGAAAGTTTTTCCAAATTCCAAACAAAAATTGGCGAAATCCACAAACCAAGCGATTTTACAAAGCTATAATCAAATTTCACCAATAAATGGGGTCCACAGACATGTTTAACATGTTTTAAACATTTTGGTAACAAAAAAAATACTCCTCCTCCACATATATTCATCGTAAAAATATCATCGTTAATATATTATTAAAATAATATATTTAAATAAATTATTTTATCGTAAAAAAAGATAAAATATTAGTTTTCAACAATTGTCACTATAAAAATTTTCTCCATGTATATCCACATAAAATCAATATTTTCCTCATCATATGAATCAATAATTAATTATTCACAAATAATATTACGAGAATCACAATATTGACAACCAGCAGCGGTTCAGGAAAGAGGGGCTTTCCAATAAGAATTTCTCTCACTTCTACAAGCATTGATTAGGTGACCAAACCTCTCCTTAGATGTAAACTTTCTAGACATTGCCAATAATGTTATCTAATAATATTATTCAGATAATATGAATTATTGGTTCGATAATGAAAAATACTTGTGTAATGACAATTATTGAAACAACAAAGATATAAAATATCAACGCAAAGAATTATTGAATCAATAAAATAAAATCTCGAATAAAGAATAATTCACAAACCATTATTGAGTAAAGGCCTTCTTACGTAAGAATCAATAATTGGTGCAATCTGGTATCTTCTTTCTCGCAATAACGCCATACATCGTGTTTTAACCACCAGGGTATTCCAACAAATAAACCCAGTAACAACTTCTGTGAGTTATTTTTAAACAACTTATTTTTGTCGTTTTCTTCCTCCAATCGCTTTCAGTTATGGGCCCACACATGGTCAAGCTGCTTACCGTCGTCATTTAATATTCTCTCGACAAAGATTTAATATTCCACGACCAAACGAATATTCTCCTAATAATAATGAATATTATATCACCACTTGCTTATTTAAAATATTTACGCATTTTACCCATAACTAACCACATTAATCAAATCCACCCTTACTATTTCAAAATAATAAATAAAAGAAATTCCTTTTTATTTAAAAAATTTGGTCTTACATCGGTGGGATTAATAGGCGTTATGGTCTACTTAAAGTAATGAACCTCTTAGAACTTGAGGAAGAAAGATTATGAATAAGCTAGCGAAAGGTCAATAGTTTGAGCATGTTAGTTAAATGAATTATGAGTTTTTGATGGGTACAATGAGATAGAAAGAAAAATGTGTTATGTGTACATGTTGTTGATATATATCAAGTGTGTTTGGCTAATGAATGCCTATACTTACATGAATAGGACAGACATAGTTCGTTGAGGTGATTTTCGCTATTAGTAGTAATCAACGCTAAAGGCAAGTTTCATATCCCTAAAAACTTGTTACTTATATTATGCAAGTTTCCTATCCCTAAAAACTTGTTACTTATATTATGTAAGTTTCCTATCCCTAAAAACTTGTTACTTATATCATGCAAGTTTTCTATCCCTAACTTATTGTTATTGTTGGGCAAGTTCCTTAACCTCACTCAAATTTACATTGAGCAAGTATCCGAACACTATTATTATTGTGTTGCAAGTTCCTTAATTCACACAATTTATACGTTGAATTGTTGTCATATCAATCATATTTTATCAAGCAAACATCTGCTTCTATTCGAAAATCACTTGTATACCTTGACGTTGTTGTAAGCATTGGACTTATCATTCCTAAATGCATGATGAAAAACTATCTAAGCCCTTGTTTTTGCTAGACTATTATTATGAGTTAAAAAGCTATCCAAACCGATTGATTTGAAAGCGGACTATCGTAAATCTCTTGAGATGAACAACCCTCATAGAAGGGAAATTATATATTGTCGAGGGCAACGCATGCATACGATAATGAGTATGATTAAATGTTATGCATAACGTAGGGTACTTTAGTTGATCACCGTTGTACTCGTTTGTATTGGATTACGGTGAAATACTTTAATTCTAGTAAGAGTTCTTAGTCCTTAGTGGTCGCTCAAGACTCATTCTTATTGAACCTCGAAATGGATAAATCCACGAGATTTTGTTGATATCCTTGATCTATAACGACTCTATTGAATACTCTTGATATTCTTGATATCCTTAAACTATCAATTATTATTATACCCTGAAAGATTCAAATGCTATAACTAGCTTTTCTTCTAGCTATATTACTTGTTGGGCAAACTTGTTGCTCATTCTTGCTTCCTAAAACATTACAGATTAAAAGGCGAGCAAGGCGATACTTCAGGAAAGGACAAGGGAAAGGGCAAGACGACAGAATAACTTAGTCCTTAAGACTATAAGTATTATTATTATTGTTATGATTATTATGATGTATTCAAGAATGTTTAAGCTATGATAAGCTAATCACAGAATTGTTGTAGTAATGGTTACGGCACCTTGGGACGTGAATATTTATATTACATCAATGTAAATTATTCTATTATTTCCGTTGTTAATGATTTTGTAAGATATTCGTAGTAGCACGTGATGCACCAAAAATTCGAGATATGGGTGTCTGAATTTTGGGGGCGTCACAGGTTGGTATCAAAGCCATAGTTATAAACCTTAGGAGCGAGAGCCCTTAAATTATAACTTAGGAGAACTCAGAAGATAGAAAGGGAAGAAACTCATATAGAGTTTTCATAAAGATGGACTTAGCGTGTTACAGAATATAACTTCATTCTATACAATGAACTTATGATTCTAATGGAGTTGTTGGTTGTTTTGTCTTGTGTCGGTGATTGTGGGATGGTGACATGGGAGGACCTAATGAAAGTAGTAGAAGAGAGGAGCGTGACATACACGTGGTATAGTAGGCACCATTGATAGCAGAACCTATATCAACTGTAGTTCCTATCGATGATGATGACGAGGAAGAGGAGATAGAGCCAATACCCGAAGAGTCTGATCGAGAGGAGGAGCGTATGTTGGATGAGCCCATGGGGGACTCCGACGAGGCTACTTTTGAGGATAGGATGTTGGGGGAGTATGAGGAGCAGATTTTAGAGTTAGGATGCAGAGTTGAGGAGTTAGAGGCTGAGGCCAAAGACGGAGAGTCCGAATTCCAAAAGCTGAAGGACGAAGACCACCAGAGAAAGTTAGTAATGCAGGAGATTGAAGTAGAGATTTCTCACCGTAAGGAGGCAGGAATCCGGATGGGGCTTTGTTTCACAAGTGGTGGCTAGGAATGTAGAATCTGGCGGGAAATTGGAAGAAATGGAGCGAGAGGAGTTGAGCGAGAGGGACGAGAGAAGGAAGCTTATCCGTACTCGATTAAGGATGGAAGTAATGGATAGGATCCATTTCAAGAAAAGTGGAAAGGGGCCAACGATAGGGCTAACGATCTAGAAGATGAAGTGAGGTGCAAAAGGAGGAAGATGAATAGGATGAGCTATGCATTGCGCACGGCCATGGAGGGACTGATTGATGGGGTAAATCACTACCCGACAGAGCAGGGACAGACTCGGCACACCATAAGCCGAGATGTGGTGGTGCACATTACTCAGAGGGAGTACCAGAGCGCTGTAGAGAGTGGAATGATAGATTAGGTCTAGGCGTTAAAAGTTATTAGTTGTAGTTCGTTGTGTAGTGTATTATCTGTTGTTGTAATCTTTATATAGAATATGAGATGTTGTAAACCCCAAACTTTTGAGTTATGTTAGAGGGGTAGTATGTTAATGGTTGTCCCCATCTTTTGTGATATTAGGGGATAAGTTGTGACATTTATAGAAGTATGCTGGAGATAATCATGTAATGTAACAATTGGGCATATGAATATAAATGATCTTGTTACAAATGTATTCAAAATCTTATTCATTTTATGGAGAATTATTTAAGTAATATAATTAGATAATAAAAATGGAAGTTTTATAATGTAGGAAAATGCCGCCCAGACGTAGATTAACTGCTCCAAAAGAGTCGGTTAATGATGAGAGAGACAAGTAGATCCCATTCGGAGGCTTGTAGATTTGTTAGGGGAGGCTCTTGGGGAAGAAATGAACAAGTACCACCCATTCCCCAAGTAGCTCTTTGAGAAACTTCAAGGACTTTAAGAGTGTAGGACCTCCGAATTCATGGGTACTACCGATCCTATCGTAAATAAGCAAACGTGGATCAAGGAAATGGAGAAAGCCTTTGCCATTGCTCGTGCGGGAGAAGACGAAAAACCGTGTTATTCTACATATATGATGAGGGTGAAGCAAACTACTTGGTGGGAAAAATCAAATCAGCGAGGAGGGAGAAGGGACTATAACACAGGAAAGGTTTAAGACTTTGTTCTTCGATAATTACTTCCTGAAGAGTATGAAGAATAGGATGGAGGTAAAGTTTCTAGAACTAAAACAAGGGGAGATGACAGTGGCACAGTATGCGGCCAAATTCAACGAACTCGCACGATTCGCAACTCCTTTGTGTCTGAAGAATTTGCTAATCGACTAAACATACCTCCTGAACATTTAGAAAATTCATTGAACGTAGAGATTGCGAATAAGGAAGTAATTCCCATAGAGTTTGTTTACCGAAACTGTTGTGCAAACATTAGAGGTCACGAACTAAACGTGGACTTAATTCCGATTAAACTGGGAGAGTTTGATGTGATATTAGGAATGGATTGGTTATTCGGCCACGCTGCGATAATCGATTGTCAAAAGGAGAGTGTGAACCTTCAGACCTCAAATCGGTCTAAGGTAGTGTTTTATGGTAGCTCATCGCTCAAGCAATCGTGTTGCCTTACGATAATGCAGGCCAAGAAATTGTTAAAGAAAGGATGTGTAGGTTATTTAGCCTATATAGTGGACATTCATCAAAAGAGAATAGAAATGAAAGATATATTAGTGGTAAAAGATTTCTAAGACGTGTTTCAAACGAATCGCTGGGCCTTCCGCCGAGACGGAGAAATTGAATTCATAATAGACTTAGCAATTCTGAACCGCACCAATTTCGAAAGCCCCATATCGTATTATGCGCCAGAGAAAATGAAGGAATTGATGATTCAATTGCAAGAGTTACTAGATAAGGGTTACATTCGGCCAAGTGTGTCTCCTCGGGGACACCAAAGTGTTGTTTAAAAAAAAAAATGATGGATCGATGAGGCTCAGATCGATTATCGGGAGTTGAACCGAGTGACAATTAAGAATAAATATCCATTGCCAATGATAGACGACCTTTTCGATCAACTGAAGGGAGCGAAGTGTTTTTCCAAGATAGATTTATGAACGAGTTATCATCAGTTGAAAGTGCGAGAGGAGGACATACAAAAGACGGCGTTTCAAACTCGCTACGGACATTACGAATTTTTAGTGATGTCATTTGGATTAACCAATGCTTCGGCAGCATTTATGGGCTTGATGAACCGAGTTTTCAGGCCATACTTAGATAAATTCGTAGTAGTATTTATCGATGACATTTTGATTTATTCAAAGACGAAGGAAGAAAGACGCCGAAGACACGAAGATGGTATTGGAAGCATTGAGAAGGGGAGAAGATGTCGCAAAATTTTCAAAATGCGAATTTTGGATGGAAAGGGTTCAATTTCTAGGACACGTGATAGATCAAAATGGAATTTCCATGGATCCCGCAAAGGTGGAAGCGGTAAAAATCGGGAACAGTAGAAGGCGCCGCCAAGTTTGGAGTTTCTTAGGTTTAGCGGGTACTATCGAAGATTTATCCAAGATTTTTCTAAGATAGCAACCCCAACCAACCAATCTAACGAAGAAGACAGAGAAGTTTGTATGGACGGACAAATCACGAGGAGAGTTTCCAAGAATTGAAAAGGAGGTTGAGTGAGGCGCCTATATTATCATTACCGGATGATCTGAGGAGGATTTGTGGTGTATAGTGATGCATCCCATAGAGGACTTGGGTGTGTGCTGATGCAACATGGCAAGGTCATTGCATATGCCTCACGACAGTTGAAAGATTTCAAAAACGATACCCTACCCATGACTTGGAGTTAAGCGGTAGTCTTTGCATTGAAGATTTGGAGGCACTATTTGTATGGAGAAAAATGTGAGATATATACGAGATCACAAGAGTCTCGAAATATATCTTCACACGTAAGGAGTTGAACATGCGACAAAGAAGATGGTTGGGCCCGATCAAGGATTTCGATTGTGAAATTCTTTATCACCCGAAAAAGCAAACGTTGTAAATTGACGCTTTAAGTAGAAAAGGAAGGAGAAGTTATTCAAATTGACAACTCAAGAGGATTTAATAAGAGAAATGGAAAGGCCGGAAATAGAGGTGGAGGAACCAAGAGAAGCGGAAGGAAGATTTCTCATGATGAGAGCTCACCCACGAGCGTTATTGGATAGAATAAAGGAAGCCAAGAGAAAGATGAAGAATGTGAGAAGATAAAGAAGAAATAGTAGAAGATAAGGAAGAATGGTTCAAAGTAGATAAGGATGGTATATTGAGATTCGAGGGTCGAGTATGGGTGCCACCAGAATCGAATCGAGAGAGGAAATCCTACACGAAGCACACAATACGACGTATTCTGTTCATCCAGGAGGCACAAAAATGTACCGGGATCTTCAACACCATTTTTGGTTGCCTAATTTGAAAAGAGAAGTTGCAGAGTGTGTTAGCAAATTTGTATGTAAAGGAAATCGTATCGCGACATGGAGTGCCGGTGTCGATTGTCTCCGATCGAGATCCGCGTTTCGCGTCAAAATTCTGGAAAAGTTTGCGAGGAGCGAATGGGAACTTGATTGAGATTGAGTCTTTAACTTATCACCCTCAAACCGACGGCGGTGAGCGAACCATACAAACGTTGGAGGACATCTTTGAGGGCTTCGTGATGGACTTCAGGGGAATTGGGACGACCATTTACCATTAGTAGAATTCGCCACAATAATAATAGCTATCATGCGAGTATCGGTATGCCGCCATATGAAGCTCTTTACTGGAGAAAGTGCAGGGCGCCATTATGTTGGGATGAAGTCGGGAGAACGACGACTTTTGGGACGAAATTAGTCCAAAGAACTACCGAAACGTAAATAGCAACAATAATAAGGGCAAATTGGTAGCGACTCAAGATCGCCAAAAGTATCTTGACTTACATCGTCGAAACCGAGACTTTGAAGTCGGTAGTTGTGTGTTTTTGAAGGTATCTCCTTGGAAGGAAAGATCGATTCGGAAAGAAAGGAAAATTAAGTCCGAGGTTCATAGGGCCATTCGAGATATTGAAGCGAGTGGGCGAAGTGGCATACAAAGTTGCTTTGCCACCCGAATTGGAACACATCCACAACGTGTTTCACATTTCCGTACTACGACCATACAAGTCTGACTATAAACACGTAATTTCCTATGAGCCCATTCAAGTAGAGAAGAATCTGGCATATGAAGAAATTCCTGTTCAGATAATAGATAAGAAAGAACAAATGCTAAGAAACAAAGTTATATCTTCTGTTAAGGTTGTTTGGCGAAACCACGATGTCGAAGAGGCCACGTGGGAATTACAAGATAGGATGAGGAGAGACTATCCCCACCTTTTCGTGTAACCTTGTATCAATTCCGAGGACGAAATTTTATAAGGGGGAGACGATGTAATACCCGTAACTTTTACGATTTAATATTTATTATTTATAAATAGAGCCGGTGATTATTTATTTTATAAATGCTTAAGTGGCATGAGGGGAGTAACTAAATTGTATTAAAATTGAACTCTTAATGATTGCTAGGATGTGGAGAATTATGATAGGTTCATGAAATGTCTTGTGTAAGACAAGGATGGACTTAGTGAAGGATGGTTAAGTATTTGCATGTTTAAAGTCCAAATAATAAATTGGGAGTCTAGCCCAATAAGTTAATTGATGGACTCTTGAGTTAGCCCAATAAACTTGGGATATTTACAATCCAATTCAGAATCCAACAAAATAGTTAACTGAGAGTACAAGGTATTGGTTAAATTAAAATGTGGCGTGGGGTAGTGGGCCTGACCGACTAGCCCCTTGTCTATGTCTGAGATTTCTTCTCTTGTCCCCAAATTAGGGTCACCAAGTACAAAGAACAGTAGCCTAAACTCTCTTTACGCAAACTTTCAAGCTGCTAATCCTAGGCATGCATGGCTAGCTAAGTGGCTGGTATGGAGTGATTGAACAACTCCTTAAGTAACCATTGTTCATATCTATTGCACCATGAATCCCAACATTGGGTAAAGCAAGTGTCTAGTCCATGTTTTCTTTTTAAATACAAGCCACCAGGGCAGTCTGTTTTAGTGATAAGAGTGTTGGAGAAATCTGAGTAAAGAATTCTTAGTTGCTAAGCATTACCAAATCAGTGTGCGAGATTTCAAGGTTAAAGCTTGAGAAGGTATAATTTCTACTCCATTCTTAACTTGAGTCTTGTTGATTCTCGGTTTTTCAGATTAATAGGTCAAGTATGATGAATTAGCATGATATAGGGTGTTTAGAAAGTTTACCTTCGTGCATGAATACGTTAAAATTATGCGGAATCAAGTTGTGGCTACTCGCAAAAAGCAGAGCATGTTCATTTGCTTCTAAAATCCATGGGGTGCAAACACCACATTTTTAGGAACCAACTGATGGGTTCGGTCATGTTAAACCCTGTATTAAGAAATTCCCTTAGGTTGTATGCATATAGTAAAGTCTTAATGAAATTAACCCGACGAACTTAAACTTTGTCGAAATAGTGTAGACTGAAGTCTCTGAAGGAGCTGGTTCGGACAAAGCGCGATGTCTTCGGACAGAGCGTAATGTCTTCGGACAAAGCGCGATGTCTTCGGACAAAGCGCGATGTCTTCGGACAGAGCGTAATGTCTTCGGACAAAGCGTGATGTCTTCGGACAAAGCGTGATGTCTTCGGACGAAGCATGTTGTCTTCGATCAAGTCATAATATCTTCGGACATGGCGAGATGTCCTGGGACTCGGAGACAGCTTCATAACTTGATATAAGGATGGATTAATAAATACTCCTATACTGTTATAAACTATTAGTACACGAATAAGTTCTAAGTAGAGAATTTTACTAACTTCGAGAAAATAAATCTAATACTTGCAAACATGCGTAGAAGAAGGTCGGTGGGATTAATAGACGTTATGGTCTACTTAAAGTAATGAACCTCTTAGAACTTGAGGAAGAAAGATTATGAATAAGCTAGCGGTGGTCAATAGTTTGAGCATGTTAGTGTCTGAATTATGAGTTTTGATGGAGTGCAATGAGATAGAAAAGAAAAATGTGTTATGTATACATGTTGTTGATATATATCAAGTGTGTTTGGCTAATGAATACCTATACTTACATGAATAGAATGATGGACATAGTTCGTTGAGGTGATTTTCGCTATTAGTAGTAATCAACGCTAAAGGCAAGTTTCCTATCCCTAAAAACTTGTTACTTATATTATGCAAGTTTCCTATCCCTAAAACTTGTTACTTATATTATGCAAGTTTCCTATCCCTAAAAACTTGTTACTTATATCATGCAAGTTTTCTATCCCTAACTTATTGTTATTGTTGGGCAAGTTCCCTAACCTCACTCAAATTTACATTGAGCAAGTATCCGAACACTATTATTATTGTGTTGCAAGTTCCTTAATTCACACACTTTATACGTTGAATTGTTGTCATATCAATCATATTTTATCAAGCAAACATCTGCTTCTATTCGAAAATCACTTGTATACCTTGACGTTGTTGTAAGCATTGGACTTATCATTCCTAAATGCATGATGAAAAACTGTCTAAGCCCTTGATTGGGTAAGACTATTATTATGAGTTAAAGAGCTATCCAAACCGATTTATTTGGTGCGGACTATCGTAAATCTACTGAGATGAACAACCCTCATAGAAGGGGAAATTATATATTGTTTGGGGAATCGACGCATGCATACGTGAGTATGATTAAATGTTATGCATAACGTAAGGTACTTTAGGCTGATCACCTGTTGTACTCGTTTGTATTGGATTATAGTGAAATACTGTTAATTCTAGTAAGAGTTCTTAGTCCTTAGTGGCTGCTCAGTACTCATTCTTGTTGAACCTCGAAATGGATAAATCCTGAGATTTTGTTGATATCCTTCAGTCTATAACAACTCCTATTGAATACTCTTGATATTCGTGATATCCTTAAACTATCAATTATTATTATACCCTTGAAAGATTCAAATGCTATAAATGCTTGTTCTTCTAGCTATATTACTTGTTGGGCAAACTTATTGCTCATTCTTACTTCCTAAAACATTACAGTTAAGGCAGAGCAAGGCGGTACTTCAGGAAAGGACAAGGGAAAGGGCAAGGCGACAGAATAACTTAGTCCTTAAGACTAGAAGTATTATTATTATTGTTATGATTATTATGATGTATTCAAGAATGTTTAAGCTATGATAAGCTAATCACAGAATTGTTGTAGTAATGGTTACGGTACCTTGGGACGTGAATATTTATATTACATCAATGTAAATTATTCTATTATATCCGTTGTTAATTATTTTGTAAGATATTCGTAGTAGCACGTGATGCACCAAAAATTCGAGATATGGGTGTCTGAATTTTGGGGGCGTCACAGGCTCCTCCACAGAACCTTAACAAACGGAATAGTCTTCCTCCTCATAATCCTTTCTTGACGATCCAAAATCGCCTCAGCTTTCTCCTCACAAGTAAGATCCTCCCGAATCTTATCAAATGGATATTGCACCACATGCAACGGATGATAATGATAACTCCTCAACACCGACACATGGAATACATTGTGCACAAGAGCTAGCTGTGGAGGCAAAGCTAACCGATATGCAACCTCACCAACCCTCTCTAGAATCTCAAATGGTCCAATATAACGCGGACTAAGCTTTCCTTTCAACCCAAATCGCCGAATGCCCTTCCAAGGAGAAACTTTTAGAAACACATGCTCACCAGGTCCTCCTATGCTTATCAGCATAACACTTCTGTCGTGATCGAACCGATTTCAATTTCTCCTTAGCCACCGCTATCTACTCCATAGTGATTTGAACTAACTCAGGCCCTTCTATGGCCCTTTCTCCAACCTCATCCCAACAAGTCGGTGTCCGACACTTTCTACCATACAATGCCTCAAACGGAGCCATTCCAATACTTACATGCCAGCTGTTGTTATATAAGAAAACTCAACTAGGCTCAAGTAATCATCCCAATTACCCGACCACTCAAGTGCATAAGATCTCAACATGTCCTCTAATGTCTGAATAGTTCGTTTGGATTGCCCATCAGTTTGCGGATGAAAAGAAGTACTGAAGTTGAGCCGAGTGCCCCAAGCTCGTTGAAACCCTTTCCAAAACCGTGAAGTGAACCGTGGGTCCCGATCTGAAACAATAGACACCGGAGTACCATGAAGTCTAACAATCTCCTGCTGAAAGATATGTGCCAACCTATCCACCGAGTAACCCTCATGGATAGCCAAAAAATGTGCCGATTTGGTCAACCGGTCCACTACTACCCATATGGCATCATTCTTCCTGAAAGTCTTCGGCAAACTAGTCACAAAATCCATCGTGATATCCTCCCACTTCCACACTGGAATGTCTAACTGTTGCAGCAAACCACTAGCTCGTTGATGTTCTATTTTCACTTGTTGACAAGTAAGACACTTCCCAACATATTCAGCCACTTCTCGTTTCATCCCATTCCACCAAAAATTCTTCTTCAAATCCCTATGCATCTTTGTAGAACCAGGATGAATAGAAAATGGTGAACTATGAGCCTCAGCCAACACCACCTCTCGAATGATTGGATCAGACGGTACACACAACCACTCACCCAACCAAATCACATCATGGTCATCAATACGAAACTCGGACTGCTTGCCCTCCTCTAGATTCTGCGTCATACTCCACAACTCCCCATCTTCTTTTTGAGCTTCTTTGACCCGCGAGATAAGAGAGGGCTCCATTCTCATACCCGCCAAATGCCCATCTGAACCTCGTACATACAACTCTAACTCGATCCGCTCCATATCCAAAATAAGCTGAGGTTGTGTAACAAGGGCTGCTTCACTTCCTGAACTCTTTCGACTAAGAGCATCTGCAACCACATTTACCTTCCCCGGGTGATACTGAATCCTCGCATCATAATCTTTTAGAAGCTCCAACCAATGCCTTTGCCTCATATTGAGTTCCTTCTGAGTGAAAATGTATTTAAGACTTTTGTGATCGGTGAAGATATCACAAGTCTCTCCATACAAATAATGCCTCCAAATCTTTAAGGCAAAGATCACCGCTGCCAACTCCAAATCATGAGTGGGGTAGTTCACCTCGTAAAGTTTAAGCTGCCTAGAAGTATAAGCAATCACCTTACTGTGTTGCATCAAAACACACCCCAAGCCCTTCTTAGAAGCATCACTATAAATCTGGTAACCTCCAGTCCCCGACGACAATGCAAGTATATGAGCTATCACAAGCCGCTTCTTCAACTCCTCAAAACTTTTCTCACGCTCCTCATTCCACACAAACTTCGTGCCCTTTCTCATCAACTGGGTTAATGGTAAGGCAAGCAAGGAAAACCCTTCCACAAACCGCCTATAATACCCTGCCAAACCCAAGAAACTCCTAATCTCTGTCACCGTAGTAGGTCTTGGCCATTTAGTGATAGCCTCAACCTTCGCATGATCCACCTTAATGCCCTCAGCAGAAACAACGTGACCCAAAAATGCAATCTGCTCCAACCAAAACTCGCATTTAGAGAATTTAGCATACAATTTCTCTTTCTGCAAAATCCCCAACACTGTGCGAAGATGTTCCTCATGCTCTTCGTTAGACTTGGAGTAAACCAAAATGTCATCAATAAAGACAATGACAAATTGGTCCAAGTACTCCCTGAACACCCGATTCATCAAATACATAAACACCGCCGGAGCGTTAGTCAACCCGAACGGCATCACCAGAAACTCGTAATGCCCATATCGAGTACGAAAAGTCGTCCTAGGAATATCCTCATCCCTCACCCTCAACTGATGATAGCCCGACCTCAAATATATCTTCGAAAAATACTTTTCCCCTTGAAGTTGGTCAAATAAGTCATCAATCCTCGGCAATGGATACCGATTCCTGATGGTGATCTTGTTCAACTCCCTGTAGTCTATACATAGCCTCATAGACCCGTCCTTTTCTTCACAAACAAGGCCAGGGCACCCCACTGCCAAAACACTCCTAACAATTGAATCACACCACGATCTAATAGTTCCTGTGAATCGCTTCTTTCAACTCCTCAAGAACTCCAATGGTGCCATCTGATACGGCGCCTTAGAGATAGGCTTCGCACCAGGAATAAGCTCAACAGCAAACTCCACTTCTCATTGCGGTGGCAACCCTGACAACTCCTCAGGAAACACATCAGAAAAGTCACGAACAATTGGAACATCCTCAATACGAGACTCACCCTTAGATGTATCTTTCACAAACGCCAAATACCCCTCACAACCCTTTGTCACCAACTTTCCAGCCTTCAAAGCTGAAATCAACTTCACCACCCTACTTGGTTGTGAACCTTGAAACACGAATTCTGGAGGCTTCACATCTCCAAATATAACCTTCTTCGTCTGACAATCGATTGTGGCCTGGTGCTTATCCAACCAGTCCATCCCAAGAATGACATCAAAATTGTGCATACTCATCGGAAGAAGATTAGCCCTACTAATCTTATCCCCAAAACTTATCGGACACCCTCGATACAAATCAGAAATAACAACAGAAGTCCCCATCGTGGTAGCAATAGACATATGAGAATCTAAAAGATCGAGATGGCACACCCAGTCTTAGAACAAAAGACCGAAAGCGAAAGAATCGGAATGAGTAGAACCCAGATCAAACAAAATAGAAGCCTCATTATTACCAACTAAAAAAGTGCGAGAAACAATACACGGTGCACTGCCACCGTTATATGTCAAGGCAAACACTCGACCACCACCGACGACGACCTCCATTGCCACCATTATCACCACCTCCACCATTACAACGTGGGACCCAAGACAATCCCTAGCATTATGACCCATCCGTCCACACAAAGAAGCATGCACCTGTGAGTCTATGGCACTGCCTCCCCGGATGGATAACCCCACAAGTAGCACAAGTAGCACAAGGAGCTATCGGAATAAGATTTGGGTTACCCCACCAGCTGGTCCCGGATAACGACCCTGATTCTACTCTTAGCGATTTATTATGCCCTCGCCGACGATTCTGTCCATACCAAGGTAGGTAAATTTGTGGCGATTTTTTTGCCTTCTTTGAGGCATCTGCGATAACCCTATTTTGATTCTCGACCATTTACCACGCTTTGTTGGCCACCACGATTCCTATTCAATGGACCACCACGATTTTTCCATATTTGAGAATCAAGTTTGACCTGCTTTGGTCATCTCTCCCCTCTTTCGACTCCCATCCGATTTAGAAGACCGAAAGTCCTGTCGCTCCATCTCAATATTTTTGGCTGCATTTACCACAGCCGACACATCTGCAAACTTGTTGTTAATGAGATGTTGTCGATACCTATAATGAATCTTCCACTTAAACTTCTCTGCCTGTTCTATTGCAGTCCCTGTTGAGGTTCCCACAAAGCCTGCCAACCTAGTAAACCTCGTTATGAAGTCCGTGATGGACTCATCATCTTTCTGCCGAATCGACAGATACTCTCTAGCATAGGCCTCTTTATCGTTGAAATGGGAAATCTTTGGCGATAAAAGACCTCACAAAACTCTGCCCAGCTAAGTTCTTCAACATAACCATCACCCTTTGTTACTTTCATCGCTTTCCACCACCTCTGTGCATCCCCTTCTAGCTTGTAAGCTGTAAGGAACACTTTCTGATTATCTGAGCACCCCAACACATCAAAGATCTTCTAGGGTGGGCAATCCAATTCTCTCGCATCAATTGGAGTTGGAGTGAGCCCAAATGCCTGTGATTTCTGCTTTTGAAACCTTTCCAAGCACACATACATTGGAACCACCTGCTGATCAATACCATCTGTATTCCATTCCTTTTCGTTTTCCCGTGGACCATTATTTCCCGAGTTCTCCTTTCAGAATTTACGGTGGCCATTTTGTTGCATTACTGTATAACCCGTGCCACCAACTAAGGTAACGCTTTGATTCATTTGATTCACTGAGGTAGCCAATGAGCGTATATCCGATTATTAGGTTGCTCGTTGGGTTGACCTCACCTTCTTCCACTTATAGTTGCCTCGCCTCCCAGCAACTCTGGCGGATCTACGAGCCATCTAACAAAGAGATCAACAAATAGATAACAAAGCAGATTAGAGACAGATTCAAATATAGCTGATATGATAGCTGAACAGAAAATCAAACAGAACAAAACCTAACCCAGAAGTCTACCCATAACTCACAGGTCAAATCCACAAAAGAATAGTCTTAAACTAATTAAATGTCTTAAGACAAACCTTAATAAATGCCACACTGGCTCAAACCACAATCTGAAATAACTATTACAACTCCAAATAAATCAATGTATCATAGCCTAACGAAATATATCAAAACTATTGGATAGAAGGGAGCTCTCGTCACACTTGCCCTTGATTCCTCTGATTACCTGCCGGAAGAAAAACACAGCATGAGCCAAATGCCCAGTACGGATATAGAATACAATTAATGAAGCGAAATAACTAACGCAATTAAATGAAATAAAACGAAACTAACTGAAACGAAATGAACCAAACTAACACAACGAAATAATAGGCTGAATCAAATGGCTAGGTGTTATTTCATATCGAGCTCAGAAATATACCTTGCCACACAGACAAGTCAAAATAATATCACACATGCAAGTCAAATAATGCCACACAGGCAAGTCACATACATTGGACCGCGAATCCAATGCATGTAAAATCGGAAGGTGTGTTTGGCACAAACATCACCAATCCGCAAAATGTAACAAAAAAAATTAGGAATTAACCCATACGCCTCCACAACAAAATACCAAATGGCGAACTCCCACCGGAGCACAAAACGGAGACGCCAGGATCGATCACACCGCCACGGAAGGTGTCATGCTTCGATGCCAGAGGACATGCACATGGTACCCCAATGTGGTTATAGCTCAGGTATACCCTACGGTATTCTAACAAAATATAATGTCACAACACATGCGACAAAATATCAACACAAAGGGGTTCTAACATGTACATGTTAAATCGAACGAATCGTCAACACAAGTCTCTAAAAATATACTAATATGTACATCACTATAAATATAAAAATAAAATTTAGACATGACACACTAGTCTAAAGAGTACAAATGTGAGTTATAATACAACGCCAAAATAAATTTATCACAATAAATTGACAAGGAACAATTATGAGAGACAGTACTAAATTTCGAAACGAATAATGAAACGAACGAATTAAAAACAAAAAAAGTCTTGCTAAAAGAGTACGGAATCCGTATCTGGATTAAGCAATGTAATACCCAAAATTTATACTCCAAATTTGACTCCTTAAATTCTCTCCGTTCGAATTAATTATACAAATTAATAAAATAAATTAATAAACTATGCGCTAAATTACTAATTACATGTAAATTCCCAATTCAACTCATATTATTATTATTTTTAACTCATATTATTATTATTTTCATGTAAATTCCCAATTCAATCTTCCAAATAATTCTATATAAAATCATCACAAGTTATATACTTATATATATATATAATAGTTTTCAATTCATAATATATATATATATATATATATATATATATATATATATATATATATATATATACAGTTTTAATAGTTCTTAATTTTAAATTAAAAAAAATAAAAACAAAGTAACCATTGATATACAGCAGCAGGGTAACAAAATGAAAGAAAGAAAAAAAAAACAAAACAAAACAGACCTGTCCTGTGCTCCTTTTCTTATTCTTCCGTTATGCACTTCTCTCAGAAATACAATAAGAGGCGGCTTCCTTCTCTTTCTCTTTCTCTTTTTTAGGTTGTATAATGAAAATAAAATTAAATTTACTTATTTATTCACTTAAAACAGATTTTAGTAATTAATATAATATATTTATTAACTCTCCAAATTTTAATAGAATTTTAAAATTATACAATTATAAATTTGACCCACTTAATTTAAAGCCCAATTTTACCAATTTAATTTATCCAACACTTATTAATACATTAGCCCACAAAATTTAAATGATTATTTTGACCCAAAATAAATGACATCCAATAAATATATTTTAAGACAAGATAATATTTATTATTTAATATTATATTTTTTTCGGGTATTACACTTAATTACCAGAGTTTTTATATATTATTTGCAGTCCAGGACAACAACAATTTGCTTTTCCAACCTTTTTCATTTTCTCCAGTAGAAAATGAACATGTAGCTAAATGATTTGGTTCTGCTTCTCCATTTTTCTTCTTGTTAGAACAACAAACTCCTAGTTTTGATCATGAGTAATGGTAGGATATATATATATATATATATATATATATATATATATATATATATATATATATATATATTAGATCAGAGATCGAAGCGTTCTCGCTTAAATAACATTCATCCTAAATAGTATTATTTTTATTAAAAGCTACGTGCGTTTTGGAGGGATGCGGTGGTATTTTTGTAAATACAATGTCACCGCGTATTTACAAAAATATCACCGTCCCTCCAAAACGCATTAATTTTAATAAAAGAATCTTTATTTAAGGAGAAAATGCTATTTAAAGAGAATCTTCTTGATCCTTACTATATATATATATATATATATATATATATATATATATATATATATATATATATATATATATATATCACTCCTGTTTGTATATATATGTAGATTATAAAATTGCAGCTAGCATGCATATTTTACGACCAACATATTTATTGATCGTTTATTTTTTATTTTCTTCAGATGGTGTGCATGCCCACCGCTTATTTAATGAATGACCTTGGTTTGGTTGATCAACTCAATTCAATTACTTCAAGAGACTGCAGTAGTGTCCTTCCCTTCCGTATATGACAAATTAATCACAGTAGGACGACTCATCATCATATATACTGGAGTATTCTGTTTGGATTAATTTATATTATACTACTATATATATATATATATATATATATATATATATATATATATATATATTTCTAAGGCTTCAAGATAATTATTAAAATAGTATAACGCCTTAAATAACATAATTTTATCAAAACAACGTAGTTTTGATAAAACACGGTGATATTTTTGTAAATACCATGCCACCGCGTCTTATCAAAACTACGTCATTTTGATAAAATTATGCTATTTAAGGCGTTATGCTATTTAAAGATTATGTTCTTGAAGCTTTCTATATATATATATCATCTTCACACTAGTTGTTCTATATATACCAATAAAGGAAAACTAATTTAGAGACCTTATTTAGAAAGACTGAAAGAAACAAAAAAAACACAGAAAAAGATTTAAGTGAAAGGGCAGCTCAAACATTAATATGTGACTGAACAATCAAATTTTGCAGCCCAGGAGTCAAATGTAAGTATGTAACTGCAGAGGGGTTCAAAATTCATGTCATCTGCATACGGTGGGTCCATTTTCATGTGAGAAGGAATCGCGTGAAAATATCAAAAATACATGCGGAAATAGTACTCCCCCCAAACTTTACCAATGGAAACAAGCAGGATTCACATTCTCAAGTAGCAGAGCCTATATCAGGTCAAGGCTTAATGAGCAATATACCACAAGCAGAGGAATTAACTAATTAAGAAAGAGTATCACTGGAGGAGATCAGAAAGGCATGAGATTATAAAAATGATGCAGATACTAATTCAGAAGCTCACAGCTAGAAGAACACAGACATACGAGACTTTCAGCTATAAGCTGCAATTAGTATGAAAACATATTAACATTCAACACTACAACAGTGGCTTTATACAGAAGATGCATCTATTAATATGATCCTATGGGGATCTAGCGTTACTATAACCTAAAAGTTCAGATTCAGGTCATTCATCATTATTGTAAAGTTTTTGTTTTAAACGAAATCAGTTTAGCTGGACAATCACAATTCTGAGCAATGTTGATGCATAACATGCATTAATCTAATTGAAATGGTCTAATAAGTTGAATAGTTTTTTCCAAATATACAAGCAGTAACTGCAAATGACTGGAGCTTTTCATTGAACAGGGCATTGTTGGGCTAGAACTAGTTCGTAATTTAAACAAATTGAGCTTGAACTCAATTTAAAGTCTCGGGGAGTAAACTAGCCGAGCTTGATCATTGGAAACTTGGTTTGGAAGAGCTTGTGAACATAACAGGGATCATTTACAATATATACATTTGTTAAAGATATTTTTCTTATATCCTAATAATTAAGTTAAATGTTTATATATTGGAGCATTGAGCTTGATCATGCAGAGCTCGGCTTGCTCTCGATTCATTTGCAGCCCTACTGTTCCGTACATATCCATACCCCTGTTGAGGTCTCTCCCAACAGATGGTTATAAGATGACTGAAAAGCTAAAAGGATATAAAGCACATTCAATTAAACTTTGAGAATTCCTTAAATACAAAGCAACCCTAACTCTTTAAGAAAAAAGCAACATGAATAGGTTTTCCGGATCAGAATTCATGAATACAAAACTGACTGAAATTGGTTACACAATTAAGTGCATAATTGATCCAAAGCAGTAGGGAAACATGCAAGTATTAAGTAGGGGATATCTCTGCCAAACAATAAGTAACGGGAGTAGTGCTTCCTACACTTGAACAAATCACACAAGTATGACTATCTAACCCAATATTTATCACCCCAAAGAAGCTTATCAGCACTCTATTTAGATTCAAAACCAAGACAAGCAATTGAAGGTTGCCTCACAAGATAAAAAACACACCTCTGAAATTAAAGAAGCTAACCCAAAATCCAAATTATATGGCCCTGCACAATTCCACATGCACATTCAGACCATAGAAATTCTATAATAATATGATCTAAAAGTTCTTTGCATTACAGCAAAATTGTATCAAGAAAATCAAAAGGGCCAGAAGCACCTGTATTTAGAGACTCGGATGAAGCTGCCAACAAAGAGGACCCGCCAAAAAGTAAATCCCATTGCCTATGGAATTCTCTCAGCTGCCATAACCTTCTTCACAAATGAAATTATACAATACATAAACCAAGTATCCTACCAGCTCAAGTTTTAACATTTTCATGTCAATCTACTCTCCTGACCCTTGAGATTCATCCTTGGGAGATGCCTGCTGGTGATTCCGGTGCTGTTGTTGCTGTTGCTGGTGCATTCTATCATTTCCCATCTGCTGGTAAATCTGGGTCAAGGCTTGAGGGCACAAAACCCCAATATGTCCATCTTGTGAGAGGCCAAGCTCCAAACCAGGGAGCTGCTGATTACTTGCACCCAAAATTGAGGCAAAACTCATAGGACCCAAATTGGTGGCTGGCAAGTCAAACCCAGAAAACCCAATTTTTTGCAAGTAATTTGAACTTTCATGTCCCAAATTGGTTGTCGATGGACCAGATGATGATGACTGAAACCCATAGCCACCGACTGCAGCAGCGGGCCATAATCCTGCTGTGGCCATATGGGGTCTTCCCAAATTCCCACCAACCATTGGCCAACTGGTCCTACTACTAGACCCGCCCAATTCATCAATTTTCTGATACAGCCCTGCTGATAAAGAGGCTCCCTGTTGCGAAACAGAGCCCCCTGTCGCTGCTAAAGCTGACGCCGGTATCGTTCCTGTCCCGGTGGCCGCGATTATCGACGGCTCAGCCTGCTGTAAGAGCCACTGGATGGTCTCCCCATCAGATTTGTGACCCAATTCTCTGGTGAGCTGGAAAATTCTGGCGGCACATAGAGCCGGCATCCTTATCCTCCTACCTCTGCCTTCGACCTTTGTGTGTCTGTCTTTGTTTGAGGTTCTTTTAGGTGCCAATTGCTGCTTCTTGCCCTCTTCTTTGTCAGCAAGTACAATATGCAAATCTTTGATATCTGTAGGCTTATTTTCACCCATGTTGTTTTGGTGGTGGTTTTTTTTGTGTCTAATTTTGGGAGACTCAAGAAGGTTGGCACCCCTGCTTTGAGCCCTTGGGATACATGAACAGGTGTGTTTTCAAGATTTTATATTTTAGAATTATTTTTTAAAAAATAATATTTGAATGAAGAAGGTGACCTCACTTGAAAAAAGAAGAAAGACACTGTTTTTGGCAAGGAATGTGAAAGACAAAAGTAAAATCATGAAATCCCAAGGCACTAGTTGTGTGAAAACTTAACTTCAGGGCTTATAATAATAATGTCTATTTTACACACACAAACACACACTCTGTTTGTGCCTATTTTTCTTCGTAGAGACTAGAGATAGAGGTTTGACAGGGTTTGTGTTTTTTTTTTTTTTTTTTGAGTTTTTAACTGCACATTTCACCATCTTAGACAGACAGACTGACAGACACATAAAAACCTATTTCTTTTTCTTTCATTATTATTATTACAATTTACAGCACCAATACTTGTCTGATTTCTTTCAATGATCTCTTCTCTTGTAAGGTAAAGACACCTGGCAGGCAACGAATGGGATAGTGGGCTTGCTTCTAATCCACTCTTGGCCCACCTTCGAGATATCTTAAACAAATACTTGTAACATTAAAATTTAGATGAGGATGTATTCATTAGAGTATCTTCAACCGTCACTTTAAGGTATTTAAATAGGTGAGCAATTTGAATTAAAATAAAAATAAAATTACTCATTTGTATGAAATAAAAAAAATTATATTTAATTATTTTATTGAAATAAAATAAATCATTCACAATCCTATGAATTTTATTTGGGCCAGAATGAAATGAACGGAGATACTTGTACTATTTGAGTGGGGCCTGGACACAACACTTAAGTGTTTCTGATAGTTCATGGGAGGGGATATTCATAGCATAGATCTTCATCTCCCGTCTAACTTTTTATAGACTGTAGTCTGCTTTGGAGAATCAGTTTTCAAATCTTAGGGAAAAAGAGAAAAAGAAAAGGAACAAAGTAAAGAATGCCCAAACAAGTTTTGATTGCACTTTATTATTATTATTATTATTATAAGAAATTGGGTTTTTTACGACTTAATATTTTATTTGTGAAATTAATATTTTTATTTGTAAAATATCAATTCTCTTTCTTTTTTTAGTTATTAATTTTACACTCTTATAAAAAACATATTTTTAAAACTTAATCATAATATTTTAAGGAGGAGTATATATATATATATATATATATATATATATATATATATATATTGTTGCCTTAAACACACACAATCACACCTAAGTCAGCTAATCATCCATATCTTCATAAATAAAGGGAAGACATGCGTTACATAAATAAATAAAATAAAAAAATTAGAGGAAATTTTCCTAGAGAGAACTTGTAGGATGCTTTCTATTAATGGTTTTCATTACTTAAGGGAAGCAATGAAAGTTTCAAAGTATGAGTGGATATATGGACATTGGACATGAATAAACAGGCAAGAAATTCACGTAAACTACTCCCTTAAATCACTCCCCACCGACAAAGATAGGTGACAAAGATATCGAGTGGAATTAATTATTGAGTTATTTAAATTTGGTTCATAAAAATTATTGAGTATGAAATAAGGTATTATTCAGATTCGTTTAACTATCGAGTCGGACACGATCTCGAATCGAATCCAAACAGTAATATTATAATACACATATTTTATAAAATTATCAAAGGTATGTAACTTGATAGTATAAATTTGTGTAATGTACAAACTAGAGTAAAATAAAATTCAAAATAGTTTTTGAAGAAATAAAGTAATATTTCAAAACAATCTTACAAAGGAAACTTTATAATATCTATTAAATATACTAAATTACAGTACATAACACCATTGTATGACATTTGTCATTCCCAAATTGTAGCACGTATCCTACCTAATTAATGTGACAACCTCAAAATAGGTCCATTCCATCCAACCCATTTTGAGTCGCCAAATACATGGTACAGAAAACAACTACAACTTTATTACAACAATTGTCGTACAAAATAAAACACGCGTATTACCGTATTGTCGTACAAAATAATTCAAAATAATCTTTAATGCGTCTGGTAATCTTCGTTTAACCACGCCGACATTCTTGTATTTTAACCACCGGGTATTCAACAAAGTGTTAATTGAGTAATAACTACTGCCAAGTTATTCAATTTTGTCATTTTCTTCTTCCGATAGTTATCCGTTATGGAGCCCACAAATAGCTGCGTCGTCGTACGAATATTCCCCGACAGTAAGAATATTCCACGACCAAACGAATATTCCCCGACAATAATGAATATTTTATAACCACTTGCGTATTTTGAAAACTTTGCACATATCACCCTTAACTTTAAACTTTTATCAATTTAATCATTTACTGAATAATAATCATAAGAAAAATTGAATAATTTTATTTCATAAAATTCGGGGTCTTACAATCTCCCCTCCTTATGAAATTTCGTCCCCGAAATTTACGTACCTGGTATTTCAAAGAGTTGAGAATACTTTGCTTCCATTCCAGATTCCATCTTCCCTGTCATCATGATTTCACCATTGCTCATCTCCTGTATTTCAGATATCATTCTAGAATAAAGCTTCAAAACAAAGGTTAATTGACATATCACAATTTGTTAACTTAAGTAAGAAAATTCAACTTAGGTAGGACACACACTAGCGAAGGATATTTCTCGCCTCCCTTCCTAGTTCTAATCAGGATCTCCGCCGGAGATCATATCCTCATATCTTCGATACCAACCGTGACAACCCCAAAATAGGTCCATTCCATCCAACCCATTCTGAGTCGCCAAATACATGGTACGTAAAACAACTACAACTTTATTACAACAATTGTCGTACAAAATACAACAACTCTCTTGTCTTTGTGAGTTTGGATACAAATATATACCAACCGTGACTCGTGTCCCAAATAGTAATGTGACAAATGTCCCATCAATTGGACATCACCTCACAATGATACCTACATAAATGTATAGTCAAAACTGCTTTTAGAAATTAGAATCTTTGGGAAGTGCTCAAGAAACCTTCAGTGCTTGGGAGGTCATGCTTACAGGTTATGATAGATATCATATGGCCACGTAATTATCCTTGGTTGACCAAATAGACCCCAAAGAAAAAACGAGAAGATTACTATCATATTCTTCCCAATGGTGAGTCTTCTCTTGACTTATCATTATCTCCATAGTCTCAAATTGAGAATTATACTTCAAACAAACACCAAGATTATATAGGTAGTGCTTTAAATATACTCAAAGAAGTGGATGAGCACAACCCCGCATCTTATGATGAAAAGAGGTTGTATGTCATTAGACATCTTGTATGATAGTGGCAAAACACCCTTTCAACGTTGGGTTCGCCTCTCCTATATGATTCACCAAATATAACTACTAAAAGATGTATACAACACACTTTATACTATCTTTGTTTAGGGAGAACTCCACATTAGAGACCATTGCTTCTATTCCCTTGTTACCCCGGCTTCGAATTCCAAATTTACACTTTTATTACACGAAAGGAATTGTGAAGCAAAATGGTGAGCACAACTAGCTCGATGAGAATATATCATGACTAAAGATAATTAAATTATCAATAGCCTTCATCAATAACAAATCGTAGATTTAGAACATATGGTAGATAATAAAATTTCAACCATAGTTGTAGCGAACGAAGCGATCCATTAGAAGAGTCAAATAGACAATACAATCTATTATCTTCTCCCATGTTAAAAGTCCACCAACAATGTTTTATCCTCAGAACATCAATCAACAGCCTTTCCACAATTATATGAATATCTCACGATCATAATTGTGATTCTAAATTCTCTCTTCGCACCCGGATCGAATATAATTTTCATCACATGTCTTTACAGAAAACATCAAAGATCATGGTTATACCAAATCACAGCCTCTGCTCATAATCATACTAATAAATTCATCTTTTGCACTTTTCTACCAAAGATATTCATCCACGATTCATCTTCGCACTAATCGGCCAAAGATATTCAACAACAGGTCATCTTTGCACTACGGGCCAAAGATATTCATTAACAGTTCATCTTTGCACTACTGCCCAAAGATATTCATTAACAGTTCATCTTTGCACTACAGGCCAAAGATATTAATATCTCAAAGAAATATATAATCATTTCAGAATTTATATAAACAATAATTATAACCATGTTGATCAATTCACCTTTGCACTTAAGCTAAAAATATTCAATTGTAAATTTAATGGTCATGATCATATCTAATCAATCGATTCAACTTTGCCTTCTTGGCCAAAGAGAACCCATAGTCATGATCATACCAATAATCTACCCATCTTTACACTCAAGTCAAAGAAAAATTCCATCATCAGGGTTATAAAAATGTTATATATGATAATAAAAACAATATGATCAACAACCTATTAATTTCAAGAGTAAGATTCATAAATCAATGATAATTTGGTCAGAAAAAGAAACCAATTTTGTTGTGAATAGTACACGTGAATAGTAACTCGTGAATAGTAACTCATGAATAAGAATCGTGAATAATAATACTTACGATTAAATACATAGTATCAGTATATCGTAAATAATGTCATATGCACGTAAATAAGTGCCATATGCATGAATAATGCCGATATCGTGAATAAGAACCCCAGACTCAAAAAGGTAAAAATTCCACAATAAGATCCATACCAATATATCGATTATAATGATATTAAAGAATAACATCATTATGAAGAATATAACATCCCTTAATATTCCTTACTATCCCTTACCTTAAAAAATGACGCCGACTAGATATCGGATATGACGCTGAAGGAAACTTGCACTGATGAATAGCAACTCACCAAGTATCTAAATACTCACAAAATAGAAAATTTTCAATTCTAACTTAGCCTCTATTTATATAGAAAAAATGTTAAGACGCAAAAGCAGACTTAACTTTGAACTTTGATGGCTTTACTCTCTACTATTCCCACCCACCACATTTGAAAATTCAATTGAGCACCTTTCTCACCAACCAAAAGTGGGGCCCACCAATTCTAGAATTTTCCACCAAAATCATTTATAACATAATTTCTGAATCAGTCACCTCTTAAAATTCATAACAAATTATACGCTCATTTTTAACGGTTCAAAATTTGTGGACATATATTCAACTTATATATGTATAACATATCCAAAAATTACAACGATCCAACGATCGGATTAAATATTATAACTCACACAATAAAGCTGTAAGAACACCGATTTGATCTTTTAATACCTCCAATCCGACAAAATACTGATAAAATAGCTCAAGATTAATTCCTTCATTTAACCACATAAATAAATCCATCATTTATATCCACATCAAATAAATATTACATTATCATATAAATTAATAATTAATTATTCACAAATAATATTACAGAATCACAATAATGACAACCAAGCAGTTCCCAGGAAAGAGGGGGCTTTCCGATAAAGATTTCTCCTTACTAGCGCGCAATTAGGTGACCAAACCTCTCCTTGATAGAACTTTCTAGACATTGCCAATAATGCTATCTCATAATATTATTCAAATAATATGAATTATTGATCTGATAATAGGAAATCTCGCAAGCGATGATAATTATTGAAACAACAATAATATAAAATATCAACGCAAAGAATTATTGAATCAATAAAATAAAATATTGAAAAGTAACTACTGTAACAATTATTGAGTAGTGCCTTCTTACATAAGGATCAATAATTCAAAATAATACTTATGCGATACGATTGTCTTCTTTGTCAAACCACGCCAGACATCACGTATTTTAACAACCGGGTATTCCAACAGTGTTAACGGTAACAACTACGCCGTTATTCAATTTTGTCATTTTCTTCTTCCGACAGTTATCCATTATGGGGCCCACAAATAGATGTGTCGTCGTACGAATATTCCCCGACAGAAAGAATATTCCACGACCAAACGAATATTCCCCGACAATAATGAATATTTTATAACCACTTGCGTATTTTAAAAACTTTGCACATATTACCTTTAACTTTAAACTTTTATCAATTTAATCATTTACTGAATAATAATCATAAGAAAAATTGAATAATTTTATTTTATAAAATTCGGGGTCTTACAATTAATGTGTTCATCCATTACTCCAGTTTTTATATTATCGTTACTGAATTATTATCTCCTAGGATCACTAATTTTAATCCCACATTAACATTTTGATTTTATAATCCCCTAAATCACTACAAATCTAAATTGTTTTGATAATGTTAACTGTTCTAATATTATCATTACTAATTTAATTATTATCTCTTAAAATCACTACTTTTTTTATTCCAAATTAATATTTTAAATTTATAATCTCCTAAACCACTTCATGTGACACCCCCAAAATAGGTATACATCACCCATTCTGAGTTGTCAATACACGGTACAGAAACAACTACAATTTTATTATTACAATAGTAAAACTGTGAGTTTAAATACATATATTGCCATCTAGACAATATCCACATACAAATAAATCTTCATCATAATTATTGATACATTATTTTACAACAATGGTGAGGAATACTAAACAACTCTCCCTAGAACCTTCATTCCATACCCAGGCTACTGCATGCTAGTATATTCTCGCGCCTCGAGAAGAAAAATGGAACAAAAAGGAAAAGGGTGAGCTCACTAGCCCAAGAAAAGAATATTATGACTAAGATAATATACAACAAAATTATCGTTAGTCTTCAACAGAGAAAAATATAATAGAATACAATTGACAACAAGTTTTAAATCAATATTCGCATGAATGAAATAATAATTCATTAGAAGAGTTAAGTAGAGAATGCAAACTACTATCTTCTATGTATGAATTTTAAAGTTTATCGCTCTATTTTTTTATCCTCAGTAACATCAATCAATATATATCTGGAATCATATATTCATCCTTGCACTACTGTGCCGAGGACATTCACCATTAATTCATGTTCATCTAAACACTGCTCATCTTTGCACTACTACCAAAGATATTCATCGAAATCATTCATCTTTGCACTACTGGACCAAAGATATTCATCGAAATCATTCATCTTTGCACTACTGTGCCAAAGATATTCAATAATATCATCATTTAAGACCGAGGATGATGAAAATATTTTTAAAGAAACGAATCCGATTGAAACAAAATGACAAGGATTAAGGATTAAGGATTAGTACTTTGTTTTATCCACGTCCAAAATACCTCAAAAATAATCATAGTGGTGTAAAATTCAAGAATGATCAAAACATGGATACTGATCAAAGCTAGTATCCACAATAGATATTTTGACGAAAAGAAAAATTTTCATTTTTCGATGAATAGTCTTATTCGTGAATGAATAATCAGAGTATCGTGAATAGTAACTCAGACACCAAAAGTTTTAAATTTGATAAAACTTCAGATCAATATTTCAAATAATGATATTGAAGAAATAATATCATTACGGAAAAAAAAAATATCCACTTACCTCGAAAGATCAAAGATTTCACCTAATCTCGGATATAGACTATAACTTGAACTTGCACCGTATAGCAAATACTCAAAGTATACTCAAAATACTCACAAGAATACGCTCGATAATATAGAGAAAGAAAACTTCAGTTTACGGTGTAATTTTCAATTCTAACCCAAGCACTATTTATAGGAAAATGTTTAGAACACCAAAGCGAAAAATTTAATATAATAATATTATATATATTACAATTTCCTACGCACACTTTGAATCATCTGAACTCAACCACTAGCATGTGTTTCATGAGGCTAATCAACACAAAAAAACGTTTTTCCTATTTTAAATATTTTAAACTTCCAAAAATCAATTATTTCGGATCTTCGGAACTTCAATAATTCATAATAAATAGCTCTTTTGTTAGAAAAATCGAATCTCGAGAGTTTTTATAGGAAATTCAATTCTCTACAACTTTGCAGAAGAAAGTTTTTCCAAATTCCCAACAGAAAATGACCGAAATCCATAAACGAGTGATTTTTCAAAGTATAATCAAATTTCGATCGATAAATGGGTCCACGTACATGTTTAACATGTTTTAAACATTTATTGCAACAAAAATACTCTTTTCTCCTCGTATATACTCGTATATCACACATTCATTGTAAAAATATCACCATTATTATATTATTAAAAATATAATAATATTTTTAAATGAATTATTTTATCAGAAAAGATAAAATTTTAATTTTCAACAATTGTCACATTAAAATTTTTTTCCATCTATATCCATATAAAATTAATATTTTTCTCATCATATGAATCAATAATTAATTATTCACAAATAATATTACAGAATCACAATACTGACAACCAGGCCGTTTCCAGGAAAGAGGGGGCTTTCCAATAAGGATTTCTCCTTACTGGCGCACAATTAGGTGACCAAACCTCTCCTTAGACAGAACTTTCTAGACATTGCCAATAATGTTATCTAATAATATTATTCAGATAATATGAATTATTGTTTCGATAATGAAAAATACTGTGTAATGACAATTATTGAAACAACAGCAATATAAAATATCAACGCAAAGAATTATTGAATCAATAAAATAAAATCTTGAGCGATAATTCACGTAACCATTATGGAGTAGTGCCTTACTACGTGAAAGTCAATAATTGGTGCAATACTGGTGTCTTCTTTGTGCGAACAACGCAGATTCTTGTGTTTTAACCACCGGGTATTCCAACGATTATAAATCGGAATAACAACTTCTGTGATTATTTTTAAACAACTTATATTTGTCATTTTCTTCCTCCAATCGCTTTCAGTTATGGGGCCCACACATGGTCGCTGGCCGTCATTTAATATTCCCCGACAAAGATCAAATATTCCACGACCACAAAACGAATATTCCCAAACAACAATGAATATTTTATAACCACTTGTTTATTTTGAAATATTTATGTATTTTATCCATAACTATCCACATTAATCACATCAACCCTTACCATTTCAAAATAATAATTAGAGGAAATTAAAATTTATTTATTAATTATTTGGGGTCTTACAACCTTCACTCCTTATGAAATTTTGTCCTCGAAATTGACATACGTACTGGTGTTTGAAAAGGTGAGGATACCTCGCTTTTATTTCCGTTTCCAATTCCCGTGTCATTTCTTCTATAAAGATGGTTCCTCCACAAAACTTTAACTTGTGGTATGACCTTCGTCGTAGGATATGCTCCTTCCCTATCCAAGATCTTGACAGTACCTCCTCATCACGTTAAGTCTTGGCTATCTCTCTAAATGCGGTTCTAACTCAATAACGTGGTTCGGTCTTTCACATATTTACGAAATGCGGATATGTGAAACACATTATGAACACGAGACATACTTGGAGGTAACGCTGCGAGTCTATAGGCTACATTTCCTACTCGGTCAAGAATTTGAAATGGACCAATAAATCGTGGATTGAGCTTTCCTCTCTTCCCAAATCTTGTAACTCCCTTCCATGGAGCAACTCATGCAACAATACATGATCCCCATACTAAATTCCACGTCCTTTCGATGAAGATCCGCGATAACTCTTTTGTCAATCCTGTCTTGGTTTGTATCGTTGTCGAATCATTTGGATCTTTTCGGTGAGTCATACGTATTAACTTCGGGTCCCAACAATGTTGTTTCACCCACCTCATCCCAACATATTGGAGAGCGACACTTTCGTCCATATAATGCTTCATATGGAGCCACACCTATACTTGCACGATAAGCTGTTGTTGTTGTAGGAGAATTCCACCAATGGTAAATACTTATCCTAACCGCCCTTGAAGTCTAGGACACGAGTCTTAATAAATCTTCAAGAGTTTGAATAGTCCTCTCTCGATTGTCCGTCTGTTTTGAGGATGGTATGCTGAATCGATAAATAAATCCGTACCCATAGCTTTTTGCAAGCTAACCCAAAATCTTGAAGTGAATCTTGGGTCACGATCCGAAACTATGGATCTTGGCATGCCATGCAACCTCACAATCTCAATTACATACATACTAAGCAAGACGTTCAAGAGAATAAGTCTCCGTGTCGGCAAGAAATGTGCGACTTGGTTAATCTATCAACAATAACCCAAATAGCATTTATGCCTTGAGAAACCGTGGGAAGACCCGTGCGAAATCCATGGTAATGTGTTCCCACTTCCATTTCGGAATCTCAAGTGGTTGCAATGGTCCCTTAGGCACTTGATGCTCCGCCTTTACACGTTGACAAGTTAAACATGTTGAGATAAACTTTGCAATCTCTCTTCATATTGTTCCACCAAAATGTATGTCAAGATCACGATACATTTTGGTACTTCCGAGATGAATTGCAAATGGTGTATTGTGTGCCTCCATCATGATCTTGTACTTCAAATCGAAATCGTTAGGAACACAAAGTCAGAGTGGACTCAAGTATTCCTTCTTCATCAATTCTCGCTTAGGAATAGCACCTTCTTGTACTTTTTCTTCATACGCATCGACTCCTGGGTGGTGGCTTGAAAGCAACCTTAACTTTTTCTATTAAAGTTGGCTCTATCGTATACTTGACATCATTGCACTCGTTCCTACATATGATCTTCTACTCAACGCGTCCAATTTTACCACGTTATTTTTCTAGGATGGTATTGAATAGTGTGGTCGTAGTCTTTCAATAGCTCGAGCCAACGTCATCATGCCGCGTGTTTGAGTTCTTTTTGAGTGAAGAAATATTTAAGGCTTTTATGGTGCGAATATATCTCCATTTTCTCCCCATATAGATAGTGCATCCATATCTTTAAGCGAAAATGATCACTTTGCCAACTCTAGATCATGAGTAGAATAATTCCTCTCATATTCTTTAAGTTGTCGCGAGGCATAGGCTATGACTTTCCCACGTTGCATGAGAACACATCCTAACCCTTTGCTCAAGCATCGGCGTAGATAACAAATCCATCCGTACGGATGGTATTGTTAGAAACAGTCTTAAAATAAGTCTCTCTTAAGCTCTTGGAAACTCTTCTCGCATTCTTCGCTCCAAATGAATTTTGTATCCTTCAGAGTTAGCTAGGTTAATGGAGTAGCGATTCGAGAAAACCCTTCTACGATTCTCCGATAATAACCAGCTAAGCCCAAAAAGCTACGTCTTGATCACCGACTTGGTTGCTCCCCTAACTTTGTATTGCTTCAATCTTAGCCGGGTCAATGGATACTCCATGTTTCGACACTACATGCCCAAGAAATGCTACTTCTCGAAGCCGAACTCGCATTTCTTTAACTTGACATAAAGCTTGTTTTCACGAAGCCTTTGTAGTACCGAAACGAAATGGTGCTCATGATCTTCACGACTTTTGGAATATATGAGGATGTCATCAATAAAGACAACAAACGAATCCAGTCCAAATATTCCTTGAATACTTTGGTTCATCATATCCATGAAAGTCGCAGGAGCATTAGTCAATCCAAAAGACATGACTAGAATTCATAATGCCCGTCATCGAAGTTCTAAAGGCGCCTTTGGAATATCCTCGATTCTAATCTTGGTGATGATATCCGAGCGATGATCGATTTTTGAAAAGAATTGTGCTCCTTGCAACTGGTCAAACAAGTCATCAATACGAGGTAGAGGATACCTATTCTTGATGGTGACATGGTTCAATTCCCGATAGTCGATACAAAGTCGCATACTCCGTCTTTTCTTCTTTCTGAATAAAACAGGAGCACCCCAAGGAGATGTACTAGGGCCAGATGAAACCGATGTCCAACAACTCCTGTAGTTGGACATTTAACTCCTCGAAGTTCAATAGGAGCCATTCGATATGGGGTTTTAGAAATGGGCTTTGTATGCGGAGTTCAAGGTCAATAAAGAATTCAACTTCACGTTACGGGGTAGGCACCGAAGTTCTTGAGAAATACGTCAGGAAAGTCAATAACAACAGGAATATTATTCAAATTTGACGTGTCTTTATTCAAATCCATAACATGGGCTAAGAAAGCTTGACATCCGTTTTTTAATAAACGAATAGCTTTATGATTAGATATGACAGTGATTGATTTTAATGGTTTAGTTGCTTGAATTCGTACAACAGGTTGTTTAGGAATATGAAAGCTAACAACCTTACGAAAACAATCAATTTTGGCATGATGAGTAGTTAACCAATCAATCCCTAAAATCACATCAAAAGCAAGTATCTTTAAAGAGATAAGGTCAACAGGTAAGGTGATGGTGCCAACTTGAATCAAACAAGATTTATAAACAGTGGATGTGATGAAAGTTTCTCCTAACGGAGTTTCCACAGATAGGTCAAAGTCTAATTTCTCCGGAGTCAAGTTTAAACGTTGAGCACAAGTAGGAGAGATAAATGAATGGGTAAGCCCTAGATCTAGTAAAGTATAAACTTCACAAGAATTTATAAATAGCTTACCCGTGATCACCTCGTTTGGGTTCCTCGCATTTTGACCATCCACAACAAACGCTTCTTCCGAGAACCGCTTGACTTTGACTTTTACGGGATGGTCTTTTTAGTCACCGTCCCCTCACTGAACTAGGTTTCGTTCTGCGTGCAATCTCGAGAGATATGTCCTTCCTTTCCACAATTATAGCATACCGAACTGTTGTGGCGCTTTTGACCGATATGTCCCTCTTTCCGCATTTATAGCATATGACCGGTGGTCGTTCTCCTCCCTCGGAACCGATTCTTCTTTGCAATCGCTATCATCTTCACATAATTCGTTGTTGAATCTCCTCTTTTTAAAATCTCCTCCCGACTCGCTTCTTCTATTTTCACGGGCCATGATTACCACCAGAGTGGTTACCATTTTGTCCGTCTTTTCTTTCTCCACCGGTTATTGTTGTTTTGTTGATCGCTATCTCCTAGGTATGATCCTCGATTGTGGTACCTCGGTTGACCGTACTCGTTATCTCGCTTCTAATAATTGAGCCTGTTAACAACATCCTAATAAAGAGAAAATTTATGAGAGATGAGATCTTGGCGATCTTGGGTTTCAAACCTCTCGAAACATCCGCGTCATCGTTCCTCATTCTCCACCAAATGAGGTGCAAACCTGGATAACTCTGCAAACTTCGCCTCGTCTTCGAGACACCGCCATTGTTGTTCTCGCTTCCGCCTAATAAACTCCACTTCCTTCATATAGCACGAACACTTTCGGGAAAGTATTTGTCATTAAATAGTTCTGAAACGCTCTCCCAAGACATGCTCGGTCTTGGTTTGGATGGAGTACGCTTCACGAGACTCCCACCAATGAGTCTCGCCTTTCCCACGGAACATAAAGGTGACGAATGGAACCTTACATTCCTCAATGCATCCCAAGACATCGAATATCTTGGTAATTTGCTTGACCCATGTTTCTGCCATGATCGGATCCGGCTTTCCTTAAATTCGTGGTCCCAACTCTTTAAACCGCTTGGGTTTTGTGACAACCCGTGAATTGCTATCATTTCCTCCTATGTTTTGAACACGAGTCTCCTCGTGCGATTTTGCATGAATCGCAAAAAGCTTCTAAACATCCCCTCGCTCATCATCTCGCTTTCCGGTGGTGTTGTTCACAGGAGGAACATTACCGACTGTTGCGCGTTCTCCTCGTTGGTGAGTACTGAGCGTCTCCACGGTCTCATTTCCACTCATTAATATTCTCGATTGACATTTTCAAATCTTTGCCATAAAAACAAGGGTTAATTAAGGAAATCAATATATCACATAATATCCCTATATACTGACCAACTAATGTAAGACCCCAACTTATTATAAATAAAATTGAATTTTTCCTTTATTCAATATTCTAAATTAATAAGGGTTAATTTGATATAATTCTTTGGTTATGGGTGAAATGTGCAAAGTTTATAAAATAAGCAAGTGGTTATAAAATATTCATTATTGTCGGGGAATATTCGTTTGGTCGTGGAATATTCTTTTTGTCGGGAATCTCCTTACGACGACGCAGTCATTGGTGGGCCCCATAACGGAAAACGGTTGGATGAAGGAAAACGACAAAGATTGAGTTTTATAAATAACGACGTAAATTATTACAGATTAACAATTGTTGGGTTACCTAGTTGTTAAAATACGATGTCTGGCGTGTTGCAGAAGAAGACACGGTATTGCATGATATTTATTGAATTATTGATCCTTACGTAAGAAGGCACTTACTCAATAATTGTTACGATAGTTCTTTGCTCAATATTATATTTTATTTATTCAATAATTGTTGCGTTGATATTTTGTATTCTTTGTTGTTTCATAATTGTCAAGATACAAGATTTTCCATTATCAAATCAATAATTCATATTATTTGAATAATATTATCGAGATAACATTATTGACAATGTCTAGAAAGTTACATCTAAGGAGAGGTTTGGTCACCTAATTGCGGCCACCAGAAGGAGAAATCCTTATTGGAAAGCCCTCTTTCTGAAGCGGCACGGTTTGTCAAGATCTTGTGATTACGTAATATTATTTTGAATAATTAATTATTGATTATTATGATAAAGAAAATATTTATTTTATGTGGATATAGATGGAGAAAATTTTAATGTGACAATTGTTGAAAATTAATATTTTATCTTTTTTTGATAAAATAATTCATTTAAATATATTATTTTAATAATATATTAATGGTGATATTTTATAATGAATGTGGGATATATGAGTATATGAGGAGGTAGAGTATTTGGTGGCATTAAATGTTTAACACATGTTTTGTGTGTGTCGGGACACAATTCTTGACCGATAATTTATTATAGACTGTAAAATCGTCCGTTTATGGATTTTGGTCAATTTCTGTTTGGAATTTGGAAAAACTTTCTTCTGCAAAGTTGTAGAGAATGGAATTTCCCATGGAAAGTCGCGAGTTTTGAATTTTTCTGATAAACGAGCTATTTTCTACGAATTATTGAAGTTTCGGAAGATAAAATAATTTTTATTAAATAATGGGTGGGACCCACTCTTGTTTGAACATGTGGGCTGCTGGAAATTGGGTCAAGGTTGGCTGGTGGATGATTTGGTTCAAAGGCATGCGTAGAAGATATAAATTATAATATTATTTTATTATTTTAGTCTCCTTTTATGCGTTAAAGATTTTCCTATAAATAGAGGTTAAGTTAGAATTGAAAATCACACCGTAAACTAAGTTTTCTCTTTCTCTCTCTAAATTATCGAAATATTCTTGTGAGTATACTTTGAGTGTTCTTTATCTGGTCTTGGTTTTACAAGACTATATCTGAAAATTCAATCGGAAATTTGGTTATTTTGAGGTAAGGGGTATTATTTTCTTCTTAAATGATATTTTTTTCAATATCATTATCTTAGTAAGTATTGGTGAACCTTTTTATCAAATTTGGAACTTGTTGTGTCGGGTTTCTTATTCACGTATACGGCCTTATTCACGTATCGACCTTTATTCACGAATCGACCTTTATTCAATAGAAAAATAAAAAATTTTCTTTTTGTCCAAAATATTTATTCTGGATACTAGCTTTGATTGTATCCATGTTTTTATCATTCTTGAATTTTACACCATTATGATTATTTTCGAGGTATTTTTGGACATGGGTAAAACAAAGTACGAATCCTTAATCCTTAATCCTTGTCATTTTGTTTCACTGGATTCGTTTCTTTAAAAATATTTTTCATCATCCTCAGCCTTAAATGATGATATAAATGAATATCTTTGGCCTGTAGTGCAAAGATGAACGATTAACTGATGAATATCTTTGGCCTGTAGTGCAAAGATGAACAGGTGTTGAGATGAACATAACCAACTGGTGATTTAAATGAATATCTTTGGCCTGTAGTGCAAAGATGAATATTGATTGTTGTTATAGGGATAAAATATTGATGATGGACTTTTAAACCTTAGAAGACAGTAGAATTCTTTTTCTACGTGACTCTTCTAATGGATTGATGTTTCCGCTGCATTTGTTGATCTAAAACTTGTTGTCTATTGTATTCTATTAGATTTTTCCCTGTTGAAGACTAACGATAATTTGTTGTATATTATCTTAGTCATAATATTCTTCTTGGGGCTAGTTGAGCTCACCCTTTCCTTTTTGTTCCATTTTCTTCTCGGGAGGTGAGAACATAGCAGGATCGAGTCGGGGTATGGAGTGATGGTTCTAGGAAGATATTTTAGCAGTCCTCACTATTTTTATAAAATAGTGTTTGAATAATTGTAATGAGGACTTATTTGCGTGTGGATATTGTATTTAAACTCACAGTATGTATTGTCGTATTTCACACAACACTTGTATTATTGAAGTTGTAGTTTGCTTTTTATACCATGTATTTTGGCGACTCAGAATGGGTGTTGTATACCTGTTTTGGGGGCGTCACAGTTGGTATCAGAGCTTAGGGATATTATCTCTGGCGGAGATCGAGGAATAGAACTAGGAGGGGAGAGACGAGTAAATCCTTCGCTAGTGTGTCCTACCTAAGCTTATTTGTTGATCGGTCATAATATAGGATATTATGTGATATGTTAATTTGTTTAATTAACCCTTGTTTTATGGCGATGTTAAGAATGGGCTGCGAGAACGTTAACAATGGAGTTTATAAGACCGTGGAGACGCCTTTGATGCTCACCAATGAGGAGAACGTCAACAAAAGTGGCAATGTTCCTCCCGTGAAACAACGCCATTGAGCAAATGATGAACGAAGGGATGTTTAGAAGCTTTTTTGCGATTCATACAAAATCGATTTGAGGGAGACTCGTGTACAAAATACTGGAGAGAAATGATAAGAACGTGCGGTTTGTCACGGCACCAAACAATTCAAAGAGTTGGGACCACCAGATTTCCATGGAAAGCGGATCCGATCAAGCGTGGCGTGGGTCAAGCAAATTACCAAGATATTCGATGTCTTGGGGTGCACGGAGAAACAGAAGGTTCCATTCGCCACCTTTATGTTTCGTGGTGAAGCGATTCTTGGTGGGAATCTATGAAGCGTACCCGACCCGGATGCACTTAACATGTCTTGGGAAAGATTTGAGAATCGTTCAATGACAAGTACTTTCCGGAAAGTATTCGTCATATGAAGGAGGTAGAGTTTATTAGACTCGAGCGAACAACATGACGGTGTCTCGATGCGAGGCAAGGTTCGCGAGAATTATCGAGTTTGCACCTCATTTGGTGGAGAATGAGGAGCGAATGACGCAGCGTATGTTTTACGAGAGAAGTGTAAAACCGGAGATTCGTCAATACCTTATCTCTTATAAATTTTCTCTGTATTCGGATGTTGTCAATGAGGCTCGATTATTAGAGCGAGATAGTGAGTATATACTCAACCGAGGGACCATGAATCGGGGTAGTCATCGAACGATGATGATAACCAAATGAGGAGGAAAAGAATACGGACAAAGGCGGTAACCACTCGGTGGTAATCGTGGACATGATAATAGGAGAGGTGACTCAAGTGGAAATTTTAGAAAGAGAAGATTCAACAATGACGGGAAGATATCAACGACAAAGACCAAAGACCAAAACAAATGCTAGGGGAGGAGAACGACCGCCGCTAGATGTTACAAAATGCGGGAAGGAGGGACATATCATTAAATCGTCCACAACAATCCAAGGTATGTTACAACTGTGGAAAGGAAGGCCACATCGCTCGAGATTGTCTTATAAGCGAAACCAAGTTCACGGAGTGGTGATTCCAAGTACATCCGGATAAGTCGAAATCGGCGGTTCTGGAAGAGCTTTTGTCATGACCGCCAAAATGTGAGGAACCCGAACGAGATGATCACAGTAAAGCTAATCTTGAATTCTTGCGAAGTTTATACCTTACTAGAATCTGGGTTCTATCCATTCTTTTATCTCTCTCTTGCCTTGTCTCAACGCTTTAAACTTGACTCAGGAGAAATTAGAGTTTGATTTATCTGTTGAAACTCCAGTTGGGTGAAACCTTCGTTACATCTACGATTTATAAATCTTGCATGATCCAAGTTGGCACTTTATCACATTACCCGTTGATCTTATCTCTTTAAAGATACTTGCTTTTGATGTGATTTTAGGAATTGATTGGTTAACCACTCATCATGCCAAAATTGATTGTTTTCATAAGGTGGTTAGTTTTCATATTCTAACTTGACTCAATCATACTTAATTCAAACCACTAAACCACTAAAATCGATCATCATCATATCAAGCCACAAAGCTATTCGTTTATTGAAAAGCGGATGTCAAGCTTTCTTAGCCCATGTTATGGATTTGAATAAAGACAAGTCGATTTGAATAATATTTACGTGGTTAGAGAATTCCACGATGTATTTCTGAAGAGCTTCGGTTCACCCCGAACGTGATGTTGAATTCTTTATTGACATTGAACCGAATACAAAGCCTATTTCTAAAACCCCATATCGAATGGCTCTATTAAACTTCGAGAGTTAAAAGTCCAACTACAGGAATTATTAGACATCGGTTTCATTCGTCCCTAAGACGTCTCCTTGGGGTGCTCCTGTTTTATTCAGTAAAGAAGAAAGAGCGGGAGTATCGCGACTTTGTATTGACTACCGAGAATTAAACCATGTCACCATCAAGAATAGGTATCCACTACCTCGCATTGATGACTGTTTGACCCGATTCTGAGAAGCACAATTCTTTTCAAAGATCGATCTTAGCTTACGGATATCATCAATTTGAAGATTAAAACCGAGGATATTCCAAAGACGGCATTCGGGACTCGATCACGGCATTATGAATTCTTGGTCATGTCTTTTGGATTGACTAATGCTCCTAACTTTCTTTCATGGATATGATGAACCGTGTATTTTAAGGAATATTTGGATCGGGTTCGTTGTTGTCTTTATTGATGACATCCTCATCTATTCCAAAAGCCGTGAAGATCATGAGCACCATTTGAAGCTTTGTACTACAAAGACTTCGTGAACACAAGCTTTATGCCAAGTGAAAAAATTCGAGTTTCTGGCTTGGAAGTAGCATTCCTTGGGCACGTGGTGTCAAAACAAGGAGTATCTGTTGACCCTTGGCCAAGATTGAAGCAATACAAAGTTAGAAGCAACCGAAGTCGGTGGATCGAGGTACGCAGACTTTACGGGCTTAGGCCGGTTATTATCGGAGATTTGTGGAAGGATTTTCTCGAATCGCTACTCCGCTAACTCAAATGACTCGGAAGGATGCAAAATTCTTATGGAAGCGAGGAATGCGAGAAGAGCTTCCAAGAGCTCAAGAGAGACTCATTTCGGCACTGTTACGACAATACCATCCGGTTCGGATGGATTTGTTATCTACTGATGATGCTTCCGGCAAGGGGTTAGGATGTGTTCTCATGCAACATGGGAAAGTCATAGCCTATGCCTCACGACAACTCAAAGAATATGAGAGGAATTATCCTACTCATGATCTCAAGTTAGCGGCGATGCGTGTTCATTTGAAGATATGGAGACACTACTTGTGCGGGGAGAAAGTAGAGATTTATACTGGATCATAAAAGCCTCAAATATTTCTTCACCCAAAAAGAACTCAACATGCGGCAATGGCGTTGTTATTGGAGTCATAAAAAGATTACGATCACACTATTCAATATCATCTTGGAAAAGCGAACGTAGTAGGCCGCACGCATTAAGTAGAAGATCATATGCAAGTCACGAGTGCGATATTGTCAACGCAAAGGCCCATTTTGTATGACTTGCAAAGGATGGAGGTAGAATTAAAGACTCAGGGGACCCACATAATGATGGCGAATATACAAGTGGAGGGCAAACTTTAATCGATAAAGTTAAAGCCGCTTTCAAGCTACTGGACACAGGGGCGATCATGTATGAAGAAGAAAGTGCAAGAATGAGCTATTAGGAAGCAAGAATTGATGAGGAAGGAATACTTGAGTCAATTCTAGACTTTAAGCGTTCTAATGATTCGACCGAAGCATAAAATCATGATGGAGGCACACAACACCCCGTTTGCGATCCATCTCGGGAGTACCAAAATGTATCATGATATTCGACATACATTTTGGTGGAACAATATGAAGAGAGAGATTGCGGAGTTTATCTCAAGATGTTTAACTTTGTCGGCGTGTAAAGGCGGAGCATCAAGTGCCAAAAGGTCCATTGCAACCACTTGAGATTCCTGGAATGGAAATGGGAACACATTACTATGGATTTTGTTACGGTCTTCCCAAAGTTTCTCAAGGCGTAGATGCAATTTGGGTTATTGTTGATAGATTAACCAAGTCTCGCCCATTTCTTACCGATCGCGAGACTTATTCCTTGAGCGTCTTGCTCAGTATATGACGTGAATGAGATTATGCGATTGCATGGCATGCCAAGATCCATAGTTTAAATATCGTGACCCGAGATTCACTTCAAGATTTTGGGTTAGCTTGCGAAAAGCTATGGGCGCGGATTACGATTGATTGAAAGATACCATCCTCAAAGCAGACGGACAATCGAGAGGATTATTCAAACCCTTGAAGATCTATTAAGACTCGTGTCCTAGATTTCAAAGGAAGTTGGGATAAGTACCTACCATCGGTGGAATTCTCCTACAACAACAGCTTATCGCTAGCAAGTATAGGCATGGCTCCATTTGAGGCGTTGTATGGGCCGAAAATGTCGTTCTCCAAGATATCTTTGGGGACGAGGTGGGAGAAACAACATTGTTGGGACCGAATTGTGACGCATGACTCTGTAAAAGATCCAAATGATTCGACAACGTATTCAAACTTCACAAGATCGACAAAAGAGTTATGATGATCTTCATAGAAAGGACGTGGAGTTTAATATCGGAGATCATGTATTATTACGTATTGCTCCATGGAAAGGAGTTACAAGATTTGGGAAAAGAGGAAAGCTCAATCCAAGGTTTGTTGGTCCATTTGAGATTCTCGACCAATAGGAAACGTAGCCTATAGACTCGCGTTACCTCCAAGTATGTCTCGTGTTCACAATGTATTCCACATATCTATGCTTCAAATATGTGAAAGACCCGAACCACATTATTGCATTAGAACCGGATGAGATAGTTGAAGATTTAACATACGAGGAGATACTGTTGAGATTTTGGATAGGAAAGAGCATATCTTACGCGACGAAGGTTATACCACAAGTTAAGGTTTTGTGGAGAAACCATGCAATTGAGGAAATGACATGGGAGTTGGAATCGGAGATGAAAGCGAGGTACCTCACCTTTTCGATACACAGTGATCGTACGTCAATTTCGAGGACGAAATTTCATAAGGAGGGGAGGTTGTAAGACCCCAACTTATTATAAATAAAATTGAATTTTTCCTTTATTCAATATTCTAAATTAATAAGGGTTAATTTGATATAATTATTTGGTTATGGGTGAAATGTGCAAAGTTTATAAAATAAGCAAGTGGTTATAAAATATTCATTATTATTGGGAATATTAGTTTGGTCGTGGAATATTCTTTTTGTAGAGGAATCTCAAATCTGACGGCCTTGATCATTGGTGGGCCCCATAACGAAAAACGGTTGGATGAAGAAAAAGCGACACCGCTTAACACTTTGTTGGGTTACACAGTGGTTAAAATCTGATGTCTGGCGTGGTTGCCTGATGGCGCACGGTATTGCAGCGATTATTGAATTATTGATCCTTACGTGAAGAAGCCTTTACTCGATAATTATTACGATGAATTCTTATTCAATATTATATTTTATTTATTCAATAATTCTTTGCGTTGATATTTTGTATTCTTTGTTGTTTGATAATTGCCATTATCTGATTATTTTCCATTATCAAATCAATAATTCATATTATTTGAATAATATTATCGAGATAACATTATTGGCAATGTCTAGAAAGTTACATCTAAGGAGAGGTTTGGTCACCTAATTGCTTGGCTTGTAAAGAGAGAAATCCTTATTGGAAAGCCCTAACTTTCACAGGAGCGGCACGGTTGTCGATCTTGTGATTACGTAATATTATTTTTGAATAATTAATTATTGATTATTATGATAAAGAAAATATTTATTTTATGTGGATATAGATGGAGAAAATTTTTAATGTGACAATTGTTGAAAATTAATATTTTATCTTTTTCTGATAAAATAATTCATTTAAATATATTATTTTAATAATATATTAACGGTGATATTTTTATAATGAATGTGGGATATATGAGTATATGAGGAGGTAGAGTATTTGGTGGCATTAAATGTTTAACACATGTTTTGTGTGTCGGTTGGACACAATTCTTGACCGATAATTTATTATAGCCGTAAAATCGTCTAGTTTATGGATTTTGGTCAATTTCTGTTTGGAATTTGGAAAACCTTTCTTATGCAAAGTTGTAGAGAATGGAATTTCCCATGGAAAGTCATGAGTTTTGAATTTTTCTGATAAACGAGCTATTTTCTACGAATTATTGAAGTTTCGGAAGATAAAATAATTTTTATTAAATAATGGGTGGGACCCACTCTTGTTTGAACATGTGAAATTTTTGGAAATTGGGTCAAGGTTGGTGGGTGGATGATTTGGTTCAAAGGCATGCGTAGAAGATATAAATTATAATATTATTTTATTATTTTAGTCTCCTTTTTTGCGTTACTAGCATTTTCCTATAAATAGAGGCTAAGGTAGAATTGAAAATCACACGAAACTAAGTTTTCTCTTTTCTCTCTCTAAATTATCGAAGTATTCTTGTGAGTATACTTTGAGTGTTCTTTATCTGGTGCTTGGGTTTTCAAGACTATTATCTGAAATTCATCGTAAATACGGTTATTTTGAGGTAAGGGTATTATTTTCTTCTTAAATGATATTTTTTTTTTCATATCATTATCTTAGAAGTATTGGTGAACCTTTTATCAAATTTGGAACTTGTTGTGTCGGGGTTACTATTCACGTATCTACGGCCTTATTCACGTATATCGACCTTATTCACGAATACTGCCTTTATTCACCTAAAAATAAAAATTTTCTTTTTGTCCAAAATATCTATTCTGGATACTAGCTTTGATTGTATTTTTGACATGGGTAAAACAAAGTACGAATCCTTAATCCTTAATCCTTGTCATTTTGTTTCACTGGATTCGTTTCTTTAAAAATATTTTTCATCATCCTCGATCTTAAATGATGATATAAATGAATATCTTTGGCACATAGTGCAAAGATGAGCGATTAGCGATGAATATATTTGGCTTTGTAGTGCAAAGATGAGCAGTGTTGAGATGAACATAACCAATCGGTGATTTAAATGAATATCTTTGGCACATGTAGTGCAAAGATGAATATTGATTGTTATTACGAGGATAAAATATTGATGATGGACTTTTAAACCTTAGAAGACAAGAGAATTCTTTCTCTCACGTGACTCTTACAATGGATTATTGTTTCATTGCATTTGTTGATCTAAAACTTGTTGTCTATTGTATTACTATTAGATTTTTCCACTGTTGAAGACTAACGATAATTTGTTGTATATTATCTTAGTCATAATATTCTTCTTGGGCTAGTTGAGCTCACCTTTTTCTTTTTGTTCCATTTTCTTCTCGGGACATAGCGAGGATCGAGTCGGGGTATGGAGTGATGGTTCTAGGAAGATGTTTTAGCGATCCTCACTATTTTTATAAAATAGTGTTTGAATAATTAATAATGAGGACTTATTTGCGTGTGGATATTGTATTTAAACTCACAGTATGTATTGTCGTATTTCACACGACACTTGTATTATTGAAGTTGTAGTTTGCTTTTTATACCATGTATTTTGGCGACTCAGAATGGGTGTTGTATACCTGTTTTGGGGGCGTCACAACTAACAAATAAGCTTAGGTAGGACACACTAGCGAAGGATTTACTAGTCTCTCCCCTCCTAGTTCTATTCCCCGATTTCCGCCAGAGATCATATCCTAAGCTCGATACCAACCGCGACACCCCCAAAATAGGTATACATCACCCATTCCGAGTTGTCAATACATGCAGTGCGTAAACAACTACAACTTTATTATTACAATAGTAAAAGCGTGAGTTTAAATACATATATTGCCATCTGAGACAATATCCACATACAAATAAATCCTCATCATAATTATTGATACATTATTTTACAACAATGGTGAGGAATACTAAACAACTCTCCCTAGAACCTTCATTCCATACCCCACTGCATCTCGCTTATATTCTCGCCTCAGAAAAAAAAAATGGAACAAAAAGAAAAAGTGGTGAGCTCGATTAGCCCAAGAGAAGAATATTATGACTAAGATAATATACAACAAAATTATCGTTAGTCTTCAACAGGAAAAATATAATAGAATACAATCGACAACAAGTTTTAAATCAATATTCATAGCTGAAATAATAATTCATTAGAAGAGTTAAGTAGAGAATGCAAACTACTATCTTCTACATGTATGAATTTTAAAGTTCATCGCCTATTTTTTATCCTGTAACATCAATCAATATATATCTGAATCATATATTCATCCTTTTGCACGTGCCAAGGACATTCACCAGATTGGTCATGTTCATCTAAACACTGTTCATCTTTGCACTACTGGCCAAAGATATTCATCGAAATCATTCATCTTTGCACTACTGCATCAAAGATATTCATCGAAATCATTCATCTTTTACTACGGGCCAAAGATATTCAATAATATCATCATTTAAGACCGAGGATGATGAAAATATTTTTAAAGAAACGAATCCGGTGAAACAAAATGACAAGGATTAAGGATTAAGGATTCAATACTTTGTTTTATCCATCGCGCCAAAAATACCTCAAAAATAATCATAGTGGTGTAAAATTCAAGAATGATCAAAACATGGATACAATCAAAGCTAGTATCCACAATAGATATTTTGACGAAAAAAGAAAAATTTTCATTTTTCGATGAATAATCTTGATTCGTGAATAAAGATCAGATATCGTGAATAATTAATCGTATCGTGAATAAGAACTCAAACACCAAAAGTTTCAAATTTGATAAAAACCGAGAAAAAAAAATATCCCTTACCTCGAAAGATCAAGATTTTACCGAATAATCTTTGGATATAGACTATAACTTGAACTTGCAAGTATAAAGCAATACTCAAAGTATACTCAAAATACTCACAAGAATACGCTCGATAATATAGAGAGAAAACTTCATTTACGTGTAATTTTCAATTCTAACCCAAGACTCTATTTATAGGAAAATGTTTAGAACACCAAAGCGAGAAAATTTAATATAATAATATTATATATATTACAATTTCCTACGCACTTTTTGAATCATCTGAACTCAACCACTAGCATGTGTTTCATGAGGCTAATCAACACAAAAAACGTTTTTCTATTTTAAATATTTTAAACTTCCAAAAATCAATTATTTCGGTTCTTGAAACTTCAATAATTCATAATAAATAGCTCTTTTGTCAGAAAAATCGAATCTCATGGGTTTTTATAGAAAATTCAATTCTCTACAACTTTGCGAAGAAAGTTTTTCCAAATTCCCAATGAAAAAATGACCAAATCCATAAACGAGTGATTTTTCAAAGTTATAATCAAATTTCGATCGATAAATGGGTCCACGTATATTTTAACATGTTTTAAACATTTATTGCAACAAAAATACTCTTTCTCCTCAGATACTGTGATATATCACACATTCATTGTAAAAATATCACCATTATTATATTATTAAAAATATAATAATATTTTTAAATGAATTATTTTATCGAGAAAAGATAAAATTTTAATTTTCAACAATTGTCACATTAAAAATTTTCTCCATCTATATCCATATAAAATTAATATTTTCTCATCATATGAATCAATAATTAATTATTCACAAATAATATTACGAGAATCACAATATTGACAACCGTGGCGGGTTCCCAAGAAAGAGGGGCTTTCCAATAAGGATTTCTCCTTCTTGGCCAAGATTAGGTGACCAAACCTCTCCTTAGACGTAACTTTCTAGACATTGCCAATAATGTTATCTAATAATATTATTCAGATAATATGAATTATTATTTCGATAATGAAAAATACTGTGTAATGACAATTATTGAAACAACAGCAATATAAAATATCAACGCAGCAATTATTGAATCAATAAAATAAAATACTGAACAGTAATTACTGTAACCATTATGGAGTAGTGCCTTCTTACGTAAGAGTCAATAATTGGTGCAATACTGCAGTATCTTCTTGTCAACAACGCGACATTCTTGTGTGTTTTAACCACCGGGTATTCCAACAGTGTAAACGGTAACAACTACGCCGTTATTTTTAAACAACTTATATTTGTCGTTTTCTTCCTCCAATCGCTTTCCGTTATGGGGCCCACACATGGCTGCGCCGTCGTACGAATATTCCCCGACAGTACAAATATTCCACGACCAAACGAATATTCCCCGACAACAATGAATATTTTAGAACCACTTATTTATTTTGAAATATTTGCGTATTTTACCCATAACTATTTTAAAATAATAATTAGAGGAAATTAAATTTCATTTATTAATTATTTGGGGTCTTACACTACAAATGTAAATTATTTTGGTAATGTCAACTGTTTTGATATTATCCTTTCTAATTTAATTATTATCTCCTAAAATCATTATTTTATGATATTATCATTACTGAGCTATTATCATTACTCTCCGTTATTTAACCTAATTTTCTCTCTATAAATACAACACAGCTACAACAAAAAGGATTATTTCCGACGGAATATTTTGTCGGAATTAAGCATAATCCGTCGAGGTTATGTTAATATTGACGAAATATTCAGTCGAAAATGCAGTCGGATATAAGCGCGTCGAAATTAAGTCTGTCGATATTTCAGTCGGAGATATATAACCTCGACGAAATATTCGTTGAGTTTAACATATGGTCGACTGAATTTCATCCGTCGAAAATAGTTGGTCGATACTAAACATGACACGTGGCATTCCACAAAAAATTAGAAGTTTCTTAACGTCGACGGAATATTCGGTCGACATTAACATATGGTCTCCGTCGAGAATAGTCGGTCGATACTAAACATGACACGTGGAATCCCAAAAAAAATTAGAAGTGGCTTAATCTCGACGGATGATTAAATTTAGAATAATCTTTTTAAGTTAACTACAAATTTAAATTCGTATTTTACTTAAATTTAGAATAATCTTTTTTAGTGTTTAATTGAAATAAATTTATATTTTTTTAAGTTAACTACAAATTTAAATATAATATTTAAATTTATACTCAAATTATTTTTTACAAAAATATTTTAAATTAACAACATTAAAATATAAATTTAGAATACTTTTTTTAGTATTTAAATTAACTTCAAATTATTCTAAATTAAATTTATATTTTTATGTTAACTACAAATTTAACTATGTTTAAATTTATGCTCAAATTCTTTTTTAAGTTAACTACAAAATTAAGTATAATTTACTATGTCTAATTTTCATTTTACTTTTCCCATATATATATATATATATATATATATATATATATATATATATATATATATCGGGATCAAGAAGCGTTCTCCTTAAATAGCATTCTTCCTTAAATAACATTCTTTTATTAAAACTACGCGTTTTTTGGAGGACGCGGTGGCATTTTTGTAAATCTGTGCGGTGGCATTGTATTTATAAAAATACAACCGCGTCCCTCCAAAACGACGTAGTTTTAATAAAAGAATGCTATTTAAGAAGGAATACTATTTAAAGAGAATGTTCTTAATCCTGACCGTGTATATATATATATATATATATATATATATATATATATGCATGTATGAGTTAGTCATATTGGTGGCCGTATGAGTTTTGGAAACCAAACCTGCCACTACTGCTTGTAGCGGCAGGGAAGAAATAATAGTTGAAAGTTTTTTGTGTCATGTATCTGTGCCGTTAATTATTAAATTTACTTGTTGAAATATCAATTTTTTATATAAAATATTATGTAATATTTAGAAATAAAATAGATAGAGAGCAAATTAATGTGGTGTAGACAAAATTAAGAGAGGGCCCCTTGTTGAAAATATCCCGAAATGATGACATGAAAAATCAAAGCGAAAATTAAAAGATGTTGCTAGCTTTTCCTTTTTCTTAGACATTTTCCCCGTAAGAGATAAGCTTTGGATTGATCAACACCATTACATGCTTGCATGCATATTATGCCCATCTTTTTCAAAAGCTATTGATAGTTTTAGCCCTTTTGATTAATTAAATGCTACCCTACTTAAGAGTTAGCCATGCATGATAGATATAATAAATAATAATTTATGTATTGTATCTAAATATAAAACATTAATTCCAAGGGTCATACCTTATGGGATAAGTATATTATATACATAAACAACAGCTATTGCTGATTTAATTGTAACTAACCATGCAATTAGTTAGAGTAGATAGATAACAAGAATTAAAAAACAAATATCAATATCAAATTCTTAATTAAATGTGGCAATAATATATATCAACAACTATTGTTGATATAACATCTAATTTTAAAATGAAATTAGTCCTATTTTTTTTATTAATTATTAAATATTAATGATCATATTAATTGACATACATTTTCTCAATATTTTTTACTAATAAATTTATTCTTTAAAGTTTTAACTTTAAAATAATTATCGTAAAACTTTAATATTTAAAAAAAATCAAAATTAAATATGGGATTTCCATTTCGAGCCGGGTGATATATTAGTCAAATTATTTAACTATTGCTATTGCTATTGCCATTGCTAATTAAATAGTAGTCAAATTAGTTAGTCCCAACACATTATTATGAACCCTAACAACCCATCACCAAGCTCTAGAAAAAGCAAAATGGTGGTAATAGGGACCTCACACTTATCCTCATGTCCCATCCTTGTTACCACTTTAAGTAGTTACTTAAAATATGTAAATATCCATATATATTAGCTACAACACTTATTAATTATTTTCTCTGTCTCTTAATATAAATCGATCGAGAATTTCAAATAAATAAATATCAATTAATTAATTTTTAATATTATCTCAAGTATTAAATATAATTATATTTCTTTCATTATCTTTTGTCTAATAAATAACATTTTTTTTTTCAATACAAGTAAAATATAGGCAATTAATATTATATTTAATATTTAATGTTATACAATCATTTTCTTAATACTTGTGTACAATTCTAAAATGACTTATATATATTAAGCGACAGAGGGAGTACTACTTTTGATATTGTATTTCTTTTCTAACTGATGATAATAATAATATAAGATTGAAACTAAAAAAAAATGTTATTTCTTGTTGTTCCTCGAAAATAAGCCTATTCCGAAAGAATAAGTTTCGTTGAAATTAATTCTATTAGAAATGGAGTTTTTTCTTGTAGTGATATACACTAATTGCTTGCTCCATATTTATATTACTTATAATTTGGAGCAAAAGCTTACCCTAATTTTCTAGTTTGATCATTGATGATGAATAATTCCTTGGCATCTTTTTGATATGGTTCGAGTGTTTGTGTTAAAAAATGCTAAAACTCACTAACAAGTAACCATAATGCTCGATTAAGAAGATGGATATGATTGCTGAAGTACTCCCACCCAAGTACAAAATCAATTTCTACTTTTTAAAGTTAATTTTACATATTTTTAAATTTAAAATGATGATTGCTTAATTTTTTTTATTTAAAAAATATAATAAATAATTTATACTTTTCATCAATGAATTCTTTTAAAAATAAATACAATTTATATCAATTTAAAATTAACTCAAAGTATTTTTTAAAAAAAATCAAATTTGCTCATATAATTAAAAACATATGAAATACTATTAATTATTTCTATTCCCCAGAAAGCAAGCAAGCAAGGCAAGGTCAATTACATAACCCACTAAGTTGGGTGGCTTTAGAATGATCAGTCTCTTTGATGGAGATGGGTATATTAGATTTCTAATGGGAAGTAGTATGATGCCTCCGCCAAGTGAGCGGTCACAATCTCTTCCATGTGCTTGATTGATATGCAACATTTATTTATATATATATATATATATATATATATATGATATTGATATTTTTACATGTATTTTTTTTACATAATTTTATTTTATATAAATATGTAATTGGTCTCACTTTCGTGTCATAAATAAACAATGTAGAAATAGTCAACGTTATATATATATATATATATATATATATATATATATATATATATATATATATATATAATAGTCAAAGTTATAAATTTATTATTATCCTTAAAATAGATTTTAGTCATTTATTCGCAGATCGAATGGTATAATAAAATCTCAATCTGCACTTTAAAATAGGGGATGTCGCAATTTAATTATGTGATTAGAGGTCCACTCTGTCAATGTACTAAAATACCCTCTCTTTTTAAAAAAAATATTGTATGCATAATTAAATTACGGTATAGAGAGTTTTTTTTTATGTCAAATTGACCGGAATCATTCATTCTCTGTTTCCAACAAAGTGGTTGAAAAAAGAGGATACTTCTAAGAAGATCTCATGCTTTTGGGATACTAATTAATCTTTGCATAACATCACATGTATGTCCATGATTGTGATAAATTTGATACTTCATTGTTAAACTATATAAAATTAACTCTCTCTCTCACTCACACTTCGTTTCTGGGTCATCTAATACTTTGGAAGTATTATTGAATCTAGACAAAAGTAATAAATTAAGCAAAATTGGTAGTTCAATGCGTAGACTAATAATAGAGATTTGCTTACCACTTTGTTGGAAACAAATAAAAAAAGATTCCGGTCAATTTGACGTAAAAAAAATCTCTTCAATCCGCAGTTTAATTGTGCGGATGAGGATTACTTTTAAAAAGAGAAATATTTTATTTTGTTGGTAACAGAGAAAGAAAGATTCTGGTCAATTTGACGTAAAAAAAATTTCTCCAATCCAGAGTTTAATTATGAGAACGAGTATTTACTTTTAAAAAGAGTATGATTACTTTGTTGTAAATAGATAAAAAATGATTTCAATTAATTTAACGTAAGAAAAATATCTCAAATCGGCAATTTAATTATGCAGATGATAATTCTTTTTAAAAATAAGGAATTTTTGTACATTAACATAGCAGGTCTCCATCCGAAAAACTAAACTACAAACTTCCTCATATTAAAATGCGAATTAAAGTTTTATTACACCGTTTAATCTGTAAATGAACGACTAAAATATGTTATAAGAGTAACTTTATCTTTACGACTATATATATACACACACATTGGTGTTTGTTTTCATTCATTAAATGAATATTCTTTCATTTTCAAGACAAGGGATCTATTTTTTGAAATTATATATGAGGTGTCTTGGATTAAATTAATTAAAATCTGAATTTTTTTGATATTTGGAAAATAATTTTTATGAATTGAGATTGATCAATAATTTTGAATGAGTTTTACTATACATTACGAAAGTTTTTAGTCGAATTACGATTACGATGTATGTGCATACAGTGGTAGATAATAATTAAGAAATGTCTCGCTTTAATTTATTTTATCTTATCACATACACTTTTACATTGATCGCAATTTAAATTCGTCAAATATTTATCGAAATATATATCATTTTCCATTCTGAATATTTCACAAATATACAACTAGTCCTTAAATGGTTTCTATATTATGAGTAAATGCTACTTACCCAAAAAGTTTAAACCAAGATAACCTATAACACCAATAATACTAACAATTATAACTTTTGGGTGGATTTACGTGGGCCGACCTAAATTGTTTCTCTTAAGACGTTGATTGAGTTTTATGTTAAACTTGATTTAGATTTAAGCATTACGACTACATTTTGATTGTAAAAAGTTAATAAGACACATAAATTCAAATAATCGGGTTAGATTTATTTTTTATTTGCGATGATTCATATTTAAAGTTTCACATGAAAGTTGTTGGAGTTTTTTGTTTTGAATAAGTCTAGTTGCAAGTTCTATTCATTTGGGATTTACTGTTATTGACCAAGTATTTAGGAGTCCTTGAAGTTTAAGTTGTTCAGTTGTAGCGGATAGGTTTGTTGTTATTTTATCTCCTAGTTTAAGTCAAAGTGGTTCGTCTGAACTACTATATATGTAACTGGAAGTTCTTTAATAAAGTAATGAAGTTTTCAGTCATATTATTCATTCATTGTTCTGAAGATATTTTCTTAGATATTTCAACATTGTGGTATCAGAGCCTCAACTGGACCTGAGGTAGATTGAAGTAGCAGCTTAATTTCTTGCAGTAGCAAGTGGTCATGGCAATTGACAACAACAACTATGTGCAACCAGCAATTCCTCACTTCGATGGTCACTATGATCATTGGAGCATGTTGATGGAGAATTTTTTGCGATCAAAAGAGTTTTGGCCATTGGTTGAAGATGGTGTCACAGTTTATCCAGAAGACACGGTGTTGGCAGCTGCTCAGAAGAAGCAACAGGAGGAACAAAAGTTGAAGGATCTCAAGGTGAAAAACTATCTGTTCCAAGCTATTGATCGTACAATCTTGGAGACCATTCTTTAGAAGGAGACCAGCAAGCAGATTTGGGATTCAATAAAAAAAAAGTATCAAGGGACAGCAAGAGTGAAGCGTGCACAACTTCAAGCCCTTCGAAGAGATTTCGAGACTCTTCAGATGAAGATGGGAGAGTCGGTCACTGACTATTTTGCAAGGACGATGACATTTGCGAACAATATGCGGATCCATGGTGACAAACTAGAAGATGTTGCTATTGTTGAAAAAATTCTTCGATCGATGACTACAAAATTTGATTACGTAGTTTGTTCGATTGAGGAATCAAATGACATTGATAAAGTCTCCATTGATGAGCTGCAAAGTTTGTTGTTGGTTCATGAGCAGAGAATTAATCAAGGGGCCACAACAGAAGAGCAAGCTTTAAAGGTCTCCTCCAACACTCCAGTTGCTTTTGAGGGCGTAGGACGTGGTCCAGGAAAAGGCAGAGAAAGATTTAATTCTTATTCCAGAGGCAAAGGGCGTATTCAAGGATCAAGGTTTGACAAATCCCATATTGAATGCTTCAATTGCCACAGGTATGGCCATTATAGGTCAGAATGTCCCAATTTCTTTAGAGATCAGGGAGAGAGATCAAATTATGCTGAGATACAAGAAGAAACAACCTTATTGATGGCATGTCAAAACAAGGAAGAAAAGTTTAATAATCTATGGTATTTAGACTCAGGCTGCAGTAATCATATGTGTGGCAATAAGTTTTTATTCTCTGAATTAGATGAGTCATTTAGAGATACCGTGAAGTTTGGAGACAACTCTACTGTTTCTGTTATGGGGAAAGGAAGTGTCAATGTTCGCATGAAAAATGATGTTGTTGAAAAAATCCCTAATGCGTTTTATGTTCCAGATTTGAAAAGTAACTTGATTATCTTGGGTCAATTCCAAGAGAAGGGGTATGAGATCACCATCAAAAGTGGAACATGCCTTATCAAAGATTCAGAAAGAGGTGTTATTGCTCGTGTTAACATGACATCAAACCGGATATTTCCAATTATCATTGTAGATGATAATCTGAATCCTCAAACTTGTTTCTCTGCAAAAGTGAAAGACACAGCTTGGTTGTGGCACCTTCGATATGGGCATCTCAATTTTCATGGGTTGAAGACTTTGCAACAAAAAGGAATGGTGACAGGGCTTCCACAAATTACTTCTCCATCACTAGTTTGTGAAGATTGTATTATTGGCAAGCAGCAGCGTGATCACTTCCCAAGAGGAAAAGCATGGAGAGCTCAACAACCACTGCAGTTGATTCACTCAGACATATGTGGACCCATAAGTCCAACTTCAAATGGCAATAAAAGGTATTTTATCAGCTTCATTGATGACTATAGTCGGAAAACCTAGGTATATTTCTTGCAGGCAAAATCAGAAGCTTTTAGAGCCTTTAAAAGTTTCAAAACCTTGATTGAGAATGAAGCTGGCAGAGCAATCAAGGTGTTACGAACAGACCGTGGAGGGGAATTCAACTCACAAGAATTTTCCAACTTTTGTGAGATGAATGACATCCGAAGGCAATCAACAATAACCCAAATCGCATCTATGCCTTGAGAAACTTTGGGAAGACCTGTAATGAAATCCATTGTAATGTGTTCCCACTTCCATTCCGGAATCTCAAGTGGTTGCAATGGACCCTTTGGCACTTGATGCTCCGCCTTTACTCGTTGACAAGTTAAACACCTCGAGATAAACTCCGCGATCTCTCTCTTCATATTGTTCCACCAAAATGTATGTCGAATATCATGATACATTTTGGTACTCCCAGGATGGATTGCAAACGGTGTGTTGTGTGCCTCCATCATGATTCTATGCTTCAAATCAGAGTCGTCAGGAACGCAAAGTCTGGAGTTGAATCTAAGTATTCCTTCTTCATCAATTCTTGCTTCCGGAATAGCTCTTTCTTGCACTTTCTTCCTCATAATGATCGCCCCTGTGTCCGTAGCTTGAAAGCGCTTTAACTTTATCGATTAAAGTCGGTTCTACTCGTACATTCGCCATCATTATGTGGGTCCTCGAGTCTTTAATTCTACCTTCATCCTTTGCAAGTTATACAAAATGGGCCTTTGCATTGACAATATCGCACTCAGATTGCATATGATCTTCTACTCAATGCGTCACCTACCACGCTTCGCTTTTCCAGATGATATTGAATAGTGTGATCGTAATCTTTAATGACTCAATAACGCTCGTTGCCGCATGTTGAGTTCTTTTTGGGTGAAGAAATATTTGAGGCTTTTATGATCCGTATAAATCTCTACTTTCTCCCCCCATAAGTAGTGTGTCTCCATATCTTCAACGCGAACACGACTCATCGCTAACTCCGGATCATGAGTAGGATAATTCCTCTCATATTCTTTGAGTTGTCATGAGGCATAAAGCTATGACTTTCCCATGTTGCATGAGAACACATCCCAACCCCTTGCCGTAAGCATCATCAGAGATAACAAATCCATCTGAACCAGATGGTATTGTCAGAACAGGTGCCGAAATGAGTCTCCTCTTGAGCTCTTGGAAGCTCTTCTCGCATTCCTCGCTCCATAAGAATTTTGCATCCTTCCGAGTCAGCTGAGTTAACGGAGTAGAGATTCGAGAAAATCCTTCCACAAATCTTCGATAATAACTAGCTAAGCCTCAGAAAGTCACAGACTTGATCCACCGACTTCTGTTGCTCCCAACTTTGTATTGCTTCAATCTTGGCGGGTCAACAGATACTCCTTGTTTTGACACCACGCGTGCCCAAGGAATGCTACTTCCTAAAGCCGAACTCACATTTCTTCACTTTTGGCATAAAGCTTGTGTTCACGAAGTCTTTGTAGTACCAACTTCAAATGGTGCTCATGATCTTCACGGCTTTTGGAATAGATGAGGATGTCATCAATAAAGACAACAACGAATCGATCCAAATATTCCTTAAATACACGGTTCATCATATCCATGAAAGCGGCGGAGAGCATTAGTCAATCC